>CM076575.1:1887680429-1888358009 GCA_034641835.2 Pinus albicaulis | reverse complement strand
AATAAGGGATCTTCAACTAAGACACGAGGGATAATAGTAGAGAGACTAAGATACTGACACCAGGGATGATGATGGAATGGGGGGTGGGGGGGGGGGGGGGGGTACTGAGTGCAGGCTGATGACTTCCCTTGTTAGAGCATAAAGGGCATGGATGACCTGGTAGCAACTGAATCGACACTGGAGGGGATAGGGGACAGTATGACTGAAGGCTAAAATGTGTGACACGATAGAGGAACAAAGCAATGAAAGATGGAAGACTGTGGTGGGATACAAAGGGACTTAGGAAAGACTCCATGGATGTGATGATGGCTCAACTCAGATGCTTTAAACAAGGGAAACTCGATGATGCTTCCACACATAACAAGCTCGATGGGGACCATAAAAGCATAAGTACAAGATGGTTACTCATGAAAAAAAATCAACATGAGCATGGACAAGTATGAAGGCAAAGTGGTGCCCCAAGTACAAGTGTTGCAAGAGAAGACATTTGATTTTGAGGAGTGGTGAAGTGACCCTTCTTGGAAAAAATGTGTCAGGGTGAAGTTTCAAATGAAAAAAAATGAAAGGATACCCATTTGAGAGCTCAGTGAGAGCTTTCCAATGATGCTGGATTTTTTTCAAACCGAGCTACAGTTTGGTCGCAACTGGTGAAATAAAAATCTGGGGTTTCTCTTTTAATAAGGCATTTTCCCTCCAATTTGATTCATTTACAAGTGTAGTTATGGTGAATGTAGAGAGGAGAAAAGGCCCTAAATCTTGCGACAATCGTAGTGGAAAAACTTACCGTTGGAATCGAGATCCGTCAGTTGCACGTAAGAGGCCAAACCATAATATTTCAATTCAGTGGATTAAAATTTCAGTTTAGGCACCCAACAGTCAGGAACAGGCTAGGTCACACTTTTTGGGGTTTGTTCTGCGACCTGGGTAGCAAGTACTGGGCAGAAAACTGTGACCTGTCCCAGGAAATGACTTGAAAAGTGCGACCTATCAGAGAAAGGAATTTCAGTGTTGTTTTTGGATGAGAGCTAGGATTTTTATGGTTGAGGGGTATAGGTTCCCCAAGCATGTTATGGTTATACCAAATGTATTTAGAAAGGTGGAACCTAAAAACATTTTTATGATGTGGTTCACCATTTGTTTACGTTATGGTTATCTACCTGGGAATAATGGATAGATGCAGTTTGAGAAATGGAATGGAGGATTACAAATGTCTTTGGTACTACATATATGAAGCAAATGGACTAGATTTATGGGTTCGCATGCATGGTGTCATTATCCAAAAGAGTGGATTTGGATATAATGAACTAGTGCTCACCTAGAAAACATGCAGGTTGGTCAAAAACAATGTTTAAGGGACTGGGTTGTTGATGTAAGATGAAGGAATGATGAGAGGTATCATCCCTAGAGTGATCTTGAAGTGATATGGGACTCTAGAGGTTATTCTAAATGGGGAAGAATAATGGTACTAGAGTCAACATGACCAGATGCACTAGGAGGGTTGTGGAGAATTTATTCTCTTGGACTCTCAAATATGGGTGCCCCTTGACCAGATGGACTAGGAGGGTTGTGGAGAATTTATTCTCTTGGACTCTCAAATATGGGTGCCCCATTACCCAAACATTGGGTGTCAATGTAATGGCCATAAGGTGTATGTGGTTTGAATGCATGGGTTCAATGTGAGGGGGGATAGATAAAGTTAGGGGTCGTGATTGCTTCCATGATGTCGTCATCACAATAGAATATGGGGTGACTGGTGGAAGGGTAACCACATGACACAGAAAAGCTACCTGACTTATCATCATGATAATAAAGGCTCACATGTGCATCGTCATGGGGGGTGACAGAAGAAAAAGAAGATAATGGATCCACTGATGTTGAACCCAGGGTGATCATTGAAGGGAGGTCATGCGAAACAGAAGGGGAAGTACTAGAGGGGTCTTCCACTGTGAATCTCATAGATGGTGACAAGTAGAGGATGGTGGCCGAAGGCTCCATCATCTCAACATTGGGAGGGGGATTGTCAATGGGAGCAGGTATATCTTCAGGTTGGACCGAAGCATACTGCGCAAGAACCAATGAGGCAGACTCATTCTGCTCGGTTTTGTATTCTCGAACTACTTCCAAAGAGGTGCGGTAGCACCTAAGGTGAGGACAGAGGTGGGTATAATGGCCATGGAGATCATGCAAAGCATAGGGGTGGTTGGTGTGAACAGTCTTAGAGTTATTTTTTGCAATCGGTAAAGTAATAAGGGATTTAGGGACTTTAGACTCAGGAAATGCAACATTGACCATGGGCTTGATACGAGGAAATTCAGGACAGTTATGGGTGGCATGACTGACAACATCACACAAATCACATGGGGGGGTATGCTTTGGAGGATAACAAGGAGCAGGGGTTGTCTAGGCAGCCTTGTCCTTAGGTGCATTCTTGTGGGATTTTCCCCCCTCAATTGGGGCTTTCACAATAGAAGTAGGTTCCTGTTGAGGTGGCTGAGGCACAGAAGCAAAGGGGGGGGGGGGGTCATGGCGACCATTTGGATCAGTGTAAAAGAAATATAAGGTTTAGGCTGACTAGGTAGGATAGTGGTAGGGGGATCAATGTCCCAGACTGGGACCCCCAAGGTCATGTTAGGAAGAGACAAGGTAGCCATAAAATGTACCGAAAATACTCTGGGAGGGGAAGAAAGAAACGATATCTGACCGGAGGGGTAATGGCTAGGTGAGACGGCTTCAAGATGGTTAAGGCCAGGGGGAATCATTCCAGAAGGTTAGTCATGGACACCAAATATAGATGAGGGGCCTTGAGGAGGGGGTCTTGAAGGCTGAGTTGAAGCACTAGGAGTAGGTTGCAAAGGGCGGGCCTGCTGACTAGTTTAACTGGTCTGTTTGAGGTTGGACCGAGATGATTGCATCATGAAAACATCTCACGAGCTAGGGTCGGAGACATGAGGAGGGAGACCAGGGAAAGAACCAATCAAAGAGGAATCTTTATAGACTCCGGGTGAGACACTGGTTGGAGGTTTGACTGCTTTCTTATTGGCCACCGAAGAGATAATGGACTTAGAGGAGGTCTGAGACTTCAGTTCGTAATATGTCAATTGATTGATGGTGGCGATATTTCCATTACGAGAAATCACATCTTATGGTGAACTACAGATGGGACAGAAGACATCGCGTAAGTGTATCTATGACCCAGTAGAATGTTGTAGTCTAAGGGGGCATCAATGACTTCTACATCAACACAAACAGTCTTTCTCGCAAGAGTAATAGGACAATTGCGGAACATGCTAAGGGGCTGGGAAGAGTGGCCATCCCACGCTCAGAGGGTGATAGTGGAAGGGGTTAAATAGGGAGATTTGAATTGCTTCCAAACTGAAGCAGACATCACATAGGTGGATTCCCCCTCGTCAATGATACAAGGGAGATATTGGCATTCTAGATCTTAATAGGGATTTTGAAGGCAACGAAAGCAAGAAGGGGGGGATGTTCTGAACGTTCAACATCGAAGACATCAAAATTATCATCTGAAGGATCCACAACGCCCATGGTAGTTAGTAGATATTTTCATTGTGAAGGTCACAACTGGAGGACTTCCAGCATTGACATGGCAGTAAGGGATTGCGCCAAGTCATCTACTATACTATACGAGTGGGTAGCCTTACCAGAAGCAGTGTTTCAGCGTAATTGTCCCTTGGGGATATTTGTATGAACCTCTGCCTTAGGCTGAGGGATTAGTAAAGGACCATTTGGTGTCGAAAGAGGCTTTATGGGGCCTAAAGAAGGGGGATCGGTAGAAGATGTAGCGGGGGGATTGTTTTACTGACGGGACCGAGTCTGAAGGTTGAGGTCAATGGTAATGGGTTGGTCAGAGTTCATCATAAGGATCTGGTAATCAGAGGTACCAGATGGAGGAGGTTGAGTGACCGCCTCACTTTCAGGGGGTTGGACAGTCACATATCCTTGCTGAGGGAAAGGATTGGTAAACACAGTCGGCTGAATAGGGCAGCATTGGGAGGAACCGAAGGGGAGGCTTGTTGTCCTTGGGATGCTACTTGAGCTTCCCACATCTGAGATATTTGAGGTAAAAGAGGAAAATCATGGGTGTAGTGACCATAGACACCGCAACAAGAACAAGGTTTGTTCGTGAGAAAAATCTTGTCATGCTTGGGCTGAGTGCCATGTTGCTGGGTTGCAGTGTTAGGTGCATTTCCTTGGGGATTTTTCCCTAGATTACTTGGGGTAGATTGGCTTTGGTTTTCTTTCCTCTTCTTTTTCGAAGTAGGAATATTAGTCGCACCCTCCTGTGCATACACCTAACCCTGAGGGGGTGGTGGTTGTTGTTGCGGGGGTTGAGAAGGCAAGGGAAGCCTAGGTGCTAATTCTAGAGGAGCTGGAGTACCAGGCTGTGGATACAAATAATAAGGAGGTTGGGAAACATTGGGGTAAACAAGTTGGGAAAAAGGAGGAGGCATGTCGTATCCTGAATACATGCTACTGGGAGGGGGGGAAAGTGGTGGAGGAGCTAGACCCTCCCTAAGGGAAACCATAACCCATGGGAGAATGAGTGTATGGATGTGAAAGGACTCCAACGATACCTTCAATGGCATGGGATGCCCCCAGTGCATTGGCACCACCGGTCTGGGGAGATCAGGTAAGAAGGTACAAATATAACTAGATTGTGCGTAGATCAAGTCATACTTCAATGCAATCTAGAGGGAGGCTTCCTCGGTCAGAGGGAAGTGAGATGTGACATATTTTCCAATGGAAGGCAAAAGGGATATGAGAAACCTGTCCATGTAGACACGAACTTCGAAGGTAGGGACTCAACATAGGCTCTTTCTTCTCTGCCATTCTTGGACATGATCAGATAGGCAAGACGTAAATGATTAATGGAAAGAGGTCAAGAGTTTGGTATAAGTTTCATAGTGAAGGGGAAGCTGGAAGTAAGACAAAAAATCCCTGGCAAGAGTCACAAAAGTAGTATGAGAGGCAGAGGCCTGGTCGACAAACCAGTTAGAAGCTTCTCCAGTAAGCATACACTATAATAACTGAAGATGGACAAAGTCATCAGTGATGGAGTTAGATGAACACCACATGTGGAAAGAACGAACATGGTTGGTAGGATCCTCTCCAGCAAGTCCTTAAAACTTGGGGATGTTTTAAGGGAGCTTGGTTGGCATAACAGGCCAACCAGGATCATGGTGTATGGGGTCATTGATCAACTGGCTAAAATTAGGAAGACTGAGGTATGCCATATAAGGGAGCAAGGGAGCATCCAGGATAGTTCATATTGTGGCACCACTAGTAGCATTCCTAGCATTAGGGTCGGGGCTACCGCCAGTGTTAGGTCCTCAACCAGATGTGGTGAAGGTGACAGGAGGAGAGCTGAGGATAGAACAAGAAGGGGAATCCGATGAACCAGAAGCAGAGTCAAAATGGGGACTCTGTGGAGGAAAAACTCAAACCTTACAAGGAGGAGTAAGTCTTCCTAATGGAAACTAAGGATGAAGGCCTAGGAGTCTCTGGGATAAATGCTTTGGGGGTGCAATGATGGAAAACAGACACGGGTCATAGAAGGAAGAGAGACCAACAAGGGAAGGGAGGTATAGGATCAAATGATTACAATGTCGAAACAAGGGCAGGGAGGTGTAGGATTAATTGATTACAATGTTTTAGTCTTGGTCTGGCGGTGTAAACCAAGCGCTCTTCACTTAGGGTGTACGTGTATGTGATAAGTGTGTTAATTTTAATTAAACCCAGACGTGTGTGGAGAAAAAAAATAAAAAATATGTTGTATAGTTGTAAATAAATCTGAAAATGACAGTAAAGGAAATGGAATATGACATAAAATAAATAGCTAAATATGAATCAAGTTAAACCCAAGGAGGAGGGCTTCCCAAAAACTAGTCTATGGGTGGGTGAAATCTAGTCAAAAAACACAAAATGGGCAATGGATCTAAAGTCAGGAGGGATAGGTATCTAAATGTTAGATGTGCTGGAAATAGGTGTAGAAAATAGCAAAAAAACAACAGGAAAAGTACTGCAAAAAAGGTAGCGAAAGGCTACAACCTGAAGGGAAATAGAGGGGACCCTAAAGGAGGACCAAAAAAAAATGAAAATAATTATTTTGGATGGATGAATAACCAATCTGAAATGGATCTAAAAGTACAGGTTTAGATATGAAAAAATGGTGGAACACACTAAAATCTCAGAAGACAAACCCAGAGAAATCACAGAAAATTTTCTGCAAAATATAGAGGTCACAGGTTTGATGTTGTTTTCTATGTCCTGAAGGTTAAGGTCATAGGTTTTGGCCCAAAAAGAGCGACATGCACTTCTGGTTGTCTTGGGAGCAGGTTTCAGAAAAAAGTGTCATCTCAGCTGCGACTGATACCTATCACCTGCGCAATAGGCCCAGAAACACACGGAAGTAAGAATTTTTACTTTTTTAGGGTTTTACAGGTTAAAAACAACATCAAGAAATGAGAAATAAGAATATGAAGAAAAACCATAGTGGTTGAAACATTTGGTCATGTAGGGATATGAAAAACGACAGTCGTCTTAATTATAAACCTTTGTGGAGTTGCCAGTTGTTAGTGTGAATTCTAATCGCAAGTGTACGAAAAAATATCACTTTAGCTGTGCATAAAAAACAACCCTAACATTAAAGATGGTTTTCAATTTCCTTAGATCTGCAATTAGTGATCAGAATAAATGCTACAGAAATCCAGATCTATTCAATTAAAGACATTAAACGGCGAATAAAAAGCAAGAGTTGTTCCATGCATCCAATGAACAAGACAAGAATTTTTAAATATTTTTTTGTATTATGACACCTAGGAAGGGAACATAGAAATATGATACCAGACCCCCTCAATGGGATGGGTTCCTGTATGTCCTCAGCGCTTCAGATCTAAGATCTCTCTCTCTCTCTCTCTCTTGATGGTGTAGAAAACCTAGACAAAAAGGAACTCAAGGGGAGCTCACAAGAAAAAGGATAGAAAAATATGACAATGATGGAGGATCAAAGTCACACCAAAAGTATAGATCCAGAGTGATATTTAGGCAACAAAAGGTAGTGAATGAATGGAAAAACCCTTCTATTTATAACAAAATATTGAGTTATTCTAGATATTGGTGCATAATTAAAATATTATTAGCCAAATTTAGATCCAACTTTTATGGGATATTTTATTATTTTTGTTGGAGGGAAAAATAATTTGAATTTGGTCAAATCCCTTAATTTGTAAATAATAAATAAATAAATGATTTATTTATTATTTTAAGAATATGGTTGAGTAATAATTAAACAAATAATGATTTATTCAATTATTTATAAATGATTTAGTCAAATTTAACAAGGAATATTATGTAAATAATGTTTTAAATAATTATTCCTAGAAAATAATAAGATAAATAATGATTTATCTAATTAATTTTCCTATTTTAGGTTAAATATGACCAGGAATATTAATTAAACTATGGTTTAATTAATTATCCCTTGAGGAAAATCAAACAAATAAGGATTTATTCAATTATTCCTCATGGGGTTTATTGTTTAGACCAGAAACAACTTAATAAATTATGGAATATTAAATTATTTTTCATAGTGAAAGAAATTTTACTAGGATAAAATTGGTGTAATAGTAATTAACTTTCCAAAGAAGATAAAACAAGGAACTAGCATGTTGCAGTAGGGAAAAACCCAATTGCTGCAATTTTGCTCTTGGAATCTCTTCTTAAAAGAGTGAAGCATGAGGCCACGTCGGACCTAGTGGAGTAATCGTACCTAATTAATTGGTGAAGATAGAAATGTGCACATAATACAAATGGTAAACCTTGGATTAACCATTGTCTAGGAGTCTAGAATCACTTGTTAGCAAACCTCGTATTTACCATGTTGAGGAGATTTCAATGGGATTGAGCTTTGATACTCTACCCTTGCATGTATATCGGACTATATATTTTTCCCCCAAGTTCAATTTTCTCAGTTGGTAACCTTATTGGCCATAATATTTAGGATTTTTCCCAAGGCGACAGTGGAGGGATGATTCCACTATACCTGGAGCAGATGTTGACTAGACTCACTTGGACTTTCCGGAGGGTAGTGGTGAGCCCTGGTATTGCACCAAGAGTGCTCCAACTTGCCAAGGGCTACCCTACTTTACTTTATCAACCAGGGTTTCGTACAAACTTGGAGGTTACAGTGCTATATACACATCAGATGCATTCTGCTCATGTCATCCTTTTCTTCTTTACGAAAGGGTGCTACTTATTAAACTATGATAAGAATGTAAGATTCCAAACCTTAATAATTTAGTCAGATCTAGCACATTCTATTGTTCTCAATAAAATCTAATTTAGTAAAAACCATGAACATAAATGGGATCTGGAAATGCATTATTTTATTTATATTATTAGCTGAAAATGAAGATACATTCCCACACCAAAAATATCTGAGCCTTTGCAGTGGCATGCTTGACTGCTCATTAAAACAGAAAACCAATACTGAAACACAATCGTGGAACCAGGATGGATCCACCAGACAAATTCACCACGAGGTTTTCGTCCCGGGATCAATGCTAGAACTGGCCAAGCCAAGTTCTCAACCCAAACACAATAATATAGATAATACCATAATGATCCTAAATGCTTAGCTTCTCTCCCCTTTTATAGGCTTGATGGACTTTCTAAAGACCTTATTTTATTATTTTTCTCAGAAACCGACACCAAATACCATGGGAAAATACCATGGTAAGTACCACGGATTGATTCTGTCCACTTTGACTGGATCAAGAAAGGGAATATTACAAATCCTCCCGCCCAAAGATTGCTTGTCCTCAAGCGATCCACTTCTATCCATAACAGAAGCATTTGTACATTGATACCAGGATCCCATATATTCTGATGTATTATTCCAACCCTCCATGTTGAATGGTCTTGAATGGATCCTTCGATGCCTGGATCCCAAACAATCCTCTGACCAATCCTTCCCTCAATAGATTTACCTAGATCCCAAACAATACTTTGGCCAATCCTACCCCCAATGGATTCTCCTGGATCCCAATGCCACCTAAATCTTGGGACCTGTGGATTATGGTACTATTTCAACTCTCCATCGCTGCTCACACCAAATGGTCCAAGCTGTATTTTTCCTTTGGCTATGGGTATCCTCCAAATAATCAACCCATCAATAGAATACCAACTCATAATCTCCCGCCAATCCATACTTGGGAAAGAATGAATATATGCAAATCTACTATGTTGATGTTGTTTGATGCTTGATTCATGCTACTCTACTTGGTTACCTAACATGATGTATTTGGAGAACTCTGCCCTACTCTTATCAATGTATAAAGGTGGGTTGTTGGTGTTGCAATCCTTATCTATGTATTCCTATAGAGCACTGTTATGGAACTCCCAATTGTACTTCTCATGCAGCCTTGTGATGGACTTGAGTTGTTCCTCAATACTAGACAGCTTGGTCGATGATTTGACACATACCCCTATGAGTTCCTCAATTTTTTCTATTCTCTTGTAAGACAGTGTCTCAGACTATCCAGACTTTTTGCTTCAATAACATAAGATATGTCTTGAAATGCATGATCCTTTCCTGAAAGTCTTTCACTGGAAATTATAGTGCCTTGCTAAATGTTTTTGTATTTGACTGCACTAGATGCCTCATGACCACAGCTTCAACTTGAGCCTTTGACCAACTCTCTAGGAATGGTTCATTTTGCACATTATGTTTGTCATGTTTCTCCTCATGATCATACTCATCATGTTGGTTCACTATGGCTGGATCCTCACTCAAATCTCCCTGGTCTCCTCCATCTGTGGAGACAATATGTTCATCCCTTTCAAATGTTGAACATAAATGCATTGGTGGAATTTTATCTATACTTTATTTTTCATATTCTTTATGGATATTCCCTTTGGGATATACGAACTCAGTTGTATAGGAGTCTACCTCATCAATACCATTAGGTAGAATTTCCTCATGCACTTCCAAATGCTTGTCATCCTGCAAGCCTCCCTGAATAATGTCATGATGTTTCTCACCATCTTGAAGATCAATAAACCTAGCTACAAAAGACTCCCCATGATTTGAAGTAATATCCTCTTGTTCTGTCTTGGTTTCCTTCTTCTTATCACTTGGAAAGGAATGGTTAAGGGCCCAAGGTCCCTTGCAGATAAAACATAGTTCTCTCCTCCTTAGTTCATTCCTGTTATAGATTTTGTGGTTGCTTTCTCCATCAATCCTTCTCAACTCCTTCCTATTCAACAACTTTCTGATCCATTTTATGTTTTTCCTGACCAATTTCTCGACTAGATCATAGGCAGTTGGTGATACCTTTGGTTCCTTTTCTCCAAATGGTTAGAAATTTGGATCTTATTATCTTACATATGTCAGCATCTCCTTTTAAGAATAGAGACACAATATTTTGCATGCATGCTTTGACATGGTCTGAGTGAGCTGATGTAATACTGGTATAAAATTTTTGGAGCAACTGAAAGATCAACTTGTCACATTCCATATTCATCCTGAATTTTCCAAAGTTGAACTCTGCCATGAGTTTTAAAATTATGCACCGCTTTTGATAAGTAGGACACATGATGTTGTTCAACCCCTGAAGGGATTCTACTATTAGTTGTAGTATATCTGTCATGAGATCATTATTTTAGGGCAGTAATGGTGATGTTAGAGCTATGGCCCTGCTAAAACAAGAAGCAATTGTGAGCCTAACCTCTTCATTAGGATGTTCCCAAAGTCTGGGTTGTATTAATGCAAGCATGGATGGTTTGAGAGCCCAACTGAGTTTCTTCAATTCTAGTTTTCCCACCTTGGACAAACATATGTCTAATTCCTCCAACTTATGAAGGTCTATGACTGATTTTGTTTTTTGCAATTCAGATCCAAGTGTGAAGAGCTTAGCTCCTCTTCTTTGTCCTTCCTTCATCTCCCATGGTTGCCTTTGCTGCAAAATGACATGGACCCTTTCTAAAAATGCTCTCCTTCTTTGACTATCATTTTTTCCAATAGAGGTATCACTATTTAAAGTACCATATATCCTCACTAGTTCATCAAGGATTTTCTAGTTGTTTTCCATAATTTTTTCAAGACGATCCATATTCTCAATATTCTCATTTAAAACACCCTTCTTATTTTCTTCTTCTTCCTCTCTCTCTCTCTCTCTCTCTCTCTCTCTCTCTCTCTCTTTAATAATAATATCCAAAAACCTTATTTCTCCAAATAAATATTGAATAAAAAAAAAATCCTTATACCTTGAACCACTTTTAAAATAACTATATACAAGTAACTTAATTTCTCACAGTTTATTGGCCCTTCGATTGCTACTCATGGCCCAAGGTCTTCCATGCTCTTGCTACCCAATGGTGACCCATGAATTGCCCAAAAATTATTTCAATCCTTCAAAATTCCACCTGATTGATATATTTAGCTCCTACGTGGCTACAGATTTCGTTCACCCCTAAGTGTTTGGCACTGTGCAATAATGGTCCTTGGAGAGATTGTTTGGTAGGTATGGCTTCATGCTCCTCCCAATAGGTTTCTGGGCGACTCTGTATGCAGCACTCTGGGCGATGCGCAAAAATTATATCCTATCCATGAATGCTTTCAAGCCATCAATGATTTCGCTTACTATGTTCTGCAATTAGACTTCTTCAGCGAACCTTCGACAAAGAGGATGGAAACAAACCAAATCAGAATTTTTGCCACTCGGTTTGTAGATCAGTGGGTGGCTCCCCTTTTTATTATATATATATATATATATATATATATATATATATATATATATATATATATATATATATATATATATATATATATATATATATATATATATATATATATATATATTGTATGGATCCGCCTTGTCTAGACGTCACTTGGCTCCAAGGCTCTTAGCACTATTCATCTGCAATTCCGACAACCCTAGTTGGGAAAGTGGCCCTTCTCGACTGTTGACTCAAACAACCCTTCACTGAGATAGAAGCATTATGATGGGTATAGCTTTTCACACCCAAATATCAAATATGTATGGGCTCTATTCTACTCTACGATGAATCTAAGCTTTTGCTTCAGCTACCTGCACGAGTATTGAATCCACTCCTTCAATCTAGGATTATCAGCAGATAATGACGTTGTTGAAAATCCTTGAAATTTTGGCGTAGATCGATCTCCACAAATCATAATTCCAACCGCAATAGAAATCACAATCTTTGGCACATGGATAAACAACCTTTAATCACATTGCCAACGTGTCCACAATTGCACCCATAGCGCGTCTGGCATTTTTCTCACTGGCTAGTGGTCTCTAACCCTTTTGATCAATGTTGGCCCACTTGTCCTCCAGCAAACTAGTCAATCTTGGCTACTTCGTTGGCTACAGGCGAAATCTCCCATGATGTGGTAGCCACAGACATTCAGTGTACAGGAGGGGGATGTTGTCATAGGTCTGACTCCTTCTCTATCCACCGATGCTACCCGCGGTGCTTCACAGCATAATAGCTTTCCCTCTATGCGAGTGGATCCCCAACTATGACAATCGATCTATGCTAAAATTTGATTCTCAGCTTGCAACAGAAATCATAAAATTGGCGTGACTGCACTACTCAGCTCTTCCAGATTCTAGAAGTTCAGATTCGCTAATTTTCTACCTCGGAGCTAGATTCACTAATTTTCTGCCTCGGAGCTGGTATATTCTGCCTTTATCAATAAAAATAAAAAAAATCCCTTGAAACAGAATTCGGTCTACAAAATATTTAAACCTTGGCTTAAAATTGTGAGTGAAGTCCATTTACCCACTTTCACACTCCAAATACATCTCTTGATTAAGAAAAATTCAACTTCGTTTTGAATGTTGCCGACTGAAACAATCCTCCTCCTTGACTGTCCAGAAGATCAGATCAGGTTAGATCAATTTATTCTCCTTTTGCAACGCACAAATTCTTCTTTCAATCAACTGAAAAATAAAACCAAATAGGGTGATACTCAATACCATTGAAGATCAGGATGTCTGCTAGGGTGAGAATAAATCCCACCAAAGTTTCCTACATAAAACCCCCAGGCTGGCAAGATGCACAGCTCTGATACCATTGTAAGATCCCAAACCTTAATACTTTAGCCAGATCTAGCACATTCTAGTGTTCTCAATAAAATTCATTCAGTAAAAACCATGGACATAGACAAGATCTGGAAATGCAGCCTTTTATTTATATTATTAACTGAAAAAAAAGATACATGCCCACACCAAAAATATCTGAGCCTTTGCAGTGGTATGCTCGGCTGCTCATTAAAACATAAAACCAATACCGAAGCACAATCGTGGAACCTAGATGGATCCACCAGAAAAATTCACCACGGGGTTTTCATCTCGAGATCAATGCTAGAACTGGCCAAGCCAAGTTCTCAACCCAAACACAATAAGATAGATAATACCAGAATGATCCTAAATGCCTAGCTTCTCTCCCCTTTTATAGGCTTGATGACTTTCTAGAGACCTTATTTTATTATTTTTCTCGGAAACAGACAACAAATACCATGGGAAAATACCACGGTAAGTACCATGGATCAATTTTGTCCACTTTGACTGGATCAAGAAAGGGAATATTACAAAGAACTAGAAATTAAATTGCTAGAAGGAAATGACAGAAAGGAAACTAACTTAATTTTCAGAAAGGAAATGACGGAAATGAAACTAATTTAATTTGCAGAACGGAAATGACAGAAATGAAACTAATTTAATGTGCAAAAAGGAAAGTAATTCTAAACCATAATTAACTTGGCCAATTGGCTAAACACACCCTACTTATCTTATGCTCTATGTACCATGCTTCTATCCATGATCTAACTAAACTTGAGAAACTGTTGCTTTCAATTCGGAGAAAAGGGGGTCACAGGGTTCTAAGATAAGGCTGAACACATGAAACAAGCCTTAGACGTGTGAAAGAGGGTTTAGAATTTATTAAAACTTATAATATCACAAAAATCCTTTAGAGTGGGAGGATTTTAAAAGTGCGATGGTGGACTTGCGATGGGAGGATGGAAGTGCGATATGCGACATGTGATATCGCAATCGCAATATCATAAAGTCGGAGGGGTAGCGGAAGTGTTGTTCGGGAGCAGGAATGAATTGAAAAATGAGATGGGATAAAGAGTATGAAATTAAAAATGCGATAGGATAAAGACTACAAAATGAAAAATGCGACAGGATGACATGTCAATAGGGTCAGTGGAAGAGTACGACAGCGATATCGCAATCGGCATTGGGCATGGAATGTGTTACGAGAACCAAATGAAACATGCAATTCGTGATTTGCGATGTGGCAGAGTACAGAAAATTATTTCAATCAACGTTTGCAGTGGTAAGTATTAACAGGAAGAAAATAAAAAATGAAATTTGCGATTTGCGATGTGGCGGAGTATGGAGAATTATCGCAATCGGTGTTTGGAGTGGTAAATGTTAGCAGGAACCAAATGAAAAATATGATTTCTAATTTGCGATGTGGTGGAGTACAGAGAATTATCACAATTAGCGTTTGGAGTGGTAAGTGTTAACGGGAACCAAATGAAAAATGTGATTTGTGATTTTTGATGTGGCGGAGTATGGAGAATTATCGCAGTCAGCATTTGGAGTGGTGAGTGTTAACGGGAACCAAATGAAAAATGCGTTTTTGGATTTGCGATGTGGCAGAGTACGAAAAATTATCGCAATTGGTGTTTGGAGTGGTAAGCATTAACAGGAACAAAATGAAAAATGAAATTTGTGATTTGTGATTTACAAAGGGAATTGTGGTAAGTATTTTAAAGGAAAAAAAGGAAAAGGTCAATTTCCAAAGGTTTTTGAATATTTTTTTGATAATCGGCAAAGGTAAGGTGGAAGGGTTATATGAACTATCGCAATTGGAGCTCGGAAGTGGGAAGTATTAACGAAAACCAGGAGGATTTGTGATTTGTGATAGAGATAAGTACGGTAGCGGGAGTTTCAATGAGGAAAGGGAAAAGGTAAAACTCTTACCATTTTTAAGTGTCTTGTGAATGAAAGGGCGACATTTGCAATAAAATAAATAGGAGGGAAATGGAGGCACAACAACAATTATGGAGGCGTAAAAATAGAGATGGAGAATGGAGTGGGGAGGTGCAAATGGGCTTCCATGGTACCTTGATTCTTATTCTTGTAGCCAACTCTACTGATCCATGCACGAAGAAAAAACAAATGCGTGAAAATACAGTACAAAAGCAAGGTTGAAAATGGAAATGCAACTCTACCCTATTCTCAGAAACAGTGAACAGAAATCAATTTTTGGGTCTGAGGGAAGGTTCACCCTCCTCAGCCTCTATTGACAGAGATGAGAAGTGAGGTCTTGATCCAAAAATTTTATATTTTTCTCCTCTATTCTATTACTCATAAGAAAATGAAACCTATAACAGCACACTGAAAGCAAAACTAAACAACAATGAAACTATCGGAAGCAAATCTACTGATAGTAATCAAAGAACAAGTACAATAGAGAGGCTGAGGCACATGGTGTTACACCATTTTTGGTCAACTAACCTATTAACATTAGAGGGACCCAAGTACACCATGTAAGACCAATTTTACCCTAAGTAAAATTGCATTCACTATGAAAAATAACTTAGTAAACCACCTTTATTAAGTTGTTTATGGTCTAAACAGGAAACCCCATGAGGTAATATTAAATAAATCTACATTTGTTTGATTTTCCTCAAGGAATAATCAGTTAAACAGCATTTTAATTAATATTCCTGGTTATATTTAACCCAAAACAGGGAAATTAATTAGATAAATCATTATTTATCTTCTTATTTCCTAAGAATAATTATTTAAACCTTATTTAAATAATATTCTTTGTTGAATATCACTAAATTACCCTTAAATAATTAAATAAATCATTATTTATTTGATTATTACTCAACCACATCCTTAAAATGATAAATAAATCATTTATTTATTTACTATTTACAAATAAATGGATTTGACCCAAGTCAAATTCCTTTTCCCTCCAACAAATATAATAAATATCCCATAAAAGTTGGATCTTGATTTGGTTAATAATATTTTAATTATGCACCAATATCTAGACTAACTCAATATTTTGTTATAAATAGAAGGGTTTTCCCATTCATTTGCCACCTTTTGTTTCCTAAAGTCACTCTGGATCTATACTTTTGGTCTGACTTTGATCCACCATCATAGTCATATTTTCCAATAGGTGTCATTTTTCATGATTGTCTTGATTGAACTATGGAATATGTTCAAACATTTTTCTTGAGCAAAGGTGTTCCATATTCTTGAAAAACCAAAAAGTCAAAAAATTTAAAAAATGTAAAGAGGGTATACCCTAAAAGAAAAATCAAAGGGTAAGAAAAAATAAAGTGGTCAAAAAAGTGAAAGAAATGAACCCCAAACAAAAATAGACCAAGGAAAGTGTGCAAATCCAAATGCCACTACTATTTCATTTTTGTAATAAAGCAATTGTGTGCAGCTTGTCAAACTTTTGCCACAATTTATGAAGAATCAAACTGTTTAAACTTGACTCATTCATGTTTCAATTTCATGTTGTAGAATAGAGAATAAATATCTAACCAAACAGTTTAATCTTGGCAGATAAGTAGATAGGTAGAGTTAATAAAAGGTGCTCAACAGTTTAATCTGAGCCCTTGGATGTAATAAGGGTAGAATTAGATAGATTGGTCATGTAAAAAGAAAAAGGTTGATAAGGGTTTGCAAGTCCAAATGCACCCTAATAAAGAAGAGAAAATGGTAGTGTCAAGTAGATAGGGTAGGTAGATGGTATTGTAAAGTTTTATATGATGAATGATGGTGCTAAATATGTTAATCCTTTACTTTCATCATAAGTACTAAAGCAGGAAATACACTGGAAAATCACAGCAAGCAAAGTCAAAATCATTAACTTCCCACATCACTTTCCCCTTAAGTTTTTTACTAATTTCCCCAAAGTGCTAAGGTATTTGGAGATCAAAGGGGCTCAAGGCATTTCCTTGACTTTTGGAGGGACCGGACCCTCAGCCTAATGATCAAAAATACCTAAGTACTTGAAGTTATTTATCATTATAATCATTCACTTTTAACATTTTCCTAAGTAAAATCCAATTTTACTTAGGAAAATCATGCCATATTTCATAAAATACCCTCAAAATTACTTGCTATGCTATGTTTAAGTGTTGAAATTAAGATGATATCATTTACTTCGGAAATATTCACTTTCTTAGTTATAGTTAAGTGTTTTGAGTTTACCATGTCCCTTTGTCATATTGACTTTTGATTTATTTACTAAATCCCTAGTAAAAAGCCCTTATCTTATAGTACTTAACTCCTTTTATCTAATATCCCAAAAACCCATCTATTAAGATTTTAACCAAAGTATTTATTTCCCCATGCATTTATAAAAAACCCACATTATGTGCCCTTTGGTTAAAATATATCATTATATAATATTCCCGCCCTTATGATAAGTTAATTATATTGGTTAATTTATCATATAATAAAAAAAAACATACATGAAAAAACTTTAAACATATGATATATATGTTTGACACAAAAAATAATAAACCCGAAGTTTTAATTTAAACCAAAACTTCGGAAATAATCCCATTTCCCCAGTACCCGACGACCCTAACTCGAGTTAGAAACTAAACCCCGCCGCAACCGCCTTTAAACAGTGGGATTAATTAAATCGCCAGGATTAGTTAATAACCACCTTTTCCGCCTATCAAAACACCCCCGGGATGATTAGTTAAACACTAATTACATCGGGCCCGCATGTTAACTTCCTCGTCACCTTCCGGTCTTGTCAAGCATCAGATCATCCGCCTGCAGATCAACGCTCCACAGCGATTCCACTAGCCATCTCCCAGTCGAAGGTTAACGCGTGGGGCACGGTGGTTTTGGAATAGTACTCCGACCACGTGTCACTCGCCCAATGGAATCGCTGCCCTCACGTTTAATACCACCATTTCCCATAAGCGGTGCGGGAATTACCGCTTACCGCCCGACCCCTGCCACATGTCATCCCGTACCATAATGACGTCATTCCTCGATAAAATAAAAATCCCCTTTTGAATTTGGAAATAAAACAAAATTCGTGTTTTTTCAGTCATTTTCATTGCTGAAAGCGACTGCGCCTCCCACTGCGAAATTCAAAATTTCACTGAAAATTACTGTTCTATCCAATTTCGTTCGAGAATTCTGCTGGACCAGTGTTCGAGCATCTCCTTGCCACCACTTGATACCTGTTAAATCCCAGTTTGCCTCCGAAAACAGGTATTTATTCTATTGCGCTCCGAACTTCAAAAGAAACTCTGTGTTCCATGTTTTTTCACTGGATTAGTGTTAAAATCTTATCACTAAGATCATTCCCTGAGCTGTAAAACTGTAAATTGTTCCCCCGAACCTGCAACTGTGCCAATTTCCCTCATTAAAACTGAAATCGCGCCCGGTCCGTGAAGAAAACCCAGAAACTGCCATTTTGAACACACAAGAACCAAAATGGAAGCCCCGACAGCCCTGAATGTAACCCCATTGAATGCCCCCCACAGAGAATTAGAATATTTTCCCTTAGTGGATAAGGACTTCCAAATTAAAGACTTAGTGTTTGATGAAAGCTCCCTTCGAAGTTATTTTCACTGCAGAGACGATTATTCGAAGGGATTGGATGTCATTGGATTGTGGGAATCCAATTTCCCGAGATATCTCATCCCCTCAGTCCTCATTTTCCCAGAAATTATCCACTACTGCCATTCTAACTATGATCCAACACAAAGAGCAGTGATGTCCCCTGACCAAAGTGTTCTTTTCCCTATCACTCCTCAGGCCATCAATGCAATGCTACATTTTGAACCTGATCAAGAGCTAACTCCCTTGTCTATGGAAGAACTGATTGAAAAGTCTAATCAACTGTCTCCAGAAAAATTGAAATGCATTTGCTAGACTTTTATGTTGCCTGAACATCAACCTAAGAGGCCACCTCCATATGGTTTTGCTTACTTTAACAAGTTGGGCAGACTCATCCTCAATATGATATCCTTTGTTATGGGTTTCAATACAAGTGAATATGTTGATGAAATAACCTTGGTATTTTTGTCTATCTTTACTCCTGGGAAACCTCCTGCGGTAAAATATGATTTTGCATCCTTCATTTCCAATAAAATCCATGACCAGTTCATGAGGCTAGATAATGAGAAAGTGTTCAAATATTCCTCAGTTATTTATCATCTCCTCATCTATTATCAATCTGAGAAGTTCCCCTTCCCTGTTAAAAAGCTTGATGCCAAGGGAAACCCTAGATCAGTTATATTTTGGTCCGCCATAACTCACTCTTCCTATGAGTCTCCCTATTCCCATGCTGAGTTCATCGATCTTTTTGTATATCCTGCAACTACCTTGTTGACAGGAATTCCTCCTCCAAGGCTCAGTAATGAAATCAAGAAGACTTTGCAGCTTTCAAGGACATATAAAGTTGGAGACTGGTATTTATATCAAAACCATTCAGTCATCAGAATCTATGGATGTGAATTGCATCCATTCAAGCTGCCAAAATATGTTCCCATGAGACTTTTTGCCTTGGAATATTTTAGGCAAATGAATAATTCTGATACGATTCATTTTTGTAGTGTGAAAAAGAAAGCCCAACTCAGGATTAAAAGTCAATTAGGTCCTTTCATCTGCAACTCTAGGGAGGCCAAGCGAGAAGCAGAAGATATACTACAAAACCATTGCAAGTTCCAAAGGAGTTTCCGTTGGGTTCCTTATGATCCATTTGGTTTCATCTGTGATAAAAGAATGAAGAACAAATCTTCCCCATATATTCACCACAGGATTCCTGATATAGAACAATATGCTAACCAAGATGAATGGGTGGAAGAAACACTAGTTGAGGAAGAAAGTGAAGAAGACAAAATGAACAAAATTATGAAAGACCTTGAGAAAAACTTTGACCTAGAATCTTTTGGTCAAGTGCAGGTACCTCACATTGGCACCTCTTCAACAGGAAATCTACAACAGGGATTACAGGAAAGCAGTCCATCTATTGCAGTAGAGTCAAAAGGCAAAGGAAAGGAACCTGAAATACAGGTCATTGAGACTTTTATCATGGCAGAGAAACCTCAAACCTCCAGAGCACCTGATCAATCACAAGTTTCTCCCACTCAGGTAAAACATCCTGAAGTTTCAGAATTACAAACTCCATCCAATATGGAAATAGGAAAGAAAAGGCAGGTTCCAGATACTACTCCTCCCAAAGAGTCCTCAAAGCTACATCAAGCCAAAAACAGAAACCCAATCCACTTCCAGATGTGGAAATCATTGATGAAATGTTTGATGATGGAAGAGAAGATAGTCAACTGACTGGCACAGCAAGTGAAACACATACAGGCCACAAAGGAAAAGAATTGCAAAAACAGTTAAATACTGAAGTATCTTCTTTTAAACCACCAAAAACAGATACAGGTGATATAAAAAGAACTTTCATTAATATAAAGGCAAAGAATGATCCATTGAGAATGAAGGTTTATGATCAATATCTGAAAATGGCTCCACATAGTCAGGAAAGGTTAATGTCAGCATTTGACATTTCACAAGGCAAAATGATGATGAGCCACTTCAAGTCCAAGGTGCCAAAACCCATGACAGCAGCTGATTATATTAGGACCAATTTTGAGGTCCTGGCAAAAGACATTCATCCCTTGGACCAGATAGAGCTGCATAAACAAACTGGGGAGATGGTATATTCCACTCTTACTGATAAGGCCATGGCAGCCCTACGGCTGCAAGATTCCTTAAATAACACAAGCACCCAATTGCAAATTGAAAAGGCCTCTTCTCAGGCCAAAGATAACAGAATAAAGTCTCTGGAAGACATAATTATTAGTTTGGGTCACAACCCCAAAGATATCAAAAGCATTGAGGCACTAATCAAAAAGAAAGATGATGATATTGCTGCACTAAGAAAGCAGCTGAAATTACCAGCCTCAAGACATCCCCAGACCCAAGAAGTTTTGAAGGAGAATTCATAGGAAGAGATAATGGAGTTGCTCTTAAAAATGACTGAGCAACTGAGTGAAACAGAGAAAGAATTGGAACAAGCTTTACAAGAGAAGGAAGCTATCATGTAGGCATCAATCACAGAAGCTACTACAACTACAGGTACTACAACAACAGATCAACAAACAGAATCAGCACAGGTAGACACTTCTGGTTTAAGTTCTGATGAATTGGTAAAACAAATGGAAAGTTTAAAACTCAGGGTCACAGAACTTAAAACCACAAAATTGCAGTTAGAAAACTTGGAGCAGAAATATGATATGTCCAAAAGAACTGTTGCATATAATACCAGGGAAATTAAAAGATTGGAAAAATTGGTTAAGGCTTTAGAAAAAGATCTTTCATTAGAAAAGCCTTTGAGAGAAATAAATGAAATTCTTTGGACTAATATAATTGATTCAATAAAAAGTATTTGGACTTTTGTTCAAACAATATTTGAACAAAATGACTTGATCAAAGTAGCTCAGGAAGAAATAGCCAAAACAAGAGATGAATTAAAGAACAGACCTGAGCAAGCTAGTCAACTTATACAGTTTCTGAACACACGGACTAAGCAACAGCTTTCAAAGTTAGGAATTGATGATAGGACAGGCACTATCTTAGAAATAAAAAGAGTTTTTACCAAAAGAACTCTTATGCAAAATTTGGAAAGGAAGTGCTCAGACATACAAGAAGAAATCAATGCTTTTAAAGGGAAATTTCAGGTTTTATTAGACAATGGGTTACCCAGTCCTATGCTAGCAGGTGACAAGGTAATGGACCTGGAAACCTATGTTACTAAAATAGACATACATGCTCATAACACAACTGTTATTTCTATCAATGCATCACAAGCAACATTGCCAACAGGGAGGAATCTTTATGATAGATTGAAGAATTTGTTTCATCTGGAGCATGAAATAAAGTATTTGTTCCCTAGTCAGCCCACTTTTTACAGATACACAGAGGCCGATGAGACATTGAGAAAACTTAAAAGAACCGTAATAGCAGAAGATCAATGGTGGGAAGACTTATTGGAAATTTTGTAAAAGTTATCTTCAGACAGAAAATTTGTCTTTTACCATTATGTAAAGGATAAATAATGAGCACAGATTAAAGAGTATCAGTTGAACAGGTTCAAGAGTATCCGTAGAAACAAAGAGTATCAGACAAGAAAAGGAATTACTCAAAGGGACAACATCGAGCCCTATTATAGCACCTGCCTCCAGCACATCCGCAAAATGAGGAAACAACACATCAACAGTTACTTGTTATTCTGTCTACGAGACCATTTGTCTCCTTTTTATTTGTAAATTACTCCTTAGTCACCCTAGATTATTGGCTAGGTTAGTGTGAGATATTTTCAATTATTTTTTGTATAAATAAACCCTCAAAGAGAGTGTTGAGGGTGGATTCTAATACTTGGCTGTGACATTGATGTTTTTGGAATAAAAAGTGTTTTGGAGAAATTTATTTGTGGCTTACTGGATGACAATTTGAAGCTCAGGACTTTTTGCAGGATTCATGTGTCGGACTGCAGTTCAATAAGTCTTTCTACCCTATGTCTTAAGTTTTATATCCGTTTATAATATCATCGTGTCCATTTCTGAATACTTAGCATAAAGGATTGAATCAGAATTTACTTAAGTGTACTCTGATTTCAGATGTGATTATTCTTAATGTTTTCCTCTAAATTTGTTATAAGCACGAATTCTTAAATGCTCTTGCTTTGCTAATTTAAACATTCTTGATTACTATAATAAAGAATTCTTCATTGCTCTTTGTTTGTAGTCATCTCATTTCTTTATTTTGAACATGGTGAAAGATTCTTAGCTGCCTTTCATCCCTTCAAAATCATCCCATCCACTTTAAATTTTAAGGATTGTTCTCTGTCTGGCTATCTTGCCCCGCAAAGCCATCTTGTGTGTAGAATAGGAATCCAGTAAGGCCTTCCTTTGACTCCATAGCCCAATGGACTGAAAATCTTCAACCTTGCCCCCAGTTTGCGAATTCCATCATTTTCAAACAAACTCTTGGATCTATAACTAGCCTAAAACCTTCTAAGAACAAAGATAAATCATAAAGAGAGAGCCCTCCCTGGATGCAGATTGGCTAGATTCTGCATCTGAAGGTTGGTTTGTGGTTACCTCGGGTATACTTTCCTTTTCCACAACTTCAATGAAAACCTGAGTGATAACATAATGGCGACCATACTGGGGAATCTGAATCATTTTTATTTGTTAATATTGTTCACTTATAAGCTATAGACAGAGTTTGAAGATCAGCCAGGTAGCCTTTGAAATTGCTTTTGCTCTGCAATTGCAAAAGTAAATAAATGTTGCTTCAGTCTATCTCTGATTTAGTTTATATACTGAACCTTAGTTTCAAAATGTTTAATCAGACTCTCTAGTTAAATAAATCTTTGAGAAAGTTTTAATCACAAATAATTATTTCTTGAAGTATTTATAGAAGTTGTATTTATTTTTCAATTAAAACCAAAAATCAAAAAACACTTAGTCTAGGAAAACTGGCTTCAGAAAGGATTCGTCATACTAGGTCAAATCCTGACCCCAATCCACCAACGATATTTGAAAATCCAAATCTGATTCCTAGGATTCTTAGAAGACAAGGAAGTCAAGAAAGTTCTGAAAGAGGAAGTCAAGAGAGTTCTGGAAGTTCCAAACCTCTTTCTAGATCACAGTCTTGCCCTGTCAAGATAATATATTTTGACGAAATTCCTTTTGATGAACGATTTGAAACATCCTTAGTTGTGAATTTTTCTGAAACCGAATTATCTAGATTAGTTCCAGATCCATTGTTTTTTGAAGATTTGCAATTCAGATTTGTTTCATATCACCTTGACAGACAATTACAAAATTCTATTCAATCTAAACAAACCTTTGAAGAAAGTTCAAACATCTCTGTAATTACCGAAGCCTCCCCAAGTTTAGTTACTTTTTCTCAAGCTTTTCAAACACATGTTAATCCTTCTACTCCTCCATCCCATCCTACCAGACCATCAACTCCTGTTACCCCACTATATCTTCCAATGGCCAATCGATATGCCCCTTTAAGGTTGCTTAACAACCCTGTTGCCTTGCCTCAAGATTATCAGAGTAAGATCACACCTTTTGATGGATCAGGTACTTATACAGCTCAACAACATACCAAAAGGATGACTGATTACTTTGAGTTCTATGAAATTGACACTGATGATATCCGAATGAGAATTTTTGTTCAGAGTCTTACTGGAGAAGTTAGGACATGGTTTAGGGCCCTTGCTCCAAACAGTATTGCTGATTTACCAGCTTTGTATAGGGCATTTTTGAATAGATGGGAGAAGAAGAAAGACCCTCTTCAGATCTTATCAGAATTTGAAAAATTAAGGAGAAGACCTAATGAAACAGTGCAGGATTACATAATAAGATTCAATGAAGCATATAACGTTGTTCCCCAGAACCTCAGGCCCCCACCTGACTCTGTATTGGTTAAATTTCCAGATGGTTTTGACTCTGACATAGCTTATTCACTCAGGGAAAGAGCTCCCCAAGCCCTAGAGGAAATGCAAAGCATAGTGGTGAGTGTAGAAGAAAATCTGATAGAAAAATGAGCCAGAGCTAGGGCAGAAAGAAGAATGCCTCTGAATGAAGAACCTTCAGCTTGTGAAAAGAAGCTGGATGCAATCATTAAAGGTATGGAAATATTAGGAGATAGAGTGGAAACAATCGAAAGAAAATCTACTGGTGATAATATTGTAAGAAACCCAAACTTTAGAAGAAATTAGAACCAAAATATTGGAAAGAATGTCCCTGACCAAAACATTAGGCCACCTTTCCAAGAAAACTTTGTTGAAGGTTCAACTTCTGAAGAACCTACAGAAGATGTGGAAATAAACAATGTAACTGATGACAAAAATGAACCAGAAGTTTTCCTATCTCAAGATGATCAAGAGAATCACATCCTTGAAACATTTCAAACTCATTCAGGAGAGACTTTTGATTTCAAAGAAGGCTATGACACAGCAATTTATGAGGTTCATAAACAGTACAATTTGAGAAGTAGACGGATTGATGTGCTAGAGAATAGCAAACAGAAAACTGCAAAACAAAATGTCAAAGGTAAAGTTAACATCCCTCCTGTGCAAAACATTCCCCCTGTACAAATTCTGTCTAGGACAACTCCTAACCCTTCAAAGCCAATAATTGAAGATTTGTCTGACAACCAACTCAACAATAAACAACAATCTAATACTTTTCCTCCTGTAGGAAATGTAGAAGAAACAGTAGAAATTAGTTCAGAAACACCTTCAAATCAAAATTTCACTCACGAAAAAGAGAAAAACGTTGAAGACCCAAAAAATAGAGAAAACACAACTGTGCAAAACACTAAAACTCAAACAGAAAAACCTTTCAATCTAGAGGCTGAAATAGGAAACTAAAGATAGTTGTTCCTTTATCAGAATTGGCTAAACATGATGTCTATAGAAGTCAAATTAGCAAATCCCTAAACATTAACATTACTGGATTGGATGATTCAGTAAATATTCTTGATGATCAACCCAAACTCCTTTTGGGCCCCGAGGTAAATGGAAAACCAGAAAGTGGAGGAACTCCTCCATTTTATGTAAGCCTGAATGTTCATGACAAGATACTCCACAATGCTATGTTGGATTCTGGAGCATCTCACAATTTGATGCCAAAAGCAGTGATGGAAAGATTAAATCTAGACATTACCAGACTGTACAAAGATTTGTTTTCTTTTGATTCTAGTCAGGTAAAATGTTTAGGTTTGATTAAAGATTTGTGTGTTACTTTGGTGCAATATCCTGCTAAGTCTGTTTTGATGGATATAGTAGTGGCTGATATCCCTCCTAAATATGGTATGTTGTTGTCTAGATCCTGGGGTGCTAAACTTGGAGGATCTATTCAACTGGACATGTCATATGCCACTATTTCCGTTTTTGGTCAGCCTAAAAGACTTTACAGAGAGACCTTGATGAAATACTTAGTCAGTAGTCATGAGAAGCCTGAAAATTTTCCTGTTTATTCAGTACATTCTGATATGGATTCTTTTATCCTTTATAATGCTGAATTGGATCTTCCTACTGAAATAGAAGCTCCAGAATTGGAAACTACAAAAAAAAATACTGTGAAGATTGAAGAGATTTCTGAAAACAAGGAAACACCAGATGATCAAGAAATATCAGAAAAAACTAAACAACTAGCTCCTATCACGAAACATTTTAAAACAATTGATGAAGATTATGAACACGAAATTCTGTGGCATTTAGAATTTGATGGCTTACTGAACAAATTAGGAGCAGGAGCTGGGGTTTGGTTACATAATGTTGAAAATAATCATGCTAAGGGTCATGCTTATAGGTTGAATTTCAAATGCACTAAAAACATGGCAGAGTACGAAGCTCTTTTATTAGGGCTTAAACATGTCAAGAAGTTAGGAGCTATTAGGGTATCGATCATAGGAGATACTGAGCTAATTATTCAACAAATTAAAGGAGAATGTTCAACAAAAGACATGAGATTGAAACAATACAGAGAAACAGTTGTGGAAATTCTCAACACCTTTCTACAAGCTCAACTTGCCAAGATTCCCAGGAAACAAAATTTGCATGCTCACAGTCTCGCAATGTTTGCTAGTACATGTAAATTACCTTTTGATCCTAATCATCAGTTTTCAGTTGAGATTAGACATAGGCCTGCTATACCAGACAATCTTTTGAATTGGCAAGTATTTGTAAATAATAATCAAATCAATAGTTTTTTGACACTTCAAAATGAGTTTTCTAACTGTAATATAGATGAAGACATAACAATTAGTGAATCTGATCAAGAAAAAGAACAAAAAATAGATATTTCAAGAGAGAATGCAATTCATATGCTGCACCCAACCACATTCACAGAAAAAGACATGCAGGATTTGAAAAACATGGAATCTGATGAGATCATAGAAGATGAGACAGAAATCATTAATCTAAAAGATAAACATTTACCCCAGGGATTAACTCCTTTGGAGGATCTTTTTGACTTAAATGACATTCCATTCAGACCTAAAATGGAACCTGTTAAGGCTGATATTGAAGAGTGTAACTTAGGAACCCCAGAAAATCCCAAAATGGTTAAATTATCCAAATCTCTACCAGAAGATCAAAAGGTTAAATATGTTGAACTCTTAAAGGAATTCCAGGACGTTTTTGCTTGGAGTTATGAAGACCTTAAAGCATATGATACATCCATAATTCAACACACTATACCTTTGAAACCAGATCAGAAACCTTTTAAACAAAAACTTAGAAGGATCAATCTTGTTTTACTACCTTCAATTGAAAAAGAAATTAAAAGGATGTTTGAAGCAGGGATTATAGCTCCTATTAGGTTCTCTGAATGGGTTTCGAATCTAGTACCAACAAGGAAGAAGACTGGAGAAATTAGATTGTGTGTCGATTTAAGAAATTTGAATAAAGTTTCTTTAAAAGATAACTATCCTTTGCCTAAAATGGACCATATTCTACAGAGGGTAGTGGGATCTTCTAGGATATCTCTACTGGATGGATTTTCAGGGTATAACCAGATTCTGGTTCATCCTGATGATCAAGATAAAACAACATTTACAACACCATGGGGTACCTTTAAATATGTCAAGATGCCATTTGGACTCAAGAATGCAAGAGCTACATTTCAGAGAGCAATGGATATTGCTTTTGCTAAAGAAATACATGATTTTCTGGTAATTTATCTAGATGATTTAACGGTCTTTTCCAAAACAGATTAGCAACATTTAGATCATCTAAGGCAAGTGTTTATAAAGTGCAGAAAATATGGCATTTCTTTAAATCCTAAAAAGTCATTGTTTGGTTTGGAAGAAGGAAAGCTCCTAGGTCACATTATTTCTAAAGATGGCATTAGAATTGACCCTAAAATAATACAAGCAATTTTGCAGATACCTCATCCCAGAAATATAAAAGAATTGCAAGCCTTCATAGGAAAGATTAATTTCTTGAGAAGATTTATTTCTAGCTTAGCGGAATTACTTAGATTGCTTACTAACATGCTTAAAAAAGATTCAAGCATTGACTGGACTATAGAAGCCAAGCAATCATTTGAGGAATTTAAAATGGCTTTAACTAGGACACCAGTTCTTACCAGTCCGAAGTTTGATAGAGATTTCATTATTTTTTCATTTGCTTCTGAACATACAATTGCAGCTGTTTTACTACAAAAAGATGATCAGGGATGTGAAAAACCAATTGCCTTTTTTAGTAAAGCACTTAGAGATGCATCTTTGAAATACAATATCATGGAGAAACAGGTTTTTGCATTGGTAAAAGAAATTAAAGATTTCAGAGTTTACATATTATATTCTCATGTGATAGCTTATGTGCCTAATGCTGTAGTTAAAGACATCTTGACTCAAGATGGCATTGAAGGCAAAAGAGGTAAGTGGATAGCTACCATTTTAGAATATGATATTGAAATTAAACCAACAAAACTCATAAAAGGTCAAGGTTTAGCTCAACTTATGACTGAAACTAATTGCCAAGCCTTATACATTAACGAACTGGATGACGAACAGGAGATGGCGACTCCACAAATCAGTCAAGATTTCTTAGATTCTCCCTGGTACACTGATATCATTCATATTTTATTAAACCTGCAAACTCCTCCAGGGTTGTCCAGAACGAAAAGAAGATTTTTGAAAATGACATCTTTAAAATATTGTATTTTAGATAGCACTCTATTTTGGAAAAATCATGAAGGAATCTTATTGAATTGTCTATTGAAAGATGAAGCTGATAAAATTCTCAATGAATTTCATGCAGGGGATTGTGGTGGACATCTATACTGGAAATCAACTGCAGACAAAATCTTAAGGGATGGTTTTTACTGGCCAACTTTGTTTTCAGATGTTAAGAAATTTGTAACAACTTGTCATAAGTGTCATATCTTTGAGGGTAAAATAAAGTTGTTACCTTTACCATTAAGACCAATTTCCACAGAAAGACCCTTTCAACAATGGGGATTATATTTTATTGGATAAATTCATCCCTCTTCCTCTGGGCAACACAGATGGATTTTAACTGCCACAGATTACTTTACCAAATGGATTGAAGCTATCCCATGCAGACAAGCCAATGATTCTGTAATTATAGGGTTTTTAGAAACCAACATACTTTCCAGATTTGGTTGTCCAGAAAAAATCATAAGAGATAATGCTGCTGCATTTAAATCAAAGAAAATTATTAGTTTCTGCAATAAATATCATATTACTTTAGGCCATTCAATAGCCTATTACCCTCAGGGTAATGGACTGGTAGAATCTTCCAATAAAAGTCTTACTAATATCATTAAAAAATTACTGGAAGAAAAAAAAAAGAATTGGCATAAGAAACTTATCAATGCATTATGGGCAGACAGACTTACAACTAAGAAATCAATTGGGACTAGTCCATATGAATTGGTTTATGGCATTGAAGCAAGATTCCCATCATCTTTAGGAATTCCTATTATGAAATTACTTCAGGAGGCTCAAGTGGAACCAAATGATATTCAAAGGAGAATTAACCAAACAATTCACTTGCAGCAAACCAGAGAAGAAGTGTATCAACGATCCCAAGTCTTGCAGGAAAAGTTAAAGAAAATGTTTGACAAAAGGACTAAAGCAGAAGATTTTCAACTAGGTGATAAAGTCCTAAGATGGGATTCTATAAGAGAAGAAAAATGGAAACATGGGAAATTTGATTTCTTATGGAAAGGGCCTTATATCATTCATGCCTTGCAGGGAAACAACACATACTTTTTGAAGAATTTGGACAATTCAGAAGCTGAAGAAGGACCAGTCAATGGTCAAATGCTGAAGCATTATTTTGATCCTATTTACTAGGATATTTTGATTTTTCTAACTTGTACATAATATATCCTTTTCTAATGCAGTTTTGATTGGATGGTGACTTCTTGGAGTTGAAGCCCGAAGCGAAGGCCCTAAGCTTTAAAAGTTCCACTATCATATATACAATAAAGCTACCAGAAGAAGGAGATTACATGGTTTATTTTGAAGACATTTTGAGGCAACTGACCTGCTGTTCTTGACTTTTCACAAGGAAAAGCCATCCCGAAGTGGAGCCAGTGTTAGACTCCTATACCAATAGGTGTCATTTTTCATGATTGTCTTGATTAAACTATGGAATATGTTCAAACCTTTTTCTTGAGCAAAGGTGTTCCATATTCTTGAAAAAAACAAAAAATCAAAAAATTTAAAAAATGTAAAGAAGGTATACCCTAAAAGAAAAATCAAAGGGTAAGAAAAATAAATTGGTCAAGAAAATGAAAGAAATGAACCCCAAGCAAAAAATAGACCAAGGAAAGTGTGCAAATCCAAATGCCACTACTATTTCATTTTTGTAACAAAGCAATTGTGTGCAACTTGTCAAACTTTTTCCACAATTTATGAAGAGTCAAACTGTTTAAACTTGACTCATTCATTTTTCAATTTCATGTTGTAGAATAAAGAATAAATATCTGACCAAACAGTTTAATCTTGGCAGATAAGTAGATAGGTAGAGTTAATAAAAGGTGCTCAACAGTTTAATCTGAGCCCTTGGATGTAATAAGGGTAGAATTAGATAGATTTGCCTTGTAAAAGAAAAGAAAATTGATGAGGGTTTGCCAATCTAAGTGCACCCTAATAAAGAAAAGAAAATGGTAGTGTAAAGTAGATAGGGTAGGTAGATGGTGTTGCAAAGTTTCATGTGATGAATGATGCTGCTAAATGTGTTTAATCCTTTACTTTCATCACAAGTACTGAAGCAGGAAATACACTGGAAAATCACAGCAAGGAAAGTCAAAATCATTAACTTCCCACATCACTTTCCCCTTAAGTTTTTTACTAATTTCCCCAAAGTGCTAAGGTATTTGGAGATCAAAGGGGCTCAAGGCATTTCCTTGACTTTTGGAGGGACCGGACCCTCGGCCTGATGATCAAAAAGACCTAAGTACTTGAAGTTATCCATCATTGCACTCATTCACTTTTAATCTTTTCCTAAGTAAAATCCCATTTTACTTAGGAAAATCATGCAAAATTCCATAATAATCCCTCAAAATAACTTACTATTCTAAAGTTTAAGTGTTGAAGTTGAGATGATGTGATTTACTTCAGAAATCTTCACTTTATTAGTTATAGTTAAGTATTTTGAGTTTACCTTGTCCTTTGTCATCTTAACTTCTGATCTATTTACTAAATCCCTAGTGAGAATGCCTTATCCTAAGTATATAACTCCTTTTACATACATATCCCAAAAAAAAATCCCTCTATTATGATTTTAACCAAAGTGTTTATTTCCCATGCATTCAAATAAAAAACCACATTATGTGCCCTTTGGTTAAATATATCATTATATAATAGTCCCGCCCCTTATGGTAATTGAATTGATCTAATTTCATTATCATATAATAAAAATATGAAAAAAAACATTAAACATATAATTCGTATGTTTAAAAACAAAAATAAACCAAAGTTTAATTAAAACTAAACTTTGGAGATCCCGCGCGCAAAATTTCTTACCCCGACCATTCACTATACCAAGGAGTTAATTAACCCTTCAGGTTAATTAATAACCAAACTCCCAACCAATCAAATTCCGCCCAGAGTGATTAATTAACGATAAATATGTCGGGCCCATGCCCTTTTACTTCCCACCATATCCCTGTCTTGTTAACCGTCGGATCATCCGCCTACAGATCAACGCTCCACAGCGATTCCGCTAGCCTTCCAACGTCTGATATTTAACGAGCGGGGGTGTGGTGGTTTTGAAACCGTCCTCTGACCACGTGTCCATTGACCAATGGAATCGCTGCCCTCGTGTTTAATACCACCATTGCCCATAAGCAGTGCGGGAATTACCGCTTACCGCCCGACCCCTGCCATATGTCATCCCGTACCATAATGACGTCATTCCTCGATAAAATAAAAATTCCCTATTGACTTTGGAAATAAAACAAAATTCGTGTTTTTTCAGTCATTTTCATTGCTGAAAGCGAATGCGCCTCTCACTGTGAAATTCAAATTTCCACTGAAAATTACTGTTCTATCCAATTTCATTCAAGAATTCCGCTGGACCAGTGTTCGAGCATCTTCTTGCCACCACTTGATACCTGTTAAATCCCAGTTTGCCTCCGAAAACAGGTATTTATTCTATTGCGCTCCGAACTTCAAAAGAAACTCTGTGTTCCGTGTTTTTTCACTGGATTAGTGTTAAAATCTTATCGCTAAGATCATTCCCTGAGCTGTAAAACTGTGAATTGTTCCCCCGAACCTGCAACTGTGCCAATTTCCCTCATTAAAACTGAAATCACGACATTTCTGTGAAGAAAACCCAGAAACTTCCATTTTGAACACACAAGAACCAAAATGGAAGCCCCGGCAGCCCTCAATGTAACCCCATTGAATGCCCCCCACAGAGAATTAGAATATTTGCCCTTAGTGGATAAGGACTTCCAAATTAAAGACTTAGTGTTTGATGAAAGCCCCCTTCGAAGTTATTGTCGCTGCAGAGACGATTATTCGAAGGGATTGGATGTCATTGGGTTGTGGGAATCCAATTTCCCGAGATATCTCATCCCCTCAGTCCTCATTTTCCCAGAAATTATCCACTACTGCCATTCTAACTATGATCCAACACAAAGAGTAGTGATGTCCCCTGACCAGAGTGTTCTTTTCCCTATCACTCCTCAGGCCATCAATACAATGCTACATTTTGAACCTGATCAAGAGCTAACTCCCTTGTCTATGGAAGAACTGATTGAAAAGTCTAATCAACTGTCTCCAGAAAAATTGAAATGCATTTGCCAAACTTTTATGTTGCCTGAACATCAACCTAAGAGGCCACCTCCATATGGTTTTGTTTACTTTAACAAGTTGGGCAGACTTATCCTCAATATGATATCCTTTGTTATGGGTTTCAATACAAGTGAATATGTTGATGAAATAACCTTGGTATTGCTGTCTATCTTTACTCCTGGGAAACCTCCTGCAGTAAAATATGATTTTGCATCCTTCATTTCCAATAAAATCCATGACCAGTTCATGAGGCTAGATAATGAGAAAGTGTTCAAATATTCCTCAGTTATTTATCATCTCCTCATCTATTATCAATCAGAGAAGTTCCCTTTCCCTGTTAAAAAGCTTGATGCCAAGGGAAATCCTAGATCAGTTATTTTTTGGTCTGCCATAACTCACTCTTCCTATGAGTCTCCCTATTCCCATGCCGAGTTCATCGATATTTTTGTATATCCTGCAACTACTTTGTTGACAGGAATTCCTCCTCCAAGGCTCAGTAATGAAATCAAGAAGACTTTGCAGCTTTCAAGGACATATAAAGTTGGAGACTGGTATTTATATCAAAACCATTCAGTCATCAGAATCTATGGATGTGAATTGCATCCATTCAAGTTGCCAAAATATGTGCCCATGAGACTTTTTGCTTTGGAATATTTCAGGCAAATGAATAATTCTGATATGATTCATTTTTGTAGTGTGAAAAAGAAAGCCCAACTCAGGATTAAAAGTCAATTAGGTCCTTTCATCTGCAACTCTAGGGAGGCCGAGCGAGAAGTAGAAGATATACTACAAAACCATTGCAAGTTCCAAAGGAGTTTCCGTTGGGTTCCTTATGATCCATTTGGTTTCATCTGTGATAAAAGAATGAAGAACAAATCTTCCCCATATATTCACCACAGGATTCCTGATATAGAACAATATGCTAACCAAGATGAATGGGTGGAAGAAACACTAGTTGAGGAAGAAAGTGAAGAAGACAATAGAAACAACATTATGAAAAATCTTGAGAAAGAGTTTGACCTAGAATCTTTTGGTCAAGTGCAGGTACCTCACATTGGCACATCTTCAGTAGGAAATCTACAACAGGGATTACAGGAAAGCAGTCCATCTATTGCAGTAGAGTCAAAAGGCAAAGGAAAGGAACCTGAAATACAGGTCATTGAAACTTTTATCATGGCAGAGAAACCTCAAACCTCCAGAGCACCAGATCAATCACAAGTTTCTCCCACTCAGGTAAATCATCCTGAAGTTTCAGAATTACAAACTCCATCCAATATGGAAATAGGAAAGAAAAGGCAGGTTCCAGATACTACTCCTCCCAAAGAAACCTCAGAGCTACATCAAGCCAAAAAACAGAAACCAGATCCACTTCCAGATGTGGAAATCATTGATGAAATGTTTGATGATGGAAGAGAAGATAGTCAACTGACTGGCACAACAAGTGAAACACATACAGGCCACAAAGGAAAAGAATTGCAAAAACAGTTAAGTACTGAAGTATCTTCTTTTAAACCACCAAAAACAGATACAGGTGATATAAAAAGAACTTTCATTAATATAAAGGCAAAGAATGATCCATTGAGAATGAAGGTTTATGATCAATATCTGAAAATGGCTCCACATAATCAGGAAAGGTTAATGTCAGCATTTGACATTTCACAAGGAAAAATGATGATGAGCCACTTCAAGTCCAAGGTGCCAAAACCCATGACAGCAGCTGATTATATTAGGACCAATTTTGAGGTCCTGGCAAAAGACATTCATCCCTTGGACCAGATAGAGCTGCATAAACAAACTGGGGAGATGGTATATTCCACTCTTACTGATAAGGCCATGGCAGCCCTAAGGCTGCAAGATTCTTTAAATAACACAAGCACCCAATTGCAAATTGAAAAGGCCTCTTCTCAGGCCAAAGATAATAGAATAAAGTCTCTGGAAGACATAATTATTAGTTTGGGTCACAACCCCAAAGATATCAAAAGCATTGAGGCACTAATCAAAAAGAAAGATGATGATATTGTTGCACTAAGAAAGCAGCTGAAATTACCAGCCTCAAGACATCCCCAGACCCAAGAAGTTTTGAAGGAGAATTCACAGGAAGAGATAATGGAGTTGCTCTTAAAAATGACTGAGCAACTGAGTGAAACGGAGAAAGAATTGGAACAAGATTTACAAGAGAAGGAAGCTATCATGTAGGCATCAATCACAGAAGCTACTACAACTACAGGTACTACAACAACAGATCAACAAACAGAATCAGCACAGGTAGACACTTCTGGTTTAAGTTCTGATGAATTGGTAAAACAAATGGAAAGTTTAAAACTCAGGGTCACAGAACTTAAAACCACAAAATTGCAGTTAGAAAACTTGGAGCAGAAATATGATATGTCCAAAAGAACTGTTGCGGATAATACCAGGGAAATTAAAAGATTGGAAAAATTGGTTAAGGCTTTAGAAAAAGATCTTTCATTAGAAAAGCCTTTGAGAGAAATAAATGAAATTCTTTGGACTAATATAATTGATTCAATAAAAAGTATTTGGACTTTTGTTCAAACAATATTTGAACAAAATGACTTGATCAAAGTAGCTCAGGAAGAAATAGCCAAAACAAGAGATGAATTAAAGAACAGACCTGAGCAAGCTAGTCAACTTATACAGTTTCTGAACACACGGACTAAGCAATAGCTTTCAAAGTTAGGAATTGATGACAGGACAGGCACTATCTTAGAAATAAAAAGAGTTTTTACCAAAAGAACTCTTATGCAGAATTTGGAAAGGAAGTGCTTAGACATGCAAGAAGAAATCAATGCTTTTAAAGGAAAATTTCAGGTTTTATTAGACAATGGGTTACCTAGTCCTATGCTAGCAGGTGACAAGATAATGGACCTAGAAACCTATGTTACTAAAATAGACATACATGCTCATAACACAACTTTTATTTCTATCAATGCATCACAAGCAACATTGCCAACAGGGAGGAATCTTTATGATAGATTGAAGAATTTGTTTCATCTGGAGCATGAAATAAAGTATTTGTTCCCTAGTCAGCCCACTTTTTACAGATACACAGAGGTCGATGAGACATTGAGAAAACTTAAAAGAACCGTAATAGCAGAAGATCAATGGTGGGAAGACTTATTGGAAATTTTGTAAAAGTTATCTTCAGACAGAAAATTTGTCTTTTACCATTATGTAAAGGATAAATAATGAGCACAGATTAAAGAGTATCAGTTGAACAGGTTCAAGAGTATCCGTAGAAACAAAGAGTATCAGACAAGAAAAGGAATTACTCAAAGGGACAACATCGAGCCCTATTATAGCACCTGCCTCCAGCACATCCGCAAAATGAGGAAACAACACATCAACAGTTACTTGTTATTCTGTCTACGAGACCATTTGTCTCCTTTTTATTTGTAAATTACTCCTTAGTCACCCTAGATTATTGGCTAGGTTAGTGTGAGATATTTTCAATTATTTTTTGTATAAATAAACCCTCAAAGAGAGTGTTGAGGGTGGATTCTACTACTTCGCTGTGACATTGATGTTTTTGGAATAAAAGTGTTTTGGAGAAATATATTTGTGGCTTGCTGGATGACAATTTGAAGCTCAGGACTTTTTGCAGGATTCATGTGTCGGACTGCAGTTCAATAAGTCTTTCTATCCTATGTTTTAAGTTTTATATCTGTTTATAATATCATTATGTCCATTTCTGAATAATTTACATAAAGGATTGAATCATAATTTACTTAATTGTACTCTGATTTCAGATGTGATTGTTCTTAATGTTTTCCTCTAAATTGGTTATAAGCATGAATTCTTAAATGCTCTTGCTTTGCTAATTTAAACATTGTTGATTACTATAATAAAGAATTCTTCATTTCTCTTTGTTTGTAGTCATCTCATTTCTCTCTTTTGAACATGGTGAAAGATTCTTAGCTGCCTTTCATCCCTTCAAAATCATCCCATCCACTTTAAATTTTAAGGATTGTTCTCTGTCTAGCTATCTTGCCCTGCAAATCCATCTTGTGTGTAGAATAGAAATCCAGTAAAGCCATCCTTTGACTCCATAGCCCAATGGACTGAAATCTTCAACCTTGCCCCTAGTTTGCGGATTCCACCATTTTCAAACAAACTCTTGGATCTATAACTAGCCTAAAACCTTCTAAGAACAAAGATAAATCATAAAGAGAGAGCCCTCTCTGGATGCAGATTGGCTAGATTCTGCATCTGAAGGTTGGTTTGTGGTTAACTCGGGTATACTTTCCTTTCAAGAAGAACTTAGAAAACCTGAGGATAAATGTGACTCTAAAGTCAAAATACATAACTGGAATCATGACATAAGAGAAAATACACCTTAAAAGAAGATTATAGTCCAAAGGAGCATTAACTACTTCAAATTCAAATGAATTAGTATTTTAGCATAAGTATACAGGAAAGGTAGAAATGATTCCATGTGGCATTAAAGCATGACCTTCAAATGTTAAAATGTGATAGACGATGTAACAATATCTAGAGAACACGATGATTTCCAATAGGACAATGATATAACATGAGTGGAGGCTTCATCAAAAACACATCTAAATATGTTTATACCATATTAAAATACTTGTAGTTAGAAATAAAGCTAGTGGGAAATCCTAGGATGAGAATGGTTAAGGTCAAATGTAATCAAATGATATCTTGAGGGATGAACCACCAATTGCACTCAATAATGCTTTACACTATAGAGGGAAGCTAGGGAGGACCTTTAAGTTAGACATAGCACAATTTTAGAGCCATATTCTCAACTATACTATAAATATGAATGGGTTTGGGATTTGGGTTGTATGTAGACCTTCATATGCCACCTTTGGAGGGCGAATCATTGTATCATTGGATATATTTCCTATCTGTAGAGGGACATGTGGCAAGGATGAAGATAAACACTTATTAGAAGGTACATTCTCAGGATGATCATAATTATGTGCTCACATCCATATATGAACACCCTGTTCACATGTGTAAACATTTCCATTCATGGCGTTTCCCCCTTGTTGAGGATTTCCTCGTATTCCCCATTTTTGAGATGTAGGGTTCATCAGAACCATTTTATATTGAAGTAGGGGAAAATAAATTGTAAGGATAGTGAGTTGTTGTTCGGCTCCCCATTAGGATAATGTTGATGCATCTTGTTTTATTTGAGGACATTTTTGAACAAGATGATCTCTACTATAGATCTTGCAAGGAAATTTCATCTTATTTTTTTCTTTAGTTCCTCCCATATTAGTGTTAGGATTAAGGGAAATCCCTTGCCTAAGAATACAATTTTTTCTTTCTATTATTTTTATAGCCTTTAGTTTGTTGACAATTTCTTATACTTGTTAAGTGGACCAAGTGGAAAATAGAGGTTTAGATAAATATTGAAGCATTTTTTGAAGTTGATGTAGTTATGGTTAGATTATGATATATGGTCATTTGTTCCATCTAATCCACTAGATAGCTAATTGAAACATGGGAAATGGAACTAATGACACCATTGACAAGCGGTCATGTAGTAGGTTTTAGAGGATTCGTTGATAGTCAAGGAGCATGAGGTAAATTTCATACAAATTACCAAATTGAGAATAAATTAGATCTAGCTATTGAGTGTGTATTATAACTCTCTTTTTATTTAGGACTCTTAACATCGTGACATCCGTATAAATATTAGGCAATAAGGACTTAAAAACCAATACAGTATAAATTGGTCTAATATTTTGACTTTGATGAGTCGAGTCACCATTCACATGCATGGATATGATTATAAATATGAGTGGTAGTACTCTAACACAATGATGTTAGTTATAGAGAATAATATATCAACGTTGATCACCTACTCGATGGAGTGTCGTGCCTGAAAGATAATGATAGATTGTGCACTGAAAAAGGAAAGGACAAGGAAGGAAACACTTAGCTTGTCTTAGAATGAGAAGAAAAAATGTATTCCAATGAACTTCCTCAGGCCATACCCTACGTCAAACCCATGATATTGTGTGTGTTTCCAAGCCAAGAAGTAAGATCACCTGATAATTTGTCGCAGTTAGTTTAAGTTAGTGATGATAGTAAGAAAAATAGAAAAGTAGTAAAGGTAGTGGAAGTGGTCATATAGGGCCCAAGGTACAATGTATTACATAGAATAAGGAGATCAAATCACATGTCAATGAGTTAATATGGTACTTTGATCATAGGTTTAAAGTTTTGTTCAATCGACTATCATTTCCAGTTCTGAATGTTCAACCTAGAGAATGGTTTATGACATGACTGTTACCACGTATACACATCCTGTTAACGTAGGAGAAGTTCAATTTGTAGTTTGAGGCTTTGGAAACTACCATGAAATTGGAAGCATATCCTTATTGTAGTGGAAAAAACACAGGGATGGCATCGGTCCAGTTGCAACTAGTAGCCTTAACAGTTCAGTTACAGGACCTAGCAAAAGGTAAGAAAAAACAGGAAGAATTTTGGTGTATGATATGCAGGAAGGAAGGTCATCATAGGAATGAATGCCCAACTTTGGCAACATACATGCCTACAAGAGCTAAAAATCCATTGGTGTAAGGTAGGGGACTATGTTGTGAGGTTTGTAGAGTTTGGGTTCATATACCAACATCTTTTCCTATGATGCAGAAGTATCAAAGCATAGTTAAAACTCTCTTTTGTGACTTTTTCAAGTTAGAAAGAAATGGCATACATAATTTTTATGCATTGGATTTAATGAGAGAGAAAACTACTGATACGTACATGGTATAGGAGGCAAAGGGATATAAATATGCAATTTCAATCTATAACACACACATAGCATACAATTAGGGAAGAGTTCAAGGAATTTTGGGAAGAGGATAGGGATTTCAAGGTAGATGAAAAGGAGGATTTGGAAGAGGTAGGGTCCCAATCAATTTTTATAACTATGGGAAACAAGGACATATTTTACGAGATTGTCCTGACCCCTGCACAAGATGTACCCACTATAAACAATTGGACCATGCTACCGAAGAATTTCCTCATATTATTGCAAAGTGGTTGGAGCAAAGGGGAAAAATGTGCAAATTATAGCTACTAAAGTATGTGTAAATCATCCACAAGTAGGAGAAATTAAATGTAGAGGGACGAATAGGAGCATATGTAAGTGTACAAGGAAGCTATCCATATCGGTGGGTAATAAAAGTAGTAGAAATGCCTCCTAGTTTTTATCCAATGAAGGAAAAATAAACATATACAGAAGCTAGAAGTGATTTGGTTACGATGGAATGGGGCTTATCAGGTTTGACCATGCAAAAAATAATACCTATATATGACATGCCTACAATATATGACATGTCTACACCAAGATAAGTGGATGAAGAATTTCTTGAATAATTATTTAGAATTAATAAAGAACAGAGCGATCCTAGATATGTTGCACAAGATGATTATCCAATGCATTCAAGGATGGGAATTTCCTATCACACTAACCCTAAGTGTACAATTAAGAAAATTATGCATAAGAAAATAACATGTAGGTAATTTAGGGTTAATGAACAGATCATAGTATATGATATTGATCATATTATCTTGGACTTAGGTTTGGATGTTAAAATAATTCCAAAGAATACATGGGAAATGATGGGCATACTAAGGCTAATTTGGTCACCTATCTAGTTGAGAAGGGCCAACCAATCCAAAATATTTCTTGTTGGCAGATTGATAGGGGTTGAGTTCAATATTGACGCAATCAATAACATTGCTAGTTTATATGTAATTCATATTGGGGATGATACTAATCATTATCTTGTGTTCTTGGGATCGATTTTTTTTTTTACAACCAAATTATAATCAACCTCAAGAGAAGGAAAATGGTCTTCAAATTAGGAGGATTGAAGGTGAAATTTCCATTAGATCCAACAGAGGGAGATAAATATGTGGAACCAGTGAGGGGTGGATTCAATGTAGAAGATATTGATTACATTTACAACATGACTATGCGTAGGGATAACTATGTTAATTTAACTGTTGATGGGGTGTTAAGTTGGTTAAGTGTTAATTCTCATGCACCATATTCAAAAACGGTAGTAAAGGTTGCATGAATTATCCATTAGAAGATGCTCTCTTATTACTTGCGCAACACACTGGATCAAAATATAGGTATGTGATCCCTTGAAGTATGATGGAATGACAAACATATGTGCCTTTGTGAAACAATTTTATTCACAAGTACCAGAGAAACTTATATTACTAGCCTTACATATAGCTTTGAAAGTGACTCTTGTACGATGGTGGGAGGAACACAAGGAAAGGATAGAAAATTGGCTTACACGTAGAAATTTTCTACAAATAATATTCAACCTAAATAAAAATAATGAGGGATATAAATATGTTGGTTAAGGGTGTAAAAACACCCATATTAATGGTTGTGTCACAACATGGACCAAGAAAAAGATGCCAGAAAAAGAATGGGTACATAGGTTTGTGCATACCCTAGACACTATCCTCAAAAATTGGTATACAAAATTAGAAGTATTCAGAGGGACAATTTTTTGGGGAGAGATATATCAAAAATTCAAAGGTAACTTTTAGCTTTGAATCATATGATCCATCCATAGAGAAAACATTGCAAATTTTTAATGAGAATATTTTTACATTAGAAGGTCATATTCCACAGATGTCAATTCCCTTGTGTTTCGTACACTGACACTCTCAGCCTGTTAGAAAACTTATGGAATGCTACAATGTCACGGAGGAATGCGAAGAAGAAGATGATCCAAGAAATTTACAGATACTAGAAACAGAAGGGGAGTGTGCGTTAGCTAGTCTAGCCTAGTCGAATATGCATATTATTCCCAACCTATCAAGACGTGTAAAGTAAACATTGGGACTTAAGGGAATCCAAAGTTTTCCATGATTTGAGACTATTTGGATGAGGAAACAATAGGGAAGATTGTCGATTTTTTACACAAATATCAGGACCTGTTCCCAACCACTTTCTTAGAGATGAAAGGTATGCTAGGAGAGCTCAAAGAAATGAATATCTCGTTGAATATGGATGCAAATACATTAAAAAAATACCTTATAGGTTGAATCCAACATATAAGCATAAAGTGAAGAAAGAATTCAACATAATGTTGGAATCAGGGATTATTGAACCCATAGAATAATATGAATGGGTAAGTTTAATGGCACTACGGGATAAGAAGATAGGAGAAATCGAGACCTTTAAGGACTTAAAGGAAATTTAACGATGCATGTGTACATGACTTGCTCCCCACCCAAACCTAATTTGAGTGCAGTAAAATTAATACCCTGCATTATTTTACTCTGTGCATATGTAAATGCATCATCATAACCGCCCAATAAAATTTCAATCTAGAACAATTTTCACCCAAAGCTTCTTTCATGAATGAAAGGCTACACAATCGAAATTTCCATACATGTAAACCAAACCTCAAATGGCATTTAAGAACAAAATCATATCCTCAACTTCATTAACATTTACTTATTTAAGGTTCCTCTTCACTCATAGAATGGCCACTCTCTTTTATCATATGTAACTAATATTCCATCAATCCAATTATATATCTAGTCCTTCGTTGGATATTTAGGAATGATTTCATTTTACATAGTTTTGATTGTGGTCGCACTTCAATGGTTCATTACTACACCCTATGAAAACTCAACCAGTCTTGACATTATTCAATTCATGCAATTATATCTCACATACCTCATTGTTACAGTACCTTCGCTTTCTGTTCCAACTCCTTGGTCTTCCATTCATTGTTCGCCATTTCTGTATTAAATGTTATACTTCCAATCTGTTGATATTATGTTCAGTCCTTTATGGCGCTACATATAAATTTAGATTATTCAAAAGTCAAGAATATTAAATCAAGACTCCCCAACTCAACATTGAATTCTACGCACATTTCGTTTTCTTTCCATTAACGCCTAATTTCTCGTTACCATTCCAAATACAATCGTTTCCGTGAAACATACGATCAAGCTGACTTTGTCACCCATAGCGCTTTCACTCCTCCACGAACATGCAATGAGATGATTTCAACTTATATCGAATTATCAATTCGGATTGTAACGCCAGGTAATGAAACATTCATATTTCTTGTGGCCTTATAAACACACTGGCAATTCATTTGTGTTTTTAACGCTTACAATATCAAATCGATACAGACGTTTTCGAATAGCGCCATGCTATTTCCCATGGATCACCTGAAAAGTGATCTAAGTTCAAACTAAAGCCACTGGTCTTCGCTAATCATAGCCATAACATCAACATACCTCAGAATGAATCAGTGATTCCTCTGCGTCCTTGGGAATTCACTCCAAATTCAGAATCTGTTTTATGCCTGAACTCCCTTCTCTGCTACAACTATCCAGCTCCTTATCTGTGCATCATGCTACAACGCTGCAATCTAACTCTTATAATCTGTGCATTATACAGTGAGCTTGTGTGGATGTGATTGCTGAGTTCAATCCAAATTTCATCCATGTGTTGTTTATTAATTGACTATTGGCTCATTAATAGCGTTACAACATAATCGAACAGCCCATAACATTTTACAATTCACTTATCATAATTTCAATGCTTTCTCTGCGTTAAGATTGGATACATCACTGCACAAATTGACTGTGCAATTTATCACGCTGTTCAAACTATCTTCACATTTATGAAATCACAACAAATTAAAGGTGTAATTAATTGAATTCCAAACCGAGTTTTGAAACATAGTTCTGTGCCCTCCTGCATTCAATTCCCAAATTTTTTACTGTGCTATAGATCAACCAACAGCGCTGGATCAAAACATTGAACTCATTGATTCTATGCATTGAAACCTTGACACTAATTAACGTCGATTTAAACAAATCGAACCACTTCACATTACCACCGTAGTTAAATCCCATATTCTCAGAATTTAGCACATAGAGAGTTTCATCAAAATTTTATGAAGCAAACAGAATACCCAATAATCTCAGAAATATAAGAAGTATCGAACCTTCACACATCCAATCACATAAATTCGATTCCATAGAAACTCAATAATGGCATAACTGCAAAAAATCAAATACTGTATTAAAACACACACTACTTACATAAACCCTCCTACTTTGGCCTGTTTTCCGATCATTTGGCCCTTTACAAATTGCCCGAAGGCTCTCAAGGAGAAACCCTTGCTCACTTCTCACACTCACTCACAATCTCTCCTCATGCCTTTGAGGCTTGATGAATTTATACAATTTTTAAAAATGATCTAATTTAATGCTCAATCCCCTTAATATCTCAATATCACTAAAATATCTCAACAATTCCTATTATCTAGAATCTTATCCCCTTATATCCTTAACTAACCAATTCTCTCATATCCTTTTAATTAATAAAAGGATATTTACAAAATCCTCACTTCCTCCTATTTTATTTAAAATAAAAAATTAATTAATAAAATATTAAAAATTGTCACACCCCCTTTTCTAACATATTTACAAATAAAAAAAATGCCCTTGATGCTCCTGCATCAGACTCCCCATGTAAGAAAATTCATGACCACCTGGTCATAAGTCTGGATAATTATTTCCTCCTGGATCCCAAATTTTATTTTGTAATCTTTCCGTGCTTGTCAATTGCTTTACTGCTGTTGTTATCTGCTGTTGTCTTCCAGGTTTCCATATTTTGTGCTGTAATGCTCCACTTGCTCTGCTCTTGCAATCTTTCACTGTCATTCTCTTGTTGTCGCTCCTTTTCTTTCTTTCGGCTGTCTTTCTCTGGGATGTTTTTATCATTAACCTCCTTATCAACTCAATTTCTTTGTCCAGTATGTCCTCTGTCTGCTGATTGTTTCCATCTCTTGATTGCTGAACTCTCATTCTTGCTTGTTCTTCACTTGTTTTGATCGCTTCCTTTTCACCCTTACTGCTGTTTTGCACCTTTTCTGCTACTGCTACTATAAATGTCGCCTCACATGTTGCTCTAGCTGTCACTATGAATGTTGCGGCCTCCCTAACTTCCTGTCCCTCTGCAACATTCCTTTTCTCATCATCTGCAATTTCATCTGCAACTTTTTTCTCTGGTTCAAATGTCTCCAGCAAACATTTCAACATTTCATCAACATGCTGCAAATTAACTCCAGCATAATCTCCATCTTCCCCTTCGACAATCTTCAGTAATTGTCCATCATCATCTTGATTGATTCTGGCAATCAAATCAAGTTCTTCAAACACTATAGTCTCATCTTCTATCACTGTAGCAGTTCCAAAATTTTGTCCACCAGTATTCTCTTGGCCATACAGACAAGCCAACTCTTCCTTGTCACCCACAGTAACAAGCTTCTGCATATGAGATATGATTGTCTCATCTTCTTTCTGCAATTGTTCACCTCCTTCCAAGACAATTCCAAATGATGGACTATCTTCTACATCACCTGTAAACACAATCAAATTGTCAGCATCAAAATCACAAGACCCACTGGTCTCACTTGTCGACTCAGTCACCAAGTTTTCTCTCTGGAGCTCCAAGCCTTCTTCAGGACTCAGAAAAACTTCACTAGCTTTCTCCTTAGCTTTCTCTGGCAACACTTCAGTATATTGCTCTGAGTTCCTTCCCAACTCCTATGTCGGCACATCGGTATGCGATTGGCATTCATCATGGTACATCATTCAATTATCACCTTCTTCATCCTCTTGTTTATATTTGTCCTTCACTGAAAACTTTCTTGCCTTGCTTCCTCAACAAATTATCTTGTACACAAGTCCCTCTTGTCTCTCAATTCTTCCTGCGAAGATCTAGTTTCCTGCAGTTCAACAACTTCATTAGGAGTAGAACTGAAGCTTCAAACAATTTCCTAGCACCTTCACTAGCTCTTGGCCTCATCATCAGTTAATTATTCTCTTTTCAACATTACGGAGTTGAGCTCATCGTCTTCATTCCATCACCAAGATCTTGCCATCTCATCATCGATACGAAACGACATTGGATTCAAATTCTCTCTACGAACAAAGACCTAGCTTGCTCATTTCCTTGTACTGTACCTGCAAACAAACACAAATCGTCAGTTTTAAAACCACAAGAATTTTCAATCTTGACTGCTTCCTCTAATACTTCCTTCTGAACAATTCTGCATGTGGAATCTTCAAATTCCATCTCTGGCTCAAGAACTCTAAGTTCCCTTTTCAATAAGGCAATCACAATTTGCCTCAAATTCACCTGCAATGGTCGCCAAATCACTCTCTTTCCGTTCAGTGGAAAGATCCATCCTCTATTCTGATTTTCCTGCTCTTGCAGCCATTCTTCTAGTACCTGCAATTGTACCTTCATTACTGCAATTTATCTTCTTCTGACCTCATCAGTCATCTCACCTTTATGGCATTCCTCTAAACCTCTTCTCTGATCCTCCATGATCATTTCTTTCATCAGTAGTTCGTTCACCATGAGTTGCACTAGCCTCTGCAACAACAATCTCTTCTGCTGCCCCTTACCTCACCAAGCTCTCTCTTTCAAGACCTGTTTGGCCATTCGCCCGGACCTGCCCTGTCCCGGGCCTGCGGCACTCTCCTGTTGCTCCTCTCTGACCTATCTCTTCAACTCCTTCTTCTTCTGCGACAACACCCAGTGTCCTCCTATCAAATGCCCTGTTTGAATGGAGTTCCGCATCATCTATCTTGCAACCATAAACTACAATCATAAATTTCAAATGTATTCTCTCACCTCTTAAGATCTTGCATGATCTTTTCCTTCCTGCAATCCTGTTCACTTGTGTAGTTGCATATCAGATTTAGAAATCTGATTTTCCTTTCAATCATTCATCACATATTCAAAAATACATTTTAGTTCTTCAACAAAACCTTCTGTCTTCATTCAGAAAACAAACATTCTCCAATCTCAACAGACGTCGCTACATTTTAAAAACAGTGGTAGGGGCCACTTACGTACACGAATCTTTTGCTACTGGCCATATATAAATACATCTCATCCTGTTCACCAATACGGTACAATCTAGGACAATTTTCACCAGCTTCTTTCATGGATAAGAGCTACTGTCAAAATTTCCATACATGTGACAAACCTCAAATGGCATTTTAAGACAAAATCATATCCTCAACTTCCATTAATTTCCCATGACTTCGGTTCCTCTTCACTCATAGAATGGCCACTCTCTTTTATCATATGTAACTAATATTCCATCAATCCAATTATATATCTAGTCCTTCGTTGGATATTTAGGAATGATTTCATTTTACATAGTTTTGATTGTGGTCGCACTTCAATGGTTCATTACTACACCCTATGAAAACTCAACCAGTCTTGACATTATTCAATTCATGCAATTATATCTCACATACCTCATTGTTACAGTACCTTCGCTTTCTGTTCCAACTCCTTGGTCTTCCATTCATTGTTCGCCATTTCTGTATTAAATGTTATAATTCCAATCTGCGTTTTCATACTATGCTCAAATCCTTTGCTATGGCAGTTACATATAGTTCAGATTTATTCAAAAAGCCGAAAATATTAAACCACACCCCCAACTCAGCATTGAACGCTGCCACATTTCGACTTCTTTCCATTAACGCCTTCAATTTATGTTACCATTCTGGCGTACCAAGCATTACATTGGTTTCTTTAACTGCGCGTTCATTTGACTTTGTCACCCATAGTGCTTTCACTCCTCCACGAACATGCAATGAGCTGATTTCAACTTATATAGAATTATCAATTCGGATTGTAACGCCAGATAATGAAACATTCATATCGCTTGTGCCCTTATAAACACCTTGGCAATTCATTTGTGTGTTTAACGCTTACAATATCAAATCGATACAGAAGTTTTCGAATAGCGCCATGCTATTTCACATGGATCGCCTGCAAAGTGATCTAAGTTCAAACTAAAGCCACTGGTCTTCGCTAATCATAGCCATAACATCAACATACCTCAGAACGAATCAGTGATTCCTCTGCGTCCTTGGGAATTCACTCCAAATTCAGAGTCTGTTTTATGCCTGAACGCCCTTCTCTGCTACAACTATCCAGCTCCTTATCTGTGTATCATGCTACAACGCTGCAATCTAACTCTTATAATTTGTGCATTATACAGTGAGCTTGTGTGGATGTTATTGCCGAGTTCAATCCAAATTTCATCCATGTGTTGTTTATTAATTGACTATTGGCTCATTAACAGTGTTACAACATAATCGAACAGCCCAGAACATTTTACAATTCACTTATCATAATTTCAATGCTTTCTCTGCGTTCAGATTGGATACATCACTGCACAAATTGACTGTGCAATTTACCACGTTGTTCAAACTATCTTCACATTTATGAAATCACAACAAATCAAAACTGTAATTAAATGAATTCCAAACCGAGTTTTGAAACACAGTTCTGTGCCCTCCTGCATTCAATTCCCAATTTTTTTTTACTGTGCTATAGATCAACCAACAGCGCTGGATCAAAACATTGAACTCATTGATTCTGTGCATTGAACCCTTGACACTAATTAACATCGATTTAAACAAATCGAACCACTTCACATTACCACCGCAGTTAAATCCCATATTCTCAGAATTTAGCACATAGAGAGTTTCATCAAAATTTTATGAAGCAAAAAGAATACCCAATAATCTCAGAAATATAAGAAGTATCGAACCTTCACACATCCAATCACATAAATTCGATTCCATAGAAACTCAATAATGGCATAACTGCAGAAAATCAAATACTGTATTAAAACACACACTACTTACATAAACCCTCCTACTTTGGCCTGTTTTCCGATCATTTGGCCCTTTACAAATCGCCCGAAGGCTCTCAAGGAGAAACCTTTGCTCACTTCTCACACTCACTCACAATCTCTTCTCATGCCTTTGAGACTTGATGAATTTATACAATTTTAAAAATGATCTAATTTAATGCTCAATCCCCTTAATATCTCAATATCACTAAAATATCTCAACAAATCCTATTATCTAGAATCTTATCCCTTTATATCCTTAACTACCCAAATTCTCTCATATCCTTTTAATTAATAAAATGATATTTGCAAAATCCTCACTCTCCTATTTTATTTAAAATAACAAATTAATTAAATAAAATATTAAAAATTGTCACACCCCCTTTTCTAACATATTTACAAATAAAAATACCCTTGATGCTCCTGCATCAGACTCCCCATGTAAGAAAATTCATGACCACCTGGTCATAAGTCTGGATAATTATTTCCTCCTGGATCCCAAATTCTATTTTGTAATCTTTCCTTGCTTATCAATTGCTTTACTGTTATCTGTTGTTGTCCTCCAGGTTTCCATATTTTGTGCTGTAATACTCCATTTGTTGTGCTCTCGCAATCTTTCGCTGTCTTTCTCTTGTTGTCGCTCCTTTTCTTTCTTATTGCCGTCTTTATCTGGGATGTTTTTATCATTAACCTCCTTATCAACTCAATTTCTCTGTCCAGTATGTCCTCTGTTTGCTGATTGTTTCCATCTATTGATTGTTGAACTCTCATTCTTGCTTGTTCTTCACTTGTTTTGATCGCTTCCTTTTCACCCTTACTGCTGTTTTGCACCTTTTCTGCTGCTGCTACTATAAATGTCGCCTCACATGTTGCTGCCTCCCAAACTTCCTGTCCCTCTGCAACATTCCTTTGCTCATCATCTGCAATTTCATTTGCAACTTCTTTCTCTGGTTCAAATGTCTCCAGCAAGAATTTCAGCATTTCATCAACATGCTGTAAATTAACTTCAGCATAATCTCCATCTTCCTCTTCGACAATCTTCAGTAATTGTTCATCATTATCTTGATTGATTCGGGCAATCAAATCAAGTTCTGCAAATACCATAGATTCATCTTCTATCACTGTAGCAACTTCAAAATTTTGTCCACCAGTCTTCTCTTGGCTATCCAGACAAGCCAATTCTTCCTTGTCACCCATGGTAACAAGCCTCTGCATATGAGACATGATTGTCTCATCTTCTACCTGCAACAGTTCTTCTTCTTCCAAGACAATTCCAAATGATGGACTGTCTTCTTTCTCACCTATAAACACAATCAAATTGTCAGCATCAAAATCACAAGACCCAACGGTCTCACTTGTAGATTTAGTCATCCGCAGCTCTAAGTCTTCTTCAGGACTCAGAAAATCTTTACTGGCTTTCGCCTCAGCTTTCTCTGGCAACACTCCAGTAAGCTGCTCTAAATTCCTTCCCAACTTTTCTATCAGCACATCAGTATTCTGTTTTGCATTCACCATGAGACTGTCAGCTAGTCTCACCTTCTTACCATCCTCTGCTCCCGGACTGTCATTCATGGAAACTTTCCTGCCTTGTTTCCCCAGCAAATTATCCTGCACATAAATCCTCTGTCTCTCCAATTCTCTTCTCTGGAGATCTAGTTTCCTGTACAATTCAATAACTTCATTAGGAGTAGAACTTGGAAACTTCACACAACTTTCCATACCTTCACCAGTGCTTGACCAATCATCAGCTGGTCCTTCTCTTTCTGCACCAACATCCTGATTAGACTCCTTCGTCTTCATGCATTCCTCCTGAGATCTTGCCATCTCATCATCGATCTGAAAAACCTTCATATTCAACTCTTCTATCTCCTGAACAAACTCTAAAGCTTGCTCATCTTCCTGTGCTGTACCTGCAAACATACACAACTCGTCGTTTTAAAACTACAAGACTTTTCAGTCTTGACTGCTTCCTCCAAAACTTTTCTCTGAACGGATCTGCGTGTGGAATCTTCAAATTCCATCTCTAGCTCAAGAACTCTAAGTTCCTTTTTCAACAAGGCAATCACAATTTGCCTCAACTTCACCTGCAATTGTCGCCAAATCACTCTCTTTCCCTTCAGTGGAAAGATCCATTTTCTATTCTGATCTTCCTGCTCTTGCAGCCATTCTTCTAGTACCTGCAATTGTACCTTCATTACTGCAATATCTCTTTCTCGAACTTCTGCAGTCATCTCATCTCTGTGGCATTCCTCTGAACCTCTTCTCTGATCCTCCATGATCATCTTCTCCATGAGTTTCTCACTCACCATGAGTTGTAATAGCCTCTACGACAGCAATCTCTTCTGCTGCCACTTACCTCACCAAGCCCTCCTCACTCATTCTTTTGGTAAGTACTGGTTCACTGCCTCTGGAACCTCTTTGAGCACTCTCCTCTACTCACTCTCTAGGCTATCTCTTCAACTCACCTTCTTCTTCAGGACACTGCAATTTTCCTCCCTATCCAGCCTTTAGCTGAATGTCAGGTTCATTGCCATCATCTTCCCTGCAACCATAAACTTCAATCATAAATTTCAAATCAGAAAACTATCTCACCTTTAATATCCTGCATGTTCTTGTCCCCTTTTCACTTCTGCAATCCTGTTCAATTGTGTAGTTTGCATATCAGATTTAGAAATCTGATCTTCCTTTCAATCATTCATCACACATTCAAAGAAAACACACTTTAGTTTTCAACAAAACAAACATTCTTCAATTTCAACAGAGCCAAGCTCTGATACCAAAAATGATGCAGTGGTGGCCTCGCAATACCTAATCTTTTTTTTTTTACTCTGTGCATATATAAATGCATCATCATAACCGCCCAATAAAATTTCAATCTAGGACAATTTTCACCCAAAGCTTCTTTCATGAATGAAAGGCTACACAATCGAAATTTCCATACATGTAAACCAAACCTCAAATGGCATTTAAGAACAAAATCATATCCTCAACTTCATTAACATTTACTTATTTAAGGTTCCTCTTTACTCATAGAATGGCCACTCTCTTTTATCATATGCAACTAATATTCCATCAATCCAATTATATATCTAGTCCTTCGTTGGATATTTAGGAATGATTTCATTTTACACAGTTTTGATTGTGGTCGCACTTCAATGGTTCATTACTACACCCTATGAAAACTCAACCAGTCTTGACATTATTCAATTCATTCATTTATATATCACATACCTCATTGTTACAGTACCTTCGCTTTCTGTTCCAACTCCTTGGTCTTCCATTCATTGTTCGCCATTTCTGTATTAAATGTTATAATTCCAATCTGCGTTTTCATACTATGCTCAAATCCTTTGCTATGGCAGTTACATATAGTTCAGATTTATTCAAAAAGCCGAAAATATTAAACCGCACCCCCAACTCAGCATTGAACGCTGCCACATTTCGACTTCTTTCCATTAACGCCTTCAATTTCTCGTTACCATTCCGTGTCAACTGTTCTGTGTTTTCATGCTTTACTGGTTGACTTTGTCACCCATAGCGATTTCACTCCTCCATGAACATGCAATGAGCTGATTTCAACTTATATCGAATTATCAATTCGGATTGTAACGCCAGATAATGAAACATTCATATCGCTTGTGGCCTTATAAACACCTCGGCAATTCATTTGTGTGTTTAACGCTTACAATATCAAATCGATACAGAAGTTTACGAACAGCGCCATGCTATTTCACATGGATTGCCTGCAAAGTGATCTAAGTTCAAACTAAAGTCACTGGTCTTCGCTAATCATAGCCATAACATCAACATACCTCAGAACGAATCAGTGATTCCTCTGCGTCCTTGGGAATTCACTCCAAATTCAGAGTTTGTTTTATGCCTGAATGCCCTTCTCTGCTACAACTGTCCAGCTCCTTATCTGTGCATCATGCTACAACGCTGCAATCTAACTCTTATAATCTATGCATTATACAGTGAGCTTGTGTGGATGTGATTGCCGAGTTCAATCCAACTTTCATCCATGTGTTGTTTATTAATTGACTATTGGCTCATTAATAGCGTTACAACATAATCAAACAGCCCAGAACATTTTACAATTCACTTATCATAATTTCAATGCTTTCTCTGCGTTCAGATTGGATACATCACTGCACAAATTGACTGTGCAATTTACCACGCTGTTCAAACTATCTTCACATTTATGAAATCACAACAAATCAAAACTGTAATTAAATGAATTCCAAACCGAGTTTTGAAACACAGTTCTGTGCCCTCCTGCATTCAATTCCCATATTTTTTTTACTGTGCTATAGATCAACCAACAGCGCTGGATCAAAACATTGAACTCATTGATTCTGTGCATTGAACCCTTGACACTAATTAACATCGATTTAAACAAATCGAACCACTTCACATTACCACCGCAGTTAAATCCCATATTCTCAGAATTTAGCACATAGAGAGTTTCATCAAAATTTTATGAAGCAAACAGAATACCCAATAATCTCAGAAATATAAGAAGTATCGAACCTTCACACATCCAATCACATAAATTCGATTCCATAGAAACTCAATAATGGCATAACTGCAGAAAATCAAATACTGTATTAAAACACACACTACTTACATAAACCCTCCTACTTTGGCCTGTTTTCCGATCATTTGGCCCTTTACAAATCGCCCGAAGGCTCTCAAGGAGAAACCTTTGCTCACTTCTCACACTCACTCACAATCTCTTCTCATGCCTTTGAGACTTGATGAATTTATACAATTTTAAAAATGATCTAATTTAATGCTCAATCCCCTTAATATCTCAATATCACTAAAATATCTCAACAAATCCTATTATCTAGAATCTTATCCCTTTATATCCTTAACTACCCAAATTCTCTCATATCCTTTTATTAAATAAAAGGATATTTACAAAAATACTCACTTCCTCCTATTTTATTTAAAATAACAAATTAATTAAATAAAATATTAAAAATTGTCACACCCCCCTTTCTAACATATACCAATTGATGCTCCCCGCATCACACCCCCTTTTCTAACATATTTACAAGTAAAAAATATCCTTGATGCTCCTGCATCATTAGCTCTGTAATGTAATTGCGTTGCCACTGTGATGTGACATTATTTCTCTGTTATGACCACATTTTGAATATATAAGAAGACTCTGTTCATAAGCACAATTCGTTTTTGATAGCTGCTTCCCGAGGATTGTGCAGAGGGCCCCTGCACACGCCGAGGTTTTGTGTATTACTGTATAGTTTCATGCTTCATTTCCTTACGTTCATTGTGCCATAGTCATTCATGTGTATATATATTACATCTTTCATGCTTTATATTGTTGTTAATTGATCAGTGTTTTTGTTCCAAATTACAATAGGCAGCCAGGGAATTTGCACATCATTTTATAATGACTAATGACATGGAATCAATCTTGTCCTTCTGCTAATTTCTTTTTCTTAGTTCTTAATTCCAACACTGTTTTATTCATTTTAGTTTTGTACATTTGCTTTACTAGTTAGATTAGATATTAAACTGCTCATGTCATTATCAGTTACCTCCGAAAGCCATAGCGAGACTAATGGTGAGGGATTGAAGTATGAGTGTGTAGTTTGATATTAGTTTATTTTTCTGCAAGTTGGATATTAAATTGCTCATGTCATTATCAATTACCTCCGAAAGCCATAGCGAGACTAATGGTGAGGGATTGAAGTATGAGTGTGTAGTTTGATATTAGTTTATTTTTCTGCAAGTTAGATATTAAATTGCTCATGTCATTATCAGTTACCTCCGAAAGCCATAGTGAGACTAATGGTGAGGGATTGAAGTATGAGTGTGTAATTTGATATTAGTTTATTTTTCTGCAAATTAGATATGAAATTTCTCAAGTTTTTTATGATTACCTCTGAAAGCCATAGCGAGACTAATGGTGAGGGGTCAGAATATGATTTGATGTAATTTGATTTTAGTTTTACTTTACTTGCAATCTTTTCTTTGAGTACAGTTTCTTTTGTGTTTAGACAGTAGCAAGGGTAATGGTTTTCATTATCAATAGTTCACTATTTGTTTAACTAGAATATATTGTAATCAAAGAAGTAGAATCACCTGAAGAAGAAAAGGAAGAGACTCCCTCTCATCCTCCCTTGATAGAAGAACCAGAGGACTTTGAGGACTCTAAAGAAACTATCATGGCAAAGGAAATAATAGATGGATTTGGAGGTAGAGGTAGAGGTAGAGGAGGAGGAAACAATGGAGACAACAATGGTGAAGGTAATAATGGAAGAAATAGGGAAGGAGACAACTTGTTTGGATTCCCTATAGTTGATGAAGAAACTCATACAACGATGAAAAACATCTCACCATCTGTCCTCCCTAACTTTTATGGATTGCGAAGTGAGGATCCTGAAACATTTCTGTTTGAGTTTGAAGTCATGTGCCAAACCTATGATTATATGGAAGACTCTCAAAAACTCAAAATGTTTCCTTCAACATTGAAGGGAGCCGCTTTGAAATGGTTCATGGGATTAGTCACCCAATCTATTAGGACTTGGAATGATATGAAACAAAATTTTTTGGATAGATACTTGGACTATTGTATGCCCACCAATCACAAGGATGAGGTATTCAAAATGGTGCAAAAAGAAGATGAAAATTTGGAACATTTACTTGAAAGATTTCAATACAACTTAAAAAGAGAAAATATGAGCAACTTAGATGAAGAAACTTTGAAAGCCCTTATATTAAAAGCCATCAGAGATGAATGGATAGATATTTTAAACATGATGGGGAAAGGAGACATTTCTCAACTTCCACTTCGTGACATAACAGAACTATGTGTCCATCTCTCAAGGGGAAAATCTAAAACGGGAAAAGGGCCTAGAGATCCTTCTCTTATCAGGGCAAACAAATCTGCAACTGGATCAGTAAGTAGGGAAGAGATTGGCAATATGCTTGATGAATTCAGAACTGATATCTTAGGGAGCCTTAGTGAACAACTAGACACCCTTAAAATTCAAAACAAGCAAAAAGCAGAAACTGATGCTCTAGCCATCTTTTGTCCGAAATGTAGGAAGAAACATGCTTTAAGGGAATGTCCCTTGGATGCAAAAGTTGTAGAAACATGTATGATTTTTTCAGAGAATCATGAGACCAAGGATTGTCCTTCAATTCCCGGACTCAAAGCTGTCTTTCAAGAAGATCCAAATTCAGTAGAATCTCTCTGTTTTGTTGCAAGAAGACCTTGGCAGGGGCAAAAAACTCAAGGGTTTAACAACCCTATGAATTCTCAACCCCCACCAAATTGGAATCCTTGGCAACAACCTTGGCCCCAACCTCAAAATTCATATCAGCCATGGGTACAAGGTATGCAAAATCCTTATGGGAGATTTGCTCAATTTTATCAATATCCTCCATATTTTCAAAATCAACAAGCTCCACAACTTCTAAACCCAAATCCACAACTTTCATTGCCATTTCCACAACAACAACCTTCTCAGCAGAATCCAAATCCTCAACTCATGCTTCCATACCAACAAAAGAACAATCAACTTCCAGCTCAGCCATTGCCAAATCCTAACAATAAAAATCCTCAGAATACTTACATGATAGAAGGACAACAATTTCCTACCTATATGATTGTTCCTCTCAATGATGTACAACTCAGGTCTGGTAGAGTTTTAGAAAAACCTTCTATAGATGTCCAAGAGCAAGATACCTCTGAGGAGGACTCTCTTAAAGCCAATAAGGGTTTTGAGGAAACATCTCTTCAAAACTCGAAAATTCAAAAAGAGAAAGAAAAGTTAACACCCACAACTCCTATAGTTGAGCAACCTGCATCTTCATCCACACCTCCTTTCCCTGAAAGATTACAAATTGATAAAGGGGTGGAAAAACAAATCTTGTTGCCTAACTATGATTTTCTAGATGAATTAAAGAATGTTTGTATCAATATTCCCTTGCTACAATCCATTCGAGAGATTCATATTCTAGAAAAAACAATAAAGGAGTTGAGTCTCAAAAGACCAGGAAGGAAACTAGAGGACACAAGAAGAATCCACCTGGTAGGAAAAATCGCAAATATCATGATGGGAAAAATTACCATGCAGAAATATGTAGATCCAGGAAGTCCAATTGTCAAGACACATATAAATGGGATAGAAATTCCAAACGCATTGATTGACTTAGGGGCTGCTATCAACATTATGAGTAGACAGACTATGGATTAGCTAAAACTTCCTAACCTTCTTTTTACACCTACTTTACTGCAACTTGCAGATCGATCAATTATTAAACCAGATGGTGTATTAGAAGATATTTCAGTCTCCTTAGATTCTTGGGAATATCCAGTAGATTTTATGATTTTGACTCCCAAGAGTAATCTAGGAGGGTACCCACTTATCTTAGGAAGACCTTGGCTAGCCACAGCTGATGCTTTTATTAGTTGTAGATCTGGGGATATGTACATTTCTAATGGTAATTCGACAAAGAAATTCAATTTGTATCCTCCAGCAAAAGCAATCACAGAAGTAGGAGACAATGAATGGGTCGATGATGAGGATACTATACAACCTGTCTTTACCATTTCTGAAATCAGTGAGGATAGTCAAATTCTGAACACATTAGAAAATTTTGAGACATCTTCAGAATATGACCCCACACAATTTCAGTTGGAATCTGACATAGAATATTTATCATCAAGACAAATGTCTCTTTACTCTATGGAAGATTTTGGTAGTTCTACTATTGAGATTTTTCCAGGAAAAACATTGAATATCAACAAACATTTGGAAAAGTCACAACAAGAATAACTAACCAAAATCTTGCAAAAACATTCTACTGCATTTGCATGGGAGTATACCGACATGAAAGGTATTGATCCTAAGACTTGCATCCATCATATCTATATTGAGGAAAACAGTAGACCAATCAGACAACCTCAAAGAAGGATGAATCCAAATCTTAGGGAGATAGTGAAAGAAGAGCTCCAAAAATTACTCAATGTAAACTTCATTTATCCAATTTTAGATAGCCGATGGGTTTCTCCTTTGGTTATAGTACCTAAAAAGAATGGTAAATGGAGGGTATGCATTGATTACAGGGAATTGAACAAAGAAAATTTGAAGGATCACTTTCCTTTGCCTTTTATCGATCAGGTATTAGATACATTAGCAGGTAAAAAGTACTTTTCATTTTTGGATGGTTTTAGTGGCTATAATTAAATTCAGGTAGCACCTGAAGATCAAGATAAGACCACATTCACCTGTCCATGGGGAACTTTTGCCTATCGAGTGCTTCCTTTTGGGTTATGTAATGCACCTGCAACATTCCAAAGAGCAGTACTAGGAATTTTTTCTGATCTAATCTATGATTGTGTAGAGGTTTATATGGATGATTTTACAGTTTATGGTAATTCATTTGAAGAGGCATTAGAAAATTTGGAAAAAGTCCTTATAAGATGTAAAGAAACAAACCCTTCATTAAGCCATGAAAAATGCTTTATGATGTTTACTGAAGGGATTGTTTTAGGACATCATATTTCAGGAGATGGGATTAAGGTTGATAGACCAAAAGTTGAAGTCATCTCCAAGTTGCCTATTCCAAATTGTCAAAGAGATGTTAGAAGTTTTCTAGGATTTACTGGTTACTATAGAAGATTTATAGAAAACTTCACTAAAATAGCATCTCCACTCTTCAAATTGCTTACAAAAGACCGTGAATTCAAATGGGATCCTGATTGTCAATCAGCCTTTGAAACTTTGAAAACAAGAATATCTGAAGCACCTATCTTGAGAGGACCAAATTGGAAACTCCCTTTCCATATTTCTACAGATGCTTCAGATACAGCTCTAGGAGTTGTGTTGGGTCAAAAAGATTTAGTTCCTTATGCCATTTATTATACCAGTAAAAATTTGACTCCCACCGAGTTGAACTATACTGTGACTGAAAAAGAGTTTTTAGCTGTTGTTCATGCAATTAATAAGTTTAGACATTACATAACAGGCTATGAAACTTTTATTCATACTGACCATTCTGCAATTAGATATTTAATGAACAAACCTGTTACTAATGGCAAAGTGACAAGATGGCTTTTACTTTTGCAAGAATTCAATATTAATGTGTTGGATAGACCAGGAAAACAGAATACAGTAGCTGATTTCTTGTCTAGGATTCAGAATACTAAAGAAGATTCTCCTGTAGAGAATAAGTTTCCTGATGAATACTTGTTTGCAGTAACTATTAAGACTCCTTGGTATGCAGATATTGCTAACTATTTGGTTACAGGGAAACTGCCTCCACATTTATTTCCAAGTGAAAAAAGAAATATTATTCAGGAGAGTTCAAAATATTCATGGATTTCTAACGAATTGTTTAAAATAGGGCCAGATCTTGTGATCAGAATATGTGTCAGGGAAGATGAAATGCCTGATATCCTCAAGGCATGTCATGATGAACCATGTGGCAGACACGTTTTTGACAAAAGGACAGCCTATAAAATCCTCTCTTTAGGATATTATTGGCCTTCCCTCTTCAAAGATGAAAAACAATATTTCAAAAGGTGTGACAGCTGCGAAAGAGTAGGGAAACCTACCCTTTCAAATGAAATTCCATTGCAAACACAGGTACTCATCGAACCCTTTGAGAAATGGGCTTTAGATTTCATTGGACCTATTAACCCACCATCTAAGCAAAAGAAGTATATATTGGTTTGTACTGATTATGTTACTAAATGGGTAGAAGCTAAAGCATTAGTGTCTGCTACTGAAAATTCAGTTGTTAATTTTCTTTATGAGGATATTTTTACTTGCTTTGGTGTTCCAAGAGAAATTGTGATAGATTAGGGAAGCCAATTCACATCCAACTTGGTGGAGAAGCTGATGGAAGAATAAAAAATCAAGCACAGAAGATCTACTCCTTACCATCCGCAAGCAAATGGTCAAGTGGAGTCTACAAACAAAGTTCTTGAAAGTATCATCACCAAAAATATTCATCTACACAGAAGAGATTGGGCAGAAAGGCTTCCTGAAGCCTTATGGGCCTACAGAACTACATGGAGAAATACAACAGGACATTCTCCCTATGAACTTGTTTATGGGAAAGAAATCCTACTCCCCATTGAGTTCCAAATCAAAACCTTCAAGATAGCAGTTCAGTTGGGGATGGATCTATCAGAAGCCCAAAAGCATAGAATGGAGCAGTTGAATGAGCTAGATGAGATCAGACAAGAGGAAATTCTAAGAACTGATCTAGTTCAATATCAAAGAGCTAAATGGCATGACAAATACATCAAATAGAAGAAGTTTCAAGAAGGAGATTGGGCATTGCTATTTGATTCCAAGTTTAAAGATTTTAAAGGAAAATTTCAGACTCATTGGCTTGGGCCATATGAGATCGACAAGATCTTTAGCAATGGAGCGGTAAGAATCAAGACCATTGATGAATCTCAAACTCCTCTTATTGTGAATGGCCACAGATTAAAGATCTATCATAAGCCACTCTCAAAAGAGGAATTTGTCAAAATGTTTCAAGATAATTCTGCAATAAGGCTAGTGAAGAAGAATCCTTCTTCTCCATCAGCCTAGCCTTTGTTCTTTTCAGTTTCAAGTAAAAAAAAAAAAAAAAAGAGTATAAGCCTGAAAACCAATCACTGATTGGCAGTCTTATACAGAAAATGTAGGGTGAAAATCAGGAACACCTGACACCCTATATTTTCCAAAAAAAAAAAATTATCTCTCTCTCTTATTTCACAAGTTTTATAACAACCCACTCCATTTCATTCCATTTCATTCCACTTCATTCCACTTCATTACACTCCACTTCATTTCACTTTACTCCATTTCATCTATTTCATTTCATTTCATCAATAAAATTTTCTTTCATGAACATTTTCATTCAGACAGTTATCATCTATCCATCTCCATTCACCCAAATAATTGTTGTGTCAGTTTCCGCAGCTGACACCAGTTTCCGCAGCCAGAAGCAGTTTCTGCAGCCACCACTCTGTTTTTCAAAAATTTATAGTCAGATGTTATTTCCACAATCATGAAATCAAATGCAGGTATGAAGACATATTATGAAGACATGGGGCATTCAAAGACATCAATGAGGAGCAACTGATTGAATACCAATGAAAAATGGCAAGAATTCCAAGGTATGAGTAAAAATTTATTTCAAATGGCATTCAAGCACATTTTTACATAGTTATAAACCATAGCTCCATTATATGCAATGATTGCATTGATAACTCCGTAGCCATCCCACGATCTCTATACGATTCCCCCACAATCCTTGCATTCATTTCTAAACGGCCTCATAATCAAGCCTCTGGTCTTCATTAGTGTTCAGCTATACGTTGATACTCCACCTGTAGTTAAGAAACGTAGTTGATTTGACTAAGGCTTCTCTTAGCCGCACAAAATCCGTAGCCATTGCATAAACGTGCTTGCATCTACTCTGCAACCACCCAATTTTAAATATTGCCGAATGCGTTTTACTCCCCCTACTGTTCTATTGATCTCACGGCTGCATTTCCATCGTGCTCACATAAGCTTTCACCCCATTTTATTCTCTGTTCTGCTTCATTCCTTGTACCTATTCTCTGATATCCGCTTACAGTCATTGGCCTCCTTCACAAACCCTGATCATTTCTGCCGTTTTACCTCCGTTAAAACCCTCTTCATGCAGACAAGTTTTAAAGTACAGAAGAAAGGATGGGTCAGTTGTTGAGAACAGAACCAGAGGGACCCAAATTTATGGAAGGATACCCGCAAGTCAGAGATATATTGAAAAAGGCAAAGTGGCTTCATTTTATTCAAAAGTTTAGAGGCTACCATAAAGAGGTGACAAAAGCTTTTGCAAGGTCTTTCAATGGTCTGGAGGTAGAAATTGGGGACCTCAAATTTACGGTGAATGAGGCATCCATAGCAGCTGCTACAGGACTCCCTCAAGAAGGTGAACGCTGGTTCAAGAACAAGAACATTAGTGATGAAGCCTGGAGAGTGATCCTACATAACCCAGGTATGGATGTTACCATTTTTAAAAGGGGAATTCCTGTTCATGCTTTAAAATAAGAGTGGGCCAGTTTACTGTTAGTTATTCAAAAATTTATCACCTGTGAGGGTCGTTTTGGATCAATGTATATGTATCATACCCGACTGTTGATGAATTTCCTAGACAACCAGGCCCTCAATCTGCCATAATTTTTATTAAAAAGTTTGAAGAAGATGTCTCTAACCGTCCAGAAGCATCTAGGGGACGTAGAACCACATTTGTATCACGATGGTCTTGTGAAAATTTTGATTGAAAAACAGTTAAAAGAGAAAAAGGACACATGGGAACAGTTTTTAATTAGGAATTTCTTTGAAGAACCCCAAGAAAATCCTGAAGGAAGTACACCAAAAAAAAGGACAACAAGTGATAAAACTCAAAGTAATCCTACTAACACAGTTGAAAGAACTAGTAGAGAGGAAATACTGTCTAAAAGGAAGAAGGAAAAGACTGAAGAGAGAAAAATAATTGAGGTTGTGCATCAAACCCCTTCCTTAGAAGAAGATCATCAAGTGTTATCTAAGAGACTAGTTCACCTTCAGGAACAGTCATCTATGGCCAAAAAGAGGGGAAAATAAAAACAAAAGGAAAAAGACAGTAGTCCACAGTATGTAAGAAGAAGTTCCAGGATTAAAGGAAAGTGGAAGAAAACACAGACAAAAGGACCTCATTTTATTGATTTGGGAGAAGTAACACCTGAAAAAACTCCAGCTGGCCATAGTCCATCTCATTCTCAGCCAGACGTTGAACATAGTCTGACTTAATTTTTACCAAACTACTAGTCTCTAAGATTTTTCGATATGAGTTCTTTCAACATGCGTATTTTGAAGACAATTCTCCTCCACAACATTTTGGGGACAGCCCAAGGAAAATGACACCTGAGATAGATCCAAAGCAGCAAGAGGTGTACGATTACATAGAATCCTTAGAAAGGACAGCCACGGGCCCCAGCACCTCATCCACTCAGCCTCACACAGCACAAGAAGATCTAGTCCAATCATTGAAACAAGAAGTCTTTGAGTTGGAGGTTTTAAATAGAAACATTAGAAATGAAAATGAGGCATTAAAGGAACAAATCAAATTGGACAAGATCATTCATGACAATACCATGCTACATCTGGGACTGTGGCAGAAAAAGAACAGGAAATTGAAGAAAAAATGCCAGAAGATAAGTAGAGCACTGATTAATCTTAAATTCAGATGCTTAATGAAGAAGCCTAGGATGTTAGCAGCAGCAAGGAAGAGGAGAAGAGGACTAGATGTACTGGCAGAGGTATCAAGGCATATGAATTGAAGAAGGATTATCAAAATTTTGGTTGCATCAGGACATGCAACACCTTCATAGTGGGGGTATGTTGAGTCCCAAACTTGCATCTTTCTTATACACCTTTCTAGACCTTTTCCATTCACCTGGACCTTCTAAGTCATCAATATCATTGCATATTAATCATAAAAGAGCATTTAAAGTGGTTTTTAACTATGTTTTGTGTCTGCTGTTTGAATTAGATTTTTGCTCAATAAGCTAAGAAATCTTGTCACTTTCCGCAGCTGCTGCAACTTTCCGCAACCATTTTGTTAAAGTCTATATTGCAGGTGTCTTCAGGCAAATCGAGCCACATGGGCAAGTTGGAAATGACATGGACATGGATCGAGTCCTATTGGCTCAGTCGAATTCACCTAAGAAGGCTGTGGTCAAAGGTAGCCAAGTGGTGGTCAACCGAAGAGTACCACGGTGACAGAACTCTGTTTTTCATCACGTGAAGACTTGCGTGGTCATTTCTAAATCACGGGAGACATATCAACACCTGTAAATGGCTCCATAAGCCGAATCCAACAACCACTTTCCATAGATTTAATCTTCACAACAGCCATGATGCTAGATTTCCGGACGTGGTTTTTCATGTGTCTTCTATCAGCGCAGACTTTAGGGAATTAGTTATATCACCCGCTGTTATAAATAATGCATTCTCATACGCATAATAGTTAGATCTGTAATGTAATTGAATTGCCACCGTGCTGTGACATTATTTATCTGTTATGACCGCATTTTGAATATATAAGAAGACTCTGTTCATAAGCACAATTCGTGTTTGATAGCTGCTTCCCGAGGATTGTGCAGAGGGCCCCTGCACACGCCGAGGTTTTGTGTATTACTGTATAGTTTCATGCTTTTCTACTTCGACATTCACTCTGTGTCGTTAGCTATTCATGTATATATATTACATCTTTCATGCTTTACGTTTTACTTCTGTCCATAATCTTTAATGCTTTATATTGTTGTTAACTGATCAGTGTTTTTGTTCCAGATTACAATAGGCAGCCCGAGCATTTGCACATCATTTTATAATGACTAATGACATGGAATCAATCTTGTCCTTCTACTGATTTTTTTTCTTAGTTCTTAATTCCAGCACTATTTTATTCATTTCAGTTTTGTACATTTTCTTTACTAGTTAGATTAGATATTAAACTGCTCATGTCATTATCAGTTACCTCCGAAAGCGATAGCGAGACTAATGGTGAGGGATTGAAGTATGAGTGTGTAGTTTGATATTAGTTTATTTTTCTGCAAGTTAGATATTAAATTGCTCATGTCATTATCAGTTACCTCCAAAAGCCATAGCGAGACTAATGGTGAGGAATTGAAGTATGAGTGTGTAGTTTGATATTAGTTTATTTTTCTACAAGTTAGATATTAAATTGCTCATGTCATTATCAGTTACCTCCGAAAGCCATAGCGAGACTAATGGTGAGGGATTGAAGTATGAGTGTGTAATTTGATATTAGTTTATTTTTTCTGCAAATTAGATATCAGATTGCTCAAGTTGTTTATGATTACCTCCGAAAGCCATAGCGAGACTAATGGTGAGGGGTCAGAATATGAGTTGATGTAATTTGATTTTAGTTTTACTTTACTTGCAATCTTTTCTTTGAGTACAGTTTCTTTTGTGTTTAGACAATAGCAAGGGTAATGGTTTTCATGATCAATAGGTCACTGTTTGTTTAACTAGAATAGTGGCACATTTTCATTTTCTTTTAGGAATTAATTTTGTCATTGCATATTTTAAAATCCTTTTTAAGTTTGAAGTTTGGGAAATCATTATAAAGGACATCATTGCCTTGAACATTTATATCCATACTTGTCTTTTTGAATGTCCATCTCACATTAGGAAACCAACCAAGATAAAAAGAAAAAAAACCAAAAATGACAAAAAGTAAGAGATAGGTTATCTTGCACATATAGTGCGCCACACTTCGTCATCTTATGAATCCCGGATTGACAAATTAATGTAGCAATTTAGGACACACTAAATTGACCAAACAGGAGGTGTCTCTCTTCTCTTTGGGAGATCAGTTTGGAGGCATTCCGGAGCTGATTGAAGAATTTGGCATCAAGGCCAACTCACTCCCTAGCCCTACAACGCAGTTACATCTAGTGATTGTGCTATTTTGAGTGGAGCATTTGTAGTGGGGATCTTGCAGATTCTTGGAGGGCAAGATCTTTGGTGAAAGGACTAGCCTTTCGCTCTAAAGATCCATTGGAGGAGGCATATTCAATTTGAGCATCATCTATGGCCTGTCCATCTAGTTCTATTTCTGAGTTGTTGCAACTACCCATCAACTCTGGCATTTTGCATTTTTTGTGGTTTATTGCCAATCCTTCCAGGATTGACATGAGGTAGTCTTTGGGAGCTGAGATCTTCACTCCCAATGTTTTATTGGTCCATATATTGATATATATATGTATTTAACATTTGTAGCATGCATTTTCTCTATAAAACTGTGTTGGAAATATTGTCATTGATGGCAAAGGAAGTGGCAAAGGAATTGGCATCTGAAACAGTAACTAAGAACAGAGAAAAGAAACATAACAGAGGACAAAGGTCAGCAGAGAAGAACAGAGAAAGAGTGCATCTACAGAGAGCATTATCAGTCAAGGAGAAAATTGAATTCATTAGGAAGGATATTTATGTCCCTGTGGAATTAATCCATGTGTGAAAATATGTATGCATCCTGATCGAGGATAATTGAAATCCATAAGAAACCCTATAAAGGGATTAATGGTGCTCTGTATGTAGTTCGAGGAACCGATGCTAATACGGTCGACTGTGTATCCCAAACTGGTAGACACTGGAGTTATATACATTTGTTGAATATAATACTGAAGGTAAATTGGGATCAATGTTGGGGATTGATCTCGAAATTGTCTGTGCCTTTATTGAATTGAGCAAGTGTAATATATGAACGTGTTCTTGATGAAGGAATTGTGAATTCCTGCAACCAACACGGAACTCGGTGACTCGGACTTTCATTGGAACAACTCTTTGGAATTACGAAAAGTCCGAAAGGATTTCATCAGAGCTGTATAACAGTAACATGGTTATATGAACAGATAACACGGAGAAGCAAATTAGTGAAAGTACGCTGATGGAACCTGGAGTAGAGGAGCATAATCGTGACCAAGTGAACAGTAAAGGAGGTTTATGGTTTTCATCGCACCACCTATGTGGAGTAAGCGGTATTTGAGGAGTTGGGAGCGATTCTATAGATCATTCACCACGTGGCGAGGTGGACCCATGGAAAACCACTTGTCACTGTGCGCCATTGCGCGTTATTGTTTGACCCAGGATGCCTAGTGATATTGATACATACCGTTGATCTGGAAAGATACCATCGGACGATGGTTGTGTTTTGAAGTTGCGCGAAGGATAACCCAAGTACGGCGTGCCATCGCGCATTATTGCATGTGCAAGTTGCCAAAGCGATATCCGTCAGATTGGATGTTGCAGCATGATGGAACGTGAGTCGTTCGATCGGGTCGATTGTTAGCGCTCGGCCCCAGTTTAATTTATATTTCTTATTGTTAAAGTTTTTTTTTTTTAAATCCATTTGATAAAAGCATTGGTTATTAATATAACGTTCTATTATATATTTTAAATTGCCTAAGGTTGGGGATAATGTTTATTTATCAAATTCCAATAAAAGAAGGAATACCATCAGCGGTTGGATGGTTTTGACTCATTCTCTTACAAAAGGAAAAAACTATATAAGGAGAAGATGATTATTGTACAGGTGTGCATGCGAAAGGGTGGTGAATGAATAAATTTCTCTAAGAAATATCTGCCTGGAAAAACTCTGTTATTAATTAATATATTTGATGCACCCATGGATATGATCTAGAAATGATGAAACTCTACGATGATTGGCAAAAGAAATGAGGAAGACCTGATAGAAGTCTGATGAAGAAATTGAAGAAATCTGATGGATGTGAGGGTTGAAGCCTTCTGTATGAAAGTGAAAGTATCCTGTCAGTAGAAGCTAGCATTAAAATCAGGGGGTTGGAGTTCCCTTCCAGTAGTGGCTGGAGAACGAGAGAAGGTTGTAGCCTTTCTGCAGGTGGGTGCCTGCGTGCTGGTATAAGTCTACGCCAACATAAAATTGTAATAATTTTTCTTTATAATGAATATTGAAGAATGAGATAACAACAACGGTGGTTTTCTCCCGAATTGGGTTTCCACCTTAAATAATGGTGTTCATATGTGTGGCTTATGTTTGATGGTTTGTTTTGTTATTTCTCTTCGTACTTACTGCTTACTCTACATCTGATGAATGAATGATGCAATGACCTAAGTAAGGACATAATAAGATCTCTGGACATACAAATTGGATTCAGTAAAGTAGCATATGGTTTTAAGAGAAAGAAAAGTAAAAAAAATTCAGCCCTAAATACTAATTCACCCCCCCCCCTCTCAGTATTTTTCCCAACAATTGGTTTCAGAGCAGGTCCTTCTAAAAAAGCTTAGTCGCTAGAAGGAAGATCAAGCAAGATGAGAAATCAAGATGGAACAGCATCTATCAAGCCTCCGCTCTTTAACGGAAACAAATTAATCTTCTAGAAAACAAGGATGAGATCCTATCTTCAGTCTCTGGGAGCAGATGTATGGGCAATTGTTGAACAAGAATATCAATATCCAGCTGTAGTACCAATAGATCTGATGGAAAGAAAGAATTATGAAATAAATGCAAAGGCGGTCAATGCTCTATTAGGAAGTCTAACTGAATCAGAATTTGTTAAATTCATGCAGCTGAATACAGCTAAGGCAATATGGGACAAAATCATTCTGAGTTATGAAGGTGATGCAAAGGTAAAAAGTGCTAAACTCCAAACTCTCATAATTCAATATGAGAATCTAAAAATGGATAATGAGAAGAGCGTTGCCAATTTCTTTTTACGACTTGATGATATTGTAAATCGTATGAGAAATCTGGGAGAAACAATAACCGAATCTACTTTGGTTGAGAAAATATTAAGATCACTAATGGCAAAATTTGAGTCAAAAGTTTCTGCTCTTGAAGAAAAGCAGGATCTTCAAAATATTACTGTGGTGCAACTTCATGGCATACTAAATGCATATGAAATGAGAAGAGGAGGATCATCCAAAGTCAAAGAAGAAGTCTTTAGAGCTTCTACAAAAGGGAAGGAAGTACAAAAAATAGAAGGATCAGGATATATCTCAGAAGAAGATGAGGTAAATTTTGTAAAGAAACTTCAACTTGGCACAGGACGGTTCAGAGGTAAGCTTCCTTCCAAATGTTTTGATTGTGGAAGAGTTGGTCATTATGCTGCTAAGTTTCCTCATAAAGAAACACATAAAAAGGGGAAGGAAGTAGAAATAAGGAATAAGAATCGGTTTAGCACTAGAAAAAATTACTATACTCATGAAGATAGTGATGGGTTATCTGATAGTGAGGAAGAATGTGAACAAGATCCTAGACTTCTCATGGCATTTGAAAAAGATTCTAAAGAAGAAAAGGATATTTTTGTGGATGCTCTAGAGGACAATGATTTTATTGATGAAAACAATCAACTCAAAATATGCTTAGAAGAGAGTAAAATAACCATAGAGACTCTGAAAAATCAGCTTGAAGAAAAGGAGAAACACAATGAGAAATTAGAGTGTGAAGTAGTAAGCCTAAGAAAAGAACTTGAGAAAGTAAAGACTCTGAATCTTAGATTTGCTAAAGGGTTTGAAACCTTAGATGATATTATCAAGGTACAGCGTTCTCCTCTTATAAACACAGGTCTTGGATATATCGAAGAATCTTCTAAGGCTTCAGCACCAAATTATCTAAAAGCAGTTATAGCTGGTATACAACATGCTGCCACTCAGCAAGGGAATAAAGAATATTTACATGTAAAGCATGATCATCTCAAATCAAAGAACACTAACAGAAATATATTTCAAAGAAACACCAATCAACAGGTAAATTCAAGTAGAATATTTCATGATCACATAAATTTCTTCTTCAATGGACAATGTTTCTCATGTCACAATTTTGGTCATAAATTTGTTCAATGTCTTGAATATAAAACCATCATGACAAGAGAAGCAAGAAAGAAAAGGATTGATATTGAAGCAAAGAAGAATACCTATAACAACTTTTCTCCTCTTCAAAATGAAGTTGAATGTGATTATTGCAATAACTTTGGCCATGAAGAATCTGAATGCAGGAGAAAAGTTCAGCCAAAAGAACATGTTCCTTCAAGCTCCAAAGTATGGAAAAAGAAGGAATTATAGGTTGAAAATTGTGGCATATCGTTATTTGCAGAAGGTGAAGAAAATCAATGGTACATTGATAGTGGATGCTCAAGACACATGACAGGTGACAAAAACAAACTTCTTGCATATAGTGCTCTAGATAAGGAAAATAATGTTACATTTGGAAATGATACTCTTGCGGTCATTAAGGGAAAAGGGTCTGTTTTTCTAAAAGAAAAGGTGAAAGCTAATGATGTCATGTATGTGGATGGATTAAAGCATAACTTGTTAAGTGTAAGTCAAATGTGTGACCAAGAACTGAAGTTGTCTTTAGTTCAAAAGAATGTGTGGTACGTGATCTTGATACAGGTAAAATGATTATAAAATGAAAAAGAACTTCAAGCAACATGTATGTATTGAAGAACTGCAAAGAAAAATGTTACTTGAGTAAATCTTCAGAAAACTGGCTATGGCATAGAAGGTTGGGACATCTGAGCTTCTCTCAAATCAACAAATCAAGTAGACTTAAAGTTGTTTGTGATCTTCCCAATATTACTCTACCTGAAAATACCATATGCAAATCTTGCCAATTCGGTAAGCAAACCAAAGTACAATTTAATTCCAAGGAAGGATCATCAAGTAAGCCTCTTTAACTCATTCATACTGACATATGTGGACCTATGAGGAAAAAGTCGCCACGTGGTGAACAATACTATATCTTATTTATTAATGATTTCTCTAGAATGTGTTGGATTGGGCTGCTTAAAAACAAAGATGAAGCATTTGAGAAATTTCAGATCTTCAAAGCACTAGTTGAGAATGAATTAGATCTAAAAATCAAGTGTCTCAGATCTGATCGAGGAGGAGAATATACATCATATGAATTCCTTGAATTTTGTGAACAACATGGCATAAAAAGAGAGTTTTCTGTAGCTGGCACTCCACAACAAAATGATGTTGCAGAAAGAAAGAATAGAACAGTTCAACAAATGGCTAGAGCTATGCTTGATGATTCCGGAACACCTGACACATTTTGGGGAGAAGCAGCACATACAGCAGTAAACATTCTCAACAAAGCACATGTTCGTGTTAATAGTGATAAAACTCCATATGAACTCTGGTATGGTAATCCTCCCACTGTAAAGCATTTTAGAATTTTTGGAAGCAAATGCTTTATCAAAAATAATGATGAAAAACTTGGAAAGTTTGAACCCAGAGCAGATGAAGGAATACTTTCGGTTACTTTCAGGAGCAATATACATATAAATGTTACAATAAAATACTTTGGAAGATTGTTGAATGTATTGATGTTGTTATTGATGAGTCTCCTGCAGCTCCAAAAGAAGAAAAACAAACAATAGAAGATGATGATGACATATATCCTTCTACATCAAATGGGAATGATGTACACAGTGAACCCAATGAAGAACCCGAAGATGATTTATCTGAAAAGGCTCCATCCAGATATGCTCAAAAGAATCATCCAGAATCTCAAATTTTGGGAGAAAAGGGATCAGGTATACAAACAAGAAGGACTCTTGTAGGATCTTCTAGCTATCTGAAATTTCTATCCACTATTGAACCACACAATGTCAATCAAGCTAGCAAAGATGAATGTTGGATTCAAGCCATGAATGAAGAGCTCGATCAAATTGAAAATAATCACACTTGGGAATTGGTACCAAGACCACATGATAAAAATGTCATTGGAACTAAATGGATATTCAAAAACAAGTTAAATGAGAATGGGGATGTTATAAGAAATAAAGCTAGAATTGTTTGCAAGGGGTATGCTCAACAAGAAGGTATAGACTTTGAAGAAACTTTTGCTCCTGTAGCAAGACTAGAAGCCATAAGAATGTTCCTTACTTTTTCAAGCTTCCAACAAATCAAATTTTATCAAATGGATGTTAAATCTGCGTTTCTGAATGGTGATCTAGAAGAAGAAGTTTATATAGAACAACCAGAAGGATTCATTATGGGAAATGATGAAAAACTTGTTTGTAGACTTAAAAAGGCTCTATATGGTCTCAAACAAGCTCCAAGAGCATGGTACTATCGTCTTGACAAATATCTTCATCAACAAGGATTTTCAAAAGGGTATGTGTTAGTATGAATTCTTTGTCGAAGCGTACGAAAAAGAACCACTTTAGCTACGCATAACTAATAGCCCTAACAACAATAATGGCTGCAAAACATCTTCAGATCTGAAATTAGTAGTTAAAGTGCTGCAACAAACAGATCTATAAATGGAAAGATATTAGGCAGTGAAGTAAAGAGTTTGCTCCATGCATCCAACAGACAAGACAAGAACACGATTTTTGAATGAATTTTTATATTACAGGGCACCTGGGAGGAAACAAGAAGGTGTATCCAGATCTCCTCAATGGGATGGGTTCTTTTTAGTCCTCAGCACTTCAGATCTAATCTTTCTCTCTCTTGTAGATGTAGAAAACCCAATGTAGAAGGTAGAGCTCAATGGGAGCAAAATGGCAGAAATGAGACCAAGTGTATAGATCCAGAGTGATCTAATATGCAACAAAAGGTGAAGAATGATGGGGAAAACCCTCCTATTTATAACAAAATATTTGGTCCTTCTAGATCTTGGTGCATGATTAAAATAATGTTAATCACATCTAGATCCACCTCTATGGAATATTTTATTATTATTTGTTGGAGGGAAAGGGTGTTTGACTTGGGTCAAATCCCTTGATTAGTGAAAATAAATAAATAAATGATTTATTTATCTTTTTAAGGAAGTGGTTGGGATATAATCAAATAAATAATGATTTATTTGATTAATGGTGGTTGATTTGGTCATATTTAACAAGAAATATTATTTAAATAATTATTCCTAGAAAATAATAAGATAACTATGGGTTTATCTCATTAATTTCTTTGTTTTTGGGTTAAACATGACTGGGAATAATAATTAAATTATGGTTTAATTAATTATCCCTTTTGGGGTTTCCTAATTAATCATAGTGAAAGCAGTTTTACTTGGGGTAAAACTGGTCTTACATGGTGTACTTGGGTCCATCTAATGATGAAAAGTTAGATGACCAAAAAATGGTGTAACAGTATGCTAATAGCAACTTATAAATAAAAACTGAAAATGACAAACTATTGATTGTGGTTGTATATGTTGATGATATCATTTTTGGAAGTAATGAAGAGTCTATGAGTCAGAAATTTTCGTCTGATATGCAACAATAATTTGAAATGTATTTACTTGGGGAACTAACATTCTTTCTTGGCTTGCAAGTGCAACAAGCAACTGATGGCATATTCTTATCACAAGCAAAATATCTTAAGAAAATCTTGAAGAAGTATGGCATGGAAGATTGCAAACCTGTAAGTACACCAATGATAACCGGATGTAATCTCAGTTCTAATGATGATTTCCCCATGGTAAATCAACCAGAATACAGATCTATGATAGGAATTCTACTTTATCTCACAGGGACAAGACCAGACATTATGCATGCAGTTGGGATTGTTGGACGATTCCAAGCTAATCCAAAAGAGTCTCACCTTCAGGCTGTGAAAAGAATATTCCAATATCTACAAGGAACTCAAGACTTTGGACTATGGTATCCAAAGAATGCTGATCTTACTCTTCATGCATACACTGATGCAAATTGGGCTGGAAATGTTGATGATCAGAAAAGCACTAGTGGTGGTGCATTTTATATGGGGTCCCGGTTAGTATCTTGGTTTAGAAAGAAGCAAAGCTCTATTTCCTTATCTACAACAGAAGAAGAATATGTGGCTGCTGCATCATGTTGCACTCAACTTCTCTGGATGATGCAAACCTTACAAGACTTTCAAATCAAATGTTCACCTCCTATCTCCATTATGTGTGACAATACAAGTGCCATTAGTATCTCAAAGAATCCTGTTATGCATTCCAAGACCAAGCACATTCCCATCAAATATCACTTCTTACGTGAACAAGTGCTTGAACAAAAGGTGAAATTGGAGTATGTTCCCTCCAAAGAAAAAATTGCTAATATATTTACAAAACCTCTACCCAGGGAAGCGTTTGAATATCTCAGAAAAAAATTGGGAGTAGTCTCTGCCATGCAGAAGATCAGATCTACTTAAATACAGAAGATTAAATTGGCTGTGAGGTGCTATTGGGCATCTCTGGATGCAGCATGATCTCAGGGGGAGCATGGTATTGTCGGTTCAAAGGATCTTGATCAACTCTTTGCCATTGATGTCAAAGGGGGAGGAAAAGAAAAAAAGGGCTTCTATAAGAAAATCAGAGGAAGAGTATTGCCATCAATGCCAAAGGGGGAGATTGTTGGAAATATTTTCATTGATGGAAAAGGAAGTGGCAAATGAATTGGCATCTAAAACAGTAACTAAGAACATAGAAAAGAAACATAACAGAGGACAAATTTCAGCAGAGAAGAACAGAGAAAGAGTGCATCTACAGAGAGCAGTATCAGTCAAGGAGAAAATTGAATTCAGTAGGAAGGATATTTATGTCCCTGTCGAATTAATCCATGTGTGAACATATGTATGCATCCTGATGGAGGATAATTGAAATCCGTAAGAAACCATATGAGGGGATTAATGGTGCTCTGTATGTAGTTCGAGGAACCGATGCTAATACGGTCGACTGTGTATCCCAAACTGGTAGACAGTGGAGTTATATACATTTGTTGAATATAAGACTAAAGGTAAATTGGGATCAATGTTGGGGATTGATCTCAGAATTTTCTGTGCCTTTATTGAATTGAGAAAGTGTAATATATGAACGTGTTCTTGATGAAGGAATTGTGAATTCCTGCAACCAACATGGAACTCAGTGACTCATACTTTCATTGGAAAAACTCTTTGGAATTACGAACAGTCCAAAAGGATTTCATGGGAGCTGTATAACAATAATCGTGGTTATATGAACTGATAACGCGGAGAAACGAATTAGCAAAAGTACGCTGACGGAACCTAGAGTAGAGGAGTGGAACCATGACCAAGTGAACAGTAAAGGCGGTTTATGGTTTTCATCGCACCACCTATGCAGAGTAAGTGGTATTTGAGGATTTGGGAGCGATTCCATAGATCATTCACCATGTGGCGAGGTGGACCCACAGAAAACCGCTTGTCACTGTGCGCCATCGCGTGTTATTGTTCGACCCAGGATGCGTGAAAGATAACCCAGGTATGGCGCGCCATCGCATGTTATTGTTCGACCTAGGATGCCCAGCGATATTGATACATATCGTTGATCTGGAAAGATACCATCGGATGGTGGCTGTGTTCAGAAGGTGCGTGAAGGATAACCCAAGTACAGTGCGCCATCGCGCGTTATTGCCTATGCAAGTTACCAAAGAGATATCCGTCGGATTGGATGTTGCGGCGCGATGGAATGTGAGCCCTTCGATCAGGTCGATTGTTAGCGCTGGGCCCCAGTTTAATTTATATTGCTCGTTGTTAAAGTTTTTTTTTTTTAAATCCATTTGATAAAAGCGCTGGTTATTAATATAACGTTCTATTATATATTTTAAATTGCCTAATGTTGGGGATAATTTTTATTTATCAAAGTCCACGAATTTGATAAATAAAATAAAATTCCAATAAAAGAAGGAATACCATCAGCGGTTGGATGGTTTTGACTCATGGTTTTACAAAAGGCAAAAACTATATAAGGAGAAGACAATTATTGTACAGGTGTGCATGCGAAAGGGTGGTGAATGAATAAATTTATCTAATAAATATCTGCATGGAAAAAATCTGTTCTTAATTGATATATCTAATGCACCTATGGATATGATCTAGAAATGATGAAAATCTACGATGATAGGCAAAAGAAATGAGGAAGACCTGACAGAAGTCTGATGAAGAAATTGAAGAAATCTGATGGATGTGAGGGTTGAAGCCTTCTGTATGAAAGTGAAAGTATCCTTTCAGTAGAAGCTGGCATTAAAATCAGGGGGTTGGAGCTCCCTTCTAGTAGTCACTGGAGAACGAGAGAAGGTTGTAGCCTTTCTGCAGGTGGGTGCCTGCGTGCTGGTATAAGTCTGCGCCAGCATAAAAATGTAAGAAGTTTTTTTTATAATGAATATTGAAGACTGAGATAACATCAGTGGTGGTTTTCTCCTGAATTGGGTTTCCACCTTAAATACTGGTGTTCATATGTGTGGCTTATGTTTGATGGTTTGTTTTGTTATTTTTGTTCGTACTTACTGCTTACTCTACATCTGATGAATGAATGATGCAATAACCTAAGTAAAGACATAATAAGATCTCTGGACATACAAATTGGATTCAGTAAAGTAGCATATGGTTTTAAGAGAAAGAAAAGTAAAAAAATTTCAGCCCTAAATACTGATTCACCCCCCCCCCCCTCTCAGTATTTTTCCCAACAAACTGTGTTGTCATAGCTTGGTATGCATTGTGTAGCAGTATTTTATCATGTATCTTGTACTAGTTTCTTGAGGCTGAGCATTGCCTATCTTGAGTGACCTTTTTCCTCAAGATCTTGTATGTATTTGTTGCTACTGCACCATTATTGTGTTTTCTTATTGATTGAGCTCCAACTTTAGAATATCTTGAGATATTCTCATTGTTGTAGCATTTTCCTCATTTGGGATATTACAGAGTGTGGGAAGCTTAATCCATTGGGCTATGGAGTCATAAAAGGTTTAATTTTTACATCAACTCTTAAAGGGTTTTCATAGGGCAAGCTAAATATTTCAAATAGATCTTTGTGGCAAGATGAATATGAGATGGCAGGAGGCTGTGAGTTCAGTAAAGCTAAAGGGAAATTAAGAATCCTTTAACTATACTTCAACATAAATGCAGAGAAGACAGTCTCTGAATTCTACATTCAGGTTCTTAGAGAAAAACATTCAAGATAACAGTTCAGTAAAATTAAAGAGCAATTAATAATTCTTTAACTAAAATTTAGAGAAAGCCTTAAGATAACAGTTTCGTAAAAGCTAAAGAGCATTTAAGAATTTTTTAGCTATGCTTACTAAGAAAACCTTGAGACAAAAATCTAGCAATACTAAGGAGAAATTAAGAATTCTTTAGTTATACTTTCAGAGGAAAACATTAAGATAACAATAATAGATAGATTTAAGGTGCTCATGCAGCATATCTTAATCTAAATTTTTTGTTTTTCTATTAGAGAAATTGATGTACAATATGGAAAAAAAAAAGGAGAAACATTAACATAAAATGGATAACATCACCATTAACATAGCTCAAGAATCCTATGAACGTGCTTGTATTACTGATGTCTAGCTCAAAAAATAGTTACAGTGCTCCACTACAATAATCTCTGCAACTCAGAGTCTAAGCAAAATCCAACCCAACAACCAACACTAATAATGAAGAATACATGCAGTATTTAACTGCAACTGAGGTGGTTTCCCTAATCAAGGGTGACAAATTGTATTTACAATAGAGTAAATGAAGTCTGATATTTGAGATCATGGAAGGCCTAAACCAAAAATATCTCTGACAGATCTATTGTAACAATAACTTTCAAATTAACTGTTGAGCTAACTTTAAAATATCTTTGACCAACCTCCTATAAAATTAAATTTTACAATAACTTCTAAATTTTATGCTAAAATATCTCTGACTGTAATATTAACTATGGTAGCTTTCATTAAATCAAAATTAAACTGGAGGTGGCCTTGACATCTGGCTTTTTCTTTCTTCATTGATTTGGCCTTAAACTTTAAACTTCCCTTATATGTATTTTTATTTTTACAGCCTTTGATATCTTTGTAAATTCTTTCTTTATATTACTGTTTGATCTGCTTTCTTCTTTTGCACTTTTACCTTTGACAACTCTTTTTACCTCTTTTACCTTTTATTTTATTTTCCTTAACTTTGTTCTTCAACTGTGTTTTTCATCTGTGCTCATATTTCTGCCTTCGCTGCCACTGTAAAACTCTCCTTTTACCTTACTATTGTATTTTTCCTTAACCCTGATCTTTAACAATATCTTTTATCAGTGTTCATCTCTACCCGTATTGCTCGTTTTCCTGCTTTCATATGTTCTTACAATCATTATCATTTGGTGAATAAGGCCTTTAAACCGAAATCGAGAGAGTCTGGATTTAAACATTTCTTGGAATTGGAAACACAATTTGATTATTGCCTTTTCTGATGCATTGATCACCTGCAAAATTTAAAGCAATTATTAATAAAAATGAAGCTCCACAGGGAGACGATATGGCTTGAAATAACTTGGGAAATCTATGGAAGGAGTCTAGATAATGGAGGTTTTTTCAATTTCCGCATTTAGAAATGGCCTTCCAGGTCTTTTAAGAATGTCTCAGGGGTTATCGTAATGGTTCTAGAGCTTATCGCAATAGCATAGAGCTCATATTATTTCAAACGGTTAGTGATTTCATTTAATGGCACAGAGGCAGTTTATGGTTTATCGCAACATGCGTAAGCGGTTAGGCGGTTTGATCTGAGGGGATGCGCCGAAGTGCTGTGACAACGTGCGGCAGATGGGAGGGTTTCCAAAACCACCTGTTTCGCAACCCTCTGAAATTTTTAACCATCAGGAAATTGGGTTTGTGATATGGAGTGTGGACCGTCGGATGAGGGGGTGAAGATCGGATGGTGATCGGGTGGAGGATAGAGTATAGGTTGGTTTGAACGGTGGGACCGGGTTTAATATAATAGGGTTGGGTGAAATATACAAGGTCTATTTAAAAGTGGGGCTCGGGATAAAATTTATTTAGAAACAATGTAAAAAGTGGGTTTTACATTGTTTTTAATGAAAAGTGGGGAATGAACGAAGGGGAAGGGATTTTTATCATTGGGAGTGGGGTTTTAGGTAGGGAAAGTGGGTAAAATGAGGGAAAAAGGGTATATATGTGGGTTTAGGGTTAAGAATTGGATTTTCAAAACATTAGAGTATCAGAAATAAGTAAAATGAAGGGTAATGGAGATGGTAAATGAAAAATAATGAAGGCAATGAGATTTGGTTATCCATCACACTCAATCAGAAAACTTTTCCTCTTTTAACTGAATCAAATTGTAGATGGACTCATTTTTACCCCTTTGTTTTTCCTTCACAAGAATAATATCTAATTGCTAACCTTATGGCTTCCAAAGGCTCAGATTAGACTAATGAGCTCTTCTATTGTCTACCTAACTATTGATCTACCAAGATTAAATAGTTTGGCCAGATCTTTATTCACTAACTATCAACATGAAATTTAAAACATGAATGATTCAAGATTAAACAGTTTGATCATCATGATTTGTGGCATTCTAGAAAACCTTCACACAACATTATTTGCAAAAATAAACTAAACTAAAGGTAGTGGCATTTATATGTGCAACACTTTTAGGATCTATTCTTATCTCTTTTGTGGGGTTCATTCTTGATTTTTTTCTTTCTTTTGGTCCTTTGATTTTTCTTTCAGGAAATACCCTCTTCTCATTTTTTAATATGGGAAAACCTTTGCAAAAAGCAAAGGTATGTGCCATATTAGAAGCTTTAAAATATATCAAATTCAAAATTATGATCCCTATTATTATAGGACTCTAACAGTGGCTCCAACGGGGGAGGGCAACTCCTTTAGGAGGTGTCAAGAACTTTTGTAGACCAGTAGCTTGATTGTTGATTTCCACTCTGTAATTCTGATCTGCTGCAACGTTTTGTGACTGTGACCTTCAAAATTGAAATCCATGTTTACTACAGGCTGAAATCTGAAATACACTTGATCTTGAGCATAAATAAACAACCTCAAATTGAAAACTTCAAAACATGCTCAATTATTTTTTGAGAGATGTTTGCATACATACCTACCCAACCTATGATTCAAATACTTTTCTTGCGTTTGCGGTGCATTTTAACTTGCAAACCTTGACATATTTTTCCTTTTGAACCTCTAACTTACCATCTATCCCTTATCTCTCCTATTGGTTTAGATTAGGCTTTTGAACCAATGTCATTTTCTACCTACCTACTGATAAGTCAAGATTAAACAGTTTGGCAAATCTTCATTTTCTAACTTATCAGCAAAAATTTAAAATTTGTACAATCATGTTTAGACTGTATGATTAAACAAGACTTCTTAAAAGTAGTGGCATTTTGATTTGCAATACTTTCAGAAACATTCATATTTTGGTATGGGGCTTACCTTTTCCTTCTTTTTATCTGCCCTCTTTCTTATTTTTTGTTTCTTATCTTTCTCTCTTTCTCGGATCATTTTATTTTCGGTTCTGTATAGGCAATGTTGTTTGCAATGGAGAACATTTAAACTGATATTTCTAACTGAAATAATTCTTTAGCATCCTGCCATTGATAGGACCTCCAAAAAACTCTGTTCCATCCATTTCTTGTAATAATAATGCATTATTACCCATTGTAGAATGAATGATGTATGGTTCTTTCCATATGTTATCAAAATTTCCATGTTTGCCTTTGTCCTCCCTTCTTGAATCCCACTTCAGAACTTTGTCTCCAATGTTGAAATCATTTTCCTTGGTTCTTTTGTCAAATATTTTCTTGATGTTTTCTTGCACTAGTTGTGGTTTGTTGTACACTCCTTCTCTAGATTGTTGCAGCTAAATGGTTTGGATTATTCTTCTTTGTATGTCATTCTCTTTAGACTGCACCTCTTGAATGAGTTTCAATACTGTCACCCCCAAGGTTTTTTGGAAGACTGCATCCATTCCATAGACTAGCTGATAGGGTGACATATCAATTGATTTCTTATTTTTTAGTCTGTCTGCCCATAGTGCACGCACCAATTTTTTGTGCCATGATTTCTTATTTTCCTCCAGTAGCTTCTTAATGATGTTCACCAATCTCTTATTTGAGGATTCAACCAACCCATTACCTTGAGGGTAATAAGTTTTAGAATGCCCCAAAGTAATTTGATATCTGTGGAAAAAATCCATTTCTTGGATTTAAAGGCAGCAGCGTTATCAGTAATGATTTTCCTATGACAACCAAATCTAGATAGAATGTTGGTCTCAATAAATCTGATAATTAGTGAGTCTGTTGCAGTCTTGGAAGGAATGGCTTCTATCCACTTGGTAAAATAGTTAGTTGCACTAAGGATCCATTTATGCTGGGTAGAGGAGGAAGGGTTGATTTCTCCAATGAATCTAGACCCCATTATTGAAAAGGAGCTTCAACAAAGATGGGATGTCATGGCAAAGGTAGCAGCTTTCTTTTTCCCTCAAAAATTTGGCATTTATGGCAGGTCACCACCATTTTGTGGATGTATGGGAAAAGGGTAGGCCAATAGAAACCAGCCATAAGGATATTATTAGCAGTGCTTTTCCAATTGAGGTGTCCTCCACAATCCCCTTCATAAAATTCGTGCATAATCTTATCTCCATTTTCTTTACGCAAACATTTAAGTAATACAACACCAGAATTTTTCCAATATAAAATTTTTTACAAGATGCATAAATTTATATCTTTTAATTTCAACAATCTGGCCTTTGTTTTGGAAAAAATAGGAGGAGCATTCAAGTTAAAAGCACATACAGTATGTCTACTTACCAAGGAGAATTTAGGAATGATTCCTCAATAGGTGGAGTCTCCAGCTCCTCTTGTTCATCCAATGAGTGAATCATATTGATGTCCAGTGCTTGAAATTTTTTTTCAGCCATTAGTTTTTCTAGTCCTTGTCCTTTGATTAATTTGGTTGGTTTGATTTCAAAATCATATTCCAAGATGATAGCAATCCATTTGCCTCTTTTTCCATCAAGATCTTGTTTTAGGATGTCTTTAACCACTGTATGGGGCACAAATGCAATGATGTTTGAATGAAAAATGTAGACTCTGAAATCCTTTAGTGCTTTGATCAGGGAAAAAGCCTACTTTTCCATGATATTATATTTCAGAGGTGCATCTCTTAAAGCTTGGCTAAAGAATGTTATGGGCTACTCCTACCCTTTTTTATTTTTCTATAGTAATACAACAACAAATGTGTGTTCTGATGCAAAGGAGAATATAAAGAAATCTTTGGTGAAGTCAGGGTTGATTAGAACCAGTGCTTGTGTAAGTGCCTACTTCACCAAGTAAAAAGACTGCTTTGTCTCCTTGGTCGACTTGACTCTTGACTCTCTATTGAGCATGTTGGTGATGTTCCTCAGGAGTTCTACAAGGTTTGGTATAAACCTTCTTAAAAGATGTATCTTTCCAATCAGAGATTGCAGCTCTTTGATATTTCTTGGGTGGATGATTTGCAATATTCCCTCAATCCTATTAGGGTCAACCTTGATCCATTCTTCAGATATGATGTGTCCTGTTAGACTCGGTCCTGTCAGTCCTTTGTCAGAGTCAAATTCACCAAAGTTCATTTCTCGTCATTTGCAGTTATAAATGATGATTTTGGTCAAAAAGAGTCTTTTGGCTTCTAGGGCTAGGGCTTAATGTTAGCAGGTCAGAGGGAGGATCAGAATCAGTTTTCATTGCAAAATCCCATTGTCAATTATACCTGAAAACGATTCTTCTTCAAAACTTTGTTTTGAAGAAGAAATCATTAAATTGGTTTTCAAGTATGTAATTATTGAAGTTTTTCAGTCTTGAAGAGTTCAGAGGTAGCCTTGGTTATCCTTTGCTAGGATATGCCACCAAACCTGCAAAAGAGTGACAAGATTCATCATCAGCGCAAAAATCAGTGAAGACAAAGAATAGAATATAAGAATAGAATATGTATTACAGGTGTAAAATGTCAAAGTTCAAAATATGGTAGAAATGGGTCTTTACAAAACAAAGATCAAAGCCATGAATTTTTATAAATATTTTCTACCATTTAAATATCATTTGCATTCAAGAAAACGTTGGAGAAGTCGATTGCAATGGTGGGAGGGCGAAATTGTAGGAAATGTGTGTGAAGACTGCGCGCGGCACATTGGAAGCAGACGCGGCGCATAGAATGCGCGCAACGCATTGGACAAGAACCAGCAGTTCATTTTTACACGCGCGTGGTGCACCCAAGGGCCGCGGTGTACTGGGAGTGCGCGCGGCCCATTGAGCATTTCAAGAAAAAATTCATCTCAGTGTCATTTCTTCTGCTCCAGATTCTGATCCAGAAGCTTTCACTGCGTTCGCCAAATCGGGCCACTCTGCACTTTTGTTCTCATAATGGTTGCCTCAAGTGCTTGCAGGAGTTGCAGACACACTTGGCTACGCCTTTGTGTCCTCTTTGCTGAACTCCATTCAATTCTAAGTTAAACCTTATATTGAACTTTGATTTGAAAGATACAGTTGAAAGGATGCAGACAACTTCACATGTAGGTAGATATGTTGGTTCTGAAGAAAACACATTCATTGAGACCAATGTACAACATAAAACTTCCATTGAGGGGCGAAACAGATATGAGGCTTTTTGAGATCTTGCATTGCCAGAAGAAGCAGATCCCTGGGTACGGATGTCACTTACTCAGAGAGGAAAAAAGGAATGCTTATCTTCTTTCGACTACACATCTCAGGAGGGGTACTCTGATGCAAATAGAGATACTGGAGCAACCTTGCCAGAACATCCCCCTCCAGACATAAATTTGAGGAATATTCTAAGTGGCCTATATACAATCATAACAGGGGGAAATATATCACATCCTGATCCAGAAGAACAACATGAGGCTAGTTCTGAGCTTTCGTCCGAAAAATTCATTCAAAATGAGGAAGCCACTTTGTATACGGGACCTCACTTACCAAGTGCACCACCTCTCCCGCATTTGGAAGGGAATGATAATCTGTCTGTTCCAACAATTTTTGAAACAGAGCCACCTTACTGGATTCCAGATAGTGCCGCTTTCTGTTGAATGCAATGTGGGGCACCCTTCAACCCCCTTGTTTGTGGAAGTCACCACTGTCGTTTTTGTGGGAGAATATTTTGCAGAGTATGTTCTAGGGGAAAATGTCTTTTACCTGTAAAATTTAGAGAGAGAGACCCACAAAGGGTTTGTGATAGGTGTTATGAGAGGTTGGAACCGTTTCAGAAACTTTTGATAAGGCAGGTGAGAAATGCAGCTTAGATAGAAAAACATGATGTGATGGACTGGACTTTTATGAGAGGATGGCTGAATACGCCTTTGGGCTTGTCAATGGAGTAATAAATTTACAAGACCAGCATTGTTTTGAGAAGTTATTATCAGATTGCAAGGTTGAAGCCAGAAAAGTCTACACCTGTTTCTGTTTTACGAGGAGCTAATGGATTAGCCATCTTCACAGTTGCAAAAGCTGGTGTAGGCATCACTTACAAATTAGGGACTGGTATAGTTATTTCCAGAAGAGAAAATGGTTCCTGGCCAGCACCATCAGCAATAACATCATTTGGTTTAGGATGGGGTGCACAGATTGGTGGAGAGCTTCCAGATTTTGTTATTGTGCTCCACAATTTTGAAGCAGTTAAAGCTTTTAGTAGTCGTGTGCCTTTCTCGTTAGGGGGTGGTATAAGTGTTGCAGCTGGGCCATTGGGAAGAGCAGTGGAGGCAGATCTTAGAGCTGGAGATGAAGGAACCACTGCTTGCTACACATACAGTAGTAGCAAAGGTGCTTTTCTTGGAGGATCACTTGAGGGAAACATAGTTACTGCACGAATAGATACGAATATGCGGTTCTATGGTGATCCATATCTTACACCCACTGACATTCTCTTTGGTTCAGTTAAAAGGCCATGGAGCATGCAAAGACCATTCAAGATGAACGTGTCAACGACATTTTATTAACAAGTCAGAAAATAAAGGAAAGTAAGCGCAAAGTCTAAGACTGAATGCCTAAATAAAGCTGAGATATCTACAATAAAAAAGGAATAGGCTTGGATTGCCTAATTTTCCCACAGTCACGATTAAATGAGATCCACACTTCGCCTTTTCATTGGCCATCAGAAATTTGCGAAGTGCCAGCAACTCTTAAACTTTGACATAAATCCAGGTTGCAGTCCGGAATGGTTGGGAAGTGTTATAACGGTTGTGCTGGTTATAGCTGTGATATTGGTAGACCTGTAAATGTACACGTGAAAATTTGGTTCTAGGAGATTGACATTTGTTGGTGACTCGTTGAATAGAAACATGTGGAGAATCTGGTTAAGAAAATGGATATGTATGCGCTGATATTGGAGAAGATATTGCGCTATTTTTATTAAAGATTAGTTCTTATTCAAAGGCAAAGTAAAGTCAAAATCCAGAATTTAAACAAAGGATATCCACCATGGCAGAAATATAGGTTCGATTGCCCATTTTGGTCTTCAGTTACAAGTCAGAAAGTCAAGCTACAGGTTTTGCCTATTCATTAGTTATCAACAAACAAAGTGTAACGTTGCTCCTTTTTAGAGCAGAATTTTCCTATTTTTATGATTCTAGGTAAAACAATGCCCTATTTTATATCAATTTGTTATCACAGCTCTGAGTTATATATTGTATTTAAAAACACTTTTAAAAAGAGGAGAGTTCTGAAAAATAGTGGGAGAGGTGTGAAGGAAAACTTCACTGTACAGTTTTTGACAGGGATTTAATGAAAAGATACAGCTTTGACTCCTGAGATTCTTGTGGTGTGAATTTAGCATTTGTCTTTTCTTTTGTTTCATATGTAGCTTGTTATGTTTTAATTTTCATTTCATAATCATTTCCAATTTGAATGTTTCTGAGTGAGAAGGGTAGAATTCAGCTTACTGCTCTGCCCTGGAGAAGCGTTCATGTTTTGTGTTTCTTCCTCTGTCTAAAAAGGATTCATCACATAATGCCCTTTTCAGCTTCTTAACAGTCATTCCATTCCATATAATTTCAATTTGGATGCTTAAGCTCTTGCCTATCTTGACTCATGAGATAATCTGCGTCTTTCATTTAATTTCCCTGCTCATGCTGTCGTTTGTCCCCATACTGCCTAGAAAACCCAGTCATTTATCAAAAACCCCTTTCCTATCTATTTACTAGCCTAAAATAAGTATCCATTATAATTCATCTCATCCCCTTTGAAGACCTTTTTCCGAGATAGACCCGGAGAGAGCCCTCTCCTATCCTCGTAGGGCTAGCTACGAGGCTGAGCTTGGTTTGATGTTCCCTTGAGTTTTACCTTATTTCAGACTAAGGTAGATTCAAGCGCTAACATAGTGGTGACCATACTGGGGAGACTTCCCCGGTAAAGGATGACAAAGTTCAGATCCGATTGCTGATGGTGGACAACAGTCAGAGACACCGCAAGGCTGAAATCGTTCACCTGGCGACTCCAAGCTCGATCCAGAGATTCCATTGCTCGCTGATCCACTCATGTAATGGTAGGGTATGTGGCAAACCCTGCGCTGTGTGAAGCTATAAAAGAAGTTAGAAATCAGTTAGTGTATTTTGAAATTAATGAAGAATTTTTCAGTGTCTTGCTTCAATGTTTGAAATCTCCGAAGTTTCCTCTTGAAGCTAAAACTGGTGTCTGCGAGTTAGTTGTTGAAAGATTTGAGAAGGAGATTTAGTATTTAAATGATCAGATCCAGGCATATGAATTCCGATATCCCAAAAAGTTCTTGGAAACTCTCCCTCCTTCAAAACAAGAAACCATAGAGCTGCTTGTAGATGTTTGGATTGACAGTGTGCAGCTGGAAGTATGTATAGCATAGTTAGGGCAGCAAACAGAGTCTGGCTTTTGCGATCCTATTGCAACGTACATGGAAGTGTTTTTCAGTTTTACTGACAAATAAAACTGTCTTTTACATGATCAGACTCATTATGCACATGTACGGCTGCCAGCAATTACATCTGTGACCTGGTGGAAACACTATCAAGCAACATCCTTCTCCCATCTACTGGATTGGTTACATTGGAAGGTCCATTACACATGATTGCACATAGTTCATCAGTATGCAAGTGGTTGTCATCATGATTTGAAATCTTGATGGACTGCTGCCCTTCAATAAACTTTGTAAATAATTGTTTTAGTTAATTCATTCATGAGTTATTCATCGAGTCAGTTTTTAGTCATTTCATTCAGTTTCCAATTAATAAATTAATCGTGTCGATTTCTTGAAATAATGGACTCCATAGCCCAATGGATGGAGGCACTGTCTGCTCTCCCAAAGATCTGCTGTTCTTGGAACCTCCAAGAAGCGACAGCTTCCATCCCCACTGGAGCCAATGTTAGACTCGGTCCTGTCAGTCCTTCGTCAGAGTCAAATTCACCAAAGTTCATTTCTCGTCATTTGCAGTTATAAATGATGATTTTGGTCAAAAAGAGTCTTTTGGCTTCTAGGGCTAGGGCTTAATGTCAGCATGTCAGAGGGAGGATCAGAATCAGTTTTCATTGCAAAATCCCATTGTCAATTATACCTGAAAACGATTCTTCTTCAAAACTCTGTTTTGAAGAAGAAATCATTAAATTGGTTTTCAAGTATGTAATTATTGAAGTTTTTCAGTCTTGAAGAGTTCAGAGGTAGCCTTGGTTATCCTTTGCTAGGATATGCCACCAAACCTGCAAAAGAGTGACAAGATTCATCATCAACACAAAAATCAGTGAAGACAAAGAATAGAATATGTATTACAGGTGTAAAATGTCAAAGTTCAAAATATGGTAGAAATGGGTCTTTACAAAACAAAGATCGAAGCCATGACTTTTTATAAATATTTTCTACCATTTAAATATCATTTTCATTCAAGAAAACATTGGAGAATTCGATTGCAATGGTGGGAGGGCGAAATTGTAGATGTGTGTGAAGACTGCGCGCGGCGCATTGGAAGCAGACGCGGCGCATAGAACGCGCGCGGCGCATTGGACAAGAACCAGCAGTTAATTTTTACACGTGCGCGGCGCACTGGGAGTGCGTGCGGCGCACCTATCATTTCAAGAAAAATTTCATCTTAGTGTCATTTATTCTGCTCCAGATTCTGATCCAGAAGTTTTCACTGCGTTCGCCAAATCAGGCCACTCTGCACTTTTGTTCTCATAATGGTTGCCTCAAGTGCTTGCAGGAGTTGCAGACACACTTGGCTACGCCTTTGTGTCCTCTTTGCCGAAATCCATTCAATTCTAAGTTAAACCTTAGATTGAACTTTGATTTGAAAGATACACTTGAAAGGATGCAGACAACTTCACCTGTAGGTAGATATGTTGGTTCTGAAGCAAACACATTCATTGAGACCAATGTACAGCATAAAACTTCCATTGAGGGGCGAAACAGATATGAGGCTTTAAGAGATCTTGCATTGCCAGAAGAAGCAGATCCCTGGGTATGAGTGTCACTTACTCAGAGAGGAAAAAAGGAATGCTTATCTTCTTTCGACTACACATCTCAGGAGGGGTACTCTGATGCAAATAGAGATACTGGAGCAACCTTGCCAGAACATCCCACTCCAGACATAAATTTGAGGAATGTTCTAAGTGGCCTATATACAATCATAACAGGGGGAAATATATCACATCCTGATCCAGAAGAACAAAATGAGGCTAGTTCCTAGCTTTCGTCCGAAGAATTCATTCAAAATGAGGAAGCCACTTTGTATATGGGACCTGACTTACCAAGTGCACCACCTCTCCCGCATTTGGAATGAAATGATAATCTGTCTGTTCCAACAATTTTTGAAACAGAGTGACCTTACTGGGTTCCAGATAGTGCCGCTTTCTGTTGCATGCAATGTGGGGCATCCTTCAAGCCCCTTCTTTGTGGAAGGCACCACTGTCATTTTTGTGGGAGAATATTTTGCAGAGTATGTTCAAGGGGAAAATGTCTTTTACCTGTAAAATTCAGAGAGAGAGACCCACAAAGGGTTTGTGATAGGTGTTATGAGAGGTTGGAACCGTTTCAGAAACTTTTGATAAGGTAGGTGAGCAATGCAGCTCAGATAGAAAAACATGATGTGATGGACTGGACTTGTATGAGAGGATGGCTGAATACGCCTTTGGGCTTGTCAATGGAGTGAGAAATTTACAAGACCAGCATTGTTTTGAGAAGTTATTATCATATTGCAAGGTTGAAGCCAGAAAAGTCTACACCTGTTTCTGTTTTATGAGGAGCTAATGGATTAGCCATCTTCACAGTTGCAAAAGCTGGTGTAGGCATCACTTACAAATTAGGGACTAGTATAGTTATTGCCAGAAGAGAAAATGGTTCATGGTCAGCACCATCAGCAATAACATCATTTGGTTTAGGATGGGGTGGACAGATTGGTGGAGAGCTTACAGATTTTATTATTGTGCTCCGCAATTTTGAAGCAGTCAAAGCTTTTAGTAGTCGTGTGCATTTCTCGTTAGGGGGTGGTATAAGTGTTGCAGCTGGGCCATTGGGAAGAGCAGTGGAGGCAGATCTTCGAGCTGGAGATGAAGGAACCACTGCTTGCTACACATACAACAGTAGAAAAGGTGCTTTTCTTGGAGTATCACTTGAGGGAAACATAGTTACTGCACGAACAGATACGAATATGCGGTTCTATGGTGATCCATATCTTACACCCACTGACATTCTCTTTGGTTCAGTTAAAAGTCCATGGAGCGTGCAGAGACCATTCAAGATGAACGTGTCAACGACATTTTATTAACAAGTCAGAAAATAAAGGAAAGTAAGCGCAAAGTCTAAGACTGAATGCCTAAATAAAGCTGAGATATCTACAATAACAAAGGAATAGGCTTGGATTGCCTAATTTTCCCACAGCCACGATTAAATTAGATCCACACTGTGCCTTTTCATTGGCCATCAGAAATTTGCGAAGTGCCAGCAACTCTCAAACTTTGACAGAAATCCAGGTGGCAGTCCGGAATGGTTGGGAAGTGTTATAATGGCTGTGCTGGTTACAGTTGTGATATTGGTAGACCTGTAAATGTACACGTGAAACTTTGGTTCCAGGAGATCGAAATTTTTTGGTGACTCGTTGAATAGAAACATGTGGAGAATCTGGTTAAGCAAATGGATATGTATGCGTTGATATTGGAGAAGATATTGCGCTATTTTTATTAAAGTTTAGTTCTTATTCAAAGGCAAAGTAAACTCAAAAGCCAGAATTTAAACAAAGGATATCCACTATGGCAGAAATATAGGTTCGATTGCCCATTTTGGTCTTCAGTTACAAGTCAGAAAGTCAAGCTACAAGTTTTTCCTATTCATTAGTTATCAACAAACAAAGTGTAACGCTGCTCCTTTTTAGAGCAGACTATTCCTATTTTTATGTTTCTAGGTAAAACAACACCCTATTTTATATCAATTTGTTATCACAGCTCTGAGTTATATATTGTATTTAAAAACACTTGTAAAAAGAGGAGATTTCTGAAAAACAGTGGGAGAGGTGTGAAGGAAAACTTCACTGTACAGTTTTTGACATGGATTTAATGAAAAGATACAGCTTTGACTCCTGAGATTCTTGTGGTGTGAATTTAGCATTTGTCTTTTCTTTTGTTTCATATGTAGCTTGTTATGTTTTACTTTTCATTTCATAATCATTTCCAATTTGAATGTTTCTGAGTGAGAAGGGTAGAATTCAGCTTACTGCTCTGCCCTGGAGAAGCATTCATGTTTTGTGTTTCTTCCTCTGTTTGAAAAGGATTCATCACATAATTCCCTTTTCAGCTTCATAACAGTCATTCCATTCCATATAATTTCAATTTGGATGCTTAAGCTCTTGCCTATCTTGCCTCATGAGATAATCTGCATCTTTCATTTGATTTCCCTGCTCATGCTGTCCTTTGTCCCCATATTGCCCAGAAAACCCAGTCATTTATCAAAAACCCCTTTCCTATCTATTTACTAGCCTAAAATCAGTATCCATTATAAGTCATCTCAGCCCCTTTGAAGACCTTTTGCCGAGATAGACCCGGAGAGAGCCCTCTCCTGTCGTAGGGCTAGTTACGAGGCTGAGCTTGGTTTGATGTTGCCTTGAGTTTTACCTTATTTCAGCCTAAGTTAGATTCGAGCGCTAACATGTCCTAGGAGATTTCATTCTTGAAGTCCAAATAAGGATTTCTTGGGATTCAAAGACAGACCGTACTTTCTGCATTTTTCAAATACCTTTCTCAAATGAGCTAGATGTTCTTCATCAATTTTCTAATAGATTATGATGTCATCAAGATATATTGCAATGAAGAAACCTATTTCTTTTGAGAAAAAAATATCCATTGCTATCTCAAAAGTGGCTCCAGCATTCATTAATCTAAAAGGAATTTTTACATACATAAAGGTGCCCCAAGGTGTAGTGAAAGATGTCTTGTGTTGATCATCTGGATGGACTAGCTCTTGATTGTACCCTCAAAATCCATCTATCAGAGAGATCCTTTTGAAGCCTACTGGCCTTTGCAATATGTGGTCCATCTTGGGTAAAGGGTAGTTGTCTTTCACGGATGCTTTATTTATATTTCTGAAGTCAATGCATAGTCTAATCTCCCCTGTCTTCTTCCTCACATATACAAGATTTGAAACCCATTATGAGTATCTCAGTAGGACTATTATCCCAAAATCATACATTTTATTAATATATTTCTCAACCAGTGGCGTTTGGATGGGATTTATTTTGCGTAATTTCTGTTTAAAGGGCTTATGGCTCTCTTTGAGCGGAATTTTGTGCTAGATGATATCAGTATCATAGGACTTCAAGTCTTCATAACTACAAGAAAATACATCAATAAATTCCTTGAATAACTCAATGTATTTCTTCTTTATAGGTGTTGGCAATTTTTTTGACAACTTTACCATCTTGGGCTCTTTCTCACTGCTTGGATTGCACTCTTCTACACTTGATTCAGTGGGTTCCATTTTTGGCTTTTTAGAAACATCATTGAAATCAAAAAGTTCTTCTAGAGGGAAAAGTCCTCTTGCCATGGTATTGTCTCTGAACTGCAGCTGTTCAAATTCTTCTTTTTTCTGGATCTTCACACATTTATGTCCTATGTGGGTCTTTCTGTGTTAACAAATTTATATCAACATCATGAGGGGGTTGTTCCTTGTATTTTTATTCCTCAGTAGAGTAGTGCTCTTCATGATCTAAGTCTAAACTTGGAATCTCAAACTCATTTTTGGATTGAAGTAAGTCTTCAATCTACTGATAATTTTCAAAAACTTGCCAATAATGGATATTATCAGGGATTGATGGTCTGTATTTAACTTGCATTGTGTATTGTTTGTTATGATGAGGTAGTTGACAAGCGTTGGTTACAAATTCTAGTCCATTGGCAAGGATGTTTTGATTTCTTGGGATAGAGGCAAGGTCATATTCTTTTAATGTTATTAGGAGGTCAAGGGCAGCATTCCTGTAAGCTCTTAATCTAGGATTCTTAGCTGAATATTCTCCCTTAATTTTCCTAATGAATAGTTATGAATCCCCATGGATGGAGATCTCCTTGGCTTTTAATTTCTTCAGTAATTGCAGCCCTAGAAGGAGTGCCTCATATTCTGCCATATTATTCATACATTGAAAATTCAATTTGTAAAAGTGACCTTCTGCGTGGTTTTAATTAGTGTTGTGTACCCAAACACCTGCTCCTGATCCATTTTTTCTACTAGAACCATCAGAAATCATGTTCCAAATAGGTTCAGGTTCAGACTTGTGTTCATTTTCTATTTGGTCTAACTGTTCTTCCTTTTCTACTTCCTTTTCATCTATTGGTTCATTAATTTTTTCATCATTTTAAAGGATAAATGTATCAGGGTCTGAGTGAACATAGTATAGGGGGGGTTACTAGGATTTTTTTGACTTCTTACCATGTATTTCATATGAATTTCCCTATATAATATTCTTGGTTGGCTAAAGAGTGGTATCGTAGAATAGGTCATATCCATTTGGAGGGTGCCTTGAATTTTAGCTCCCCATGAGCATGATAGAAGAATGACATATTTAGGGGGAATGTCAGCCACTACAATATCCATTACTAGGCTTTTGGCTGGTATCTGTGCTAAATTAATACATAGATCTTTGATAAGGCCTAGACATTTAACTCTACTGGAGTCAAAAGAGTACAGGTATTTGTATGTTCTAGTTATTTCAAGGCCAAGTTTCTCCATAATTACCTTTGGCATGAGGTTATGAAATGCTCCTCAATCTAACATGGCATTATGGAGGATTTTATCAGGAATATTCAAACTGACATAAAATGGGGGCACACCTCCCTCCTAGAATTTACCTTCTACTTTAGGTTCAAACAAAATTTCAGGTTTTTCATCATTCAAATTTACAATATCAGCAATTTCTCCTGTGTTTAGTGCTTTCAAAACTTGTGATCTATATATATCTTGGCCTACCAATTCATTGAGAGGCATGGAAATCTTTATCTTGGAAATTTCATTCTCAATACTAAATGGTGTTTGTGTTTTTGGCGGATTTGAATCAGTTTTATCAGACATTGTTTTTGCAGCAACTTCAGATTGTTGATTTGCATTAGGAATATCAGCTAAAACAATTTTGATAGGGATGATAGTTGATTTACTAGTGATTCTTTCTAGGATGTTTTTATTTTTATCAAAACTTCTAACTGCTTTATTTGAAATTTTCGATTTCCTTTTAGGATCAATTTCAAGGGCTTTTCTAGCAGAATTTTCATAATTCTTTCTCTTTGAAATTTCTTGGTATTTCTTTCTTTGGAGGTCATATTTTCTATGCATCTCCATGATAGGATTTTCGAATCCTCATTTATAATCCTACGATTCTCTGCATTCCTCTTCCATTTGAGTTGGGGAGAATATTCCTTACTCTTCCTTGGTGAGGAAAACAATATCCCCATCATTAACTCCCATTAGATTAATTTGACTTTATTCTGGCTCGTCAATCACCCCCTCATCCTCATGAGCATAGTTTTCTTGGAAAGGAGGCTTGATTTTTGGTCAGGTCCTCTTTGTTCTCTCTGTCTTATTTGAGGGGGGTTTCTCCTAAAGTTTTGGTTTTGGTTCTGGTTTCTATTCTGAGAAACTGCTTGGTTTTCTCTGGGGAAATCTCTCTCATTTAGGTTAATTCTCTTCATCATCCTTTCCATTGTTCTAACAAGGTTATCAATCTTATTATCAGATGTGGAGGCTACAACTTCTTCCCTCTATGTGACACTATTTTCATTTTTCATTCTAGCTCTTTTTGCGATTAGATTTTCTTCCACACTTACTGAACCCCTCTACATGTCTTCTAATGTAGGAGGGTCTCTTTCTCTTAGTTCATAAGCCATATTTAGGTCAAGACCTTTTGGAAATTTCATTAGGGCTAGACCTTGTGGGTGTTTCATGTGAGGAGGGAGGGCGTTATATACACTGTTGAACCTAGTGCAGTAATCTTGGACACTCTCTGCAACGTTTCTCTTGATGTTTTCATATTCTGACAAGACTTGGAGAGGGTTTTTCTTGACTTACCATTTATTTAGGAATAGTTGGTGAAAATCAGGGCAGTCATATATACTATTAGGGTTCTGGCCTTTAAACCACTTTCTTTCTTCTCCCCCTAAGCTATGAGAAAACATTATCCTCTTGATAGTTTCATCATCTATCTCTTTTCGATAAAAGGAGTCATCCATTCTATCTGTTAGCCACCTATGAAATCTTTGTCAAGCAAACAGGTGACTAAATTGTTTTCATGAGCCTTCAAGAGATACATTTCCTATGAAAATCTCTCATCCTTGAAGCCTCTGTGTTCCCTTTACCTTGAAAATATCCTCACTGTTTGTGAAACATTTATGCTCAGAAAGGCCTTGATTTTCCCCTTGTATCTCTGCAAAAATTTCCCATTTTAACCCTTTTTCCCCTTTGAAAAGTTTCCCATTAACCCCAAAAATCCATCCTAAGTCTTCTAAAACATTTTTTTTCATCCTTTTAAACCAAGTGAAATCCCTTTAGCTGGTTTTAAAACCCCTTTGTTCCCCTACCTAAACCTTTGTTCGGCCTTAAAAACTCTGTTTTTTGGCTTAAAAACCCATATTTTACCATATGCAGGCTAAGCCCCTTTGTGCCAGCCCCTAACCACTTCCCCTCCATAAGCTCGAGTGCTAAGACCAAGCGCTAGTCCATAAGGCGTTAATCGCATCGGATAATCGGAGCGAAACATGCTTTTCCATTGTAAAACAAAAAGTTCTAATGTGATGGTGTTATAGTTTGTCAGCTTTTGAATTGATCTCAGCCATTGATCTGAAAAGATCCGATGGCCCACGCAGGTCTTATCGCACCCAATCACATTTCTTTGGAAAAACTCCAATGATATCCTCCACCGTTGATCCATGCTTAGATCCGACAACCATCCCTGCACCACCTCCATCACCAATCGGAGATTTTAAATATGTCACCCTCCCGATGCCCCGATTGGCCACTCGAGATTAAATTTGAGCTGTCCATCCCTTATGATCTAACGGCTTAGATTTCATCCTCCCACTAACCATTTTCTCTGCCTGTGTATCTCCTCCACAGATCTCAACGGTTCATCCTTAGATCAGGCGGCCCACAATGAAACCGCCATTCGTTTGACCCCACCTTTACCGACCCTGCACATCCCTCATATCGCACTCCTCCACCACCGTCGGATCTCGTGGGCCCAGATCCAACGGTCCACAGCAATATCCCATTGTTTTTGGCTCCGAGATTTAACAATTAGAATTTACGAGATATGGGCGGTTTTCTAGAGCCACGTGTCAGCTAAAGACCCATATCGTGTTGAAAAAGTGAAAACAGCCTTCCGGCCCTTCTGTTGCATGAAACTAGAGGTTTTGTATCCCAAAACCACTTCCCCACTTTATTTCCCGAAGTTCATTAACTGATCCTGACCGTTGATCTGTTTTGATCAACGGCCCTCATTGCATCTCGCGTTCCAATCGTTGTTTTTCATCGTGCGACCTTAGCAGTTCCTCGGACCACCTGAGCCGTTGATCTCTTCCTGAGATCTAACGGTCTATGTTGAATTGCCCTCCACCCATGACCCGGTCCCACCATTCAATATCATCTCGTTACATTCTCATACATTTCCCGTGTATTGCATTAAAAGGTCGAATGTTTATGTTTGCATTAAACATTATATCATTCCGTCCAAACATTTAAAATGTAATGTTTACATTAAAGTGTATGTTATATCACCCAATAATCCAAGATCATTTCATAAGTTAACCTCCACCGTTGATCATTGCCTCCTGCCCTGATCGAATGGTCCACATGTATCTGACATCCAAAACTTCATCAGCTGCATTTTTCACCATCATTCTGCATTTTCCCACCGCTTACCTTACATCCACCATTGCCACCATGTTGCACTGCCATCATCACAGCATTCCACTACATTCGTCCTCCCATGCATGGATTTCTTAACATGTTTGTGTGTTTTGCAAGTATACAGGAGGTGCGAACCGCCATTACTCACAATCACTGTTATAGTGACACAGAGCAGAGCGAAGGTTATTTTCTGAGCCTGATATTGCAAAAGAAATGTTTGGGAAGGTTTCTACAGGAATGATTTCATTAAAATTACAGTGTTCGACCCTGTTAAACCTATCCAGCATCATTAAAGCTCAAATTTCATAGACAGAGACAGTCAACGAAGCGGCAAAGAGTATTAGTATATAATTAGAGAGTTTAATGTCTGTAGTTGAAGATTTTAAGCTATGATTCATTGTTTAAAAGGCAACTATACCAGATTGAAGACCTCACAATTAATACAGAGGGCCTAATGAGGCCTAATACACAGAAAACAATTATCATCAATGTTTCACATCAGCAGAAGTTTCCTCTCGAGAAAGGACACAGTACCCATACTGTTTCTATTCTACATTGTTCCTTGAGAAGATTTCCACCCTGACAACAGTCCTAATGCTACCAAAGCATTTGTTGCACAGTATGGCAGACCTTGAAGTCATTTATCTGCCTTTTTTTATTCACCAGAGTACTGCAGAAGTACTACAGTCAAAGTACATCAAGAACATACCTGGAGTAAATTTCAGCCCATCGAAGACCACTCTTTCATCCAAAGAGTACCAAAAATCAATGCATAGATATTAAGACAGAATGGGCCTCGACCCTCTTCTTATACTCTATTTTAATGTTTTAGTTAGTGTTTCATCTACCTCCTCTACCTCTCTTTCAGCTATAAAACTCATGAAGAAACTCATTGTAAAGGTTGTTGAATGGATATCTATGAATTGCAAACTATTTCTCTTGAGATATAGTTCTCTATGTAAAGTTGTAAGATAGGCCGAGGAAGATGTTTTCAGACCGAATATCAAGTTGTTGGTAATGTTGTACATGACTGGTGTTGCTCTTTGATATGACAAGCACATTTCTTTGGATCCTGACTTAAAGCAGCGGTGATGTTTTTCTATCTCTGTCTTTGTTTCCCTTTGTAATTCATCACATTTAATTTCTTCTAGTACACATCCGAAATCTGGCATAGGATTTACCCTCGCATGGTACCCTAAGTTTATTCTCTCCCCACCTTCAATTTTTTCTGCTATATGTGTTATCTGAGTACTGATTCAAGCTAATTTAACCAGTGTAGTAGCTATAATTTATAGCTAGCTGATGTATGAATTAATGAATTTGTTCTTAGATGTTCTTGTTGGGTTTTAATTGAAAGAATTGGGATAATGTGAGTTTAGAATGATGATTCTGTGTCACTAGGGTCCTTTTCAATTAATTGAACCTTTCTAAGTTCCCTCAAGTTGGATGTCGGAGAATTGAGAGTTCAAAGTCTCTCTTTGATCTTAGGCCTTCACCTTTGTGTTTTAATCTTTTATGTTTTTCCTTGTCTGAAGAGTTAACCTTTTAGGAGTTGGATCACAGGTGTTTAATGGCATGTCCTATCCCTGGATCTGATCCCTAAATGGTCACCTTGTAGGTTTCCTTATCATTCACTTTCTTTCCCATCATTTCATACCACACTATCATCTTTAAGATCCAATGCTTTATATGACTAGCCCAATTGAAAGCTTGAATATTGAATAGCAAGTAAACCCTTTCCTGACTCCATTGCCCAATGTTCTTGAGTGCTCTCTGAAATCATTCCTCCTTTGCCTAGAATCCTCTTTGCTCATCCTTGTCTTATACTGAACCCTTCCTTCTAGATTCCTAGCAACCAAACAAACAAACAAACAAACCCATGCCTATAACTAGCCTCATATCTTTAAACGAGCTTTCAAAGACATAAACCTTTTCCTATATGGAAAGATCCCTCTCTGGACCTAGGAGGGATAGATCCTTAGGTCTAAAAGTGGTTTTGATGTTGTCTCATCTTTTGGTATTTCCAAACTTGCCAAAACATGGGAACCCCAACATAATGGTGACTCCACTGGGGAACAAGGACCAATCAGCCTGGATTTGGCATTAAATCATTGTGGTGGACAGTAAAATCTTAAATCATCCACCTGGAGACTCCACAGTTCCTAAATGATTAAAAGACTCCACTGATGATCAGTAGGCCGCTGATTATATTTGTTTTCACAAGACTCCACTAGGACACCGGTCACATTACAACATCATCCATGCTAAAGACCAAGTCACTTTACTAATGGAAGACACTTAACAGTTTGCAGAAATGCATCCAAGTTTCATAGCAGAGTGTCGTGATATAATGTCAAGGGACTTGGCTGAAATGGAATGGGAGTACCTTCCTGGGGCCATCCTTCTCAGCTCAAAATTCAAGCCTATGCTTAAGGAAATTTTCTTACAATTGGTGGTTGAAAGATATGAAGCTGAGATTGAGATATTGAATTCACAAGAAAGATCATATCAGTTTAGAGACCCTAGAGAATTTTTGGAAATTCTCCCTCCTCCTAAGAAAGAAGAGATTCCACTCCCTTTCGATGTGCAGAGAGAAGGTGATCGGGCTCTCAAGAGCCACACTGAAGATGCAGTGGAAGATGCAGTAATCAGAGCTGCCCAAGATACAGACAACCTACCAGTCATGGAAGGTGTTAGCACTCAAATCTACCTCAGGCTGAAATGAAGTAAAACTCAAGGCTACATCAAACCACGCTCAGCCTCGTAGCTAGCCCTACGAGGACAGGAGAGGGCTCTCTCCGTCAATCTCGAGAAAATAAGCAATCGGATGCGAGATGACTTACAATAAGAACTGATTTTAGGCTAGTAAAGAGATAGGTATGTTTGGTTTTTGGTTTTTTGGGTTTTCGCTGGAGTAATGGGAAAACAAAATTTGGGTCCGGGGATAAGGTCAGACCTTTGCAGAGTTCAAGCTGGGGCGAGGTAGGTGATGATATTGATGCTTTAAATTGGATATATGGATAGATTAGACCGACGAGGAGCTGAAGAGGGCAAAGAAGAACTTGGATCCTCTCCAAACAGCTGAAAACATATAGAACTAACTGAATTCAAAGGCCAAGCACTGTAAACAATGGATTCAACCTTATTCACTCATTCAACTTAGTTCAGAAGCATAATGAAAGGATGGCATACATTAAACATGAAGAAACTTACAATAAACAAAGAAGAAACATCATCAAGAACAGAACACCACAAGGATCCCAACAAGTGCCGCAAAACCCCTGATCTTTCCTTAGCCAAAATATGAAAAGTATGTACAATAGTATCAAAAGTATCCCAAGAGTCCAACCTCTCCAACCTCTCAAAATGATTGAGAAATTACAATATATAGATCACTCTAACACCTTTCCCCACCTCTAGGGGTCGAATTCCCTCTTCAGGGATCAGTTTCAACCAATTCTAATCATGGAACTACAATCTAGGCAGCTAACAACTTGCCTCTAAAAGAGTGGGAACTGATCCATTACATGATTTTTACCCTTTTTGTGAGTGAATCTTCTAGAAGAGATAAAAATAAGCCTAAGTTACATGCCCAATATAAATTTACATCATAAAAACCCAATAATTCTATCCATAAGCAAAACTGGTCCATAATAGGCGAAATACTGAGCTGGCAGCTGAAAATTCAGAAAAATTTCTAGGTGGGTCGCTCCTGAACTGCGTGGGTCGCTCATGTTACAGGCTGATGTTGAGGTAGCTCCCGACATCCAAATTGAGCTCATGATAGCTCGTTGGAAAGCCCTGGATGTCTACTTTCCAACCCAAGTGGAATTTATGAATTTGGAGTTGATTTGACACTCCAAAACCTCATTCTCCCAGAGGTACTTCCTGCTGGTGCAAAAGGTGGCAGCAAGGTGATTTTCATGGTGTTTTTGAGCTGTTTGACCATCCAGATTTTGTTGAAATGCTAAGTTGACTTCAGAGGATTCATAATTAACCATGAAAAATCCAAAAATGTAAAAATCTCCTCCAGCAAGTGTCTCAAAAAAATGCGAGCGCATGAGCGCGCGACCCACGTAACTGAAAACCCTGTTTTTAGACCAAAAAATTTCAAAATGACAAAATTTTCTCCGAATTTGCTCAAATTTGGAGCGAAGACCCTCCATCATGTATCTTGCTCAGTAAATGAAGCCTTGGCCAAAATCCGGAGTGGATCAGGCCTTTTCCGCCATTTTAGTGCTTTCCTGGTGCATGCAGTTCCTGTGATGAAAACACTGTCACGGTTGTATGATATGTTGTTGTCAGTCATGATGTAGCAATGTGTATGTTCAACCTGTTGAAAATGAGAAATGGGACCTTGGTGTCTTTGTCTCCATCATGATCCTGTGAATGTACCTACGCTGATGAAGAAGGCGAGACCCCTTCCACGCCGTGTGGAGATAGTACTCGCGCTGCTGATGAAGTCAACGAGACCCCTTCCACCCCATGTGGAGATAGTACTCGTCGTGATGCTGCAAACAAAGCTCTGTGGCCTCTCTGATATGCTACCACTACTGGCGCACTGCTATGCTCCATCTCAGTACATCAACCTCAACGATTGAGTCACTGTCCAACTCCTGCTCATACACTGACTCTGTCTCTGACATGGCCTGGAACAAGATATTGGCACTATGTATACTGATATGAAAGCAGTGAAGGAAAAGTTATAATGTATGTTTCAAACACCCAACAAATATCCCCCACTGTCAAAGCACCACAAGGAAACAAACCATGATAATATCTCAGTTTTAAATGGATTGGAAAAGGCACAATCTCTGTTTTGAATGCAAGTGAAATTTTGATCAAAGGGAGCGGGCAACTTTCAAAATATTGAACAAATCTTATCAAAGGAGATCATGGCATCATATAAATGTTTTTGTCCATGAGTAATAGCAACAAAAGTGTCAATGGGCAGTTTGAAACAAAGTCATGAGAATGTTTTTACATTGGGCAGTGAGACATAATACAACCACAGTCACTATTGAACAAAGGTTTTAAAACATGGTATAATAATAGCAATGGTTGCAGTGGTATAATGGGTATGAGAGCAAATTGATTTTGATGTTATATGGAAGGCTGGCCATATCACTGCCTTAAGATAGCAAACACATTCTTTCCACCATTCATTTTCATTTCAAACCCTGAAAACAATAATGCTATGACTGTGGGGTTTAAATCCTCCGTTTGAACATTTGAAACCACTAATGATGCCACAAGTGCGTTCAAAAACATCAAGCAATTGATAGAAACCTGTTTGAAGGCAAGTTGAGTCGATTCCAAGCAAAACTGGGCGCTCAAACTAAATTTCGAAACCCTGTGTCTGCATGGGTCGCGCTGCTCATGCGTGGGTCGCTCGGCCCAGGTGGGTCGCGCACCTTGCAAACTTGCACTGCTGAACTGACCTGCGTGGGTCGCTCTGCCCAGGTGGGTCGCTCGGCCTCTGCGTGGGTCGCTCACCCTCTTGCCACATAGTGCATTTTGCAGAAAGCTTTTGGAGGCCTTCCCGGTGTCCAAATCGGGCGTGTGATAGCTCGTTGGAAAGATATTGGAGTCTAATTTCCAACACAAGTGGAATTATGCAATTTGGATTTGATTTACTATGTCAAAAGTCAAATCTCCCAACACTAGTCAAAATGAGCAGAATGAGGCTGCCTCAAGGCAGAGCGCTGTTGCAGTCAACTTTTGAAGGTCTTCCTCAACTCCAAATTGAGCTCATGATAGCTCATTGGAAAGGTATTTCTGTATAGTTATCATTTGACTCATCAAGAAAGTCATTTGGCCAAACATGCTAGGAGAAAACTTGATTTTCCCAAGGTCACTTCAGAGGTGCATTCAATTCTCCTGAGGCAACGGTATTTTTGACATTTCTCTAAAAACATGATACCTGTGTAAAAAATGAAGGATTTTTTTCTTCCTTGGCATGTTGTGGACAAAAAACTCTCTCAGTTTCCCAAATTTCATCTTTGATTTCTCTGAAACATCTTTTGAGTGAAACCGATCCCGATGTGTGGAACAAGGGATTTTGTCGAAATGAAGCGAAATGAAGGGGATAGGGGGCTTCTAAATTCTTGGGGAAATTTTGGGAAGTAGGGAGGGATGTTAGGAAGCAGGGGGAAGTGGAATCAAAGAGATTGAGTGAGGGGAAGGGGTCAAAAAGGGCGAAACACAGGCCTAGCCTAAAAAATTGCCAAGTTTTGGCAAGAAACTAGGGTTTGTGCAAAAATGAGGAATTTGAGGGATATCAGTGATGGGAAGTGTTTAATAAGGTATATTAAGGATAGGGGAAGGTGTGTGGACATTAGGATACAAGTTTTTCCGATGATTTGACCATCCAAGAGAAATTACCTCCAAAACCCTAGGAGAGGGAAATGGATCTTACCAAGGCACAACTGAAGCATGAAAAAGATGTAAAATGACCCAATGGAACCTGACATGATGATGAAAACCCTTTGAATGATGGTAAACTCAGCTGAATGGTGACATGGACTGACATTTGGACAACTTTGACAAGAGTGAAAACCAACCCTAGACCTAATGCCTAGTGATCAAATTTTGCTTGAAGACTCTTTGAAATGACAAAATTTGATTTTGACACTTTAAAATCACTTTGAAAGAGCATGTTTGATCACTGGAGGAAGGCTGCAAAAGCTGACTCTAACATTGGCTCCAATGGGGATGGTAGCTCCATCTCCGTGGAGGTGCCAAGAACCGTAGAACTTTGGGAGAGCAGACCAGTGCTTCCATCCATTAGGCCATGGAATCAAAAACTCAAACTGAAATGCATGACTGAAAACTGATGACAAAAATTGACTCTCACTCAACTAAAAACTGACTCGATACTTAAACACAACTAACAAACTGAAAAAGATGCTCAAAGTAGAGCTTATTCAATACAACCTACTCTAATTGTACTTTACACCACCTAATCAACTGTAATGGAACAGCCAATGCAACCATGCAACCATGCCGACTGCTGTTTGATTTCTTCTCACATGCTTGCTTATGAACAATGAGAAATAACTACTGAAAGGCAACTCCCATGGAAATTTTGAACCAAGTGGACTGCTGATAAACTTGTAAAGCACAAATCGACTGGATGACTGCAAGAATACTGCGAATGGATCTTCATACACATAGCTACTGATTTCCATTAACACATCACTACTCTGATCCAGATAATCTCCAAATATTAAAAATTTTCTCACCTCTATGCTGTCTTTCTTTGGTGATTGCAGCAAGCTGCCAAAAGGATCCTGAAATTCATGAAAAATCAAACTTTGCTGCTGATTCCAAACTGAACAAAAGTCTCCTTCATCAATCTCCTCATATGAATGGAAATCTTGACATGTGCTAGGCAATGAACAATCTATTAAACAAGACAATGAAGGTGATCTTTGAATAAAATTATCATCAACATTCTTTTCGGGCACATGGTTAGCTAATGGAGCAGAATTTTTATAACAAACATCATCCAACACACGAGCAATGGGATCATCAAAAACTTGAGAAGAGTGCTGTAATGTATCCATTGAAACTATATGACCTCCTTCTGGCTGTTCATCTTTTCCTTGAGATATATTATGAAGATTTTGCCTTATAAACTGAAATGCTTCAAAACAAAAGGGTATAGAATCTTCCTGCATCATCAAATTATGTATTTCATCTTCCACAACTTCATCTGTAATCTGATCTTCAATTGCATCGGATGGCTGCAAATCTGATGTTACAAGCTGCTCATTTGAAGATTTACCATGCAATTTTTCTCTCAAAAACTGAAATGATTCAAAACATAATGGTATGGAATCACCTTGTATCATTTGATCGCATGTACCAGCTTCCATGTCCTCATCTATAACTTGAAAATCAATGGCTTTCAAGGGCTGCAAGTCTGAATATGAGAATTTTTCGTTGCCCTCAAGACGATCCAGATCAAGACTTGTTGACATTTGATTTTTGATTGCATGGTAGTTGTCTCTGATGAACTGAAATGAATCAAAACAAAAAGGCAAAGATCCTTCACTTACTTCAAAATTTGCTGCACTTTCCTCATCATTGCCATAGCTGATATGCATCGGTTGATCACTGTACTCGAGCTGCTGAAAGTGAAATTCCTCCTCACACAAGCTAGCTGCTGATTCGTCTGCAAGATTAGCTTCTTTTTGGACAACATAATCATCATCATACTGATCAAACTGAGGCAATTCATCATCAAACATACACATCATATCAACAGCTCTCTCTTCTTTACAATGATCTATAAAACAATCACTATGACAACTGGGATCAGAAACAAAATGTTTTGGATCAGCAACTTGTTCTTGAATGTCATTTTCATTTTTTACAGTCATTTTCCACACCATCTCTTCTACTGCATTTACAAAAAGATCAATCTTTTCCTCTGAAAGTGTCAGCTGCTCTGAAACGTTCTTCTTTTCTTCTTCCTTCAACCTTGCCCTCAAGATCAGCAAATGAGCCTCTACATTCACTGCCTTGTTCTGCATTTCGTGAAGTGTTGCAATATTCTTTTCTCTCAGCTGAAACTCCATTTCCGGATCAAAGGCACCCGGGTAGTGCAAGAGAGAAGATCTAGGAGAAGGTCTTATATCAACTGGCATCGAATAATAAACTTGGTTAAATCTAGCAGAAAATTGTTGTACTGTCTCCCCTGGCAATCTTTTCAGCTGGTTATACTCCTCTATAATCAACAAAAAGTTCTGTCCGATCATCCACCTGTCAAGGAAAACTTTGACAAACTGCTGAAAATCTGTGATACTCGCATCAGGCATGGCTTTAAACCAACTCTTCACTTGGCCTTGCAAAGAAAGAGCAAAAAGCCTAATACTAACATCTTCATCATCAACTTCAAAAAGATCTAGAAAAGTCTCAACATTCTGCACATGTTGCTCAGCGTTGACATTGTTACATTTACCATCAAATCTCGGTAGATATAGGTCATAATTTGCAGGAAAAGCATGAAGAACAGAAGGTAAAACAAGAGGTTTGTACCGATCTGGAATTTTACAAGGTGTAGGGGCATGTACAAGAGTTGCGAAATCAGTTTTATTTTCTTTAGGCTCATCACTCTGTAGAGAGTCAACATAAGATGTGGGAAAAGTGAGGAGGCCAGGATCAAAGGGAAACTCAACATTTACACTTTTTGAATGGGTCGAGTGAAGATTTTGATGACCTTTCTCATACAACAAACTTTGAAAAACTTTCAGGATAGCTTCAAGACCAGCAAAGAAGTAATTTACGAGAAAGCAGATTAGATCCTGAATACCATTCCACTTTAGATACCTGAACTTTATGTAAGATCCTTCCATTTTCTCAGAGAAAGAGTCAGTCCTCCAGACTTTGAATTGGAGTCACCAGGTGAATGATTTCAGCCTTCTTATGTCTGATCGTTGTCCACCATCAACCATCAGATCTGATCTTGATACATATACTGGGGCAATTTGCAAATCAAGGGACACATTCATAAGCTAAACCGGAGATCGACTGAAGCAGCTTTTATCTACTATGCACTCGCAGAGCAATGTGCAGTTCGAAGGCTACCTGGCGTGACTTCAGACTCCGTCTATAGCAAATGATAGTAACAAGCAAACCATTTTCTTCCCCAGTATGGTCGCCACTATGTTAGCACTCAAATCTACCTCAGGCTGAAATGAAGTAAAACTCAAGGCTACATCAAACCACGCTCAGCCTCGTAGCTAGCCCTGCGAGGACAGGAGAGGGCTCTCTCCGTCAATCTCGAGAAAATAAGCAATCGGATGCGAGATGACTTACAATAAGAACTGATTTTAGGCTAGTAAAGAGATAGGTATGTTTGGTTTTTGGTTTTTTGGGTTTTCGTTGGAGTAATGGGAAAACAAATTTTGGGTCCGGGGATAAGGTCAGACCTCTACAGAGTTCAAGTTGGGGCGAGGTAGGTGATGATATTGATGCTTTAAATTGGATATATGAATAGATTAGAACGACGAGGAGCTGAAGAGGGCAAAGAAGGACTTGGATCCTCTCCAAACAGCTGAAAACATATAGAACTAACTGAATTCAAAGGCCAAGCACTGTAAACAATGGATTCAACCTTAATCACTCATTCAACTTAGTTCAGAAGCATAATGAAAGGATGGCATACATTAAACATGAAGAAACTTACAATAAACAAAGAAGAAACATCATCAAGAACAGAACACCACAAGGATCCCAACAAGTGCCGCAAAACCCCTGATCTTTCCTTAGCCAAAATATGAAAAGTATGTACAATGATATCAAAAGTATCCCAAGAGTCCAACCTCTCCAATCTCTGAAAATGATTGAGAAATTACAATATATAGATCACTCTAACACCTTTCCCCACCTCTAGGGGTCGAATTCCCTCTTCAGGGATCAGTTTCAACCAATTCTAATCATGGAACTACAATCTAGGCAGCTAACAACTTGCCTCTAAAAGAGTGGGAACTGATCCATTACATGATTTTTACCCTTTTTGTGAGTGAATCTTCTAGAAGAGATAAAAATAAGCCTAAGTTACATGCCCAACATGGATTTACATCATAAAAACCCAAAAATTCTATCCATAAGCAAAACTGGTCCATAATAGGTGAAATACTGAGCTGGCAGCTGAAAATTCAGAAAAATTTCTAGGTGGGTCGCTCCTGAACTGCGTGGGTCGCGCATGTTCCAGGCTGATTTTGAGGTAGCTCCCGGCATCCAAATTGAGCTCATGATAGCTCGTTGGAAAGCCCTGGATGTCTACTTTCCAACCCAAGTGGAATTTCTGAATTTGGAGTTGATTGGACCCTCCAAAACCTCATTCTCCCAGAGGTACTTCCTGCTGGTGCAAAAGGTGGCAGCAAGGTGATTTTCATGGTGTTTTTGAGCTGTTTGACCATCCAGATTTTGTTGAAATGCTAAGTTGACTTCAGAGGATTCATAATTAACCATGAAAAATCCAAAAATGTAAAAATGTAAAAATATCCTCCAGAAAGTGTCTCAAAAAAAAGTGAGCGCATGAGCGCGCGACCCACGTAGCTGCAAAACCTGTTTTTTAGACCAAAAATTTGAAAATGACAAAATTTTCTCCGAATTTGCCCAAATTCAGAGCGGAGGTTCTCCATCATGTATCTTGCTCATTCAATGAAGCCTCGGCCAAAATCCGGAGTGGATCAAGCCTTTTCCGCCATTTTAGTGCTCTCCTGGTGCATGCAGCTCCTGTGGTGAAAACACTGTCTCGGTTGTATGATGTGTTGTTGTCAGTCATGATGTAGCAATGTGTATGTTCAACCTGTTGAAAATGAGAAATGGGACCTTGGTGTCTTAGTCTCCATCATGATCCTGTGAATTTACCTACGATGATGAAGAAGGCGAGACCCCTTCCACGCCATGTGGAGATAGTACTCGCGCTGCTGATGAAGAAGGCGAGACCCCTTCCACCCCATGTGGAGATAGTACTCGTCGTGATGCTGCAAACAAAGCTCTGTGGCCTCTCTGATATGCTACCACTACTGGCGCACTGCTATGCTCCATCTCAGTACATCAACCTCAACGATTGAGTCACTGTCCGACTCCTGCTCATATTCTGACTCTATCTCTGACATGGCTCTGACCAAGCTTTTGGCACTATGTATACTGATATGAAAGCAGTGCAAATAAGGTTATGAAGTGTGTTTCAAAACCCAACAAGTATCCCACCGTCAAAACACCATAAGGAATCAAATCATGGATAAAATCTCAGCTTTAAATGGATTGGAAAAGGCACAATCTCTGTTTTGAATGCAAGTGAAATTTTGACCAAAAGAGAGCAGGCAATCTTCAAAATATTGAACAAGTCTAGTCAAAGGGAGGGCATGGCATCAATAGAATGTGTTTGTTTATGAGTAATAACCACAAAAGTCTCAATGGGCAGTTTGAAACAAAGTCATGAGAATGTTTTTGCATTGGGCAGTGAGACTCATTACAACCACAGTCACCATGGAACAAAGGTTTTAAACATGGTATAATAATAACAATGGTCACAATGGCATAATGGGCATGAGAGCAATATGGTTTTGATATTATATGAAAAGCTGGACATATCACTGATATAAGATAAGCTACAAACTCATACAACCACCCATTTTCATTTTAAAACCCTGAAAACGATCATGCTATGACTGTGGGGTTTAAATCCTCCGTTTGAAACGTTTGAAACCACCAATGATGCCACCAATGCATTCAAAAACATCAAGCAATTGATAGAAACCTGTTCGAAGGCCAGTTGCATCGATTCCAAGCAAGGCTGGGCGCTCAGAATGAATTTCGAAACCCTGTGTCTGCGTGGGTCGCGCAGCCTCTGCGTGGGTCGCTCAGGCCCCAGGTGGGTCGCTCGGGCCCCAGGTGGGTCGCGTTTCTCTTGCATGAAGCTTTTTGAGGCCTTCCCGGTGTCCAAATCGGGCGTGTGATAGCTCGTTGGAAAGCTATTGGAGTCTACTTTCCAAAAAAAGTGGAATTATGCAATTTGGATTCCATTTACCCTGTCAAAAACCAAATCTCCCAACACTAGTCAAAATGAGCAGAATGAGGCTGCCTCAAGGCAGAGCGCTGTTGCAATCAACTTTTGAAGGTCTTCCTCAACTCCAAATTGAGCTCATGATAGCTCATTGGAAAGGTATTTCTGTCTAGTTATCATTTGACTCATCACGAAAGTCAGTTGGCCAAACATGCTAGGAGAAAACTTGATTTTCCCAAGGTCACTTCAGAGGTGCATTTAATTCTCCTGAGGCAACGATATTTTTGACATTTCTCTAAAACCATGATACCTGTGTAAAAAGTGAAGGAGGTTTTTCTTCCTTGGCATGTTGTGGACAAAAACCTCTCTCAGTTTCCCAAATTTCATCTTTTATTGCTCTGAAACATCTTTTGAGTGAAACCGATCCCGATGTGTGGAACAAGGGATTTTGTCGAAATGAAGCGAAATGAAGGGGATAAGGGGATTCTAAATTCTTGGGGAAATTTTGGGAAGTAGGGAGGGATGTTAGGAAGCAGGGGGAAGTGGAATCACAGAGATTGAGTGAGGGGAAGGGGTCCAAAAGGGCGAAACACAGGCCTAGCCTAAAAAATTGCCAAGTTTTGGCAAGAAACTAGGGTTTGTGCAAAAATGAGGAATTTGAGGGATCTCAGTGATGGGAAGTGTTTAATAAGGTATATTAAGGATAGGGGAAGGTTTGTGGACATCAGGATACAAGTTTTTCCGATGATTTGACCATCCAAGAGAAATTACCTCCAAAACCCTAGGAGAGGGAAATGGACCTTACCAAGGCACAACTGAAGTATGAAAAAGATGTAAAATGACCCAATGGAACCTGACATGATGATGACAACCCTTTGAATGATGGTAAACTCAGCTGAATGGTGACATGGACTGACATTTGGACAACTTTGACAAGAGTGAAAACCAACCCTAGACCTAATGCCTAGTGATCAAATTTTGCTTGAAGACTCTTTGAAATGACAAAATTTGATTTTGACACTTTAAAATCACTTTTAAAGAGCATGTTTGATCACTGGAGGAAGGCTGCAAAAGCTGACTCTAACAGAAGGTCTAAAAGAAGAGAGTGTACATCATGTGTTCATTGATCCTGTGGCAGAGTATATGGAGGCCCTGATTAGCTCGAATTCTCCAACATTGATCCTTCGCAGGGGACGAATTCATCAGGAGTGGTTACCACTGATGGTGACCTCAGTTTTGAAGAACCACATGCAGAGTAGCCTATGGTTGTCTCTGATGAGCACTCAATTTTTCTGCCTTTTATTGCTACTGCTTGACTGGCTGCATTAACATTATTGTATCACCTAGAACATCAGAGATTTCCATGTAGAGTAGGGTAGGTAGGACATCTCAATAAAGCTCAGCCTATGAACATGTAGTCAGTTTTTTTTTTATTTCTACAAAGTTCAGTCCATGAGCATTTTTGTCTTTATGCCTTGGATACATAGCAAACTAGACTGTCTAATCCTAGTTTGATTGTTTTTAAATTTTTGTCGTAGAATGTAGAGAAGAAATCTGCTGGACAGTTTAATCCTAGAAGATATAAGATTAGGTAGAGAAAAAAATGATGCCAATAGTTTAATCTGGCCTCATGGAGTAATAAGGGTAGAATTAGACTAGTTTGTTTTCTACTGTCAATAAAAAAAAAATGATGAAGAAGGTGTTAAGAATTTACCGCAGGAATAAATAAAGAATTTACTAAGAGAAATAAATAAACATAATCATGAAAGAGCCAGCAAAAAATCACATAAAGATAAAGACAAATGTTTATTCAGGAAAACCCCAAATCTGGGGAAAACCCCAACCAATGAAATTTCATTAACCATTGGCCACAACCCTGGCCAATCCGGCCAAGTGAGCCTTCACCGCTCACCTCCATGCCTACATTACAATGAAGTATTCCCAGCCTCTTATAGGCTCCATTAAATGCAATACCATGGGCCAAAACCATGGGTGCACAAAACCATGTGCCCCAAAACCACTACTATTTACCCTAGTCAACTTTGACTCTATCCCGAGTCAATTTTACCTAAAAAATCCCCCCTTAAACTTGACTTGGGGATTATTGACTAAATGCAGCAAAACCTACTAAGTGAGACAACCTCGCTCACTCTAGCTCTTCCCCCCTCAAATTTTTACCCAGGGTAATTGTAAAATTGACATCCCCCCTATCACCTAGGTCTAACCCAAAATTTACCAGTGATTACCCAGGGGTACGCATGCCATACCAAGTCTTACAGTAGTATGCCCATTTACATGTAATAAAAATTAACTTCATTATAATAATATATATATATATATTTTTTGTTTCATTTTTGTTGTCTTTGTACATATGAAATCAATGTCCATATAAAAAGAACCCATCTACCAGATTACATGGGTCACTAGCCTCTGTAACTATCGGTCCCCTAGGAATTCTCTTCAGATACATGGTTCATCAATTTTTAATTAATCCACCTGCACATATCCTCTCTCAGTTTAACAATCTCTCTTTGATCTATATTTCTTTCGTGCTATGATCTGCACCTACGTAATGTTGACCATCATCTTCTGTATGGGAGCGCAGACCTCAACTCTCTTTTTGGCTGTCTCATCATTGGAATCAACTTATGGATATCATCAATGTAAGCATCTGCACCACGAGTGAACATGGTTCCCCCTCTTGGAAACCGGAACTTGTCATCTTCAACTTGGATCCAGTTCTACACAACCTTCTCTATTGTGAGCTCCCTGTGGGGAACGTTCGCAAACAAAGCATAATATCTACTCTTGGGCCAACAGAAGGGGTTCTTGTAGCCAAGAGGAGCAGGAATAAGGCATTTCAAAGCTGCCTTCTTGTCTGGGCAGTGGCGTTCTCTGTATATTCCAACTGGTGTATTTTGGGAGAGCCACTACAGTCCTTCTCCATTCTTGCTTCCTACGTATGTTTACCTATATACCTGCAAGACATGCCTTAAATGCTTCAAATCCATGGTTAACAATATCACTTTCTGTTATGCTCCATAGGGCCAGAGATTCCACTGGATTCTTCCCTCGGGCTCGAACTAGCAAAGGTCGTAGATCAGAAGAAAAAAAATGGATGAGAACCCAAGTGTAGAATGCCCAGAGGGATTTACTTAGCTGGTTTCCCCTTTGAGACACAATACCTGGAGCTAGGCCTAACCGACCGAATCAACAAAGCCACATTCACCAATGTCATGGAATTTGGCCTTGAGTTATCGCCAGAACACGAGACGAATATCCTCTTTCCATAGCGCCGAAGGCACCGAGCACAATGCCATCTCTGTAAGGCATCGTGAATTTACCCAAAACGTGGACATCATCATGCACAACCAAATCTAAAATAGTATGAAGCATAGAATTAATTCATTTCCATTCCACCATGAATGTGATAATTCTTCTATGCCTCTAGTATGTGTGCCTACCAACTCCTCCACTGGAATTGCCATGCCAACCTGTCTCAAACAAATATTGTATATTTTTCACGATCATGTTCTCTGTGAATATTCACATCGAAAACCTGACAACACCACAGTATATTGCTAACAAAAAACCCCCTTCTATTTTCCACAGGGATCCATTGTTCCATTCAACCAGTTTCCACTTGATGGCTCGAGCATCATACCATCAAACATGTGTTGCATCTTTTGTAGCAACACCATAGTCTTTGCACTAAAATTGAGAACATATTTGTGTCTTCTTCAACCATCAAAACCCTCGAGGCGATACGCTGTGGTTTCTGCTATCACCAGAGCCACAACCCACACAAAAATACAGTGAATTTGTAATTTTAATCCAATGCTCGATGTTTTTGGACCTTGCGCATAGCAGCATTCATCAAGCCCTAAACCCTTGGTAATAGAAAATGTCTTTTTAAAGTCAAAATATGGCTCTGATACCAGTTGTTAAGAATTTACTGTAGGAATAAATAAATAATTTACTAAGAGAAATAAATAAACATAATCATGAAAGAGTCAGCAACAATTCACATAAACATAAACACAAATGTTTATTTAGGAAAACCCCAAATCTGGGGAAAAACCCAACCAATGAAATTTCATTAACCATTAGCCACAACCCTGGCCAATCCGGCCAAGTGATCCTTCACCGCTCAACTCTAGGCCTACATTACAATGAAGTATTCCCAGCCTCTTATAGGCTCCATTACATGCAATACCATGGGCCAAAACCATGGGTGCACAAAACCATGTGCCCCAAAACCACTACTATTTACCCTAGTCAGCTTTGACTCTATCCCGAGTCAATTTTACCTAACAATTCCCCCCTTAAACTTGACTTGGGGATTATTGACTAAATCCAGCCAAACCTGCTAAGTGAGACAACCCCGCTCACTCTAGCTCTTCCCCCCTCAAATTTTTACCCAAGGTAATTGTTAACTTGACATCCCCCCTATCACCTAGGTCTAACCCAGACTTTACCAGTGATTACCCAGGGGTACGCATGCCATACCAGGTCTTACAGCAGTATGCCTATTTACATGTAAAAATTTACTTCATTATAATAATATATATATTTTTTGTTTCATTGTTGCTGTCTTTGTACATATGAAATCAATGTCCATATAAAAAGAACCCATCTACCGGATTACATGGGTCACCAGCCTCTGTAACCGCCAGTCCTCTAGGAATTCTCTTCAGATACATGGTTCATCAATTTTTAATTAATCCACCTGCACATATCCTCTCTTAGTTTAACAAGCTCTCTTTGATCTATATTTCTTCCGTGCTATGATCTGCACCTATGTAATTTCGACCATCATCTTCTGTATGGGAGTGTAGACCTAAAATCTCTTGTTGGTTGTTGGTTCCCCCTCCGGGAAAACGGAACTTGTCATCTTCAACTTGGATCCAGTTCTGCACAACCTTCTCTATTGTGAGCTCCCTATGGGGAATGTTCGCAAACCAAGAATAGTCTCTGCTCTTGGGCCAACAAAAGGGGTTCTTGTAGCTAGGAGGATCAGGAATAAGACATTTCAAAGCCACCTTCTTGTCTGGGTAGTGGCGTTCTCTGTATATTCCAACTGGTGTATTTTGGGAGAGCCACTACAGTCCTTCCCAATTCTTGCTTCCTGCGTATGTTTACCTGTATACCCGCAAGACATGCCTTAAATGCTTCAAATCCATGGCTAAAAATATCATTTTCTTTTATGCTCCAGAGGGCCAGAGATTCCACTGGATTCTTCCCTCGGGCTCGAACCAGCAAAGGCCGTAGATCAGAAAAAAAAAATGGAGGAGAACCCAAGTGTAGAATGCCGAGAGGGCTTTACTTAGCTGGTTTCCCCTTTCAGACATAGTACCTATAGCTGGGCCTGACCAGCCAAATAAAAAAAAGCCACATTCGCCAATGTCATGGAATTTGGCCTTGAGTTATCGCCAGAACACGAGACGAATATCCTCTTTCCATAGTGCCGAAGGCACCGAGCACAATGCCATCTCTGCAAGGCATCGTGACTTTACCCAAAACATGGACATAGTCCTACACAACCAGATCTAAAACAGTATGAAGCATAGAAATACTTCATTTCCATTCCACCACGAATGTGATAATTATGCTATGCCTCCAGTATGTGTGCCTACCAACTCATCCACTGGAACCACCATGCCAACTGGTTTCAAAAAAATATAGTATATTTTTCACGATCATGTTCTCTGTGAATATTCACATTGACAACCTTACAATGCCACAGTATATTGCTAACAAAAAACCCCATTCTATTTCCACAGGGATCCATTGTTCCATTCAACTGGTTTCCACTTGATGGCTTGAGCATCATACCATCAAACATGTGTTGCATCTTTTGTAGTAACACCATAGTCTTTGCGCTAAAATTGAGAACATATTTGTGTCTTATTTAACCATCAAAACCCTCGAGGGGATACACTATGGTTTCTACTATCACCAGAGCCACAACCCATGAAAAAATACAGTGAATTCATAAATTTAATCCCATGCTCGATGTTTTTGGACCTTGCGCATAGCAGCATTCATCAAGCCCTAAACCCTTGGTAATAGAAAACGTCTTTCTAAAGTCAAAATATGGCTCTGATACCAGTTGTTAAGAATTTACCACAGGAATAAATAAAGAATTTACTGAGAGAAATAAATAGACATAATCATGAAAGAGCCAGCAACAAATCACATAAACATAAACACAAATTTTTATCCGGGAAAACCCCAAATCCAGGGAAAAACCCAACCAATGAAATTTCATTAACCATTGGCCACAACCATAGCCAATCCGGCCAAGTGAGCCTTCACTGTTCACCTCTAGGCCTACATTACAATGAAGTATTCCCATCCTCTTATAGGCTCCATTACATGCAATACCATGGGCCAAAACCATGGGTGCGCAAAACCATGTGCCCCAAAACCACTACTATTTACCATAGTCAACTTTGAATCTATCCCGAGTCAATTTTACCTAACAGAAGGTCTGCAAATTCAAATGCACCTTGAAGAAAGAATGTTAGGATTGTAGGATGGGTAGGTATATTGTCTGGGAATGTTGCTACTGATTAATTCCATCATGTTTTTATAGCTGAATCAAAGAAGGGAGATGGTTCAAAGATTAGGCATCTGGCCTACACCAAAGATTTATTTTCTGGATTCTTGACTCCTTCTAGAAGAAGCTATCCCCATGTGGAGCCATTGTTAGCCACCTATGAAATTTTTGTCAAGAAAACAGGTGGCTAAATTGTTTTCATGAGCCTTCAAGAGACACATTTCCTATGAAATTTTTTCATCCTTGAAGCCTCTGTGTACCCTTTACCTTGAAAATATCCTCACTTTTTGTGAAAAATTTATGCTCAGAAAGGCTTTGATTTTCCCCTTGTATCTCTGCAAAATTTCCCATTTTAACCCTTTTTCCCCTTTGCAAAGTTTCCCATTAACTCTGTTTTTTGTCTTAAAAACCCATATTTTACCATATGCAGGCTAAGACCCTTTCGGCCAGCCCCTAACCACTTTCCCTCCATAAGCCCAAGTGCTCAGACCAAGCACTAGTCCATAAGGTGCTAATCGCATCGGAGAATCGGAGTGGAAGATGCTTTTCCATTGTAAAAAAAAAGTTATGATGTGATGGTGGTATAGTCTATCGGATTTTGAATTGATCTACACCATCGATCTGAAAAGATCCGATGGCCCGTGCAGGTCTTCTCGCGCCCAATCACATTTCTTTGGAAAACCTGCGATGATATCCTCTACCGTTGATCCATGCTTAGATCTGATGGCCTTCGCTGCACTACCTGCATCGCCAATCAGAGATTTTAAATATGTCACCCTCCCGATGCCCCGATTGGAAAATCTTGATTAAATCTGATCCGTCCATCCCTTATGATCTAATGGCTTAGATTTCATCCGCCCACTAACCATTTTCTCCGCCTGTGTATCTCCTCCACAAATATCATCCATTCATCCTTAGATCGGGTGGCCCACAATGAAACCGCCATTCGTTTGACCCCACCTTTACTAACCCTGTACATCCCTCAGACCGCACTCCTCAACTGTCGTCATATCTCGTGGGCCCAGATCCAATGGTCTACAGCAATATCACATTATTTTTGGCTCCGAGCTTTAACAGTTAGAATTTATGTGATATGGGTGGTTTTCCAGAGCCACGTGTTAGCTAAAGACCTATATCACGTTGAAAAAGTGAAAATAGCCTTCCGACCCTTCTGCCACGTGAAACCAATGGTTTTGTATCCCAAAACCACTTCCCCACTTTATTGCCCAAAGTTCATTAACTGATCCTGACTGTTGATCTGTTTTGATCAACGACCCTTTGTTGAAAAAATACTGAGAGGGGGGGGGGGGTGAATCAGTATTTAAGGCTGAACAATTTTTCTTTCTTTTCTCTTAAAACCATATGTTACAATACTGCATCCAACATGTATGTCCAGATATCTTATTATGTCTTTACTTAGAGCATTGCATTAGATAAGCATTAACCATGAATAGAAATAACAGAACCAACCATCAAACATGAACTACACATATGGACACCAGGATTTAAGGTGGAAACCCAATTTGGGAGAAAACCACCGCTGCTGTAATCTCAGTCTTCAATATTTTATTATAGAGAAAACTTCTTACAATATATGCTGGTGCAGACTCATACCAGCACACAGGCACCCACCTGCAGAAGGCTACAACCTTCTCTCATTTACCATCCTCTCCTGGAAGGGAGCTACGACCCCCTGCTCTTGTTTACCAGCCTCTCGCTACAACCCCCTCACTAAAGGCTTTGACCCTCAGCACTACTGCAGACCACGTTTCATCAATATTCAAAACGGATCCAATAGCTTCCACACAACATACCTTGTATACCACCAAATTTATTTACTTCTTTTCTTCGGAGGTGAATCCTTAATTTAGCAATCTGTTACCCATTCCAAACAGATATACTTCATAGTGAAGTATTCATTCACATGCCTTATATGTTCTTCATGATTGAACCAGGAATTAATCATCATCTCATCTAAGGATCTTGATCAATCATCATATTCACAGGTGCACCATAGATTCAGATATATCAGAGTTTATTCATACAGATATCTCTAAAAGAGATTCATTTATTATCTACCCTTTCGCACGCACACGCTTCTTCATGATTCTCATCGCCTTATATAGTTTTTCACTTTTAATAAAACCTTGGGTCAAAACCATGAATCGCTAATGGTATTCCTTTGACAATATTTCCAATATTTTGGCCCTTGGGGTTTTTATTTCCTATTAATTTATTTATCAATTGATAAACAAATATATTTACAGTGTTTTAACCCCTTATGTATAACCCTTCGGATTTTATAAATAATATCCAACGCTTGCAAATAGTTTAAAAATCAACAAAATTTTGACCCCTAGCCCACAAATGGGAGACCAATCAAATTTCGCTGCATATGTAATCATTTCGTCACTGCGGGGGATCTTGCGGTACGGATGAAAATTTTTGGCTGGTGCCCCCGCACTTAATATCCACCATTGATCTAAGGTCAGCGCTTGATTTCCTGGTTAGTTGTGGAGGAACTTGTCTCGATATCTGGTGTGCTAGTTGTGCCCCCGCACTCAATCTCCGCCATTCATCTTGATATCCAGTGCGCTAGTTATGTCTGCGGGTATGGGCCCCCATCATTAACTGTCATCTCCAATCGACGGTTGTTATCGCACCGCACCACCTCATTTGATCGGACGGATATCTCTTGGGAAACTTGCATGAGCAATAACGCGCGATGACGTGTCGTAATTGTGTTATTCTTCGCGCTTCTTGGTTAATCTCCGGGCAAGTCCGACGCGCGATTACCGTTCGATGGCCTCTTTTCAGATCGACGACGCAAAAGCAATTTCGATGGCCATCCTGGGTCGATTGTTAACGCGCGATGGATGATCATTATCGTGCGCTTGGCGGTTTTGCAAGGACACGTGTCAACACCTGTATGGAATCACTCCCCATCCAGGAAATACCATGTATCGTTGAAAGGTGGTGCGAAGAAACCCACGGTTTCGCTCCACACCATCGTCACTGTTCCTCTCGGTCACGGCTCCGCCTTAGCACATGGTTCCGTCAGCCTTATTCTTCAAACGATTTAAAGCTCTGCTTCAATGTTTCTTTATATATTTGGTTTATTCATACTCCAGGTTCTATTACACAGTCAACGCCAAGACTCGTAGACATTTCATACTTATGCAGAGGCAGAGGCTAATAACTGTGAGCATTCAGGGGTTCAAAACCTAGTCACCGAGGTTGATATCATATATTCAACGAATATATATATATATATAACTCTACTTTCGATCGTATTGGTTCCTCAAACAACTTACAGAACCAGAGCACCATTAAACTCTTCCATTATGCGTATTCACTTCACTGTGCCGTGACCTTAGCAACCCGATATCATATACAAAAGCATGAATCTATCGATAGATCACTACACAGAGTTGCAGGGAATTTCGTACGAGAAATGAACCAATCAATACCCCAATTTCTCTGGGTATTCTCCACTTAACAGAGTATCATTGAAACTCAACCATACACAGATTTTATTTATCTTCCAACAGGATGCATACATATTCCATCTTCAATTCTACTATAAGCTCTTTGTCCTTGTTTCCTTGACTGATACTGCAGCTCTGTAGCTCAAAATGTAGATGCATTATTTCTGTTCTTCTCTGCTACATTTAGATGAAAATTCCTTTGCCATATCCTTTTCCATCAATGACAATATTTCCAACAATCTCCCCCTTTGGCATTGATGGCAATATTCTTCCGCTGATTGTCTTATAAAGGCCCTTTGTTGCTTTTCCCCCCCCCTTTGACATCAATGACAAAGCATTGACATTACCATGCTCCCCCTGAGATCATGCTGCATCTTTATAATATAGCAAGATGACTTATGAAGGCCAATAGGGCATCCTTTTCATATGACCAACGCTCCCCCTTAGCCTGTGCATTCAGAGATGCCCAACAACACCTCACAACCAATTTAGTCTTCTGTAATTAAGTAGACTTGATCCTCTGCATGGTAGAGACTACTCCCAGTTTCTGTCTGAGATATTTGAATGCTTCCCTGGGTAGAGGTTTGGTAAATATATCAGCAACTTGTTCTTTGGAGGAAACATATTCTAATTTCACCTTTTTCTCAAGCACTTGTTCTCGTAAGAAGTGATATTTGATGGGAATGTGCTTGGTTTTGGAATGCATAACAGGATTCTTTGAGATACGGATGGCACTTGTATTATCACACATAATGGAGATAGGGGGTGAACATTTGATTTGAAAATCTTGTAGGGTTTGCATCATCCAAAGAAGTTGAGTGCAACATGATGCTACAGCCACATATTCAGCTTCTACTGTAGATAAGGCAATGGAGCTTTGCTTCTTGCTGAACCAAGATACTAACCGGGACCCCATAAAGAATGCACCACCACTAGTGCTTTTCTGATCATCAATACTTCCAGCCCAATCTACATCAGTGTATGCATGAAGAGTAAGTTCAGCATTCTTTGGGTACCATAGTCCAAAATCTTGAGTTCCTTGTAGATATTTGAATATTCTTTTCACAGCCTGAAGATGAGACTCTTTTGGATTAGCTTGGAATCGTCCAACAATCCCGACTGCATGCATGATCTCTGGTCTTGTCCCAGTGAGATAAAGTAGACTTCCTATCATAGATCTGTATTCTGGTTGATTTACGGTGGGGGAATCATCATTAGAACTGAGATTACATCCAGTTATCATTGGTCTACTTAAAGGTTTGCAATCTTCCATGCCATACTTCTTCAGGATTTGCTTGAGGTACTTTGCTTGTGATAAGAATATACCATCTATTGCTTGTTTCACTTGCAGGCCAAGAAAGAATGTTAGTTCCCTAAGTAAAGACATTTCAAATTCTTGCTACATATCATAAGCAAATTTCTGACTCATAGACTCTTTATTACTTCCAAAAATGATATCATCGACATATACAACCACAATCAACAGTTTGTCATTTTCAGTTTATGTGTATAAGTTGCTATCAGCAGACCCCTTTGAAAATCCTTGTTGATGAAGATATTTGTCAAGACGATAGTACCATGCCCTTGGAGCTTGTTTGAGGCCATATAGAGCCTTTTTAAGTCTACAAACAATTTTTTCATCATTTCCCAAAATGAATCCCTCTGGTTGTTCAATATAAACTTCTTCTTCTAGATCACCATTGAGAAAAGTAGATTTAACATCCATTTGATAAACTCTGATTTTTTGGAAGCTTGAATAAGCAAGAAACATTCTTATGGCTTCAAGTCTGGCTATAGGAGCAAAGGTTTCTTCAAAGTCTATACCTTCTTGTTGAGCATACCCCTTGCAAACAAGTCTATCTTTATTTCTTATAACATCCCCATTCTCATTTAACTTGTTTTTGAATATCCACTTAGTTCCAATGACATTTTTGTCATGAGGTCTTGGTACTAATTCCCAAGTGTGATTCTTTTCAATTTGATCAAGCTCTTCATTCATGGCTTGAATCCAACAGTCATCTTTGCTAGCTTGAATAACACTGTGAGGTTCAATAGTGGACAGAAATGCCAGATTGCTAGAAGATCCCATAAAAGTTCTTCTCGTTTGTACACCTGATCCCTTTTCTCCCAAAATTTGAGATTCTGGATGATTCTTTTGAACATATATGGAGGGAGCCTTTTCAGACAATCCATTTCGGGTTCTTCACTGGGTTCACTGTTTGTATCATTACTGTTTGATGTAGAAGGATATGTGTCATCATCATCTTCATCTGTAGTTTTCTTTTCTTCTTTTGGAGCTGTAGAAGACTCATCAATAACAACATCAATACATTCAAAAATCTTCTGAAGTCTTTTATTGTAACATTTATAGGCCCTACTCCTAGAGGAGTATCCAAGAAATATCCCTTCATCTTCTCTGGGTTCAAACTTGCCAAGTTTTTCATCATTATTCTTGATGAAGCATTTTCTTCCAAAAGTTCTAAAATGCTTTATAGTGGGAGGATTACCATACCAGAGTTCATATGGAGTTTTATCACTATTTACACGAACATGTGCCTTGTTGAGAATGTTTACTGCTGTATGTGCTGCTTCTCCCCAAAATGTGTCAGGTGTTCCGGAATCATCCAGCATAGCTCTAGCCATTTGTTGAATTGTTCTATTCATTCATTCTGCAACACCATTTTGTTGTGGAGTGCCAGCTACAGAAAACTGTCTTTTTATGCCATGTTGTTCACAAAATTCAAGAAATTCATCTGATTTATATTATCCTCCTCGATCAGATCTGAGACACTTGATTTTTAGATCTAATTCATTCTCAACTAGTGCTTTGAAGATCCGAAATTTCTCAAATGCTTCATATTTGTGTTTAAGCAGCCCAATCCAACACATTCTTGAAAAGTCATCAATGAATAAGATACAGTATTCTTCACCACGTGGTGAATTTTTCCTCATAGGTCCACATATGTCAGTATGGATGAGTTCAAGAGGCTTACTTGATGATCCTTCCTTGGCATTAAATTGTACTCTGGTTTGCTTACCGAATTGGCAGGATTTACATATGATATTTTCAGGTAGATAAATATTGGGAAGATCATGAATAGCTTTAAGTCTGCTTGATTTGTTGATTTGAGAGAAGCTCAGATGCCCCAACCTTCTATGCCATAGCCAATTTTCTGAAGACTTACTCAAATAACATTGTTCTTTGCAGTTCTTCAATATATATAGGTTGTTTGGAGTTCTTTTCCCTTTTATAATTGCTTTACCTGTATCAAGATCACGTACCACACATTCTTTTGAACTAAAGACAACTTCAGTTCCTTGATCACACATTTGACTTACACTTAACAAGTTATGCCTTAATCCATCCACATACATGACTTCATTATCTTTCACATTTTCTTTTAGAAAAACAGACCCTTTTCCTTTAATGACCGCAGGAGTATCATTTCCAAATGTAACCTTCTTTTCCTTTTCTAGAGCACTATATGCAAGAAGTTTGTCTTTATCACCTGTCATGTGTCTTGAGCATCCACTATCAATGTACCATTGGTTTTCTTCATCTTCTGCAAATAACGCTATGCCACAATTTTCAACCTGTAATTCCTTCTTTTTCCATACTTTGGAGCTTGAAGGAACATGTTCTTTTAGATGAACTTTGCTCCTGCATTCGGATTATTCATCGCCAAATTTATTGCAGTAAGCACATTCAAATTCATTTTTAAGAGGAGAAAAGTTGTTATAAGTATTCTTCTTTGTTTCAATATCAATCTTTTTCTTTCTTGCTTCTCTTGTCATGATGGTTTTATATGCAACACATTGAATAGCTTTATGACCAAAATTGTGACATGAGAAGCATTGTCCATTGAGGAAGAAATTTCTGCGATCAAAAAATCTTCTATATGAATTTACTTGTTGATTGGTGTTTCCATGAAAGACATTCTTGTTAGTGTTCTTTGAATTGAGATGATCATGCTTTACTTGTAAATATTCTTTATTCCCTTGCTGAGTGGCAGCATATTATAAACCAGCTGTAACTGCTTTTAGATAATTTGGTGCTGAAGGCTTAGACGATTCTCCGGTATATCCAAGGCCTGTTTTTATAAGAGGAGAACATTGTACCTTGATAATTTCATCTAAGGTTTCAGATCCTTTAGAAAATCTAAGATTCAGAGTCTTTACTTTCTCAAGTTCTTTTCTTAGACTTACTACTTCACACTCTAATTTGTCATTGTGTTTCTCCCTTTCTTCAAGCTGATTTTTCAGAGTTTCTATGATTATTTTACTCTCTTCTAGGAAGATTTTGAGTTTATTGTTTTCATCAAAAAAATCACTATCTTCTAGAGCATCCACAAAAGTATCCTTTTCTTCTCTAGATTCTTTTTCAAATGCCATGAGAAGTCTAAGATCTTGTTCACATTCTTCCTCACTATCAGATAACCCATCACTATCTTCATGAGTATAGAAACTCTTTCTGGAGCTAACATGATTCTTATTCCTTCTTGCTACTTCCTTCCCATTTTTATGTGTTTCTTTATAAGGACACTTAGCAGCATAATGACCAACTCTTACACAATCAAAACATTTGAAAGGAAGCTTACCTCTAAACTGTCCTGTGCCAAGTTGAAGTTTCTTTGCGAAGTTTATCTCATCTTCTTCTGAGACATATCCTGATCCTTCTGTTATTTGTACTTACTTCCCTTTTGTAGAAGTTCTAAAGACTTCTTCTTTGACTTCAGATGGTCCTCCTCTTCTCATTTCATATGCAGTTAGTATGCCATGAAGTTGTACCACAGTAATATTTTGAAGATCTTGCTTTTCTTCAAGAGTTGAAACTTTTGACTCAAATTTTGCTGTTAGAGATCCTAAAATTTTCTCAACCAAAGTAGATTCGGTTATTGTTTCTCCCAGATTTCTCATGCGATTTACAATATCATCAAGACGTAGAAAGAAATTTGCAATGCTTTCTTCATTAATAATTTTTAGATTCTCATATTGAATTCTGAGAGTTTGAAGTTTAGCACTTTTTACCTTTGCATCAGCTTCATAGCTTAGAATGATTTTGTCCCATATTGCCTTTGTTGTATTCAGCTGCATGAATTTGACAAATTCTGATTCAGTTAGACTTCCCATTAGAGCATTGACCGCCTTTGCATTTGTTTCATAGTTCTTTATTTCAGTCGGATCCGTTGGCACTGCAGCTAGATATTGATATCCTTGTTCAACAATTGCCCATACATCTGCTCCCAGAGACTGAAGATAGGACCTCATCGTTGTTTTCCAAAAGATTAAGTTGTTTCCGTTGAAGAGAGGAGGCTTGATAGATGATGTTCCATCTTGAGTGCTCATCTTGATTGATCTTCCTTCTAGCGGCTAAGCTTTTTCAGAAGGACCTGCTCTGAAACCAATTTTTGAAAAAATACTGAGAGGGGGGGGGGGTGAATCAGTATTTAAGGCTGAACAATTTTTCTTTCTTTTCTCTTAAAACCATATGTTACAGTACTGCATCCAACATGTATGTCCAGATATCTTATTAAGTCTTTACTTAGAGCATTGCATCAGATAAGCATTAACCATGAACAAAAATAACAGAACCAACCATCAAACATGAACTACACATATGGTCACCAGGATTTAAGGTGGAAACCTAATTTGGGAGAAAACCACCGCTGCTGTAATCTCAGTCTTCAATATTTTATTATAGAGAAAATTTCTTACAATATATGCTGGTGCAGACTCATATTAGCACGCAAGCACCCACCTGCAGAAGGCTACAACCTTCTCTCGTTTACCAGCCTCTCCTGGAAGGGAGCTACGACCCCCTGCTCTCATTTACCAGCCTCTCCTGGAAGGGAGCTACAACCCCCTCACTGAAGGCTTTGACCCTCAGCACTACTGCGGACCACGTTTCATCAATATTCAAACCGGATCCAATAGCTTCCACACAACATACCTTGCAGACCACCAAATTTATTTATTTATTTTCTTCAGAGGTGCATCCTTAATTTAGCAATCTGTTACCCATTCCAAACAGATATACTTCAGAGTGAAGTATTCATTCACAACCCTTATCCGTTCTTCATGATTGAACCGGGAATTAATCATCATCTGATCTAAGGATCTTGATCAATCATCATATTCACAGGTGCGCCATAGATTTAGATATATCAGAGTTAATTCATACAGATATCTCTAAAAGAGATTTGTTTATTATCGACCCTTTCACACGCACATGCTTCTTCATGATTCTCATCACCTTATATAGTTTTTCGCTTTTAATAAAACCTTGGGTCAAAACCACGAATCACTAATGGTATTCCTTTGACAATATTTCCAATAGTTTGGCCCTCGCGGTTTTTATTTTCTATTAATTTATTTATCAATTGATAAACAAATATATTTACAGCATTTTAACCCCTTATGTATAACCCTTCGGATTTTATAAATAATATCCAACGCTTGCAAATAGTTTAAAAATCAATAAAAATTTTACCCCTGGCCCACAAATGGGAGACCAATCAAATTTCGTTGCGTATGTAATCATTTCGTCACTGCGGGGGCTATTGCGGTACGGATGAAAATTTTTGGCTGGTGCCCCCGCACTTAATATCCATCGTTGATCTAAGGTCAGCGCTTGATTTCCTGGTCAGCTGTGGAGGCACTTGTCTCGATATCTGGTGTGCTAGTTATACCCCCACACTCAATCTCTGCCATTCATCTCGATATCCGATGTGCTAGTTATGTCCACGGGTATGGGCCCCCATCGTTAACTGTCATCTCCAATCGACGGTTGTTATCGCACTGCGCTGCCTCATTTGATCAGATGGATATCGCTTGGGCAACTTGCACGAGAAATAACGCGCGATGGCGCGTCGTACTTGTGTTATTATTCGCGTTTCTTGGTTAATATCCGGGCAAGTCCGACGTGCAATTACCGTTCGATGGCCTCTTTTCAGATCGACGGGGCAAAAGAAAATTCGCTGGCCGTCCTGCGTCGATTGTTAACGCGCGATGGATGATCATTATCGTGCGCTTGGCGGTTTTGAAAGGACGCATGTCAACACCTGTATGGAATCGCTCCCCATCCAGGAAATACCGCGTATCATCGAAAGGTGGTGCGAAGAAACCCACGGTTTCGCTCCACACCGTCATCACTGTTCCTCTCGGTCACGGTTCCGCCTTAGCACATGGTTCCTTCAGCCTTGTTATTCAAACGATTTAAAGCTCTGCTTCAATGTTTCTTTATATATTTGGTTTATTCATACTCCAGTTTCTATTACATAGTCAACGCCGAGACTCGTAGACCTTTCATACTTATGCAGAGGCAGAGGTGAATAACTGCGAGAATTTAGGGGTTCAAAACCCAGTCACCGAGGTTCATATCATATATTCAATGAATATATATATATAACTCTACTGTCGATCGTATTGGTTCCTCGAACAACTTACAGAACCAGAGCACCATTAAACCCCTCCATTATGTAGATTCACTTCACTGTGCCGTGACCTTAGCAACCCGATATCGTATACAAAAGCATGAATCTATCCATAGATCACTACACAGATTTGTAGGGAATTTCGTACGAGAAATGAACCAATCAATACCCCAATTTCTCTGGTTATTCTCCACTTAACAGAGTATCATTGAAACTCAACCATACAAAGATTTTCTTTATCTTCCAACATGATGCATACATATTCCATCTTCAATTCTGCTATAAGCTCTTTGTCCCTGTTTCCTTGACTGATACTGCAGCTCTGTAGCTCAAACTGTAGATGCATTCTTTCTGTTATTCTCTGCTACATTTAGATGAAAATTCCTTTTCCATATCCTTTGCCATCAATGACAATATTTCCAACACCCTCATTGCATCTCATGTGCCAGTCGTTTTTTTTCATCGCGCAACCTCAGTAGTTCCTCAGACCAGCTGAACCGTTGATATCCTCTTAAGATCTAACGGTCTGTGTTGAATTTCCCTCCACCCATGACCGGGTCACACCATTCAATATCATCTCATTTCATTCTCATACATTTCCTATGTATTGCATTCAAAGGTCGAATGTTTATGTTTTCATTAAACATTATATCATTCCTCCCAAACATTTAAACTTTAATGTTTACATTAAAGTTTATGTTATATCACCTGATCATCCAAGATCATTTCATAAGTTAACCTCTGTTGTCGATCATTGCCTCCTTCCCTGATTGAACGGTCCATGTGCATCCCACGTCCAAAACTTCATCAGCTGCATTTTTCCCCATCATTCTGAATTTTCCCACCGCTTACCTTGGATCTGCCGTTGCCACCATGCTACGCTACCATCATCACAACATTCCACTACATCCATCCTCCCATGCATGGATTTCTTAACATGTTTGTTTGTTTTGCAGGTATACAGGTGGTGCGAACCACCATTACTCACAGTCACTGTTATAGTGACACAGAGCACAGTGAAGGTTATTTTCTGAGCCTGATATTGCAAAAGAAATGTTCAGGAAGGTTTCTACAGGAAAGATTTCATTAAAAGTACAGTGTTCGACCCTGTTAAATCTATCCAGCATCATTAAAGCTCAAATTTCACAGACAGAGACATTCAATGAAGCGGCAAAGAGTATTAGTATATAATCATAGATTTTAATGCCTGTAATTGAAGATTTTAAGCTCTGATTCACTGTTTAAAAGGAAATTGTACTAGATTGAAGACCTCACAATTAATATAAAGGGCCTAATGAGGCCTAATGCACAGAAAAAAAATATCATTAGTGTTTCACATCAGCAGAAGTTTCCTCTTGAGAAAGGACACAATACCCATACTGTTTCTATTCTACATTGTGTCCCTGAGAAGATTTCCACCAAGACAATAGTCCTAATGCTACCAGAGCATTTGTTACACAGTATGGCAGTCCTTGAAGTCATTTATCCACCTTTTTTTTTATTCACCAGAGTATTTCAGAAGTACTACAGTCAAAGTACATCAAGAACATACCTGGAGTAAATTTCATCCCGTCGAAGACCACTCTTTCATCCAAAGAGTACCAGAAATCAATGCATAGATATTAAGACAGAATGGGCCTCGATCCTTTTCTTATAATTTGTTTTAATGTTTCACTTAGTGTTTCATCTACCTCCTCTCCCTCTCTTTTAGCTATAAAACTCATGAATAAACTCATTGTAAAGGTTGTTGATCAGATATCTGTGAATTGCAAGCTGTTTCTCTTGAGATATAGTTCTCTGTGTAAATTTGTAAAATAGGGTGAGGAAAATTTTTTTAGACTGAATATCAAGCTGTTGGAAATTTTGTACATGACTGGTTTTTCTCTTTGATATGACAAGCACATTTCTTTGGATCCTAACTTAAAGCAGCGGTGATGTTTTTCTATCTTTGTCTTTGTTTCCCTTTGTAATTCATCACATTTCATTTCTTTTGGTACGCATCAGAAATATTGCATATGATTTACCCTTGCATGCTACCCTATGTTTTTTCTCTCCCCACCTTCAATGTTTTCTGCTATATGTGTTATCTGAGTACTTATTCAAGCTACTTTAACCAGTGTAGTAGCTATAATTTACTGTTAGCTGATGTATGAATTAAGGAATTTGTTCTTAGATGTTCTTGTTGGGTTTTGATTGAAATAATTGGGATACTATGAGTTTAGAATGTTGATTCTGTCTCACTAGGGTCCTTTTCAATTAATTGAACCTTTCTAAGTTCCCTTAAGTTGGATGTTGAATCATTGAGAGTTCAAAGTCTCTCTCTGATCTCAGGCCTTCACCTCTGTGTTTTAATCTTTCATGTTTTTCCTTGTCTAAAGAGTTAACCTTTTAGGAGTTGGATCACAGGTGTTTAATGGCATGTCCTATCCCTGGATCTGATCCCTAAATGGTCACCTTGGAGGTTTCCTTGTCATTCACTTTATTTCCCATCATTTCATACGATACTATCATCTTTAAGATCCAATGGTTTAGATGACTAGCCCAATTCAAAGCTTGAATACTGAATAGCAAGTAAACCCTTTCCTGACTCCATTTCCCAATGGTCTCGAGTGGTCTCCGAAATCATTCCTCCTTTGCCTAAAATCCTCTTTTCTCATCCTTGTCTTATACTGAACCCTTCCTTCTGGATTCCCAGCAACCAAACAAACAAACAAACAAACCCATGCCTATAACTAGCCTCATATCTTTAAACAAGATTTCAAATACATAAACCTTTTCCTATATAGAGAGATCCCTCTCTGGACCTAGGAGGGCTAGATCCTTAGGTATAAAAGTGGTTCTGATGTTGTCTCATCTTTTGGCATTGCTAAACTTTCCAAAACATGGGAACCCCAACACTATCCACATGTTGTTGAGCAGTTGTAGAAATACTTGCATCAAATTGGGGGATTTTGGAATGATAGTCTTGTGGTAGAGGCACTAAAGGTAATGGTAGGACTAGTGGGACATACCAGGTTGTCATGGCTAGTGGTTGGGGTTGATGCTTCTACAAGAGGACTCTGCTGTAAGATGGATGGGTCCAAAACTATCAGGGTTATCCAATTGTGGGATTTAGTCCTGAACAAGCCTTGTTCAAGGTGCGACTCAAATTGGATATCCTACAAGTTTTTAAGGTTTTCAGGTAGGGAACTTGCCTTTTGAATGTGCTTCCTAACAATTTCACTCTCAGATATAGGAGTTTTCCTCAGGATTTTCTATGGATTTTCAACTATTGTAGGAGGGTTTGGGTTAGGATGGGATCTGGTACATATTATTTTAGAAGCCAGAACTTAGAACCAAGGTGCTGAGAGGTTGAAAGTTTTATAAATAGCTGAAAAAAAAAACCAATTTCTGAACACATATTTAATTCACAAATTATTTTGACTGGTTTTCTATTTGAGTTTTAATAATCTTATGTTTTCTCAATATTCCCCAGTATGGTCTCCATTGTGTTAGTTCCCTCTAATTTGTAAGATTTTCAAGAACAAGCTTGCAGAGAACCACATCAAACCACTTTGGATTCCAGGACCTAGCCTTCCTAGGCTCAGAGAGGACTCTCTCTGTATTTATGATTTAACTGATTTAGCTTTATGATTATATTTCTGATTTTAGGCTAGTTATAAATATTGGGGTTTTTTTAATTGATTGTTTGTTTGGTTGGACAGATAGAGTGTGGGAAGCTTTATCCATTGGGCTATGGAGTCATAAAAAGTTTAAGTTGTACATCAACTCTTCAAGTGTTTTCACAAGGCAAGCTAACTATCTCAAATGGATCTATGTGGCAAGATGAATATGAGATGGAAGGAGGCTATGAGTTCAATAAAGCTAAATGGAAATTAATAATCCTTTAACTATATTTCAAAATAAATGCAAAGCAGTCAGTCTCTAAATTCTGCATTCATTTTTTTAGAGAAAAAAATTCAAGATAACAGTTTAGTAAAATTAAAGAGAAGTTAAGAATTCTTTAACTTTACTTCAGAGAAAGATTTAAGATAATAGTTTGGTAAAAATTAAAGAGAATTTAAGAATTCTTTAGCTATACCTACTAAGAAAACCTTAAGACAAAAATCTAGCAATACTAAAGAGAAGTTAAGAATTCCTTAGTTATAGTTTCAGAGGAAAACATTAAGATAGAAATAACAAACAAATTTAAGGTGCTCATGCAACATATCTTAATCTAAAATTTATGTTTTGCTATTAGAGAAATTGATGTAAATTATGGAAAAACAAAGGCGAAAAATTAACATAAAATGGATAACATCACCATTAACATAGCTCAAGGATCCTGTGAACGTGCTTGTATTACTGATGTCCAGCTCAAAAAATAGTTACAGTGCTCCACTACAATGATCTATGCAACTCAGAGTCTAAAAAAATCCAACCCAAAAACCAACGCTGATAATGAAGAATAAATGGAGTATTTAACTACAACTGATGTGGCTTCCCTAATATAGGGTGAGAGATTGTATTTACTATAGAGTAAATAAAGTTTGACATTTTAGACCATACAAGGCCTAAACCAAAAATATCTTTGACAGATCTATTGTAACAATAACTTTCAAATTAACTGTTGAGCTAACTTTAAAATATCTTTGACCAACTTCCTGTAACATTAAATTTTACAATAACTTCTAAATTTGATGCTAAAATATCTCTGGCTATAGTATTAACTGTGGTAGCTTTCATTAAATCAAAATTAAACTGGAGTTGGCCTTGACATCTGGCTTTGTCTTTCTTCGTTGATTTGTCCTCTGATTTGTCCTTAAACTTTAAACTACCCTTATCTATATTTTTCTCTTTACGGCCTTTACTATCTTTGTAAATTCTTTCTTTATCTTACTGTTTGATCTGCTTTCTTCTTTTGCACTTTTACCTTTGACAGCTCTTTTTACCTCTTTTAACTTTTATTGTCTTTTCCTTAACTCTGTTCTTCAACTATGTTTTTCATATGTTCTTATCTTTCTGTCTTCGCTGCCACTGTAAAACTCTCATTTTACCTTACTATTGTATTTTTCCTTAACCCTGCTCTTCAACTGTATCTTTTATCAGTCTTCATCCCTACCCAGACTGCTCATTTTCTTGATTTCATATGTTCTTCCTCTCATGATCCTTTGGTGAATAAGGCCTTTAAACTGAAATCCGGAGAGTCTAGATTTAAACATTTCATGGAATTAGAAACGCAATTTCATTATTTCATTTTCTAATACATAGATCAACTGAAAAATTTAAAGAAATTATTAATAAAAACGAAGCTCCGTAGGGGGGCGACATGTCTTGAAATAACTCAGGAAATCTATGGAAGGAGTCTGAATGATGGAGGTTTTTTCAATTTTTTCATTTAGAAATGGCCTTATAGGTCTTTTAAGAATGTCGCAAGGGCTATCATAGTGTTTCAAGAGATTCTCACAATAGCACAGAGCTCATATTATTTCAAACAGTCAATTCTTTCGTTTGATGGCGCAAAGGTGGTTTTTGGTTTATCGCAATGTGCGTAAGCGATTAGGTGGTTTGGTCTGAGGGGATGTGAAAAAGCAGTCTGGAGATGCATAGCATATGGGAGGGTTGCAAAAAATTCCTTTTTCACAACCCTCCAAAATTTTTAACCATCAGGTAGTTAGGTTTGCGATATGGAGCGGGGTCTTCTGATGAGGTGGTGAAGATCGGACGATGATCAGGCGAAGGATAGAGTACGAGTTGGTTTGAACGGTGGGGTCAGGTTTAATATAATGGGTTTGGGTGAAATAGACAGGGTCTATTTAAAAGTGGGACTCGGGATAAAATTTATTTCAAAACAATGTAAAAATTGGGTTGTACATTGTTTTCAATGAAAAATTGGGATTGCGTGAAGGGGAATGGATTTTTATCAAAGGGAGTGGGGTTTTAGGTAGGGAAAGGGGTCGAAATGAGGGAAAAGGGTATATATGTGGGTTGAGGGTTAAGAATGGGATTTTTAGAGCATGAGAGTGTCATAAATAGGTAAAATGAAAGGTAATGGAGAGGGTAAATGAAAAATAATGAAGGCAATGAGATTTGGTTCTCCATCACACTCAATCAGAAAAAATTTCCTCTTTTAACTGAATCAAATGGTAGATGGACTCATTTTGGCCCCTTTGGTTTCCCTTCACAAGCAGACTATCTAATTTCTAACCTTATGGCTTCCAAAGGCTCGGATTAGACTGATGAGCTCTTTTATTGTCTACCTAACTACTTTTCTGCCAAGATTAAAAAATTTGGCCAAATATTTAATCACTAACTATCAACATGAAATTTAAAACATGAATGATTCAAGATTAAATAGTTTTATCATCATGATTTTTGGCATTATAGACAAGCTTCACACAACATTATTTGCAAAAATAAACTAAACTAAAGGTAGTGGCATTTAGATGTGCACCACTTCCAGGATCTATTCTTATCTCTTTTGTGGGGTTCATTCTTGATATTTTTCTTTCTTTTGGTCCTTTTATTTTTCTTTTAAGACATACTCTATTCCCATTTTTTAATACGGGAAAAAATTTGCAAAAGGAAAATGTATGTGCCATATTACAAGCTTTAAAATATATCAAATTCAAAATTATGATGCTTACTATTATAGGACTCTAATATATTCCATCAAAGAATGTTATGATGGATGTGGTTGTAGCTGGTATTCCTCCAAGGTATGGGATGTTTCTCTCATTATCATGGGGAGAAAAAATAAAAGGCACTTTGTAGCTTGATTTCTCCTATGCTACTATACGAGTGTTCGGTTAGCTCAAAAAATTGTACTAGGAAAGAAAGATGAAATATATGATTAGCAAAAAGGATAAGCCAAATAATCACCCAATATACACTGTACATATAGACTTAGAATATTTTATTTTATTTAATGATGATATTCCATTTGAATTAGTAAGTTAGATAGAAGAAAATGCAGAAATTGCAGAAGTTTCATGTAGTGTTCAAGAAGTATCCAATGCAGAAAAAAGGGAACATAAATTAAATAGCTTGGAGGCAAGTACATCAGCTGAAGGGACAGTAGAATCAGTGAAAGAAACATAGCATGTTGAGAGAACGGATAATCTCCAAACATATAATAAATAGCAGTCACCCAAATTTGAGCTTTTGTATGAAGAAAATTGTTTATGGATGATGGATTTTGATGGTGCCTTAGGTAAGGATGGAGCTATAATTGAAATTTGTATTCATGGTACTATAAATAAGACGCATAATATTCCTCCTAATGTCCGGTTACATTCATACAAAATTGATTTTGACTTTTCTAATAATGAAGTGGGATATGAAGCTTTGATTATGTAGCAAAGAAGCCAATAATGGTCCCCATTGAAGCAGGATTTGAAGACATAAATATTGGCATATCTAAGAAGCCAAAAATGGAGAAGTTATTAATGTCCTTAACTCTGTAATTGAAAGGTAAATATGTAGCACTTATGGCTGATTTTTTTGATGTGTTTGCATGGTATTATTCAGATTTGAATGTTTACAACAAAAGTATAATTCAACACACTATTCCTATCAAGCCCGATCAAAAACGTTTTCATCAAAATCTCAGAAGGATCCATCCAAAGTTGTTTCCATCTATTGAGAAAGAGGTAAAATATTTGTATAAGGCTGGTATCATTTTTCCTTTTTCTTTTCTAATTTTATGTCGAATCATTTTCCAGTTAGAAACAAGACAGGTGAAATTCGTTTGTGCATTGATTTCCATAATCTGAACAAAGTGTCCTTGAAGGGAAACTATCCTCTCCCATGTTGGCAATATGATGCAGAGTGTTGTCCTTGATGGCAACCCACTGAATGAAGATGAAGACATGAGATTGTTGACATGTATTGTCCTTGATGACAATCCACCTGATGAAGTTATTCTTGACTTGATGGACTTGGTAAATGATGTAAATCTGATGTGATATGATGTTTGTTGGCAATATGATGCTGAGTGTTGTCCTTGATGACAACCCACTTGATAGAATGTTGTCCTTGAATGGCAACCCACTTGATGAAGATGATGGCAGCCTAGTTGTGATTGATAGAATATGTCTTGATGAACCTGTTAAATGATGTAAATATGATGTATCTACAGAGAGTACAGAAGGTAATGAAGAAAGGAATTCAGTATGTACTAGACCTATGATGAAAAGAGTATGTCTCAAGGCATACGCGGATTTGACTAGGAGAAGTCGCGTATGCACGCGGGAAATAACTGCCAAGTCGCGTATGGGAAAAAGCGCTCATAAAGTGCAAAACCAGGGGTAACCACCATGGTATTGACCCATTGTATTGAGTAATGATTCATCTATGTGAACCCATCCAGGAATACCATCAGAAGTAATGTAGTTTTGGCTCATGGTATTGAAAAAGGGTAAACCTATATAAGGAGAAGAAATTCATTGTGAAAATCATGAGTGTGGGTGCAAGAGGTCTAAGCTTGAATGAATACTTCTCTCTGAAGTATATCAGAATGGAAAGGGCTACAGTTGAATGATAGATCTGAATGCATGATGCACCAAAGAAGAAAATGATGAAGAAGGGGATCTAGATCTGAAATGTATTTGTATTTGCTAGATCTGTTTATGGAATAATTAGATCTGAGATGAGGCGAACATCTGTCTGAAGTAAAGGGTAAAATCTGAGTGATGTATCTGTTCTGAAGAATTGCAATGACCTAAATGTCTAAAGAACTATACGCTAGTTCGCCGCAGAGTAAGCGCGTATATACGCGGGTTTGTTGAAGAGAAAGCGCGTATGGGTAGTAAAATTAGTTCTGTAAAATGTGCAGAAGTATACGCGGATTTGTATGGACGAAGGCGCGTATATACGCAGGATCAGTGAAAGGAAAGCGCGGATGAAAACTAGGGTTTGCTGAAGGATGAAGTATGAAATGTCTGATCTGTTCTATTGTGTTACTGCTATCTGATCTGGGTTGTATGAATTGATAAGTATCTGTTTTGCTGTATGATTGAGCTTAAATGTGTGGAGTGGGTCCAGTCTGAAAATATGATGAAACGTGGCCTGCAAGTTGTGTTCTAAAGGAATCTTTGGATCCAATGTGAAAATTTATGAAACGTGGTCCATAGTGGTGCTGAGGGTTGTAGCCTTCAGTCAGGGGGTTGTAGCTCCCTTCCAGGTGAGGCTGGTAAAGGAGATCAGGGGGTCGGAGCTCCCTTCCAAGAGAGGCTGGTAAACGAGTCAGGGGGTTGTAGCTCCCTTCCAGGAGAGGCTGGTAAACGAGCACAGGTGGGTGCCTGCGTGCTGGTAGGAGTCTGTGCCAGCACATATGTTGTAAGATGTTTTCTCTATAATAAAATATTGAAGGCTAAGCAACTGCAGCGGTGGTTTTCTCCCGACTTGGGTTTCCACCTAGAATCCTGGTGTTCATGTGTGATGCTTATGTGTGATGATTTATTATGTTCTTACTGCACATGTTTACTGTTTATTGAACATCTAATGAATGAATGCTGGAATGATATAAGTGAAGAATTAATGGCATAATTAGATCTCTGTGTATACGCGATTTTTATTAAGGATATCCACGTATATACGCTAGTTTGGTTCAGAAAAGTAGTGTATGTGTTTTAGAGAGTGAAAAAGTAAAAAGTTTGATAAAGTCCTAAATACTGATTCACCCCCCCCTCTCAGTATTTTCCCCAACAATTGGTATCAGAGGGTGGTCCTTCTGCAGAAGCTTGATCGCTTGAAGGAGATCCGTAGCAATGGGAAGTCATGAAGGAGTAATGTCTATAAAGCCACCTCTATTCAATGGAAGCAATCTGATATTTTGGAAGGTACGAACAAAAGCGTATCTACAAAGTCTTGGTGCAGAAGTATGGGCAATCGTGGGAGAAGGCTATCAATATCTGGCAAGTATTCCTACTGACGCGGCTGAAAGGAAGAAGTATGAAATCAATGACAAAGCAGTCAATGTCCTATTAGGAAGCATGTTTGAATCAGAATTTTCTAAAGTGATGCAGCTAAATTCAGCAAAAGAAATATGGGACAAAATCATTCTGAGCTATGAAGGAGATACAAAGGTAAAAAGTGCAAAACTTCAAACTCTCATAATTGAATATGAAAATTTAAGGATGCATAGTGATGAAAGTATTGCCAGTTTCTTTCTTCGTCTAGATGATATTGTAAATCGAATGAGAAATTTGGGTGAAACCATAACCGATACTACTCTGGTGGAAAAAGTCTTAAGATCCTTGACTTCAAAATTTGACTCTAAAGTTTCAGCTATTGAAGAAAGGCAAGATCCGCAAACTCTTACTATTGTTCAATTACATGGTATTCTGACTGCTTTTGAAATGAGACAAGGAGGTCCTTCTCAAATCAAAGAAGCTGCTTTTAAGGTATCTGCAAGAGGAAAAGAAAAGAAAGTTGTCAAAGAATCCAGCTATATATCCGATGAAGAAGAAGCGAATTTCGTGAGAAAACTCCAACTAGGAACTGGAAGATTCAAAGGTAAGCTTTCCTTCAAATGTTTTGAGTGTGGAAAAGTTGGTCACTATGCTGCTAAATGTCCTTATAGAGAAAAACATGGTAAAGGGAAACAATTTGAAAAGAGGAAGAGTTATTATGTAAATGAAGATGATGATGAAGTGTCCAGTGAAGATGAAGAAGATTTTGACCAAGATCTGAAAGTGCTTATGGAAAAGAAGCAAAAGAAGAAGGATACTCGAAGCAAGGAGATATCTCAGAAAACATGTATAGCAGAAATTGAAGAAGATGAATCATATAGTGATTGGGGTCCTTGTAACAATCTTCTTTGTGCAAGCAATGGTGTAGATAGTGAAAGTAATGTTGTGGACCTAGAAGAAGTTATCAAAGATCGACAAGGATTATTTAATGAGAAGGAATCTGCCTACAATGAGATGATCTCGAAAATGAATGAACAGATAGAAACAATGAAGGGACAGATAGAAATACATCAAGGACTGTAGGATGCAGTAACCAATCGAAGTGAAAGCCTTGAAGCTGAAATAGTCTCTCTCAAAGAAGATCTGGAAAAATCAAATAAGAAAAATAAAGAACTTGAAGAAAAAATCATCTCTGTCAAAGAAGAATCATATAAGGAGCATGAAGAACTTCTGCAAGCATTTGAAGAACAAGAAAAAGGGTTGAAAGAAGAGATTCTAAATCTGAATTACCAAGTAGAAGACGGAAGAAGGAAAGAAGAAAGCATGAAGAAGCAATGCCAAGGCTTGGAGGTTGAGGTAAACATTCTCAAAGGTAAATTAGAAGAAAAAGTTAAACTTTTGAGGTTTCAAGATAGTACTAAGATTTTGGACAATATTCTGAGTAATCAAAGGTCTCCTGCTATCAAACTTGGTCTTGGTTTTCATGAAACTATTAAAGGAGAATCTAGTTCACAAGGAAGTGCTAAAGATTCAAAGAAAGTCAATACAAAACCTGAAGAGTTGAAAGAAACAAAAGGTCAACCAACAATCATGAATTCTCAAAGGAATTCATTCAAGAACGTTGAATGTTTTAAATGTCATAATTATGGGCATGTTGCAGCAAATTGCAGAAGCAGAAAAATTCAGCCACAAAAAAACAGATTCTACTCAGAAAGGTACCCTGATAGCTTCAAGGGATATTGTTTTTCATGCAACAAGTATGGTCACAAAGCAGCTGATTGCAATAGGAAGAAGAACAGAGAAACACACTATGATCCTTATGCTTACTTCTCTGGTCACATGAGGTGTTATGGTTGTAATAAGTATGGTCATGTGGAAAAGGAATGTAGGATGAACAGATATGAGAATTTGGATAACTTCCAGCACACAAATAGAAAGCTCAAGCAAAGCTGGATAAAGAAGGAGGACCGGTCAGAAACGTAGGGAATTTTGACCCTACTGCAGTCATCCGCTTCTGAAGCTTACTTCTCTTAATGACTGCAGAAGTGATGTGAGATACATTATAGGGATTAGTAATGTATCATCATAGGGGGAGCGATGTATGATGATTCTCATGGTTGATTTGATTATTTCTGGTTTTTCTGACAGAGCATCTGATATGAAGAAGACAGGTACAGGAAGGACAAATTCAGGGGGAGATGAAGGAGTGTGAAAATTTCTATGCTTCACTTTCCATACGTGGGTTCGATGAACAAAAGTCGCGTATACACGCGAGTTCCAGCAGACACAGTCGCGTATGAATTAATGATAAGAGAATTGGGATGACAACTGAAGATCAGGAGCAGAGGTTCAGGGGGAGCATCAGTCTGACTGCTAATGATTGTACTGTTAGCATTATTCTGGTTATATTCATACTAATGAAATGATACATGGTTGCTTATTTTGAATATTATGGATGGGTCCTGTTTTCTTTTTGATGAAGAGTATTCATTGCTGAGATGAAAGTCTTATAATTCAGAGATAAGGACAGATCATACAAAAATTGTTGTTGAGGACTTGCTGATGAAGGTATTCAGGTTGCACAAGTTAAGGAAGAGCACTGGTTCAGGGGGAGCAGCAGTTTGAATACTAATGATTGCATTGTTGGCACTATGAATGCTTATTCTTTGGTTATTGTGATGCTCATGCTCGAATGATGATGGCTTGATACATGGTTTATTATAATGAGACTTTGAATGAGCCCTGTTTACTGTTTGTTGAAGTTTATCTGTTGGATGAGATTGGAAGTATTATGATTCAAAGATAAGAATAGATCATGCAGAGTTTGTTACTATGGTTGAGACATTTTTTCCTACATATGTTACATCATGTTAAATCTTGAAGATCATGGTGATATTGGACCACATGGATGATTGCTTGACACATATTTGAAGATGTTGTTCTGGTATGATAATTTCTCTTGGAAAGAATGTATTGATGCTACAAAGAATCTGAAGGCTTGGTTACTAATGTGCTTATGCTACAACTGTTGGATGACGCTTGAAGACACAACTACACTGTTCTATCTATCTGTATTCCAGGGAAGCATTCAAATATCTCAGAAAGAAGCTGAACACTGTCTTTGCCTCACAGAGGATCAGATCTGGTTAAAATATAGAAGATGGTATTGGATACGCGGATTTCCTGAGACACAGTCGCGTATATACGCGAGTTCATACACATAAAACCGCGTATGTCTGATTGCTGACAAATTTATGTTTGGGGTCTGCTTTCTTCAGCACAGCTGTAGTACTGTTTGGTATCTCTAGTATCTCTGGTGGTGTTCCAGTTCTTATAATACTATTTCACTCTCTGATGTTTTTATAAAGATGCCTTGATGATTGGTTGAAAGTGTTCAGGATGCATAAACTAAGGGGGAGCCTTAATCATATGGAAAGGATGCTTGGATGCACAGATTCAGGGGGAGCACTAGCCTTGCTGAGTATAATGCATTGTTGGCATTATGATGGTTCTGAAATATGTTCTTTGAAGTCTTTTTGGTATTGGTCATGAAAATTCATATTTTTAATTTGATGAAAAGGTCATGATTAAGACCTATGATGTAAAATTGTAATATTCAGTCATGTAAGGACTTGTCAAAATTTGTAAACCCACTTGGTTGGGTAGCTGAGTCAAATTTGTAAACCCACTTGGTTGGGTAGTTGAGTTGAGATGTGTAAACCCTCTTGGTTGGGTATTTGAGTCTCATATGTAAATCCACTTGGATGGATCTTTGATGTATGTATGAGTCTTTGGTGATAGGAAGATCATAGAGTCATATACTTCATTGAAAAATATGTTTGAAGATTCAGCATGAGCTCAGGGGGAGCTTGGTCACATCAGTGTACATCAGATCTGCAGAACGCTTCCTTCTACATGAGGAGAAAAACCTTGTGTTGTTTTTTATCCGCCCTTTGCCCTTGACGTCAAAGGGGGAGAGTGACATGGTGTTTGAATAAAGGAAAAGAATGGTGTCAAAGAATGGGGAGAGTGACATGGTGTCATTGTATTCTTAATGTATCTATCTGTTGTAGTGATCAAACACCATCGTGGTTGCCATCAAGTCCAAAGGGGGAGATTGTTGGCAATATGATGCAGAGTGTTGTCCTTGATGGCAACCCACTGAATGAAGATGAAGACATGAGATTGTTGACATGTATTGTCCTTGATGACAATCCACTTGAAGAAGTTATTCTTGACTTGATGGACTTGGTAAATGATGTAAATCTGATGTGATACGATGTTTGTTGGCAATATGATGCTGAGTGTTGTCCTTGATGACAACCCACTTGATAGAGTGTTGTCCTTGAATGGCAACCCACTTGATGAAGATGATGGTAGCCTAGTTGTGATTGATAGAATGTGTCTTGATGAACCTGTTAAATTATGTAAATATGATGTATCTACAGAGAGTACAGAAGGTAATGAAGAAAGGAATTCAGTATGTACTAGACCTATGATGAAAAGAGTATGTCTCAAGGCGTACGTGGATTTGACTAGGAGAAGTCACGTATGCACGCGGGAAATAACTGCCAAGTCGCGTATGGGAAAAAGCGCTCATAAAGTGCAAAACCAGGGGTAACCACCATGGTATTGACCCATTATATTGGGTAATGATTCGTCTAAATGACCCCGTCCAGGAATACCATCGGATGTAATGTGGTTTTGGCTCATGGTATTGAAAAAGGGTAAACCTATATAAAGAGAAGAAATTCATTGTGCAAATCATGAGTGTGGGTGCAAGATGTCTGAGCTTGAATGAATACTTCTCTCTGAAGGATATCTGAATGGAAAGGGTTACGGTTGAATGATAGATCTGAATGCATGATGCACCAATGATGAAGAAGGGTATCTAGATCTGAAATGTACTTGTATTTTCTAGATCTGTTTATGGAATGATTAGATCTGAGATAAGGCGAACATCTGTCTGAAGTAAAGGGTAAAATCTGAGTGATGTCTGTTCTAAGGGTGCAGACCTAAATATCGAAGAACAATATGCTAGTTCGCCAAGTAATGAAAACGCATTATGCGCAGGTTTCTTTGAAGAAAGTGCGTATGGGCGATAAGAATTAGTTTTGTAAAATGTGCGAGAAGTATGCAGTTTGTATGGACGAAGAGCGCGTATACCAGGATGGAGTGAAAGGAAACGCGTATGAAAAGTACGATACGATTACACATTTATTATTCTTGCTATACGATACAGGGTTTCAACATGATAAGTATAGTTTCTTTGTATGATTGAGCTTAAATGTGTGGAGTAGGTCCGGTATGAAAATATGATGAGAAAGCATTAGCTGCAGTTGTGTTCTAAGGAAGCTTTGGATCCGGTGTGAAAATTGATGAAACGTAGTCCATGGTGGTGCTGAGGGTTGTAGCCTTCAGTCAGGGGTTGCTCTCCCCTTCCAGTGGCGTAAACGAGATCGGTCGGAGCTCCCTTCGGGAGAGGGCATTAACGAGGAGGGGGGTTGTAGCTCCCTTCCAGGAGAGGCTGGTAAACGAGCGCAGGTGGGTGCCTGCGTGCTGGTAGGAGTCTGTGCCAGCACATATGTTGTAAGATGTTTTCTCTATAATAAAATATTAAAGGCTGAGCAACTGCAGCGGTGGTTTTCTCCCAACTTGGGTTTCCACCTAAAATCCTGGTGTTCATGTGTGATGCTTATGTGTGATGGTTTATTCTGTTCTTACTGCACATGTTTACTGTTTATTGAACATCTAATGAATGAATGCTGGAATGATATAAGTGAAGAATTAATGGCATAATTATATCTTTGTGTATACGCGAGTTTTATTAAGGATATCCGTGTATATACGCTAGTTTGGTTTAGCAAAGTAGCGTATGTGTTTTAGAGAGTGAAAAAGTAAAAAGTTTGATAAAGTCCTAAATACTGACTCACCCCCCCCTCTCAGTATTTTTCCCAACATCCCAAAGATGGATCACATCTTCTAGAGAGTAGTTGGATCTTCTAGAATGTCATTTCTTCATGGGTACTTAGGGTACAATCAAATCTTAATGCATCCAGATGACTATCAGAAGACAAATTTTATGACACCTTGGGGTACTTTCATGTTCGCCAAGATCTCCTTTGGGCTGAAAATGGTAGTGACAACATTTCAGTGAGTGGTGGATATCACTTTTGCTAATGATAAAGATTTATTTTTGGTTATTTTCCTATATGATATAACATTTTTCTCTCAAACATATGAATATCACTTGCATCATTTTAGGATTGTTTTCCATAGGTGCAAGAAATTCAAAATTTCGCTGAATCTGAAAAAAGACTTTGTTTTCCATGGAAGAGGGAAAATTACTTGGGCATATTATATCAAAGGTTGGAATCTGCATAGATCCCTCAATAATTGAAGAAATATAGAAATTGTATTTCCCGAGAAACAAGAAGGAAATTCATACTTTTAACGGTAAGATCAACTTTTTGAGAAGGTCCATTCTTAACCTCATTGAAAAATTGTGGGAGATGACTAACACGTTCAAGAAGGGAAACGAAGCAAAGTGGTCTGAGGATGTAAGAAGATATTTCAATCAAGTCAAGTTTTCATTGTCTCATGCTCCTGTCTTAATTAGGCTAGATTACACTATGGATTTGATCATTTTTTTTATTTCCTTCCGAGCACACATTCGATGTCTTCCTAATGCATAAGAAAGAACAAAAAGAAAAAAAACCTATTTTATTTCTCTGTAGAGCCATAAGGGATGCGACATTCAGGTATAATATTATTGAGAAACAGGCCTTGGCACTTGTGAAAGATTTGAAATATTTCCATGTGTACATTCTTCATTCGCATATTTTTTCCCATGTTCATAATGTTGCAGTCAAGGATGTTTTGATGAAAATTGATCCTCAAGTTAGGCATGGAAAATCGATAGATGCAATTCTCGATTATGACTTCAAAATTAAACCAACGAATCTGATCAAATGACAAGGTTTGGAAAAGCTTATGGAAGAGTCGAATTTTCATGTTTTGGACATCAATCTCATGTTGCACTTTTCGAGGAAGAAGTGATTGATTCATCACCTCACGTACCATATATTTTTATATAATCTCCTTGGCATTCATACATTGTATATGTTCTTCAGCATTTGAATCCTCCGCTGGATGTGTCAAATAGTAAGAGTATATCATTGAAGTGCAAAGCTTTGAAATATTGTATTCTTGATAATGCATTTTTTCCTATGTTGGATGTGTCAAAGAGTAAAAGTAGATCATTGAAGTTGAAAGCTTTGAAATATTTTATTCTTGATAATTCATTATTTCTTTTAGCCCCCTATAAATTTTTGACAAGCAAACAGGGGGCTAGGATGTTTTTGAGCCTTCAAGGAATGCATTTCCTCTAAAAACACATCCTCCTTGTGCATTATGTTAGTCCCTGCCTTCAGAGAAGTTTTTTGCAGCATGTTCAACATTAAAACATCCTCTAAGCAGATCCATTCGAAAGTGCCCGAAGAGAGCTTTCCAACGGTATGCTACACTCTCAAAACTGACTTCTAGATTGAACTCTATGCCTAAGTGAAGTAAAAGCCCTTGTATCCCCTATATTCCCTATCTTCCCATTTTTCCTTAAACTTTGTTTTATCAAAGTTTTATATTTCTTTAATAAAGTCTCTTTTCCCTTTTCCGATTACAAATCGAATTATAAATCGTTCTAATACTTGTATGATTGTATTACTAACCACTTCCCCTTTCATACCCATGAAAATTTATTATAAAGCTTTATCTTAATATATATCCCCTCCGCTTATCAATCGTAATCACAAGTGTGTTCCAATCGTAGGTTTTATTTTCAACGTTCCGATCACTCATCGCAAATATTTGCGATGTGATTGATCGCGTCGCAAATATTTGCAATGCGATTGATCGATCGCAAATACCCCGATCACTCCATTCCTCCGATTGCCCGATTGCACCATTCCCTGACCACGCCATCCCTCCGATCGCACCTCCACCCGGTTGCACAATCGCAAGTCTCATCCTCTAATTTCTCCGATCACACCATCCTCCGACTCGCCCAGTCGCATGTCCTTTCCTCCAACCTCCGATCGCCCCATTCCCTCTGATCCTCCGATCACGTCTCCTCACCGATTGATCGCATCACAACCTTTTTAATATGCGATGCGATTGCCGCTTGCTCCCGAAATCTGATTGCGATTAGACCTATCGAGCCCACCGTACCATACTTCCACCTATTCATATAAAATAAGGCCATTCCCTGTGTAAATTGGAAAATTGTTATATTTTGTTATTACAAAGGGTTTTCCCCCAATCGCATCAGAATTTTCCTATGTATCATTTCGTCCCGCCCATCTCTCGATTCTGATTTGTGATTGAGATTAGACCCCCGGTCCCACCACTTAACTCTTTCGCTCATCCACATAATAAAGGGTTTTCCTTTGTTAAACCCAAATTTGGGTTTTATTTCAAAATACAAAGGGTTGTTCCCAATCGCATCGGAAATCTTGTTTCATATATATGTATCCCCACTCCCATCTCTGATTGCGATTTGCGATTCCATTTGGGTCCCACCTCATACGTTCATTTTCATTATATTTCATCGCATTTCTTTATATTTCCGCTTATATTCAAACCTTCACATTTTTCATTCAACTTTAATAAATCGCCCTCCGCCATGATCGGGTCCCACCTCCGTGGTTCCGCTTCATTAGTTTCCGTGTTTCCTTTGTAATTCTCCCAAACGTTAACCTTTGGGCTTTACACTGTGCGATCATTCCTCCACCATTTTCCATTGTTTCTACTGTTTCTCCACTGCTCCTCCACCACTCCTCCGCCCTCCGCAGCGTTTCTCCATCACTGCCTAGGATGTATGACAAGTTTATTTCATCATGCAGGGGTCACAGAGAGGCCAATTTAGTGGCCAAACGAGAGAGCAGAGACGGATTAGAAGGGACCGGACCTGTTAATTGAAGATTTAACGATTAATCCTACATTAAAAGGACTCAAAGCACAGTTTGAAGACTTAAGCACGCAAAGGTCATATCCACGTTTTAATATCAGCAGAACGCATTCCTCCAGGAAGGACGTTTACCTACAACATTCCTCATATCTCCTTGGGCCCTGAAACGGTTTATTATGCTGACAAAGCTTCTTAAAGACTGTCTGGACAGCAGTTATGAGGTATGGAGAGTCTTGTAGTTTTCCCATCTATGTCATTTATTCCAGAAGGCTAGCGCAGAGATCCAAACAGCCAGAGAGGTAATTCACGAAACACCAGAGGTCAAAATCGACCTGACAAAGATCTCCAAACCAGTCTTAGAGTACACACAGCGATGCAGATTTTCATTAAGCAAAGTGGGAATTCGACATACCTCTCCTCTATCTTAATGAGATCCATTCAATGTTCATCTACCTCTATTTTTCTCTTCCCCTATTAGAATTCCCAAGAGCGATATTGAAAAGGTTGTTGTTGGGTTGTTGTTGTCCAGTTGTTGCGGTTGCAGTTAGAACGATTCATTCTGACTGTTAGAACAATTTGGGAGGGATTAGCAGAGTATTTGTGTGGAGTAGGCTGGGAGTAGAAGTTTTGATTGTAAAAGACATTGAGCTCAGATGTATGTGATTGGTTTTGCATCATTAATCAAGCAGATTTCAAAGAATCCTGGTCTATTACTATTGGTGATGTTTTTCTTATTTTGTTTATCACATTTCATGCTGTTCATTGTTCTACTGGCTTGCATCAGAAATCTGGCATAGGATTTTCCCTTGTTAGGCACCCTATGCTTCTGCTCTCCTTTCCTTAGATGTTTCCTACTTATGTGTTATATAAGGGTTGGTTTCAGTTAATTTAACCAGTGTAGTGGATGTCATTTCCTGCTAGTTGATGTATGGATTAAATGAATCTGTCCTTAGATGTTCTTGTTGGGTTTAAGCTGGAAGATTTGGGAACACTGGGGATTAGAGTTAGCCCTGTCCACTAGGATCCTTGTGCAACGAGCTGGCATTTCTAAGATCTCTCTTGTTAAACTTATCTCAGTTTTCCCTTGGAGCATGCTAAAGATGACCTGGAGTTAAATGACCTCTGGTCCAATCTATAAGCTTCCCCTTTGTTTCTCCTTTGACAGCTGCCTTTGACTATGTCCAAGCAGGTCTAGAGTTAAATGACCTCTGGCCTGATCTATAGACAGAAATTGGGTTGCTTTCCTTCTTTCACCTTCTTCCCTTAATGTTCCATGCCATCATCTATCTAAAAAGATCCTTTAGTATAGACGACTTTCCCTTTGAAAGCCTTGGCTAGTTTTTGCAAGTAATTCTCCTCTCATGACTCCGTAGCCCAATGCATGGCACTTTATTGACCTACGCTCTTTGTTGAAGCATCCTGTTGTTTTGTTCTTTTCCTTCCATCACTTTCTTAGTCTATGATCTCATGAACAACTCAGCAACCAACCAAACAAATCATTTTAAAACCCCCTTTGTGCTTCATAACTATCCTAACATCTCATTTGAGCTTTCAAAGATATACCATTATTTGTTTTATTGGAGAGATCCCTCTCCAGGTCCAGGAGGGCTATATCCTAGGGCCCCAAAGTGGTTCTGATGTTGTCTCATCTTTTGGTCTTGCAAATCTGGCCAAAACATGGGAACCCCAACATAATGGCGACCATACTGGGTAAATAGACCACTTTTCCTTTAGATTTGCTTTCAATTGCTGATGGTGGACAACAACCTACTTCAAACAGTCAAATTCATCCACCTGGCGACTCCACACTCCATAACTCCCAAAAGCCCAAATGACTCCACTGTTAGAAGACTCTGAACTGGTTGAGAATATACCGTGACCTCTTTCTGATTTAAAAACATTCTTCCATGCATACAGAGAAGATGTGCCCCAATGAGTAGGGAGCATATCCCTAGATTCCCACACAAAATGCTTGAAGTGGACTGGTTAGAAAACCTACCTACCTTTCACGGTGAAAACGTTGATGACCCCTTGCTACATCTCATCAAGTTTCATATACATGTGTGAAAATTTAATGTTGAATGGCATGGATATTGCCTAATTAAAATGTTCATGGAAACATTAGAAGGAAAAGCTAGGGTCTAGTATGAACGGTTAGAGCCTCGGAGTTTGTTTTCTTTAAGGGACATGCACCAAGTGTTTTACAAGAATTATAAAGGAAACTCTCCATCCTTATCATGGGATTGTTGTGATCAATCTCATAATATCATACAGTATCTGTTAGATATTGATGAGGATTTGGTTAATATGCATCCTGAAGATTTTTTAACAGCCATTCAAGAATTTCATTTGCACCCTAGCTATCGTAACAACGTAGATGAATCAACTGAGGAAGAAAATAGTCGAGAGACTGTAGATATTCTTCATGATATTCCTGAAAACTCAGATGTTCATTTATCATCCCTTGTAGTTGAGGCTCAAGATGACATCCTACCTCAAATCTAGTCTTCAAAGGAAACAAAGAGTTGCTGCACTTCTGCACAAAGGAACACAAGACCATCTTCCCCTTTAACGGAAGAAGAAATAGATCAGATTATCAATGGACAGACATCCTCTGAATATTTTTACAGATCAGATATTCTTGTCCATTCATCTGATGAGATTTTTTGTACAGAGTTGGAAAGCTCACATGTAAATCAGAGTGAAGAGAAATCTACTGATGATCCAGTATGTCCGGTTGGAAGCATTACTGATATTCATGATTTTCTTATTTTTGATCTATCTGATGATGATGTTATCCAAACAGAAGATTTTCTTGCAGGGTCATCGTTAGTTGATTTACGGGAGGAAGATCTGAGCCAGCAATTTCAAAGAAGTAATGAAACCAGCCAGCCTATCTATGATACTGATGGAGAAAGCTACGACAGTATGATAGCAGATGAAGATTCTACGAATCTTCATTCTGCTTTACCACAGATCATCAGTGATTCTGGTAGCTAGCAGCTTTTCCTTTTAGAAGATGAGGAGGAAAGCGAAGAAGAGATTTGTGAGCAGGATGAAAGCAAATATCCTTCCCTCGAAAAAGTGGAGGTAACGAAAGATATCCCTGCTCATGAGAGTGCAGATCTTCTCACGGAGCTCGGTCCAGCAGTGAAAAACACATCAGAGCTCCAAGAGGACTCGGCTGCAATATATGACAAGTCCTCCAGTTCAGAAAATGAAGAAGATGAGGGAGATTCTATTTCTCAAGAGAGTCTTATTCTTGATCCAGTGGAAGGAGAAGAAATCCTGGTTGAAGCCTGTCTGCCAAATGTTTACAACCAGGTATCATTTCATGATCCTTATGTGCATCTCCTACAAACATTTGAAGAAGGGTCAAAGGTCTTTTTGAGAATCATGTTGCAAATAGAAAGAATATTTTTCGAAGCTACTATTGTGGAACAGAAAGAGTGGGGGCTACCCTGCCTATCCAACCTGCTCAAGGAGTTGAGCAAGAGGGACCAATCATGGGATAACTTGATGGACTGGTTGCATTGGAAGACAATGTTTGTAAGCTAGACTTATAAATATTCTAGTTAGAGTAGGGTAGGTAGGAAAAGCTCAATAAAGCTCAGTCTGTGAGCATATAGTTAGTTGTTTTGATTTCTACAAAGTCCAGCAAGTCAGACAGTCTAATCCTGGCTTGACTGTTTTTCAATTTCTGTCTTAGAATGTAGAGAAGAAATCTGCTAGACAGTTTAATCCTAGCAGATATTAGATTAGGTAGAGAAGCTATGAGGCCAACAATCTAATCTGGCCTCATGGAGTAATAAGGGTAGAAGTAGAATAGGTTTATTTTCTCGTTTGTAAAAATTGATGATGTAAAGGGTCTGCAAGCCCAAATGCACCCAGAAGGAAAAAATGTTAGGACTTTAGCGTGGGTAGGTAGTTGTATGGGAGAAATTTTATTGCTGATATGATGTCTTCATTATTTGTGGTAGTTGAAATCAAAGAAGAAGGTGGTTTAAACACCAGGCATCTGGCCTACACCAAAGATTTATTTTCTGAATTCTTGACTCCTTAAAGAAGAAGCCATCCCCATGTGGAGCCACTGTTAGCCCCCTATAAATTTTTGACAAGCAAACACGGGGCTAGGATGTTTTTGAGCCTTCAAGGAATGCATTTCCTCTGAAAACACATCATCCTTGAAGCCTCCTTGTGCCTTCTATTAGTCCCTGCCTTCAAAGAATTTTTCTGCAGCATGTTTAGTGTTAAAACATCCTCCAAGAAGATCCATCAGAAAGTGCCCGAAGAGAGCTTTCCAATGGTATGCTACACTCTCAAAACTGACTTCTGGATTGAATTCTATGCCTAAGTGAAGTAAAAGCCCTTGTATCCCTTATATTCCCTATCTTCCCATTTTTCCTTAAACTTTGTTTTATCAAAGTTTTATATTTCTTTAATAAAGTCCCTTTTCCCTTTTCCGATTACAAATCGCATTATAAATCGTTCTAATACTTGTGCAATTGTATTACTAACCACTTCCCCTTTCATACCCGTAGAACTTTATAATGAAGATTTTATATTATAAAGTCTCGCCCCTAACCACTTCCTCTTTCATACCCGTGAAACTTTATTATAAAGCTTTATATTAATATATATCCCCTCCACTTATCAATCGCAATCGCAAGTGTGTTCCAATTACAGGTTTTATTTTCAACATTTCGATCACTCATCGCAAATATTTTCGATGTGATTGATCGCGTCGCAAATATTTGCGATGCGATTGATCGATCGCAAATCCCCCGATCACTCCATTCCTCTGATTGCCCGATCGCACCATTCCCCAACCGCGCCATCCCTCCGATCGCACCTCCACTCGGTCGCACAATCGCAAGTCTCGTCCTCCGAATGCTCCGATTACACCATCCTTCGACTCGCCCGGTCGCACGTTCTTTCCTCCGACCTCCGATCGCCCCATTCCCTCCGATCCTCCGATCACGTCTCCCCGCCAATTGATCGCATCACAACCTTTGTAATACGCGATGCGATTTCCGCCCGCTCCCGATATTTGATTACGATTATACCCATCAGGCCCACCGTACCATACTTCCACCTATTCATATAAAATAAGGCCATTCCCTGTGTAAATTGGAAAATTCTTATATTTTTTTATTACAAAGGGTTTTCCCCCAATCGCATCGGAAGTTTCCTATGTATCATTCTGTCCCACCCATCTCCCAATTTCGATTTGCGATTGTGATTAGACCCCCGGTCCCACCACTTAACTCTTTCGCTCATCCACATAATAAAGGGTTTTCCTTTGTGAAACCCGAATTTGGGTTTTATTTCAAAATACAAAGGGTTGTTCCCAATCGCATCGGAAATCTTGTTTCATATATATATGTATCCCCTCTCTCGTCTCGAATTTCGACTTGCGATTCCATTTGGGTCCCACCTCATACTTTCAGTTTCGTTATATTTCATCGCATTTCTTTATATTTCCGCTTATATTCAAACCTTCGCATTTTTCATTCAACTTTAATAAATCGCCCTCCGCCATGACTGGGTCCCACCTGCGTGGTTCCACTTCATTAGTTTTCGTGTTTCTTTTGTAATTCACCCAAACGTTAACCTTTGGGCTTTACACTGTGCGATCATTCCTCAGCCATTTTCCATTGCTTCTATTGTTTCTCCACTACTCCTCCACCACTCCTCCGGCCTCCGCAACATTTCTCCATCACCTCCCGGGATGTGTGACAAGTTTATTTCATCATGCAGGGGTCATAAAGAGGCCAATTTAGTGGCAAAACGAGACAACAGAGACGGATTAGAAGGGACTGGACCTGTTAATTGAAGATTTAATGCTTAATCCTACATTCAAAGGACTCAAAGCACAGTTTGAAGACTTAAGCACGCAAAGGTCATATCCGCATTTTAATATCAGCAAAACGCATTCCTCTAGGAAGGACGTTTACCTACAACATTCCTCATATCTCCTCGGGCCCTGAAACGGTTGATTATGCTGACAGAGCTTCTTACAGACTGTCTAGACAACAGTTATGAGGTATGTAGAGTCTTGCAGTTTTCCCATCTATGTCATTTATTCCAGAAGGCTAGCGCAGAGCTCCAAACAGCCAAAGAGGTACTTCACGAAACACCAGAGGTCAAAATCGACCTGACATAGATCTCCAAACCAGTCTCAGAGTACACACAACGATGCAGATTTCCATTAAGCAGAGTGGGCATTCGACCTACCTCCCCTCTATCTTAATGAGATCCATTCAATGTTCATCTACCTCTGTTTTTCTCTTCCCCTATTAGAATTCCCAAGAGCGATATTGAAAAGGTTGTTGTTGGGCTGTTGTTGTCCAGTTACTGCGGTTGCAGTTAGAAGGATTCCCTCTGACTGTTAGAAAATTTTGGGAGGGATTAGCAGAGTAGTTGTGTGGAGTAGGCTGGGAGTAGAAGTTTTTTTTGTAACAGCCATTGAGCTTAGATGTATGTGATTGGTTTTGCATCATTAATCAAGCAGATTTCACAGGATCCTGGTCTATTACTATTCGTGATATTTTTCTTACTTTTTTATTACATTTCATTTTGTTCATTGTTCTACTGGCTTGCATCAGAAATCTGGCATAGAATTTTCCCTTGTTAGGCACCCTATGCTTTTGCTCTCCTTGCCTTAGATGTTTTCTGCTTATGTGTTATGTAAGGGTTGGTTTCAGTTAATTTAACTAGTGTAATTGATGTCATTTCCTGCTAGCTGATGTATGGATTAAATGAATTTGTCCTTAGATTTTCTTGTTGGGTTTAAGCTGGAATATTTGGGAACACTGGGGATTAGAGTTAGCCCTGTCCACTAGGATCCTTGTGTAACCAGCTGGCCTTTCTAAGATCTCTCTTGTTAAACTTATCTCAGTTTTCCCTTGGAGCATGCTAAAGCTAACCTGGAGTTAAGTGACCTCTGGTCCAATCTATAAGCTGACCCTTTTTTTCTCCTTTGAGAGCTGCGTTTGACTATGTCCAAGTAGGTCTGGAGTTAAATGACGTCTGGCCTGATCTATAGATAGAAATTGGGTTGATTTCCTTCTTTCACCTTCTTCCCTTAATGTTCCATGCCATCATCTATCTAAAAAGATCCTTCTAGTATAGATTACTTTCCCTTTGAAAGCCTTGGCTAGTTGTTCCAAGTAATTCTCCTCTCATGACTCCGTAGCCCAATGGATGGCACTTTCCTGACCTACCCTCTTTGTTGAAGCATGTTGTTGTTTTTTTCTTTTCCTTCCATCACTTTCTTAGTCTATGATCTCATGACCAACTTAGCAACCAACCAACCAAATAATTTTAAAACCCCCTTTGTGCTTCATAACAAGCCTAACATCTCATTTGAGCTTTCAAAGATATACCATTCTTTTTTTTATTGGAGAGATCCCTCTCTGGGTCCAGGAGACCTAGATCCTAGGGCTCCAAAGTGGTTCTGATGTTGTCTCATCTTTTGGTCTTGCCAATCTGGCCAAAACATGGGAATCCCAACATAATGGCGACTATACTGGGGAACTAGGCCACTTTGCCTTTAGATTGGCTTTCAATTGCTGGTGGTGGATAGAAGCCTACTTCAAACAGTCAAATTCATCCACCTGGCGACTCCACACTCCATAACTCGCAAAAGACCAAATGACTCCACTGGTAGAAGACTCTGAACTGGTTGAGAAGATACAGTGACCTATTTTTGATTTAAAAACATGCTTCCACGCATACAGAGAAGATATGCCCTAATGAGTAGGGAGCATATCCCTGGATTCCCACACAAAATGCTTGAAGTGGACTGGTTAGAAAACCTACCTACCTTTCAGGGTGAAAACGTTGATGACCCCTTGCTACATCTCATCAAGTTTCATATACATGTGTGGAAATTTAATGTTGAATGGCATGAATACTGCCTAATGAAAATGTTCATGGAAACATTAGAAGGAAAAGCTAGGGTTTGGTATGAACGGTTAGAGCCTCGGAGTTTGTTTTCTTTAAGGGACATGCACCAAGTTTTTTACAAGAATTATAAAGGAAACTCTCCATCCTTATCATGATATTTTTGTGATCAATCTCAAAATATCATACAGTATTTGTTAGATATTGATGAGGATTTGGTTAATATGCATCCTGAAGATCTGTTAACAGCCTTTCAAGAATTTCATTTGCACCCTATCTATCACAAGAACGCATATGAATCAGCTGAGGAAGAAAATATTCGAGAGAATGTAGATATTCTTCATGATATTCCTGAAAACTCAGATGTTCATTTATCATCCCTTGTAGTTGAGGCTCAAGATGACATCCTGCCTCAAATCCAATCTTCAAAGGAAACAGAGAGTTGCTGCACTTCTGCCCAAAGGAACACAAGACCATCTTCCCCTTTAACGGAAGAAGAAATAGATCAGATTATCAATGGATAGCCAACATCTGAATATTTTTATAGATCAGATATTCTTGTCCATTCATCTGATGAGCTTTGTTGTACAGAGTTGGAAAGCTCACATGTAAATCAGAGTGAAGAAAAATCTGCTGATGATCCAGTATGTCCGGTTGGCAGCATTACTGATATTCATGGTTTTCCTATTTTTGATCTATCTGATGATGATTTTATCCAAACAAAAGATTTTATTGTAGGGTCATCATTAGCTGATTTACGGGAGGAAGATCTGAGCCAGCAATTTCAAAGAAGTAATGAAACCTGCCAGCCTATCTATGATACTGATGGAGAAAGCTACGATAGTATGATAGCAGATGAAGATTCTGCGAATATTCATTCTTCTTTACCACAGATCATCAGTGATTCTGGCAGCCAGCAACTTTTCCTTTTAGAATATGAGGAGGAAAGCGAAGAAGAGATTTGTGAGCAGGATGAAAGAAAAGAGCCTTCCCTCGAAAAAGCGGAGGTAACGAAAGATATCCCTGCTCATGAGAGTGCAGATCCTCTTACGGAGCTCGGTCTAGCAGCGCAAAACATATCAGAGCTCCAAGAGGACCCGACTGCAATATATGAAAATTCCTCCAGTTCAGAAAATGAAGAAGATGAGGGAGATTCTCTTTCTCAAGAGATTCTTATTCTTGATCCAGTGGAAGGAGAAGAAATTCTGGTTGAAGCCTATCTGCCAAATGTTTACAACTAGGTATCACTTCATGATCCTTATGTGCATCTCCTGCAAACATTTGAAGAAGGGTCAAAGGTATTTTTGAGCAGCATGTTGCGAATAGAAAGAAGATTTTTCGAAGCTGCTATTGTGGAACAGAAAGAGTGGGGGCTGCCCTTCCTATCCAGCTTGCTCAAGGATTTGAGCAAGAGGGACCAGTCATGGGATCACTTGATGGACTAGTTACATTGGAAGACAATGTTTGTAAGCTAGACTTATAAATATTCTAGTTAGAGTAGGGTAGCTAGGAAAAGCTCAATAAAGCTCAGTCTGTGAGCATACATTTAGTTGTTTTGATTTCTGCAAAGTCCAGCAAGTCAGATAGTCTAATCCTGGCTTGACTGTTTTTCAATTTTTGTCTTAGAATGTAGAGAAGAAATATGCTAGACATTTTAATCCTAGCAGATATTAGATTAGGTAGAGAAGCTATGAGGCCAACAGTCTAATCTGGCCTCATAGAGTAATAAGGGTAGAAGTAGAATAGGTTTATTTTCCTGTTTGTAAAAATTGATGATGTAAAGGGTCTGCAAGCCCAAATGCACCCAGAAGTAAAAAATGTTAGGACTTTAGTGTGGGTAGGTAGTTGTATGGGAGAAATTTTACTGCTGATATGATGTCTTCATTATTTGTGGTAGATGAAATCAAAGAAGAAGGTGGCTTAAACACCAGGCACACCAAAGATTTATTTTATGAATTCTTGACTCCTTCAAGAAGAAGCCATCCCCGTGTGGAGCCACTGTTAGTCCCCTATAAATTTTTGACAAGAAAACAGGGGGATAGGATGTTTTTGAGCCTTCAAGGAATGCATTTCCTCTGAAAACACATCATCCTTGAAGCCTCCTTGTACCTTCTGTTAGTCCCTCCCTTCAGAGAAGTTTTCTACAGCATGTTTAGCGTTAAAACATCCTCCAAGCAGATCCATCAGAAAGTGCCTGAAGAGAGCTTTCCAACGGTATGCTACACTCTCAAAACTGACTTTTGGATTGAACTCTATGCCTAAGTGAAGTAAAAGCACTTGTATCCCCTATATTCCCTATCTTCCCATTTTTCCTTAAACTTTGTTTTATCAAAGTTTTGTATTTCTTTAATAAAGTCCCTTTTCGCTTTTCCGATTACAAATCGCATTATAAATTGTTGTAATACTTGTGCGATTGTATTACTAACCACTTCCCCTTTCATACCCGTAGAACTTTATAATAAAGACTTTATATTATAAAGTCTCGCCCCTAAACACTTCCCCTTTCATACCCGTGAAACTTTATTATAAAGATTTATATTAATATATATCCCTTCCGCTTATCAATCACAATCGCAAGTGTGTTCCAATCGTAGGATTTATTTTCAACGTTCCGATCACTCATCGCAAATATTTGCGATGCGATTGATCGATCGCAAATCCCCCGATCGCTCCATTCCTCTGATTGCCCGATCGCAGCATTCCCCGACTACGCCATCCCTTCGATCGCACCTCCACCCAGTCGCACAATTGCAAGTGTTGTCCTCTTATTGCTCCGATCGCACCATCCTCTGACTCGCCCAGTCACACGTCCTTTCCTCCAACCTCCGATCGCCCCATTCCCTCCGATCCTTCAATCACGTCTCCCCGCTGATTGATTGCATCGCAACCTTTGTAATACGCGATGCGATTGCCACCCGCTCCTGAACTCTGATTGTAATTAGACCCATCGGGCCCACCATACCATACTTCCACCTATTCATGTAAAATAAGGCCATTCCCTGTGTAAATTGGAAAATTGTTATATTTTGTTATTACAAAGGGTTTTCCCCCAATCGCATCAGAAGTTTCCTATGTATCATTCTGTCTCGCCCATCTCCCGATTCCGATTTGCGATTGCGATTAGACCCCCGGTCCCACCACTTAACTCTTTCGCTCATCCACATAATAAAGGGTTTTCTTTTGTTAAACCCGAATTTGGGTTTTATTTCAAAATAAAAAGGGTTGTTCCCAATCGCATCCGAAATCTTGTTTCATATATATGTATCCCCGCTCCCATCTCTGATTTCGATTTGCGATTCCATTTGGGTCCCACCTCATACGCTCATTTTCATTATATTTCATCGCATTTATTTATATTTCCGCTTATATTCAAACCTTCACATTTTTCATTGAACTTTAATAAATCGCCCGCCGCCATGACCAGGTCCCACCTCCATGGTTCTGCTTCATTAGTTTCTGTGTTTCCTTTGTAATTCACCCAAACGTTAACCTTTGAGCTTTACACTGTGCGATCATTCCTCCGCCATTTTCCATTGTTTCTACTGTTTCTCCACTGCTCCACCACCACTCCTCCAGCCTCCGCAGCATTTCTCCATCACCGCCCGAGATGTGTGAAAATTTTATTTCATCGTGTAGGGGTCAGAGAGAGGCTAATTTAGCAGCCAAACGAGACAGCAAAGATGGATTAGAAGGGACCGGACCTGTTAATTAAATATTTAACACTTAATCCTGCATTCAAAGGACTCAAAGCACAATTTGAAGACTTAAGCACTCAAAGGTCACATCCGCGTTTTAATATCAGCAGAACGCATTCCTCCAGGAAGGACGTTTACCTACAACATTCCTCATATCTCCTCGGGCCCTGAAACGGTTGATTATGCTGACGGAGCTTCTTAAAGACTGTATAGACAACAGTTATGAGGTATGGAGAGTCTTGTAGTTTTCCCATCTATGTCATTTATTCCAGAAGGCTAGCGCAGAGCTCCAAACAGCCAGAGAGGTACTTCACGAAACACAAAAAGGTCAAAATCGACCTAACAGAGATCTCCAAACCAGTCTCAGAGTACACACAGTGATGCATATTTCCATTAAGCAGAGTGGGAATTTGACCTACCTCCCCTCTGTCTTAATGAGATCCATTCAATGTTCATCTACCTTTGTTTTTCTCTTCCCCTATTAGAATTCCCAAGAGCGATATTGAAAAGGTTGTTGTTCGGTCGTTGTTGTCCAGTTGTTGCTGTTGCAGTTAGAGAGATTCATTCTGACTCTTAGAACAGTTTGGGAGGGATTAGCAAAGTAGTTGTGTGGAGTAGGCTGGGAGTAGAAGTTTGGATTGTAATAGCCATTGAGCTCAGATGTATGTGATTGGTTTTTCATCATTAATCAAGTAGATTTCACAGTATCCTGGTCTATTACTATTGGTGATGTTTTTCTTACTTAGTTTATCACATTTCATGTTGTTCATTGTTCTACTGGCTTGCATCAGAAATCTGGCATAGGATTTGCCCTTGTTAGGCACCCTATGCTTCTGCTCTCCTTGCCTTAGATGTTTTCTGCTTATGTGTTATTTAAGGGTTGGTTTCAGTCAATTTAACCAGTGTAGTGGATGTCATTGCCTGCTAGCTGATGTATGGATTAAATGAATCTGTCCTTAGATGTTCTTGTTGGGTTTAAGTTGGAAGATTTGGGAACACTGGGGATTAGAGTTAGCCATATCCACTAGGATCCTTGTGCAACCAGTTGGCCTTTCTAAGATCTCTCTTGTTAAACTTATCTCAGTTTTCCCTTGGAGCATGCTAAAGTTGACCTGGAGTTAAATGACCTCTGGTCTGATCTATAAGTTGCCCCTTTGTTTCTCCCTTGATAGCTGCCTTTGACTATGTCCAAGCAGTTCTGGAGTTAAATGACCTCTAACCTGATCTATAGACAGAAATTGGGTTTCTTTCCTTCTTTCACCTTCTTCCCTTAATGTTCCATTCCATCATCTATCTAAAAATATCCTTTAGTATAGATGACTTGCCCTTTGAAAGCCTGGCTAGTTGTTGCAATTAATTCTCCTCTGATAACTCCGTAGCCCAATGGATGGCACTTTCTTGACCTACCCTCTTTGTTGAAGCATCCTTCTATTTTGTTCTTTTCCTTCCATCACTTTCTCAGTCTATGATCTCATGACCCACTCAGCAACCAACCAGCCAAATCATTTTAAAACCCCCTTTGTGCTTCATAACTAGCCTAAAATCTCATTTGAGCTTTCAAAGATGTATCATTCTTTGTTTTATTGGAGAGATCCCTCTCCGGGTCCAGGAGGGCTAGATCCTAGGGCCCCAAAGTGGTTCTGATGTTGTCTCAGCTTTTGGTCTTGCCAATCTGGCCAAAACATGGGAACCCCAACAATTTCAGAAAGATCTCGGATGAGTTTCACTGAATTGTTTAGTGGAAAGCAAGGAAAAAAAAGTAATTAATGATTTTCACAAGGGTGATTATGCCGGTCATCTCTTTTGGAAAACCACATCAAACGAGATTTTGAGGGACATATTTTATTGGACAAGTTTGTTTTCTGATGTTTGAAAAACCTTCATGATTTTTCATGAGTGTCGTATATTTCAGGGTGTTAGCACAGTTCTTTTCTAAGTCATGAGTCCATTCCATAGTTTTATTTTTAGGATTGAACTTCAAAAAAATTCAAAATTTCAAAAAAAATAATAATTAGTCGCTACCAAAATTTCCAGAAGCACTAGTTTTAGCCTTTTTGGACAGTTTGTTACTTTCCTGTTTCTTTCTTTTTATATTTATTCCATTACTGCTGGAATTTCCGGAAGCATACTCTTTTTTTTAAGAAAATAAAAGAAAAAGTGCATTCTCTTTAGTTCAGCCACGTGTTCTAGTGTATATACACCTCAAATATTTTTTTAAATATTTTTAGATCTAATGATATGAGTTGTATTTCAATCAGTTAGTTTGAGTCAATTCGTAATATACGTTCAACCCATGTGTCACCCGTAGTTATGGATTGAACTGTTATCCTATCCTCCATGTCAACCCCAAGTCATTTTACCTATGTTTAGGTATCCGTTTTCCTGAATGAAGGACATCATGGTTATTACACTCCATGCCATAACCGTTTGGTTGGCTGCACAAAAGTGTTGCTGTAAATTTCAGCCAATCAACACCAAAGACTGCGGAAGTGACCGTTTGTCACAGATTTTCTAATCTCAAGACATTTGGAGCACAACATATAGAAAATGCAGCCAACTGAAGGTGATGATGGATTATCACATGATGCACATCATGGTGAGGAATATTTTAAATAATGAAGGATGATTTTCACGAGGTGATGAACCAAAATTTGATTTTAAAACCACCTAAAAAGAAGGAGAATGTCATTCAAAATTTAGCTATTTGAGTTTAAATTACTGAGATTCATAGTTTGAGGAGTAGTCTAGATTTCAGAAAAGGTTTTTAAAGGAGAATACAAACCACACTTGTAAGCCAAAATTCTTCGTACTCTGCCACCTATTAGTTGTAGGAGACATAGTCATTTATTTTCCGAAGATGACTAAAATAGGTCATAAGATAAATCGAATAGAGCCACAAGGTGTAGATCTAGTTTATGCCAATTCGAGGGTAAGAAGTTTGCTTATTTAGTCAGGGTGGTATTCTCTTTGCACCAGGTTAGGGAGATCTCACTCAGGAGTAGCCCAAGAGTTTTCTAACTCTTTTAATGGACAAGAAGCTATATTTTATAGCCTTACTTTGTAGGTATGTGAGGAATCCATTGTTGAAGCCTTTAACCTTCCCCAAGAAGGAGAAAGGTGGTTCATAGGGAAGGTCATTAGATGAGGAGATCTCAATAGTTTCCTCAAATATGATCATAGAGATCCAAATTAGGCAAAAGGAATTCCAATTAGCTATCTTGAGAATGAATGGGCAGAAGCTATCAATATTATCAAGATATACCTCACTTGTGAAAGGAGGTATACAGTTGTATTCCTCTATCACATGAGGTTTATTTTTCATATTGCAGGGATGAAGACATTAAATATACCATTTTTCTTGTTGAAAAGCCTGAAAAAGATGTCAGCAAGGGTTCAAACTCATGTTGATGTTTCATAGTATAGCTTGTATCATCAAGATTTGATCAAAGTTCTAGTTGAATAAGAGTTGGTGTTACGGGCAAAGCTACCCTAAGGTCTGGGTTGAGGGACCTAAGAGAGAGGAAGGAATATCATCACAAGAAGCACCCTAATTATCAGTTTTAATGCTTGAACTATAAAATTGAGGATACATGACCTTATCCGTTTGTCCTATGTCCGCGGCTGATCCCGCAAGGTGCAAACCCTCTGCTACTCCTCATGCTTCAAAACTTGAAAATTAGTCAAGAAAAAGAACACAAACTGGTTGCACATCATATATTTCCTAGATTTCAGCATGTTAGCATATATAATCTCATAAAAATAACATGAAATAAACCATTACAATATAATTTAACATGTATAAGAGACATATAACACAAATACATTAGGAACAGGACAAAGCTTCATTTATTTATAATATGTAAAGAGAAAGTGGATAAATCACCTAAGATCTACCATGGCTCGAAGCGAAATTGTCCTCTGGAGCCATCGAGCCCTAGCCTCACAAATATTCTTCCATAGAGGGTGCACAAAGGATGTCACATAAAGTGGGGGTGAACATCACAAGGAAATAAGGGTTTCCTAAACTAGGGAAGTGCAAGATGCATAGGGAAATATCAGACTTGATAAGGACTATAAAAGGCTATAATATCAATAGCATTCTCTCTCTCCTCCCTTAGTCCATTCCCTTGAGGTGTATTTATACTTCCTCAAATCAATTTTTTCAGTTGGGGAATAGTTAGGCCACAGGCTAGGGTAGTTAAGTTACAAGAAGAACTTGTAAAACCTGCCTAATTAGTAGGGATTTTTTGTATTTCTTAATATTTTAAATAGCATACATGGGTTAGTTATGGATGGACCCGCAACTGCATGCAGAAAAATCTGGGAAAAGTCATGTATGGAATTAAAAATATTGTTTTTTAAGAAGTGTGATCAAGTCTGAATGGAAGGGCTATCCAATGTGAATGCATAATTCATCAAGTACATAGAGGTGATAAATGATGCTATAATAGATGCCACCTAATATATGAGGTCAAAAGGGTACATGATGGCCGAAATGTATTATGTGCATAAGAAAGAATCTTGCGAGGACTAGAGAGGACTTCACTAGATTTTAGTCTGTCAAGAACCACTGATATAAATCATAAAGAAAGCTCATGTCTGAGGTAGACATACCTATGCTCAGTGGAATAAAATCATGTCTACATATCAAGTATGGAGTGGATACAATATGTATACAAGTAGAGTTGAACTGTAAAGTACATAGTGAATCATCTGATCACTTCCCGGAAGTACATATCAAAATCATGTCCATGTATCACATAAAATACTAATCAATGATGCTTCAAAGATAACTGATCACTGAAGCCGCAATTGAATCTCTAAGTACCAAATCATAAGTGGTGGAGCAAAGGGTATTGCACGCAAATCAAGTGCCAACATATAATATGTTGTTGTAAGGAACTACAACATATAAGGGTGGATGGTGTCACTAGCAGAAAACTGAAGGAGATGTCAAAGTGAACCAAAATATGTTGATGTAAACCCAAGGTCTTCATCGATCACCATGGCACAATTATACAGAATGAGAATAAATGAGTTGAAGTCGACCATGTGAGAAATATTTTGATTATCGGTCATTGATGTATACCGTTAACAAACGCGAGGCAACTCACTGATAATGATGATGAGAGTCAAGGTTCCCCATTACAATATAACAAGTGAAAATAAATGAGATGAAGTCAAACACTCGAGAGAATCTTCAAATCAGGAGACATTTATGTATTCTCATTGTTGATAACGAAGGAGTCTGCCACTGATCACTACAAACCCTAAGGTACTGAAAAAATGACTCTAGACCTTATTCCCAGAGAAATGAGTTGGAGTCTATGGGTAAATATATTCTGGAAGGAAGGCATTAAGGCATCCCACATCAATCTAGTGTAAATTTAACCTGCACGCCAAAATTTGGAAGGAATCAGATGAGAAAAAGTGAAGTAACCAACCTGAAGTACATTTTTGGCATGCACAAAATGTAGCTAGTGCACGACAGAAACCATTTGAACCAACAAATAATGAAAGCTGAAAAAAAGGCAAGGAATCCACCGATAGTGTGAAATTGAAATCAAGGCACTGCATGAATCCATGGTGTGATAATGTAAACTAATTTCGAACACAAGGGAAACCAGTCAATCAAAGACCCATGGTGTTGATCAAATGTTGAGCACAAGGTAACCTATCAATGATGTAAATAGGACCAGGGTGCAGCTCTAGGTTTACTCTCAGATCAATTTGTTGAAGTTTATAAGATACAAACCTGCCAAAAATAAGTTAATGGAGACCTTCTCAAACCAGCATGAGAAAAGGACCAAATAGATGATGTGATAGAATAAGACTTTGACAGACCGGGATGGCCGACTGAAAAATGAGTCAAGAGACACTGCAAAAAGGCCAACTGAGGTTAAATTCCCTTGAACAAAAGTACGACATATTTTCTCTTTGTATAATTTTTTTATTTAGGTGGCATAAACAAACCCTCCATATGATTGGAAGAGGTAACCAACCAGGGGATTACTGACTCGATAAAAAGGTTACGAATTCTCCTAAGTCAAAACTAAACCCATCCAAAATGGAGAAAATGGGAGCCACTAAGGTATATGGCCAGAATAAAAATAGCGAAGAAGAAGAAGAATAATGAAGGTACAATGCATAAGTCATGATGGGACTAAACATGACTCCTGAGACTACACAAGTTGTAGCATGGGTGACAAGTGCTAGTGAGGAACTAACTAAGAAGACCATATAAAGGATGGCTCTACCATCATATCATGATTTATAATTCAGTGAATGAAATTCGTTTAATATTCATAATATGATGGGGTCGACCCTATGGAAAGATTTCAGAATGGAGGCTATTATGCATAAGTGCAATGGAAAGTGAATTCCCTAACCTATATGCTAGTTGAGAATAAAATACCTGCCATGAGAGGTCAGTGGTCATGGATCCGAAGAAAAAATGGAATCATCTCGAAATCAACAGAATTGACCTGAAAATAACCTATCCCATCACTTACAAGCCAAAAGGTTAAACAATTGTGAAAAAATTCAAAAATAACCACAAATGAAATTTGCGATTTTTTTTTTGAATTCTGCGCATAAATAGGCCTTTCGGACTCACATTTGGTCATTTGTGTTGTGAGGAAATTGTGAAAGTTCTCTGGAGCAAAAATTCCCCTTCTTGCAAACGGAGCAATTACCCATCGAATCGATCCAAATCAGTCAGGTAAGCTTCATAATCAACTTATTCATTAATTTATTTATCATTTCAAGTAATTTTTCTGGATTTTCACCATAGAAATATATGTTTTTTTCTGAAACCCTCTGCGTATATGCGGGTTCATAATGAGGAACTCGCGTATAGACGCGATTGTGTCTGAATGGATTGGTGTATGTGTAGAGAGAAATTTTGAAATTGATTTCTAAACAAATTTTGGATGAAATGATGCAGAATGACCATAAAATGGAGGGAAAGAGTATAGCACAATTGATAATGAGGTTATACAAGACCAGTTATCCTTGGATATACTCCAAGGATGTTTATTATTTAAATTATTCAAAATTCCAAACATGAAAACTAACATAAGGTTGCTCCAGATGTTAGTGAATTATTGGGATCTGGATGAATATTCTTTCATGATAGATAAAATTCCACTAAGGATTGAAATTGAAGACATCTAATTCATAACTGGACTCTCAGGGAGAGGGGAACCAGTAAATTTGTAGGGAAAGCCCACAAGAGTGTAAAATGTAGAGGATTATATTCGTGTTTATTGTGCTGAGGTTACTCAGAAGGTTGGGACATAGATCCCAATTAGATATGTGCGAGATCTACACATGAAGATTGTTATTTTCACCATTGTGAGGGTAGTCGGATCAACTTCCTTACACCAGGCTTCACGAGGAAGCATGAGTCTAGCAGTGGATTACTTGACCACGCTATATGATTAGTGCGCAACCTTATTGGAAAATTTGAATAAACAATTGACTTCAATCCAGAAAAGTAAAACAAATCATTTTGGTTATGGTACTGTTCTCTATACATTATTCTTTGAGAGAGTTCCAGGGCTTCACCCCAAGATCATCTCTACCATCAACATCCCTTGCGATCCACGAATAGCTAGGTGGGAAGATCTGATGAAGAGACTGGGGGGTACTAAGGTCCCCCGAACTACTTGGGATGATGAGTTCTTCCTTTGGTGTGGAGAACATGTCATCACAGTAGAGGAGTATCCCTACACTGAGATGAATTTCAGAGGAGATCCAAATTTGATCCTTCCACCCGGTGCAGCATGGGGACAATTAGTAAGATCGCACAATGATTTTTGATTATATGATTTTTATTTTTATTTTGAAATTATATGAAAATGAAAAATAATTTTGTTTAAGACAACATGACCTACAAATTTTATGGATCGTAATGCAAACATGGGACCAGTGGGACTTGAGGGTTTCCCGAGGCATGGGTACCACAGAAGAGAAGTTGAGGATGCTAGAGAAGACCCAGGGAGAACCCTCCATGCTATATAGAAAAACTTGGAGAGTTTGAGTCGCCAAGTCCCTATGGTTTCCATAGAGGATCTCCTGTAGGTTATACAAAGACGTATGGTTGGAGTAGCACGTGACTCAGTGTCATTGTTCCATCATCTGGAAATGACTATAGTTTTCTTATGGAACACCTATCCCGAGCAGGGCCAACAGGGATAGATTTTATTTGATCGTATGACTATAATTTTTTTTATGATGAACATGATCGGGCATAAGCCTTAATTTTGTAGGACATGATTGTCCGATTTTTGTATATTTTTCACACACTCTGATCTAAATATATATATATATATATATATTTATATATATATATATATATATATATATATATATATATATATATATATATATATAATGATTTTATATGATGTGATTGTCCCAAATTTACAATGATAAATGATATTTTTGATATTTAAAGTGTTGAATGATTAATATGCCAATCAATTGCTTGATTAGCTAATGAGTCTGAAAGCCAATTATCTGAATGAGGAATTTGAATGAATCTAACATATTGAAATGAACGTTGTAACAAATTCACTCTAAGAAATAATCGATGTAAAATTGGATCTATGACATGATAGGTGTTATTTAATTGTGAAACCATCAGTTGCGAATCCAAGTATACTACTAACAAATAAACACCAAGAGATATTTCCTTCGAGAGTAGGTTGACCACTGTAGTGTACTCTACCACATTGTTTGACACAGGACCAATGCATACACCCCTTGATACTAGCAACTGAGTGGATGGAAAGTGAATTACCCTAGCCGCGGAAGCAAGATTTCGGGTATGTCTACTAGCACCATCGGCAAAGCCAAAATGACTTGTCTCATCCAAAAAAACCTACCAAATCATATCAAAATCATCAAAGTCACATAAAAAATCGATAAACATACATGTAAAAAAATTACAATATATAGAAACGAAGCAAATTCTAGGCCAAAGCCTAGGCATAATACTTCTTCATATAGAGCCCATTTGTTGGCTTCACCGGCTCGTCCCCATTGAAATCATTCAAGGCATAAGCTCCCTTTTTTAGGAACCTTTTAACAATAAAAAGGGCCATAGCATATAGATTTGAACTTGCCTGCCCCCAAGGCATCCTTGTCTTGAGCACAAACCAAAATAAGGTCACCTTCAGAGAAAACCGTAAGTTTGATCGACTTATTGTACTGAACCTTCACTCATTTCTTATGAGCTTCATTCATCATAGCTGCATCTCGATGGTGCTCATCAAGATGCTCAACATGGAAAAGGTGTTATTTGAGACTTAAAGTGTTAGGAAGAAGCTCAACTTCTAGTTTAAGGGAAGTAATTTCGCATTCAATAGGAAATATTGATTCTAGGCCATAAACTAGTTGGAACAGAGTGAATCTAGTAGAAGTATTCATAGACATCCGGTATGCCCAAACTACATGATACAACATGATGTGCCGATTGGATCTGGATTTATCAATCATTCGTTGAAGGATAGCTTTCAAGGACTTGTTTACGGCTTCAACCTTCTCATTGTCCTGAGGATTATACGGAGGTGAATGCTCCTGCCTAAAACCCAATTTGAGAGCCAATTTAGCCATCATGGTGTTTCGAAACTGACTGCCATGGTTAGTAAAAATCTCTTTGGGGATACCAAAGCGATAAATGACATGGTTGAATAGAAACAGGGTTGTTATTTCAACATCATTTTCAAATTTAGGCATAGCCTCATCCCACTTTGTAAAGTACTTTACTCCTAAAATAATGTACTTATGATCCTTTTTCGAAGGCGGGTTAGAAGTAGTATAATCAATACCCCACTTTGTGAATGGACTGACAGTGACAACAGGAAATATCGAAGCTGGATGAGCGTGCATCTTCTGAGTATAGTCTTGACAAGGAGGACATTTCTTGACCACCTCAACAAAATATTTGAAAATCGAGGGCCAAAAATATCATGCACGCAAGATCTTTTGTGTTGTAGCAAGCCCAGACAAATGACCACCACAAGCTCCATTATGGAAATCATTCAGCATAACCTTAGGTTCTTCAAGATTCAAGCAATGTCTAAGGATCGAATTGACCTCGCGATGATATAGAGTGTACCGATAATAAGATAATTTTTTTCTAAGTGACACAATTTTCAACACTTGTCTTTCGAAAAAGCTAAGGGAATATTTGAAGTCTAGAGATAAAAAATGAGATCTCCATACCAAGGATCTTGTGAAGAAATCAGGAAAATATGTTCATCAGGGAATGACCCTTCATAAACAATATCTTCTCCACAGGACAACTCAGAGATCAACTCCACAAATACCAAATATTTATTGGATTTTGCATACAGGAACTCGAGATCAAACTCTCGCAAAATGACAATCCATTATTTTTATTTTCCCCCAATCACTTGCCTATTGAGAACAAATTGAAATGGATTAAATGATACCAAAACATAAGTTTTGTGAAGAAGGATATAATGCCTGATCCGCTAGAAATGATGGACAGTTTCCAAAGCTAATTTCACAATGGGATAATACTGGAGTTCAAGACCCACCAAGCCTTGATTAAGGTAGCATACAACATGCTCACAAAGAGCATCATATTCCTAAACCAGAACCATACCGATAGTAGATTCTATTGTAATGAGATACAAAATCAAGTCTCTTCTATAATCAGGTGGAATCAATAATGGAGCAGAGGTCAATGCCTTTTTCAAAGCATCGAACGAGTGTTGAGCAAAGTCATCCAAAAATAATGGAACTCCTTTCTTTGAAAATCTCATAAATCCTTTCATCACCTCGGCATAATTAATGATAAATCTCCTTAAGGAATTGGATTTACCTTATATACTTTGAAGCTGACGAATAGAAGACAAGGGAGGCAACTAAAGCATTTCCTCAACCTTTGAGGGATCTATCCGAATCCCTTCCATAGACACGATGAATCCCAACAATTGACCGTATGTGATGGCAAGACACACTTATTAGGGTTCAACCAAATTTCATAATAACAACACCATTCAAAAAATTATCAAAGGTGTGAAGGATGATCAATTATCTTTCGAGAATGAGTAGCTAAATCATCCAAATATGCTTCGATAATATGCTTGATGTTGTGGAAAGCATAGGACATGGCCCGCTGGAAAGTAGCTCCAACATTTTTAAGGCCAAAAGGCATATTTTTGTATGCAAATGTACCCTAGGAGTAAATAAAATCAGTCTTATGCTGATCTTCAAGACGAATAGTAATCTGATTATATCCCGAGAAACCATCCATGAAGGAGAAAATCTCATTCCCCGCAAACTCATCAATAATTTGATCAATAAATGGTGTGGGGTAATTATATTTTGGACATGCCTTATTCAAATCCTTGAAATCAATTCAAACTCAGATCATTCCTTGTTTCTTGTCCACAGACACTGGATTCAAAACCCACTAAGTTAATGGAATGGGGTATATGAAACCTTCCTTTAGCAGCTTCTCAACCTTGGCCTTGATATTTGTCTCCTTCCTAGGGTTTACTAGAAAAAGCTTCTGCCTAATAGGCTTAGCATTTTTGTAAGTCTTGATCTCATGCTAGACAATCGATGGATCTATTCTAGGCATTTCCTCATAAGATCAAGCAAACACATCCCAAAATTCTCTAAAGAGATCGGTGTAAGTCTGAATCTCTTGAGGGGAACATTTAGCTCTGATGAAGAGATTCTCAATAACGTTGGGATCTCTATATATGTTCATTGGGGTAGTATTAGAAATAAAAACCATGTTCCCTTTAGAAAAAAATTGTGTTGGAGCTAAGGGATTCAAGACCTAGTGAACAAGACTAGAATACTCAAGGCTAGATAATATTGTTTCAACTTCTTGCAAGTCTGGTATAAAATAGGATCAATGATGCAAATCATCCCACAGTCTTTTTACACCATTAATTGCTTCAAGGATATCCTATTCATATGGAAGAGTTGTATCAAGGAAATCCTGAGCAGAAGATGAACTAAGAGTCCAAGGCAGAGCCACATCTCCATCCAAATCCTCTGGTGAAAGAGAAATCAGAGTGGAGTGTGTAGAGTCAACAACAGATTGAAAGGAAATCTCAGTTGTAGACCTAGGGAATGCCATTCCATCCACTTTACCTTCCTCTAATGTGGAGGTAGAAGAAGGCAAAGTCTAAGGATCTGAAAAATAATGAGTTTGAAATAACTCTCTTCGAATAGGAACCTTGGAGGATGAGATCGCATTAATATGAACTGAAGGGGGAAGAAGATCAAAAGTACCCATCAACGATGTATATATTCCAATCCCCAAATTCTCAACAGGTTTCTTGGTATCATTCACCAAGGGTACATTAGAGTTAGTAGATGCATTTGGATCTACAGGAGAATAGTCCATCTCGTCAACAGTGACAACCCTCCCTTCATTGTAAAAACACAAGATGCGAAATAACAATGAAGCAACAACATCCATCTCATAAATCCAATTCTACCCCAACAGAAGGTTGTAGCCTAAATTTTCATCAACTATCTTGACCTCAATATTGACAGTTTTACCCCCAACAAAGATGGGTAAATTTGGAACAATGCCATGTGGCCTGTGAGAATGACCATCAAATTCAATAAGAAGAGAAGATGAAGGGATAACTGAAGGAGATACAATGTCTTTCCATAATGAGATATACATGAGACATGTGGAAGCACCCTCATTGACTATTGTTCGAAAAATATTGATCTTCTGACATGTAGACCTAATTTGAAAAGCCGTGTGATGAGGAAGCCTCTTCTTAAAATTCAACATGTCAAATGTGATCATAAGAGATTTGTTTTATCAATAGCCTCAATCACAATGAGAAATGCACTCCTTTGTGCTAGGCATTATTGGAGTACCTCTAATGTAGATGTGGCACAAGGGCTTTGGGCCATCTCTTATACAATAGAGTAGTTCTGGGAAACCTTGGAATTAGGATTAATCATCGTATGCTTCATAGACCCTTTTGGCATCCGAGGTATAGACTCAACTGCAGGCATCTCTAAATGGAGTGGCTCAGAATTACTAGGATCACCCTTAGCTTTCGAAGACTAAGCTTCACCATAATATTCATATCTTGTAGAGATATTAGCATGAGAACTCACCATATATACATTTGAGGAATTTTCCTCTTCCTATTTTCCCCCCACGAGAGCTTCAGTATTAGCATTCATGCCAGCAAGAAACTGCTACCCTTGGGGGAAAGGTTTTGTCAGTATAGCCTAGGAACTAGAGGAACCCTGCTGAGCTAACAAGCGTTAAGCATCCTGAATTTTCAGGCAGAGGTGAGTAAGATGGTCTCTGGTGCATAAATTGCATGGAAACTTAACCTTCTTCTTATTGTTCCTCTTACCCTCTCCAACACTATCGTTGGATATATTAGCATTACCCTTCCCATCCTTGTTTTTATTCTTATTATTCTTTCCCTTCTTCTTCCCATCAGATTTTTTATTTCATTTGGGGTTAGAAGCCTTAACAACATTAATATTCAAGGTTTGAGAAGGATTCGACACCAACGGCATATCCCGACCAGAAGGAGCATATTGTAAATACAACTACTATAATTGATTTAGTAGTTTAGTCGTGTCGCTATCATTCGAACTGATAAGCCCATCAACATGAGGACCTGGCTTTGTTTTGGCTAAATCCACTTTGGAATGAGGAGCATCTGAAAAAATATTATTAAGGACCCCAGACTGAGAATAGATCAGTTCTAACTGCTGAGCACTAAATATAGCTCGTTCCTTAGAGAATACCCCAGAAAGGGATAAATCCTTCGAGATTTCTAGCTGTAAGGATTTAAGAAACCATTCGATAAGGAACACATTCAGAATCTGGGCTTTGATAAGCCTCTTCATTCTCCTCCATTCTTGAATATGATCAGAAATTTTTGTTTCCTTGTCCTACTGGAAATTTTCTAGGAGATCAGTCATGGCATGATAATGAACATGCACATGGAAATGGTTCATAAACATAGTAGCCAACTAGCCAAAATTAGCAAAATTTCCCTCTGTCAGCTCAAAGTACCATTTTGCAGCATTTCCAGTTAAGGTGCGTTGAAATAGCCTCAACCTAATTGAATCGTTGATAAGGTAGTTTGACTAACATCATAAGTGGAAATTGGTAACATGGTCAGTTAATCTTCCCTTCAAATATTCGAATATCTGAGGGAAGTTTAGTAGGGACCGGAGGCCAACCCGGGCTGTATCGAGTAGGATCATTTGTCAATTTTGATAAATCTGGAACGTATAAAGTTGTCAGGAAAGGTAAGTGCAGAGGAGCTTGATAATTCCATCACTTAAAGGAAGGATTCCCAAAATTTTGAAAATAATAGACTAGATTTGTTGAGGCACCAGGTTGCCAAAGATTGTTCGCAGAAAAGGCTAAGCTAGTAAGAGAAACCTTGTGGCCCAAAAGTACTTAGAGAAGGACCCCCTCCCATCGTAGGATTACCATAAACAGGGTTATTTCCTCCAATCGAAGTGTTAAATGAAGAAGAAACCCCTTGGTAAGGGTTCCAAGAATTGGCGAATGGAGAGAAACCATAAGAAGCACCTACAAAAGGGAAAGGTACATTCCCTTGTTCACTAGAGAAAAAATAATTCCCAGCTCCCAACCTTGTAAAATCATGGTTCCGGCCTGAAAAATAATTATAAATTTGATCCATTAGCCATAGAAGTCATGGGTGTGGAGACAGTAGAAGCAATAGTGAAGAAAACATAAGGAATTTCACTAGATGGCATTCCAAAAGAAAGGGGACCAGAATGGCAAGAAAATGCTTGGGTGACCCCACTCATAGATGGAATAGAGGCAGAGCCAAACATAGAAGCACTAGGAGTGATAGTTGAAATAGAAATAACACCCCCTCCTTCGACTGAAAGAGGAGTATGCACACTTGAAGTGCTCATATCCGAATTTGTGCTTCTAACCATGGCCATCAAAATGAATGGATAAGGATGGGGGCTAGCTGGTCTCTGAGACATAGGCCCAACATATAAAAGAACATTTGGAAAACTGGTAGGAAGAGGAGATGAAGGAGTACCTAGAGGTTCAGGAACCTCTTCAACTTCAACTTCTTCTACTGGAAACAAGACTCTAGATATGAGTGGAGCACTCCTCTCTATAATATCACTAGTACTAGGACCACCTGTAGAAACAACAGCCCCAGTCGAAGGATCACTCTCTGATGTGTTCGCAACTACTGGATGAAAATCACCAACAGAATTTATCCTACGCCTTCTTGAAGAAGGCTCGACACTCACAAGGGAAAGCCCAAGAAGCCTCCTCAATCAACGAGGTGATCAGTCAACCACTTTTCATAATTATGAGATTAATTAGACTCAAAAAATTAAGAAACTATGGAAATCTAGGAGAAAAGAGCACACTCTATCAAAAGTCCCTAAGATACAACAATCAAGCAGTCTTCAGGCATTTCTGCTCTTAGGGATGAGGACCAGACATCAAAATTAAAGAAAGAGAATAAAAGGACCTTCCGAAAATAGTCTGGGTTAATTACACCACAGGTCTACTAGCGAAGGTAACAGAAACAGTTACGTTGACATCCTGACAAAAATCGTTGCTGGTACAAGTACCCGAGCATCAGAAGGGAACCCTCCAAAAGTACTAATGAAAGTGATACAATGTCTACCTCAAGAACCATTGGTATTCACCCTTGCAGTCACCTATGTGATACATAGGAAAGGAAACTAAGGGCATCAGTCTATATCAACAGTTGGGAAGAATGGTCTTAGGTCAATATTCAGCAAATAGGAGAGGGGGTATCTCTCTTCTCTGCCTTCACTATCCCTCACACTTAACTCTCTATAGGTAGAGCTTTCCCGGTCCACTTAACGGAGTTTAATTTCACTCATTAATCAACTTCCACATTTGACAGTTTCGAGTGGCCTTGGAGACTTAACTCTCCACTCACATTTTCCAAGGCCCTATGACCTAAAAAAGTTGGTGTATAGTCAATGACAACGAAAAAAATTCTAGTTAATTTTCGTTAATCGCTTGATTTTAAATGGTTGTTTGTTGAGAAACCAACTCCAAAAATAGAAGAAAGAGATATCAAGACCTTAGAAATGAGACACTTCGAGGGGGAAACCTCCAATACATTACAAGAATGAACAATTCTTGGATGATACAAATTACAAAACCTCCTTTCTATATATAGGAGTCCATGGGGCCATAATGTAATCCTAGTGGGGCCACAATGTAACCCTAGCCGGCCTAAAAATAATAATGTAAAGGCACAATAATAACAATATGGGGGTTAGAGGGGTACAAGAATAACAATAAGGGGGGCTACAGTAACATAATAAGGGACTACACTATTAATATAGGGACTTAACATGCCCCTCTCCTTCAAACAAGTGTTGTCCTTAATACTTGATTATTTCTTGATGCTTCTGTACAAAATTCTCATCCTCCCATGTGGAATCTTCTATAGGAAAGTTCTTCCACTTGCTAATATACTCTGAAATTGATCATACTTTTCGAGTTCTTGTTTCTATGACTACTTCATAACTTCTTTAGATGTGATGTTGATCTTCTTATTGTTTCATTAGATTCTGCACCAAAGTTAGGTTATCCTTTGAGAGTTGGAGAACTTGTTGTTGATGCTCGATTTGATATTCCACTAATTTATCATCCATATTAGCTATTATTTGATCCTTCAAACCATCCAAATTAGCCTCCATTTCTGCTTTTAAACCATCTATGTCATGTTCAATTTCTCTTCGTAAGATCGAAACTTGTTTCACTTGGTACCGTAATTTTGATATCTCATACTGCAATTCTTCCTCTTCATCCATCATAGTATAGCATTTTGAGGGCTTAATGGGTATGGAATTATTTTTTGGAGGCATTATAGAACCCAATACTGATAAAAATTCTAAAATATGCCCTTGGAATCACTTCAAACTGTTTTTTCAAACAAACGTTATGCAATTTTAAAAACCAAATACACACCTTTTTCTTGCTTTTGAGGAGCTCGATATTGAAACTGAATTATCTCTGTGATTTAAAATCTTCAATATCTGAAATTTGGCCCTTTATTAGTCCTCTGAAGCTTCTTTCAAATTCCATAGTTCTGACTTGATTTCAATTCTTCAAGGCAAAGTTATGTCCAATCTCCCACAATTACCTAATTATGGACTGGTTCAGTAGAGCGAACTTGTACGACTTGCCACGTGTCATTGTTTGCTCCTTTCGCTTTAAAATTTATAGATAGGAAACTACCATCTGTGTACTTCTAGTCACTTTTTACATAATTCCAATCCGATGCTCAGAGAGAGAGTTATGAATATTTTCTCACGATCACCTCTAAGAGATGAAATTCGAGAGCCTGAAAAAGACCTAACTTCCACAGATCCTATCTCCAAAAATATTGTGAACCAAGCTCTAAAATTTTGCGACGATGTTATTTAGGAAGTCTACTTCGTGCTCTAAAAATTTTAGATTCTGACCCTTCATAGAAACAAAGTGATAGCGAAAATTCCGCGATGACATTTTTAAGTGAAATTCAGGAGCCTGCAAAAAGCCCTAACTTCCACAGATCATATCTCCGAAAATATTGTGAACCAAGCTCTGAATTTTTCGACGACGTTCCAAAGGATTTTAGCTTCGCACTCTAAAAATTTTAGCTTCTCAACCTTCGTAGAAAAATAGTTATATCTAAAATGCCACAATGAACTGTTTGGAGTAGCGAAACCCTAGAATCCAAAGCTCTGATACCAAATGTTGAGAAACCAGCTCCAAAAATAAGCCGCTTCAAGGGGGAAACCTACAATACATTACATGAATGAAAAATTCTTGGATGATACAAATTACAAAACCTCCTTTCTATATATAGGAGTCCATGGGGCCACAAGGTAATCCTAGTGGGGCCACAATATAACCCTATCCAACCTAAAAATAATAATGTAAGGGCACAATAATAACAATATGGGGGTTATAGGGGTACAACAATAACAATAAAGGGGGCTACACTAACATAATAAGGGAATACAATATTAATATAGGGACTTAACATTGTTATTTAAGTCACTAGTAGATGGAAAATGCAACTTATGATGTTTTCGACACAAAAGAGAAATCAATAGAAAACCTACTACATGAACATGAAATTTTTTCCTTTCGATGACAAGATATTTCTACTTGGGTTCTACGAAGGAACTAATTAAAAAAAATACTTCTTTTTTCTCTTCAATATCACTCTTCACACACTTGAAAAACTACCAAAAGGACTAGAATTCTTAACGGTGCAACTAATGCAAAAACTGCCAATGATAAATGCAAATCCTAGGACTACTCACAAAGGGAAGCAAAAACAAAGTTTCTAAATAAGATTTGTCTGATCACTTTGACAGAAAATCAGGGACAAACCCCAACAGGAAATTCTTTGCACACAACAATGCCAAAGTAATCTTTATATAAAAGAGACAAATCCAAACAAGGGCTCCTCTTGAAACCAAGCAATTGAACCAAAAATGAGAAACTAGAAAATTTCTCCAAATTGATGAAAATTGTGAAAAGAAAACCAAAGCAAAAGCAATGGAAAGGAAAGAATGCTTTTTGGATTTTCACTTTTTAAGGAAATAAGAAAATTTCATTAAGACAAGCACAAAACTACCAAAGGTCCTAAATCAAGAAATTGAGCCAACAAGGGAACTTCCAATTGCACAAGCCAACTATGCCACTTTCGCAATGCGACTCAAACAAAAAAAAAGAAGTAACTGACTGAAGAAACTGATTCAAAACAATAGTATACACTTGCGGCAAACAAAAACTTCAAGAAAATTATGCAAGCAACTTCAAGATTCACTAGAAAGTTGATCCCAAGAAAAAAGAAAACCAAGAAAGACAAGAAGGAAAAAACAAAAAAGTGAAGTAATACATAATGAAAACATGAGAAAACTGACAAAGGCTCACTGTTCTAAAAGGTCATAACAACTAAGAACTTCAAAAGGAATTCCTGGTGCTACAACCTCAACGAAAACTTCACCAAACACATAAAACCCTAGAATGACTAGGCATTCACTTGAAAAGGAGAGACACTGACATACAACAAGAAGAATCACAGTCCTAACACCTAAGAGGTTCCACGGGGATGACCAAAAATAGGTAGGAAAGACTTACAGGGTCCCAAAATTATATTTTCCAAATTTTATTGGGCATACATGGATCCACTGTGTGAAAAACACATGTATATGTTAATGTACCTAAATAAACACATGTATACGCATGTCCGTTTGGGAGAAACATCAGGTATACATGACTATGTAAAAACTAGGTTGAGTATAGAAAATGCAATAAAGAAAAAGGAAAAACCCAAGGCTGAGACAGAAGATCGGGACTTCTGCCTGGATGGGAAAAGAACCTACTAGACTGAAAAATTGATCAAACTGTTAGGGAACCCAAAATACAGAGAAAACCAACCCAAACTAAGAATTACACAGAAGTAATCCCTAGTGGAGTCGACAGTTCTATTATGGGAAAAGCTACCCTAAGGTCTGGGTTGAGGGACCTAAAAGAGCAGAAGGCATATCATCACAAGAAGCACCCTAATTATCAGTTTTAATGCTTGAACTAGAAAATTGAGGATAGATGACCTTACCCTTTTGTCCTAAGTCTGGGGACGATATCGCAAGGTACAAACCCTTTGATACTCCTCGTGCTTCAGACTCTGCAAGTCAGTCAAGACAAAGCACACAAACTAGTTGCACAACATATATGTCCTAGATGTCAACATGTTAGCATATATAATATTGTAAAAATAACATGAAATGAGCCATTACAATATTTTTTAGATATAAAACTCGGAATATCAACAGACATCATTTTTATACATTTCGAGTCTAAATCAAGACTCATCTTTAGGACAACCCGCTAAGAAGAGAGAATACATCATGATGAAAAACTATATATTAAAAACTACACCATAGAAACCTCCAATCTAGCATTACAGTATCATTCAACATGTATAACAGACATATAACACAAAGACATCATGAATGGGACAAAGCTTCTTTTATTGATAATATGTAAAGAGAAAGTGGAGAAATTATTGGGGTTCCCATGTTTTGGCCAGATTGGCAAGACCAAAATATGAGACAACATCAGAACCACTTTGGGGCCTTAGGATCTAGCCCTCCTGGACCCGGAGAGGGATCTCTCCATAAATACAAAGAATGGTATATCTTTGGAGCTCAAAATGAGGTATTAGCCTAGGTATGAAACACAAAGAGGGGTTTAAAATGATTTCGTTGGTTGGTTACTGGGTTGGTCATGAGATCATAGACTGAGAAAGTAATGAGAGGAAAGGAACAAAATAGCAGGATGTTTCAGCAAACAGGATAGGTCAAGAAAGTGCCATCCATTGGGCTATGGAGTCATGAAAGGTAATTACATGCAACAACTAGCCCAGGCTTTCAAAGGGCAATTCATCTACACTAAAGGACCTTTTTAGATAGATGGTGGGATGGAACATTAATGATTGAAAGTGAAATAAAGAAAACAACCCAATTTCTGTCTATAGATCAGGTTAGAGTTAATTTAACTCCAAACCTGCTTGGACATACTCAAAGGCAGCTTTCAATGGAGGGAAAAAGGGGTAGCTTGTAGATCGGACCAGAGGTCATTTAACTTCAGGTCAACTTTAGCATGCTCCAATGGAAAACAGAGATAATTTTTACAGAGCCAGGGTCTATAGATCAGAGAAGGAATTTGAACCTTCAATGCTTTGACACCAGCAAGAGATATTAGAAAGGACAGCTGGTCGCACAAGGATCCTAGTGGATAGGGCTAACTCTAATCCCCAGTGTTCCCAAATCTTCCAGCTTAAACCAAACAAGAACAACTAAGCAGCAAACCCCAAATTCATACATCAGCTATCAGGAAATACCATCTGCTACACTAGTTAAACCACATGAATTTACTCTTATATTCACTATCAGCAGAAAACATTAAAGGCAAGGAGAGCAGAAACATAGGGTACCTAACAAGGGTAAATCCTATGCCAATATTCTGATGCGAGCCAGTAGAAAATGAAACAGTATGAAAATGTAATAAACAGTGTTAGAAAAACATCACCAATAGTAATAGACCAGGATCCTGTGAAATGTGCTTGATTAATTGATGCAAAACCAGTTACATACCCTGATCTCAATAGCTAATACAGTCCAAACTTCTCCTCCCAGCCTACTACATTACACACTACTCTGCTACTCTCTCCCAAACTGTTCTAACATTCAAAACTGAATCCCTCTAACTACAACAGCAAAAACCGAACAACAACCTTTACAATATGTTCTCGAGGATTCTTATAGCTCGAGTGGAGAAGAGAAGGTAGCTGAGGAACTAAATGTAGCATTAAAACTCGGAAGAGGGAGAGGGTCGAAGCCTCGTTCTGTTTCAAATTCTGAGCATTTATCTCTGGTACTCTTTGGATGAGAAGAATGGTCTTCGTCAGGCTATAATTTACTTCCAGGTATGTCTCTGATGTACTCGCTGCAGTGTTCTGGTGAATTGCACAAAAAGGCAGAATAATGCTGCTAGGGTCTGCCATACTACATAACTAATGCGCTGGTAGCATAGGACTGTTGTCAGGGCTGTAAGATCTCTCTAGAGCACAACATAGGATGAGAACCATATGGGCACATCATCCTTTATGGAAAGAACCTTCTGGTGATGTGAAAACCCTTTAGTATTATTTTATGTGCCTTGGACCGTCTAATCGATCCTTGGGGTCTTCGAACTGGTACCTTTTCCTTCTAAATCCCTGAAAAGGGCTCAAAAATATTCAATTACGTGCCTTGAAATTTCTGGTGCTCCACTGATACTCTCTGTCTACAAAGTCTGCATTTAAATGGCTCTGGAAGGTTTGACAGAGTTTTAGCTGTGTTCTTTGAATGCACATCCTGTCATGGCTCCTTCCCAGGCTTTCTTCATAAATTTAACCCCTGAAAATGGTCCTTTCTTGCGCTCTGTGCCACTACAATAGTGACTGTGAACCACAGTGGTTTTCACCACCCAAAACCCTGCAAAACACGAAAACTCGTTAAGAAAACATGCACGGGAAGGGTGGATTCAGTGGGGACGACGAAAATGGACGTGCAGCTGGTGAAATGGTGGAATAGTGCGGGATGATGGTGAAAATGCAGTGGGAGGCTTGCCAAATGGTGGTGCAGCATTTTAACGTAAAATATTCAAATCTGACCTTTGAACGCATATATATACATGGACGGGCAATAAATACGATGAAACATGTGGAATGGTTGATGTGGCGAGAGCGGTCAACGGCGGGACATGCAATCAAATCTGGACCGTCTGATCTTAGGAGGAGATCGATAGCTGAAAATGCATCAGAGGGCGATGGACAGTGGGCCAAGGGTACGTCTACCTTGGTTTAACTGCCGTGCATCTTTGCGGCGTGATGACCGTTGGTTGGAGAGCCCCAGATCGGACGGTTGATATGGATATCGCGCCCGGTCAAATGCAGAACGATAACACGTGATGGGGGGGCGGTTTTGAAATAGTGACGGAGCCACGTGTCAGGCAGTGAGTGGAATCGCTCCGAAAATAAAATTACTGCCCATCCTCCAAATGCGGTGCGATAGATACCGGCGATTTTCAGATATGCGCGGCTGTGGGGACCACCAGGCGAGATGTACCGTGGACCGTTGATCCATGGGTAAATGAACGGTGGAGATGCGATGAATGGTGAAAGGAGGTGGGTGATGGGTGCTATGGGGAATGCGACGACCATATGATCTATATAGATCGATGGTTCAAAATGTGCCTGATACATATTTGCGCTGAGCGCCTTCTTCCTTGGCGCCTGGTCTTGGCGCCTAGGTCACATGGTGGAACGGTTTTAGGGGGCTAGCCGAAGGGGGCTAAGACCTCATAAGGTGGAAAATGGATTTTGGCCCATTTTATTGAAATTTGAGGGCAGAAATAGGTAACGATAGAGGGAAAAAGGGGAAAATAGGCCAAACAAGGGGTGTGTGCAGGATGTAAAGGGGATTTTGGGAGGATTTAGGGGATTAGAGGGGAATTTGACAAGGGGAAAACAAAGGTTAAAATGGGGCATTCTGCAGGGGTACAAGGGGCAAAAGTAGGCCTTTTGGAGCACAATTTTTTGCAATCAGTGAGACCTTATAATGGGAGTCAACAGAGGGAATTTATCAAAGGGAAGGGCACAGGAGACTTCAAGGATGATATGTTTTCCGAGGAAATGTATTCCTTGAAGGTTCAGAAACAATTTAACCCCCTGCTTGCTTGTCAAGAATTTATAGGGGGCTAACAATGGCTCCACATGGGGATGGCTTCTTCTTGAAGGAGTCAAGAATTCAGAAATGATCTTTGGTGTAGGCCAGATTCCTGGTACTTGACTCATCGATTTTATTTCTTGTATCAGCTGCCATAAATCATGAAGACATCATATCAGTAGTAAAATTCTCCCAAACAACTACCTACCCACACTATAGTCCTAACATTTTTTCTTCTTGGCGCATTTGGACTTGTAGACCCTTTAAATCATCAATTTTTACAAACAGGAAAATAAATCTATTCTACTTCTACCCTTATTACTCCATGAGACCAGATTAAACTGTTGGTCTCATAGTTTCTCTACCTAATCTAGTATCTGCTAGGATTAAAATGTCTAGCAGATTTCTTCTCTACATTCTAAGACAGAAATTGAAAACAGTCAAGCCAGGATTAGACTGTCTGACTTGCTGGACTTTGAAGGAATTAAAAACAACTAACTACACGCTCACAGACTGAGCTTTATTGAGCTTTTCCTACCTATCATACTCTAACTGGAATATTTACAAGTCTAGATTACAAACATTGTCTTCCAATGCAACCAATTCATCAAGTGATCCCATGACTGGTCCTTTCTGCTCAGCTCCTTGAGCAGGCTGGATAGGCAGGGCAGCTCCCACTCTTTTTTTTCAATAACAACAGCTTTGAAAAATTTTCTTTCTATTTGCAACATGCTGCTCAAAAATACCTTTGATCCTTCCTCAAATGTTTGCAGGAAATTAGCATAAGGATCATGAAAAGATACCTGGCTATGAATATTTGGCAGGCAAGCTTCAACCAGGATCTCTTCTTCTTCCACTGGATCAAGAAGAAGAATCTCTTGAGGGAGATAATCTCCCTTATATTCTTCATTTTCTGAACTGGAGGACTAATCGTATATTGTAGCTAAGTCCTCTTGGAGCTCTGATATGTTCTGCTCTGATGTGCTAAGATCCGTGAGAAGATCTACGTATTCTTGAGTAGTGGTTTGTTCCATTGCTTCCTATTTTTCAAGAGAAGGCTCGTTATTTTCAATATGCTCAGGAATTTCTTATTTTCTTACCTCCTCATCCTCTAAAAAGGAAATCTGTTGTTTTCCAGTCTCACTGACGGTTTGTGGTAAAGCAGAGTGAAGATTCAAGGAATCTTCATCTGCTATTATACTATCATAGCTCTCCCCATCAGTATCATAGATAGGCTGACTAGTTTCATTACTTCTCTGAAATCACTGGCTCTGATCTTCCTCCCATGATTCTAAGGATGATGGTCCTGCAAGCTCGGCTTCTCTTTGAAAACAATCATCATCAAACAGATCATAAATAGGAAAATCATAACTGTAAGTAATGTCGCCTACCAAACCTTCTGGATCTTCAGCAGGTCTTTCTTCATCCTGATCCACAAAGGAGTCTTCTAGATCTGAATCATCAAACTCATAAGATGAATGAGCAAGAGTGTGTGTTCTATGAAATATTTCGGAAGTGGGCTGCTGGTTTAATATCTGGTCAATCTCTTCTTCTGTCAAAGGAGGGGTTTCCCTCTCATCATGGACGGAAGAATAACAGTCCTCTTTCTCTTCTATTATATAATCTGGAGGCTGGATGTTTTCTTGAGCCTCTTCTTCCACATCAGATTCTACCTCTTCTATGTGGTCCCTTGTTTCCTCAAATCAGCATTCCCTATTAGCCTTTGCTATTAGGTCCTGATATTCTCCAGTCAGCTTAACACAAGGCATAGGTGAGCAATCAGGCAGTTCCTGATCACTTTCCTCTTCATATTCTATAGACTCCTGAGCATCATACATGTCTTGCTCATCTTCTCGGTCTTGAGTTTGTTCATGTTCTGGAAGAGGCATGGGCTATTCTAAATAATCATCATTTGCATTCAGATGAGCCATGTACATTTCTAGCACTTTAACAAACGTTTTTGTTAATTCATTTAATTGATCATACAAAGCATCATACTTTGTATCCCTATCCATGTCTGGATCCATATTCATGCAAAGAAGGCTACTGCTTCTTCTCAACCAGTTCAGAGACCTCCACCAGTGGAGTCATTAGGTATTTTGGATTATGGAGTGTGGAGTCTGTTGGGGTTCCCATGTTTTGGCTAGATTGGCAAGACCAAAAGATGAGACAACATCAGAACCACTTTTAGACCTCAGGATCTAGCCCTCCTGGGTCCAGAGAGGGATCTCTCTGTATGAGCAAAGGTTTATGTCTATGAGGCTTAAATGTTATGATTTTAGGCTAGTTATAGGCTCTTGGTTGGTTTATTGACTGTTTGTTTGGTTGCTGGTTATCAGGAAAGAAGGATTCAGTGTAAGACAAGAATGAGAAAAGAGGGATAAGGCAGAGGTGAAATATTCTAGGACATACTCAAAACCATTGGGCAATGGAGTCAGGAAAGGATTTTATTGCTAATCAATAGGCAGGCTTTCAATTGGGCTAGTCATCTGAAACTTAGGATCTTTCAAGATGATTGTGTGATATGGAAGGTAGGAGTGAGGAGATAACACATATTTTAGGGCACAAAACTATAGATCAGCAGGTCGTACAAGGATCCTAGTGGACAGGGCTAACTCTAATCCCTAGTGTTCCCAAATCTTCCAACTAGATCTATAACAAGAAACATCTAAGAACTGAATTCATTTAATTCATACATCAGAGAGCAGGAAATAACATCCACTACACTGGTTAAACCAACTGAAAACATTTCTTAGATAATACATTTAGAAGAGAAACATAAATGGCAAGGAGAGCAGAAACATAGGGTACCTAACAAGGGTAAATCCTATGCCAATATTCTGATGCAAGCCAGTAGAAATGAAATGAAATGAATGTAAACACAAAGACAGGGAAACATCACCGCTGCCTCAAATCAGGATCCAAAGAGATGCGCTTGTCATATTAAAAAACAATACCAATCAAGTACAATATTGCCAATAGTTGAATACTCAGTCAGAAAAAATCTCCCTCAACCTATCTTACAATTCTTACACAGAGACTGTGTCTCAAAATAAAATACTTGCAGTTCTCTGATAACTGATCAACAAACATTACAATGAGTTATTCATGAATTTATAGCTCCCGAGGAGTAGAGGAGGTAGGTGGAGAACTAAATGCAGTATTAAACTTCTGAAAAGAAAGAGGGCTGAAGCCCATTCTGTGTAAATCTTGTGCATTAACCCCTGGTGTTCTTTGGGTGAATGAATGATCTTCTTCAGACTGGGGATTATTTTGATATGATTCTGATGTGTTCTGACTGCAGTACTGTGTGGTGCTATTGGTGAATAAAAAAAAGATAAAGGAATGATAAAGAGATCTGCCATACTGATGAAGTAAATGCTCTGATAGTACTGGGGCTGTTTCAGGGTAGAAAGTCTCTCCAGAACACGGCATAGATTGAACACTGCATGGGCGTTATGTCCTTATGGAGGAAAAACATGTTGCTGTTGTATAAACCCCTGATATGCATTGAATTTTGTGTGTTGTACCTTCTGCGTGATCCCTGGGCTTTCAATCTTATTTTTCCCCTTTAAAATACTGGATTAGGACTTAATATCTTCAATGATGTACATCAGAACTCTCTAACTCTTGTGTTGATACTCCTTGCCACTTCAACAGTCTCTGCCAATGGAAAAAATGAGCTTTAATGGCACCAAAATTATTTGTGGAGTCCGAGCTCTGCTCTTCTTCAATGCAAGTCATGTCAGCCACCTTCTTTGACAATTTCATGCTGGTACCAGCTTCCAGATTTGATCCTGTCTGCGCAACCCACCATTAAAATTGTTCATATGGACCGTGGCGCCTTTCACGCATCATGACATCCTGCAAAAACACGAAACTTGTTAAGAAAACAATGGCTATGAGCGGATGATGTGGATGACTGTGACCAGGGTAGCATGGTGTAGACGAAGATAACGAACGCAGGGGCTACTGTGGGAGTAAACGTGGCACAACGGGAACTGCATGGAAAGACGTCGGGGCAGACAATTTAACGTAAAAACAATGAAATTTGGCCTCGGAATGGATATATGTCACAGGGGTGGACGAATGTACGGAGGAGACATGCAGAGGTGACGTGGCGGGACCGGGTGGCGAAGGAAAATTCAATAGTGGGAAGACGATTCTGGACCGTCGGATCTGAGAGGGGATCGACGGTGAAAAACATGGCGGGGGGCAGTGGAGCGGTGGGCCAGGGGTACGGTGACTATGGTTTGAATCCCGCGCAGCTTCGTCAAGCGATGATCATTGGATGGGCAGAGGCAGATCTGACGGCTCGTATGAATATCACTGCGCGTCCCATGCCAAACGTTAACGCGCGATGGGAGGGCGGTTTTGCCACCGTACAGAAGCCATGCATCGAAATGTGTATGGAATCGCTGGGTGATGAGGGAATACCGCCTACCACCCGAAGGTGGTGCGATGAAAACTGGGCTGTTTTATGGCATGGTGTGCGGCGAGGACCATAGTGGCAGACGTCCTTCGAACCGTTGATCTGGCGGTGAATGGATGGCGATGGCACGATCAGTGGTTTGAACGAGTGAATCTCGAGCGCCGCAGGTTTGAACGATCATCGTTCGATCTATATGGATCAACGGTTGAGAAGCACCCGATAAACATATGGGGCAAGCGCCTTCAGGCGAGCGCTTTGGTCACAGCACTGGGTTCTGTGGGAGGAAAAGGTGCGGAGGCTAGCGGAGAAGGCGATGAGGCCTATTATATGGTCCGAAAGTGGGTTTTTAACCCTTTTTTAATGCATTTTGAGGCCTTAGGAGGGTAACGGTAAAGGGATAGAGAGGAATTTTGAGGAAACAAAGGGCAAGGGTAGGATTTAAAGGGGGATTTGGGGAAAAAATGGGAAGGAAAGGGGATTTTTCCAAGGGGAAGAAAGGGGCAACATGGAGAGTTCCGCAAAGGGAAATTTATCAAGGGCAGAGGCATAGGAGACTTCAAGGATGATGTGTCTTCAGGGGAGATGCATTCCTTGAAGGCTCAATAACAATCTAGCCCCCTAACAGGGGAGATGCTTCTGCCAAAAATTTATAGGGGGCTAACAGTGGCTCCACATGGAGATGGCTTCTTCTTGAAGGAGTCAAGAATTCAGAGAATAGATCTTTGGGGTAGGCCAGGTGCCTGCTGCTTTACACATCCCTTCTTTCTTTAGATCAGCTGCCACAATATGAAAACACTACATCAGCAGAAAAATTTCTCCAACAAACTACCTACCCACACTACAGTCCTAGCATTTTCCCTTCCTCTAGGGTGCACTTGAGCTAGCAGACCCTTTACATCATTTATTTTTTCAAACAGAAAGTAAACCTATTCTAAATCTACACTTATTACTCCATGAGACCAGATTAGACAGTTGGTCTCATATGTTTCTCTACCTAGTCTAATATCTGCTGGGATTAAACTATTCAGCAGATTTCTTCTCTACATTCTACAACAGGAAATTGAAAAATAGGCAAGCCAGGATTAGACTGTCTGACTTGCTTTGGCTCAGGTTTTGAGCTTATTAGAGCCAATATTTTTCACATCAGAGGTTCATGTTTTAAGCATTTCTGAACCTCTCCCTTTCCTCTGTTTTTTGAAACATTTTCTCTTTTTTCTTTGAAAATAAAAACTGCAATGGTATGTACAATGGAAAAGGAGACTGGAAATTATGGATTAGCAGAAGTAATGTTTGAGCATCCTACCATTGACAGGACCCCAAAACAGCTCAGTGCCATCTAATTCTTGTAGGAAGAAAGCATTGGGACCCACTGTGGCCTGGATGAGGTATGGACCTTGCCACAAACTGTCAAATTTGTTGTGCTTTCCTTTATCCTCTCTTCTCGAATCCCACTTCAAAACCTTATCTCCAAATTTGAAATCAGAAACTTTGGTTATTTTGTCAAACAATTTCTTTATATTCTCCTGAACTTTCTGTTACACCATTTTTTGGTCATCTAACCTATTATCATTAGATGGACCCAAGTACACCATGTAAGACCAATTTTACCCTAAGTAAAATTGCTTTCACTATGTAAAATAACTTAATAAACCACATTTATTAGGTTGTTTATGGTCTAAACGGGAAACCCCAAAAGGAAATATTAAACAAACCTATTTTGTTTAATTTTCCTCATGGAATAATTAATTAAACCATAATTTAATTATTATTCCTAGTCATGTTTAACTCAAAACAAAGAAATTAATTAGATAAACCTTTATTTATCTTATTATTTTCTAGGAATAATTATTTAAATCTTATTTAGATAATATTCTTTGTTAAATATGACCAAATCACCCACAAATAATTAAATAAATCATTATTTATTTAATTATCCTTCAACCACTTCCTTAAAAAGATAAATAAATCATTTATTTATTTATTATTAACAAATAAAGGGATTTGACCCAAGTCAAATACTTTTTTCCCTCCAACAAATATAATAAAATATTCCATAAAAGGTGGATCTAGATTTGGTTAACATTATTTTAATCATGCACCAAGATCTAGAATGACCCAATATTTTGTTATAAATAGGAGGGTTTTTCCTACCATTCCTGACCTTTTGTTGCCTATTAGATCACTCTGGATCTATACACTTGGTCACATTCTACATCATTTGTTGTGTGAGCTCCCTTTGAGTTCTATCTTTGTCTGGGTTTTCTACACCAACAAGAGAGAGAGATTCTAGATCTGAAGTGCTGAGGACTTCCAAGAACCCATCCCATTGAGGAGAATTGGATATGCCTTCTTGTTTTCCTCCCAGGTGCCCTTAATACAAAAAATTCTTTCAAAAATTGTTCTTGTCTTGTATATTGGACATATGGAGCAAACCCTTCTTTTTTACTGCTTAATCTCTTTCTATGCATAGATATGGTTTTTTGCAGCTCTTTTCTTGATCAACTAACTGCAGATCTGAAGATATTGGCAGCCACTTTTGTTGTTAGGGCTATTAGTTATGCGTAGCTAAAGTGGTCTTTTTTCATACACTTCGACAAAGGATTCATACTAACACTTTCACTGCTCTGTTGTAGACCTCCTCCCTTGTTTGCTGAAGATGGATTGTTTGGTTTATTCTCCTTACCATACTATCTTATTCTGTTTGGATCTCCTAGATCATCTTGATCACCGGTATCCCAAGGCTGGTAGGAAATACTGCTTCTGTTCCATAGAAAAGCTGAAAAGGTGACATGCCAATGGAATTATTTGTTGTAAGCCTGTCAGCCCACAAAGCATGTACTAGCTTGTTATGCCATGATTTTTTGTTCTCTTCCAACAATTTTTTGATGATGATCACCAGGCTCTTGTTTGATGATTCAGATAATCCATTACCTTGAGGGTAATAGGCAGTTGAATGACCAAGTGCTATTTGGTACCTGTGACAAAAATCAACCATATTTTTGGATCCAAAAGCAGTAGCATTATCAATGATTATTTTCTTTGGGCAGCCAAACCGAGAGAGGATGTGACTTTCTAGGAAACTAATGATGACTGAATCTGTGGAATTCCTAGTGAGCACGACCTCTATCCACTTAGTGAAATAATATGTGGCTGTTAGGATCCATTTGTGCTGAGCAGAAGAAGCAGGGTGAATTTCCCCTCTGAAATCTAGGCCCCATTGCAGAAAGGGACCTTCAACAGTGATGGGTTGTAGCGGTAAAGGGAGGAGTTTCCTTTTGCCCTCAAAGATCTAACACTTGTGGCAATCAACTATCATCTTATGAACATCATTGAAGAGTGTGGGCCAATAATAACCAGCCCTGAGTATTTTTTTTGCAGTGGCTTTCCAACTCAGGTGGCCTCCACATTCTCCAGCATGGAATTCTTGTTTAACCCTCTCTGCCTCATTTTCAGGCAAACATTTAAGCAATAGGCCATTAGGATTCTTCCAGTATAAGTTTTCATTCATAATGCAGTAGCTTCTGGTTTTTAGCCTTAAGAATCTGGCCTTGGTCTTTGATAATCCGGGAGGGGCATTGAGGTGTGTAAGCACATATAGAATGTCGGAATACCAAGAAGAGCTCTGAAATTTTTCCTGAACAGTGAGATCAGGAAATTGTTTTTGCTCATCCAAGGTGTTTATCATGTTAATGTCTAGGGCTTGTATGTTTGATTCAGCCATTAATTTAGCTGAACCCTGACCTTTAATCAGTTTGGTGGGTTTTATCTCAAGGTCATACTCTAAGATCACAGCTATCCATTTTCCCCTTTTCCCATCTGGGTCTTGGGACAGTATATCTTTGACTATGATGTTGGGCACATAAGCTACGGTGTGAGAATGCAATATGTACACCCTGAAGTCTTTCAATGCCTTAATCAGAGCATAGGCCTGTTTCTCCATGATGTTGTATTTCAAGGGTGCATCTTTGAGTGATTTTCTAAAGAATGCAATTGGCTGTTCCATTCCCTCTGTGTTTTTCTGCAGCAAGACTGCAGCCACTATATGCTCCGAGGAAAATGAAAAAATCAGGAAATATTTGGAGAAATATGGGCTAACTAGGATGGGAGCTTGGGTAAGTGCGAGTTTCACTGATTTGAAATATTATTTAGCTCCCACAGTCCATTTAACTCCTGCACCTTTCTTCAGCATGTTAGTCATGTTCCTAAGGTGTTCAACCAGATTTTGAGTAAACCTCATAAGGAAGTTAATCTTCCTAATGAACAACTGTAATTCCTTGATGTTTCTAGGGTGTGTGATCTGTAGTATTCCCTCAACTCGTTGGGGGTCTATCCTGATTCCCTTTTCGGATATAATGTGGCCAAGGAGTTTACCCTCCTGTAGCCCAAAGACAGTCTTTTTAGGGTTCAGGGACAGACCAAACCTTCTACATTTTTCGAATACTTTTCTCAGATGTTTCAGGTGTTCTTCTTCGGTCTTGGAGAAGACTATTATGTCATCTAAGTAGATAACAATGAAGTTCCCTAGCTCATCTGAAAATGATATGTCCATCGCTCTTTGGAAGGTGGCTCCAGCGTTCATCAATCCAAAAGGCATCTTCACATACATAAAGGTACCCCATGGAGTGGTAAAGGCTGTCTTGAGTTGGTCTTCTGGGATTACTAAGACTTGGTTATATCCGGAGAAACCATCTAGCAGGGAAATCCTCTTAGAACTTACTACCTTCTGAAGAATATGTTCCATTTTAGGCAAAGGGTAATTTTCTTTGAGTGAGGCCCTATTAATATTTCTAAAGTCTATACACAATCTGATTTCTCCTGTCTTCTTCCTCACAGCCACTAAGTTTGATACCCATTCAGAGAACCTGACAGGCACAATTATACCTGCTCCATACATCTTCTTGATCTCCTTCTCTACTGCAGGCAATTGTTTAGGATTGATTCTGCGAAGTTTTTGCCTAAAGGGCTTCTGATTTTCTTTCAAGGGTATTTTTTGCTAGATGATATTTGTATCATAGGCCTTTAAGTCCTCATAGCTCCATGCAAACACATCAATGAATTCCTTGAAAAGGTCAATGTATTTCTTCTTCATGTCTGCAGGTAAAGACTTAGCCAGTTTAATCATTTTGGGCTTATCTCCAGTGCCTATGTCGCATTCTTCCACGTCAGAGTCTGCATGTTCTATAGTAGGCTTTTTTGCCACATCATCAAAGTCAAAGAGGTCCTCTAAGGGTGCCAGGCCTCTGGGTATATTCTTATCTTTGGCCTACAGAACCTCTGCCTCTTCACTATCTGCATTTTCACATTTGCGGTCTGGATTTCCATTCTGTTCATCCAAAGAATTTATTTCTATGTTACAGGGTGTTTCTCCCTCATCTGAGGATTCTTCACTTAGGCGGCTACTGTAAGATTTGGAGTCTAAATCAGAAAATTCAAACTCGTTTCTGCCTACCAGAAAATCTTCGATCTATTTATCACCTTCAAAAACCTGCTAATATTTTTCGTTATCCAGCACGGCAGGTCTGAATTTGTTCTGAATGATGATCTGTTGGTATTTGGGAGTCTTGGGGTAGGAATTGGCTAGGCAAGTTAATCCATTTGCAATGACATTTAGACTCCTAGGAACGAACACTAATTTGTATTCAAAAAACGTTTTCAGTATGTCCATAATGTCATTCCTATATGCTCTCAGCCTAGGATATTTCGCTGTGTATTCCCCGTTTACCTATTTTATCACCAGCTCAGAATCTCCCTGCACGGCTATCTTACGAGCCCCTAATTTCTTCAACATATTTAGACCCAAGATCAGAGCCTCATATTCTGCAACATTGTTTGTACATTTGAAGTGCAGGTTGCAGGCATGACTCTCTGTGTAATCATTCTCTGTGTTATGTATCCACACTCCTGCCCCAGCAGTTATTCTTGTGCAAGACCCATCGAAGTTCATCACCCACAGGGGTTCATTTTTGTTTTCGTTATCACTCTTTTCCCTATGGCTGGGTTCACCATTAGATTTCTCTATAAGGTCTGTACTGGGCTGTGGATCAATTTTTTCCTCGTGGGATGTATGAGTCTCAGGGGTCTGGCCAGATGGCCGTCTACGCTCTATTTCTTGTTCACTCAGGGTTAGGTCTCCACCACATATCCTACAGGTTTCGTTGCGATTTTATTCTTCGTTGTCCTCTAAATCTCGAGCAGCCATTATGTTAAGGTCCATGGTCTCTGCCTATTTGCTTGTATCTCTGTTTTGGGACTCTGACCCTTCTAAGGATTCATCATTACAAAAGATGAAGGAGTCAAGGTCTGTATGTACAGAATAAATAGGTGAATTTTCTAGTTTTTCGGGGCTACTGACTAGAAATTTCATCTGTGCCTCCCTGTAGAGTTTTCTAAGTTGGCCAAAGATTGGGATTGTGGAATATGAGCCATCCATATGCATTGTACCCTGTAGCTTGGCTCCCCATGATCTTGATAATAACATGCCATATTTAGGTGGCATATCTGCCACCAAAACATCCATGACCATACATTTAGCTGGGATTTGAGTTAAGCTCACACACAAGTCCTTGATCAGGCCTAGGAATTTTACTCTGCTAGAGTCGAAAAAGTATAAATATTTGTAGGGATGAGTTATCTCTAGGCCTAACCTCTCCATGGCTACCTTAGGCATTAGGTTGTGGGATGCTCCAAAATCATGCATTGCATTATGCAGGATCTTGTCATGAATGTTGAGACTGATATAGAAAGGAGGAACTACCCCTTCTTGAAATTTCCCCTCTATCTTAGGTCCAAACAGGAGGGCAGGCTGATCATCATTCAAGTTGACAGAGTCACCATTCTCACTAAGGTTCAAAGCCTTCAAAATCTGGCCTTTATATACATCCTGAGTGGCCAGCTCAGAAAGTGGGACAGAGATTTTAATTCTTGCAATCTCACTTTCCAAATTGAAAGTGGAATGACTCTTGGGAATGCTTATCTCTGTTTTATTTGCCACTGCCTTAGTGGCTAAATCAGTGGGTTGATTCTCATTATGTACAGTGTTTGTGAAAGTTTTATCAGGAGCACTAACTACAGTGCTAGTGCCGCTAGCTGGTTTACCTTGTTCCTTAGTGTTTTGGTTGTATTTTTCTGTACTCTTTCTAGAACTCTCAGCTACTGATTTGTTAGTTTCAGCAGTTGCTTTAGAAGTTTTCTCAGGCCTATTTTTTATGGTAGTCTTAGAAGCTTTGGGTTTGGCAGTTTCTTGACTCTTTTTTCTTCTAAGTTCATACTGTTCTCTGACCTGCATCATGGCATTTTCAAACCCTAATCTGTAATCTTTAGATTCCAACCATTCTTCCTCCCAACTAGAGGGTGAAGGATGATCTTCTTCTGAATAACAGTTATGGATTGAATCTTCTGTTTCAAACATGTTTATTGTGTTTCCCTCAGACTCTTCTATGATTCCCTCGTCTTCATCAAGAAAATTCTCTTGAAATGGGGGGAAAACTTGCTGACCTGATTCTCTTTGTCTGTTGGGAGTGTTATTGTTTCTTCTAAAGTTCTGGTTCTGGTTCTTGTTTTGATTGCTAACTGTGACAACCATATTTTCCATCATTTTTTGTAACCTTTCCACATTTTTAGACAGCTTATCATATTTTTGGTCAGATGTGGAGGCTACATTGTCATCTCTATATGTTACCTTTCTCTCATATTTCAGTCTTGCTCTTTTTTCAATCAGGTTAGCTTATATCTTCACTGCTCCTTTCTGCATATCCTCCAGTGTGTTGTATTCCTTATCCCTAAGCTCATAGGCCATGTTAGCATCAAATCCTTCAGGGTATTTTGCTAGGGCCATGCCTTGTGGAGGGAGGGCATTATAAATGCTATTGAACCTTGTTGTGTAATCGTGAACACTCTCTCCTATGTTTCTCTTAAGGGTCATGTATTCTGCTAGGAGCAGGCGGGGATTTGCCCTAGTTTCCCATTTGTTTATGAAAGTCTGATATAAGCCCAGAAGATCATTTATGCTACCTGGAGGTAGGCCCTTAAACCATTTATTCACATCACCTCCCTAAGATTTGGGCAAAGATTCTCATTTTGACTGTATCATCATCAATTTCCATGTAGTCAAAAGAATCCTCCATCTTGTCTACATGTTGTTGGGTTGTGATGGACTCCTTTGCAGTGAAGTGTGGAATCTTAGACTGATAATCATTCGGTAAGGGTACTAGAGGCTGGGATAAAACCAGAGGTGCATACCAGGCTGCCATGATGATATTTTGATGCGCTAAAGGGGCCTGGGCAACAGGTATATGGATTACAGGGATATTATGACCAGCAAAAGACTGATGAGAAGACCTAGGGTGACCGAGCCCCAAGTTTTGTATGAAATGTATATCGGGAGGCGTGGATGGAGGGGTTTTTCTATTCCCAAGGTGTCTACCACTTTGCCGTGGTGAATCAGGAAGCTCAAGGTCTGGCTGGTCTAAGATACTGAATGACCTAGTTCTGGATAAGCTGTTAGGTAGGTCTAGGTCAAGGTGAAAGTGTGATAGAGCTGTAAGATCTTCTGGTGCAGAATTAGCTCTATGGACGTGTTTGGAAATAGTTGATCTTCTAGGTGTATGAGCTCCCTTGAGGATGCTGTTAGGATTTTCAACTATTTCAGGTGGGTCTTGGTTAGGGTAAGCTCTTGTATGAATGGTTCTAGAAGCCAGAATGTTGTTTTTGACCAAGCAGCTTAACCCTACTTGTTGCTTCTACTGTGGTTGATGTTGTTATGGAGGTTGGTCTCCCAGTGGAGTCTAATGTGAACCAAGATAATCAGCAGGCCTACTGATCACCAGTGGAGTCTTTGAAACATTTTATGGAATATTGGAGTCGCCAAGTGGAGTGTTTAGGATGTTTTTTGGAGAGGACAGTGTCCACCACATTGCACTTGAGATGTCCCTTTCGAGGATATCTTAAAACACAACAAACTCTAACCATATATTGACTGGGAGTGCATTTACCAGATATGTCACCTCTGAAAGAGTGTGAGATCCAGAGGCTACCTGGCCCTCTCCAGACTCTGTCCAAGAGTATGGGAAAACACAACAAATGGTGTAGAGGTTGATGTGAGAATAGGAGTGTTTAACTGCCAACCTAACGAGAGACTGTAGGTCTTTTGAATTATTAAGAATGTTTAAGGTGTAATGCACTCAGTTCTGCCCAGCGAAGTCACCATTATGTTGGGGTTCCCATGTTTTGGCCAGATTGGCAAGACCAAAAGATGAGACAACATCAGAACCACTTTCAGACCTTGGGATCTAGCCCTCCTGGGTCCAGAGAGGGATCTCTCCGTATGAGAAAAGGTTTATGTCTATGAGGTTCAAATGTTATGATTTTAGACTAGTTATTGGCTATTGGTTGGTTTATTGACTATTTTTTTGGTTGCTGGTTATCAGGAAAGAAGGATTTAGTGTAAGACAAGAATGAGCAAAGAGGGATAAGGCAGAGGTGAAATATTCTAGGACATACTCAAAACCATTGGGCAATGGAGTTAGGAAAGGATTTTCTTGCTAATCAATAGGCAGGCTTTCAATTGGGTTAGTCATCTAAAACTTAGGATCTTTCAAGATGATTATGTGATATGGAAGGTAGGAGTGAGGAGATAACACAGATTTTAAGGCACAAAATTACAGATCAGCAGGTCGTACAAGGATCCTAGTGGAAAGGGCTAACTCTAATCCCTAGTGTTCCCAAATCTTCCAGCTAGATCTATATCAAGAAACATATAAGAACTAAATTCATTTAATTCATACATCAGAGAGCAGGCAATAACATCCACTACACTGGTTAAACCAACTGAAAAAATTTCTTAGATAATACATTTAAAAGAGAAACATAAATGGCAAGGAGAGCAGAAACATAGGGTACCTAAAAAGGGTAAATCCTATGCCAATATTCTGATGCAAGCCAGTAGAAACGAAATGAAATGAATGTAAACACAAAGACAGGGAAACATCACTGTTGCCTCAGATCAGGATCCAAAGAGATGCGCTTGTCATATTAAAAAACAATACCAATCAAGTACAATATTTCCAATAGGTGAATACTCAGTCAGAAAACATCTCCCTCAACCATGGAAACTTTTAGGGGCTAATATTCGCAGGTGGGCTAATTTTCCATGGTTTTTCCAAAAAAAAGATTCGCCAATTACCATTTTTTTATAAAAATTATTCGCCCAAATTTTACAATATAAAATTATTTTACGTTAAAAATCGCCAACATTATATAGAAAAAATATATAATATCATTATAAATTGAATAAGTGTACAAATACATCAATAAACATTTTATAGTTTGCATATTAGGGACTAGTGAGATTCGCCAAATTTTTAAACTTCAAGATAATTTTCCATCCTTAAAATTTTCCCTGATAACTATCTTACAATCCTTACACAGAGACTGTGTCTCAAAATAAAATACTTGCAGTTCTTTGATAACTTATCAACAACCATTAACAATGAGTTCTTCATGAATTTATAGCTCTGGAGGAGCAGAGGAGGTAGGTGGAGAACTAAATTCAGTATTAAACTTATGAAAAGAAAGAGGGCCGAAGCCCATTCTGTGTAAATCTTGTGCATTAACCCCTGGTGTTCTTTGGGTGAATGAATGATCTTCTTCAGACTGGGGATTATTCTGATATGACTCTAATGTGTTCTAACTGCAGTACTGTGTGGTGCTATTGGTGAATAAACAAAAGATAAAGTAATGATAAAGAGATCTGCCATACTGATGAAGTAAATGCTTTGATAGTACTGGGGCTGTTTCAGGGTAGAAAGTCTCTCCAGAACACGACATATATTGAACACTGCATGGGCGTTCTGTCCTTATGGAGGAAAAACATGCTGTTGTTGTATAAACCCCTGATATGCATTGATTTCTGCGTGTTTTACCTTCTGCGTGATCCCTAGGCTTTCATTCTGATTTTTCCCCTTTAAAATACTGGATTAGTACTTAAGATCTTCAATGATGTACATAAGAAATCTCTAACTCTTGTGCTGATACTCCTTACCACTTCAACGGTCTCTGTCAGTGGGAAAAACGAGCTTTAATGGCGACGAAAATATTTGCGGAGTCTGAACTCTGCTCTTCTTCAATGCAAGTCCTATCAGCCACCTTCTTTGACAATTTCATGGTGGTACCAGCTTCCAGATTCGATCCTGTCTGCGCAACCCACCATTACAGTTGTTCATATGGATCGTGGAACCTTTCACGCATCATGAAACCATGCAAAAACATGAAACTTTATAAGAAAACAATGGCTGGGAGCGGATGATGTGGATGACTGTGACCATGGTAGCATGGTGTGGACGAAGATAACGAATGCAGAGGCTACTGTGGGAGTAAACGTGGCATAGCGGGAACTGCATGGAAAGACGTCGAAGCAGAAAATTTAATGTAAAAACAATGAAATTTGGCCTCGGAATGGATATACGTCATGGGGGTGGACGAATGTACGGAGGAGACATGCGGAGGTGACGTGGCGGGACCGGGTGGTGACGAAAAAGTCAACATCGGGAAGACAATTCTTGACCGTCGGATCTGAGAGGGGATCGACGATGAAAAAAACGGCGGGGGGCAGTGGAATGGTGGGCCAGGGGTACGGTGACTATGGTTTAAACCCCACGCAGCTTCGTCGAGTGATGATCGTTGGATGGGCAGAGGCAGATCTGACGGCTCATATGAATATCATTGTGCGTCCCATGCCGAACGTTAACGCGCGATGGGAGGGCGGTTTTGCTACCGTATAGAAGCCACACGTCGAAAGGTGTATGGAATTGCTGGCCGATGAGGGAATACTACCTACCTCCCGAAGGCGGTGCGATGAAAACCGGGCTGTTTTATGGCATGGTGTGCAGTGGGGACCACAGTGGCGGATGTCCTTTGAACCATTGATCTGGCGGTGAATGGACGGTGATGGCACGATCAGTGGTTTGAACGGGTGAGTCTCAAGTGCCATAGGTTTGAACAATCGTCATTCGATCTATATGGATCAACAGTTGAGAAGCGCCCGATAAACATATGGGGCAAGCACCTTTGGGCTAGCGCTTTGGTCATAGTACTGGGTTCTATGGGAGGAAAAAGTGCGGAGGCTAGCAGAGAAGGGGCTGAGGCCTATTATATGGTATGAAAGTGAGTTTTTAACCCTTTTTTAATGCATTTTGAGGCCTAAGGAGGGTAACGGTAAAGGGATAGAGGGAAATTTTGAGGAAACAAAGGGCAAGGCTAGGATTTAGAGGGGGATTTGGGGAAAAAATGGGAAGGAAAGGGGATTTTTCCAAGGGGAAGAAAGGGGCAACATGGAGAGTTCCGCAGAGGGAAATTTATCAAGGGCAGAGGCATAGGAGACTTCAAGGATGATGTGTCTTCAGGGGAGATGCATTCCTTGAAGGCTCAATAACAATCTAGCCCCCTACTTTGCTTTTGCCAAAAATTTATAGGGGGCTAACAGAGTCACCAGGTGGATGAATTTTACTGTTTGAAGCAAGCTGTTGTCCACCATCAGCAATGAGATGCCAATATGACCAGATATTTTGGGTCTTCTGAGTGCCTAAGGGTAACAAAGATAAAATGCACTCATCTCCCCAGCAGAGTCGCCATTATGTTGGTGTTCCCATGTTTTGGCCAGATTGGCAAGACCAAAAGATGAGACAACATCAGAACCACTTTGGGGCCCTAGGATCTAGCCCTCCTGGACCCGAAGAGGGATCTCTCCATAAATAAAAGGAATGGTATATCTTTGGAGCTCAAAATGAGGTATTAGGCTAGGTATGAAGCACAAAGATGGGTTTAAAATGATTTGGTTGGTTGGTTGCTGGGTTGGTCATGAGATCATAGACTGAGAAAGTAATGGGAGGAAAGGAACAAAACAATAGGATGTTTCAGCAAAAAGGATAGGTCAAGAAAGTGCCATCCATTGGGCTATGGAGTCATGAAAGGTAATTACATGCAACAACTAGCCCATGATTTCAGAGGGCAAGTCATCTACACTAAAGGATCTTTTTAGATAGATGGTGGGATGGAACATTAAGGATTGAAAGTGAAAGAAAGAAAACAACCCAATTTCTGTCTATAGATCAGGTCAGAGGTCATTTAACTCCAGACTTGCTTGGACATACTCAAAGGCAGCTTTCAATGGAGGGACAAAGGGGCAGCTTGTAGATCAGACCAAAGGTCATTTAGCTCCAGGTCAGCTTTAGCATGCTCCAATGGAAAATAGAGATAACTTTTACAGAGCTAGGGTCTATAGATCAGAGAAGGACTTTGAACCTTCAATGCTTTACCCCAGCAAGATATCTTAGAAAGGCCAACTGGTCGCACAAGGATCCTAGTGGATAGGGCTAACTCTAATCCCCAGTTTTCCCAAATCTTCCAGCTTAAACCCAACAAGAACAACTAAGCAGCAAACCCCGAATTCATACATCAGCTAGGAGGCAATAACATCTGCTACACTGGTTAAACTACATGAATTTACTCTTAGATTCACTTTCAGCAGGAAACATTAAAGGCAAGGAGAGAAAAAACATAGGGTACCTAACAAGGGTAAATCCTATGCCAATATTCTGATGCGAGCCATTAGAAAATGAAAAAGTATGAAAATGTAATAAACAGTGTTAGAAAAACATCACCAATAGTAATAGACCAAGATCCTATGAAATTTTCTTGATTAATTAATGCAAAACCAGTCACATACACTGAGCTCAATGGCTAATACAGTCCAAAATTTCTCCTCCCAGCCTACTACATACAAACTACTCTGCTATTCCCTCCCAAGACTGCTCTAACAGTCAAACTGAATCCCTCTAACTACAATCGGCAACAACCAAACAACCTTTACAATATGTTCTCGAGGATTCTTATAGCTCGAGTGGAGAAAAGAAGGTAGATGGAAAACTAAATGCAGCATTAAAACTCAGAAGAGGGAGAGGGTCGAAGCCTCGTTCTGTTTTAAATTCTAAGCATTTATCTCTGGTACTCTTTGGATGAGAAGAATGGTCTTTGTTAGGCTGTAATTTACTTCTAGGTATGTCTCTGATGTACTCGCTGCAGTGTTCTGGTAAATTGCACAAAAAGGCAGAATAATGATGCTAGGGTCTGCCATACTACATAACTAATGCGCTGGTAGCATAGGACTATTGTTAGGGCTAGAAAATCTCTCTAGAACACGGCATAGGATGAGAACTGTATGAGCGCATCGTCCTTTATGGAAAGAACCTTCTGCTGATGTGAAAACCCTTTAGTATTATTTTCAGTGCCTTGGACATTCTGATCGATCCTCAGTGTCCTCGAACTGGTACCTTTTCCCTTTAAACACTATATTAAGGCTTAATATATTTGATTACATGCCTTAAAATTTCTGCTATTTTGCGGATACTCTCTGTCTACAAAGTCTGTTTTTAAATGGCTCTGGAAGGTTTGACAGAGTTTTAGCTGCGTTCTTTGAATGCACATCCTGTCATGGCTCCTTCCCAAGATTTCTTCATAAATTCAAACCCTGAAAATGGTCCTTTCTTGCGCTCTGTGCCACTGCAAAAATTACTATGAACCACGGTGGTTTTCACCACTCGAAACCCTGCAAAACACGAAAACTCATTAAGAAAACATGCACGGGGAGGGTGGATGCAGCAGGGACAACAAAAATGGACGTGCAGCTAGTGAAATGGTGGAATAGTGCAGGATGACAGCGAAAACACAGTGGGAGGCTTGTAGAATGGTGGCGCAGTATTTTAACGTAAAATATTCAAATCTGACCTTTGAACGCATATATATACATGGACGAGCGAGAAATACGATGAAACACGTGGAATGGGTGACATGGTGGGAGTGGTCAATGGCGGGACATGCAATCAAATCTGGACCATCCGATCTCAGGAGGAGATCGACGGCTGAAAATGCATCGGAGGGCGATGGACAGTGGGCCAAGGGTACAACTGCCTTGGTTTAACTCCCGTGCGTCTTTGCGGTGCTATGACTGTTGGATAGAGAGCCCCAGATTGGACGGTTGATATGCATATCACGCCGGGTCAAATGCCGAACAATAACACGCGATGGGGGGGCAGTTTTGAAATAGAGACGGAGCCATGTGTCAAGCATTGAGTGGAATCGCTCCGAAAATAAAATTACCAACCATCTTCCAAACGCGCTGCGATAGATACCGGCGGTTTTCAGATATGTACGGCTGCGGGGACCATTAGGCGAGATGTACCGCGGACCATTGATCCATGGGTAAATGAATGATGGAGATGCGATGAACAGTGAAAGGTGGTGGGTGATGGGCACTATGTGAAATGCGACGACCGTCCGATCTATACAGATCGACAGTTCAAAATGCACCCAATACATATTTGCGCTGAGCGCCTTCCGCCTTGGCCCCTGGTCTTGGCACTTGGGTCACATGGTGGAATGGTTTTAGGGGGCTAGCTGAAGGGGGCTAAGACCTCATAAGGTGGAAAATGGATTTTGGTCCATTTTAATGAAATTTGAGGGTAGAAATAGGTAAAGATAGAGGGAAAAAAGGGAAAATAGGCCAAACAAGGGGTGTGTGCAAGATGTAAAGGGGGATTTGGGAGGATTTAGGGGATCAGAGGGGAATTTTACAAGGGGAAAACAAAGGTTAAAATGGGGCATTTTGCAGGGGTACAAGGGGAAAAAGTAGGCCTTTTGGAGCAAAATTTTTTGCAATCAGTGAGACCTTATAATGGGAGTCAACAGAGGGAATTTATCAAAGGGAAGGGCACAAGAGACTTCAAGGATGATGTTTTTTCAGAGGAAATGCATTCCTTGAAGGCTCAGAAACAATTTAGCCCCCTACTGGCTTGTCAAGAATTTATAGGGGGCTAACAGAAATCACCTGAGATCTGCCACGACTCTAAGAGAAACCATCCTCCAGATCTGTCTAGCCCTAGCCTCACAAAACTTCTTCCATAAAGGGTGCACAAAGGATGTCACATAAAGTGGCAATGAACATCACAAGGAAACAAGGGTTTCCTAAAGCTGGGAAGTGTAGGAGGCAGAAGGAAATAGCAGACTTGGTTATGGCTATAACATGCTATAATATAAATAGCACTCTCTCTCCTCCCTTAGGCCATTCCCTTGAGGTGTATTTATACTTCCTCAAATCATTTTTTCAGTTGGGGAATAGTTAGGCCACGGGCTAGGGTAGTTAAGTTACAGGAAAAACCCATAAAAATTCGCCTAATTTGTAGCGAGTTTTTATATTTTTTAATATTTTAAATAGTATACACGGGTCAGTTATTGATGGACGCGCATCTAGACGCGAAAAAATATGGGCAGAGTTGCATATGGAATTCAAAATATTGTTTTTTAAGAAGTGTGATCAAGTTTGAATGGAAGGGATGCCCAAGGCCATTGCATAAGTCATCAAGTATATAGAGGTGATAAATTATTTTATAAAAGTGGGGGAAGAGAAACCAGACTTGGGATCACTTTTTATTCTATAGGGCAGGCCAACCTAAACCTACACCTCCAGTTCCAAAACCAAACCCTCAGCCTTCAAAAATAAGAACAAAGAGAAAGGTGAAAAAAAAACATTCATAAGAAGGATGGAAAAAGGCGAGAGTTCCTCAACAAGAAATCCCAAATCTATGAAAATAGTTCGCCATGTTCCTCCATTTTCTAATGTCTACACTAGAGCCAGAAGAGGAAGGTTTGCAACTGTAGATAAATAAAAAGTGCAGGTGCTACCAGAAATTCCTGAAGCACATATTCAAAAAAAGTTGTAGAAATAATATTATCTTACACCATCACATGAAGAACTCCTTAAGGATGTTGGATATGAGATTAGCCGTAAGAAGAATAAAGAAGAAGCTAAATCTGTTGCTAGTACAAGAAAGAGTCATACCAGAGACAGAAACAGGTTCTGGCTTAAATCCAAGGCTCTACATAGTCCAAGCCTAATGACAGAGGTCATTGATATTGAAGGCAAGCATAAAGGTTCAAAGGCAAAGAAAACCATGAAGAAAAACAAGAACACGACCCCTTAAGAACAGCACTCAGAGCCCTCAAAGAGAAGAAAAACATAAAAGGGTTCTAAGGATGACAAAGCCCATGCCAAGGAAGTAGCCACAAAAGCAACCAGATCCAAATCATATACTGGTAGCAAAATAGACTTGGATAAGTTGGTTAAAGCTACAACACACATAGAGGGAAGGTAAAAAGGTTTTTTGATACAAGTACCTTCTTTTCTTATTAGTTACAATTTTGAACATCAACTTAGGTGTCAAGGAATATAAGTCTCCACAGAATTTTCAACATTTTCTGTGTATTTTTTGAAAAAGAAACAGGGCGCTACCGAAATTTCCGATAGCATTCCAGATTTTTTGTAGTTACAATTTTTTAGCGAAAATTTTGGTAGCACCTATTTTAATTGAATTTTGACACCCGTGAGCAAATTTTTCCAAGCCAATTAAGGATGGATAAGATCCTGTAACCAAATGGATAATACAAGTGATGGCTATACATAGTTATGAGGTTGTTGGAGGTCTTATTAAATGAAGCTAAATGGTTCTTAAATACCCAATACACAAGGAGATAAATCAGCAGAAAAAGGGGTAGCATGACAACACACTCAGCATTCCAGCCCATAATTCTTCTCTTCTTTCTTCTCCATCTATCCTTTTTGTTATATTTTGATTGGATAAAGCTATAATGTCTTTTAACACCTATTTAATGTTAGAATTAATGTTTCCTTATTTTTAGAAGAGATGGAGTTGGTGTCTCTCTTACTATATATACCACTTGTAAACTTGTAAATATCATTTCCAAGTTGGAGGTTGGTCTAATTGAAGACTGATAATAATAAGAAAATAGTTTTCTTCATGTTGGAGGATTTTGTGACTCAAGGAACATATAATGTGTAGTGTGTCTCTTTTATTCGTTAATTTCATCTAAAATATGAATTACAGTAACTAGTAAGGTGTGAGTGATAAGATATTAAGGGATTTAACAATAAATTATCTTCTTTCAGTTTTATGCAGGTTATATGTGTGTTATAGAACATGTCAATGAATATTTCATAAAGGATTTTTTAAATACTTTATACATGCAATCCATTTTTTGAATGTTGTTTTCTGTGCATAAACTAATTTTTTGTAAAGAGCAATCATCATAGTTATGTGACTAATTTAGGATAGGAATATTTCATGTAATAGGTACCAGCTATTCATATTCTTCCAATTGTGAAATATTCTCCCTATACTACCTTTTATCCACAAAATTTATACTTTCCACGGCTTTCCAAATGCATGAAAGTTTTAAAGAACATAAAACATCATTTCAAAATATTTGAGAAGCCATCCCACCACTCAAACAACCCCTTTAAAAATTTGAAATGAACTATGATGTGTAAGGCTTGCTCCTTATGTAGTGAAGGAGTGACCTCTTATGCTAACATCTTTGCCATTGTTGCTGGGGAGGCAAATTGAATTTTATCCCTAGGTGAATGACAAATTTATAAGTTTGGTTACGAGGTGTATAGTTCCAAATGTCATTTTAGACTACTTTACACTTGGCGATTCCGTTAAGAAGTTCTAGCTCCTAGACGGACTAGAACCAGGGCTAACCCATATTCTCCTTTGAGAATCCCAGTTTCAGACCCTCAAAATATAATCAAGAAAAAGAGTAAAAAATTTTTTTGATGCCTCTACTATTGTTTTCTCAAAGGCTGCTCCTAAATAAGTCCTACAAATTTCATCCTCTGATTTTGTAGAAAATATTGTAGCTCCATTGTTTTCTAACCAAAAAATAGTCTCCACTTCACAAGTTGGTGCTTCATCATATGTTTCTCACAATCCACCTTTTTTTGTTCCACAAATTCCAGCAACTCACACCATGGAAGGTTCAAACCCACCCCATAACCGAATGGATGCAATTGTTGCTGCAAGGTATGCCCCTTTGGTTTTACCTCAGCCTATGAATGCATTACATGAAAGCGATTGCCTCAAGTACATGCCTAAGTTTAGTGGTGAGGGATAGGTAACAGCTGAAGAACACCTTGCTGATTTTTGTGCCTATGATGACAATCTAAATATTTGACATGAAGATGTCTGGACGAGAGTTTTTGTTCAGAGTCTTGAGGGTGATGTTAGAAAATGGTTCAGATCCTTGAAATTTGGTAGCATAACTAGAATTGAAACCCTAGATGATATATTTTTAAGGAAATGGGGTGATAAGAAATATTTTTTTGTATTATATCACTAAATTTGGTGAAATAAAAAGAAAAGAAGGAGAATCAGTTTCTGATTTTTCTACAAGATTCAATAAGATGTATAGCAAAATACCTACTGAAATCAAGCTTACTGAAGCTTCAGCCAAAATCATTTATGCTGGTGCATTTGATCATGATTTTTGTTTATTATTAAGAGACATAAAATATACAACACTAACACAAATATAGGACAATGCCCTGGAGGTAGAATCTAATATGTTAGTAGCTGATAGGCTCAGAGGAGGGATTAATAGAGAAAAAAGAAAGAAAAAAGTTGAAGTTTCAACTTCAGGAACTTCGGATATAGATCCTAAGTTACATGAGCTAACCAAGATGGTCAAGTCATTTACTACTAAAATGTCCAAGCTCAAGATGGAAGCAATACTAGCTAATACCATAAATGTTTCATTTGATCAGCCTAATAGGCAGCAATTTAAAAGACCTAATGTTCATCAAATTTTGTAGCGATAAAGGAGAGATGTTGATGATAAAAAATTTCATCCTCCTTTGTAGAATGCTATATTTGAAGATGAAGAGGAAGCTGAAAGGTTGGAGAAGGCTACTGATATCAATTTTCTAAGAGACAAATAAGGGTTGATTCATCTTACACAAGCAGAGTATGGGGATTTCATGTCATAGACTCAGAATAAGGAAGTGGTTCCTAATCATTCCATGATTGCAGCTAATCATCAAAGAAGATATAATCTCAGATCAAGAAATATTGATGATAATCCAAAGCCTATTTCACAAACCAAGAATAATAAGGACGTTGTCAAAATCTCAACAGAAAATCAAGTTGATGAACAAAAATTACCGGAAATTTCGGTAGCAGTTAATACTCCTTCATTTGAGATAAAAATTTCTCACAAACTTCCCCTTGTTTCCAATTTTTAGAATGAAATAAAAAAAATAAAGATTCTTATTCCTCTTCTAGAGCTCATGAAAAATGGTGATTTCAAAAACACCTTTATGAAAGCTCTTCAACCCCCACCTGCCAAAGTAGCTTTTGATTTTTTTTACCATCAAGATGACAAGTCCACTGTTATTTTAGGTCCATTGTTAGAAGATAGAGATGACTCTACCCCTCCTTTCTATCTATCTCTGAATATTCATGATAAGATATTGCATAATTTCTTAATGGACTCCGGAGCCTCACATAATTTAATGCCCAAGGTAGTCATAGATGAACTAGGTCTTGAGGTAACTAGAGAATATCAAGATCTCTAATCTGATTCCCGAAAATTTCAATGCCTTGGTGTCATCAAATACCTTGCAGTAAGAATTTTTTAGTTACCCATGAGAGAAATGGTGATGGATATTGTTGTAGTTAACATTACTCCTAGGTTTGGCATATTACTTTCTAGGTCATGGATTAGAAGGTTGGGAGGAACACTGCAAATGGATTTCACTTATGCTACTATTCTTGTTTTTAGAGGAGAACAAAGAAGAATTTATAGAGAAGCTAAGTTGGCATATATCATTAGTAACAACAAATACCCCACTAATCATCAAATTTATTCTATAACAAATGATGTTGGTTTGAGCATTTTATGCATGGATAATGTTGTCCTGGCTGCAGAAAATTTTTAGATCTTGAAGCCTGCTAAAAAAAACATCATTCATGAAGGTTCTAAGAAATGGAAAATGTACTTTGATGGTTCATGTTCCAAAGAAGGAGGTAGCACAGAGATAGTTCTCATTTCTCCTTTGAAAGAGAGCTCTAATTTTTCTTTCAAACTTCAATTTGAAGAAACTAACAAGGTGGTTGAGTATGAAGCTCTGCTGATTGGTTTAGAAATAAAAAAGGACATGAATATTTCAGAAATTTCTATTTCTGGAGATGGTGAACTTATCATTCAACAAATCAAAAATGTTTATCAAACTAAGCATCCCAAACTCAAAGATTACTGGAATGAAGTATGGAGCATTGTAGAAGAATCATTTCTAGCTTTTAACATTTCTTTTGTTCCAAGAGAAAGTAATATTTTGGCTGTTTCACTTTCCATTTCAGCAAGCTCATTAAATATTCGAATACCTATGAAGTTGAAATATGAAGTGAAGATTAGGTTTAGACCTAACATTCCTCATAATGTCAAGCATTGGAAAGTTTTTGAATATGATCAGGAGATTAGAAGATTCATTGAAGCTGCTGAAGAGTTTTTTGTCCTAAACATTGACCAAGATGGAGACCTCATCAAGGATGATGTTGATTTGCAAGACACCAAAAACCTGCAAAAACAGATTTTTGATGAGCCTATCATTCAGTTGCCTACCAATCAAATTCCCAAGGGGCTAATACCACTTGAGAAGCTCTTTGATTACAATGATGTCTCAGTCAAACCATAATTGGCTAAAACAGAATCAAAATTTGAAGATTTCAATTTTGGCATAGATATAGAACCAACATATGTGAAGTTGTCAAAAGCTTTATCAGAAGAAATAAAGACTGGATACCACAAGAGATTTTGTGAATTTGTTGATGTTTTCTCCTGGAAATATGAATATCTTAAGAAATGTGATACAACTATCATTGAGCATAGGATACCATTGAAGGATGGTACTAAGCCATTTATGCAGAAATTGAGGAAAATCAATCCACTATTGTTACTAGTGATGGAGAAGGAAGTGAAGAAACTTTTGGATTATAGAATCATAATTCCATTGAGATACTCATATTGGGTTTCTAATATAAGGAAAAAGAGTGGTGAAGTCAAACTATGTGTATATTTCATAAATCTTAGTAATTGCTCCAAGAAATATAATTACCCATTGCTAAAGATGGAGCATATTCTTCAAAAGGTAACTGGTTTAGACAGAATTTCCAAGCTAGATGGGTTCTCTGGGTACAATCAAGTTTCATTTTGGCCAAAATACTGAGGTAAGACAACATTCACTACTCCTTGGGGAACATTCATGTATGCAAAGATTCCATTTGGGCTTATGAATTTCGGAGCTACTTTTCAGCGTGCTATGGAATTTGCATTCATTGGACAAAGGGACAAATTCTTGGTCATTTATTCAGATGATATCACTATTTATTGAACTTAAGATCAAGGACACCTTCAACACTTGAGAAAAGTATTTTTTAAATGCATAAAATATGTTATATCATTGAATCCAAAGAAGTCTCATTTTTCTCTCAAGGAAGGTAAGATGTTGGGTCACATAGTTTCTAAATATGGAGTGAAAATTGATCCTAAGAGAGTAATTGAAATTCAATAATTAACACTTCCAAGATCCAAGAAAGAGGTTTAATATTCCCTTGGTAATATCAATTTCTTAACAAGGTTCATTCCAAATTTTGTTGAAGTGGTGAAGCATATTACTTGCATGTTGAAGAAGGATGATGGCAGGCTGCCCTACCAAACCCACACTCTCTTCCACTCACTAGCTATGCATATAAAAATGCAGCCCAAATCTTTGCCCCAATTAAGACTCTAAGTCTGGGCAATTTCACACTCTTTGCGGAAGCTAATAATATCTTTTCACAAATTTTTATGGTTTATGAAAACCATACTTCAATACAACCCAAAATTCAATTATTTCATGCATTAAACCCAAACTTAAAATAGAATTTAGAAACCAAAACATAATCTCAACCATCATCTATATGAATCTTCATTAACATTCATTTATGCAAATGTTTCTCTTCAACCTAATATGATGGCCACTCTCTTTTCACCATATGGAAATTCAAATTCATATTCGATCAACCCAAGTAATGCATGGTCTTTAATTAAATGTTCATGGAACATTTTATCTTACGCAAATCTTTAATTTTCTAGAAATTTCAAATTTTCAACTCCAATATATATGCGCCCTTAACCAAGCTTGAGATTGGCTAATCAAAACCTATGCATAAGAATATCCATCATCTATGAATATTATATCAACCTTCACGCATTCAATTAGAACACCAATGCCAACATAGAGTATATCTAGCCCACGCAACTAACATACCTATTTTTCATTCTGCTGTCCACGATTCGGCATCTCCTCATCGCTCACTTCTGAAATCGAATGAACCTTCGATCCATGTTTCTTCTGCAATTACTAATGCCTCATGTTCACAGCTTTAAACAATTCCATCTAAACTCTGATTCCAATCATTTCAGTTCTACTTCATTATTTGAAGTAACAATGCCCTCTCATTACACGTTTTCTTCTGCAAATTGACTCACTATTTGAATTTACCATTCATCAACTCCTTTATGCGTTTGCTCAGATCTGCGTTCACCCTGGCTTCTTAAATTTTATTAACTGTTGTTCTTTTCGAGCCTTCAAATTCTTTGACTGATTAACAGTGATACGCACAACACCTTTTATCACCTCTTCAACCCTGCCAACCATTGTGATGAGTCAAATTCCAGGACGAAACCCATCTCTTTTCCTCTGAATTGAACATTTGAATTCAATCTTTCTCCAGGACGTTCAATTCCTTCTTAATTAGAAATATGCCTTCAATCGAAGCTTCTTTATTGATTTCAAACTCTTTTCACTTCGCCTTAAGCTAAGGTTATGCTCCTTTCACTGATTGAACAACATCAATGAGACTTCATAAACATTCACAACATTTCAATTAACTCTCAGATCAACTTTAAAAACTTCACTATGGCACCTCTACCATCGATCGACTCACTGTTTAATAGATTCAAAATAGACAAAGTTTTAAAATAAAACTCTGCGCCTCTTATGTAATTGCGTCCATGAGACTTCATCGCCTATTTTGTTCGGAACCTACGTCCAGCCCATTAAGGAACGCATCTCTGCCCAATTAACTGAGCATTTCCTTAGTTCTTCAAATCGAAGACTCCCTCTCTATTGCCATTTGTATTAGTATTCAATTCCCTCTCGAATCTCCCTTTTCTGTGGATACACAACAGGTTATACCATTTCATTTTATACAATAACGAATTCCATAGTATAATACACTCAAACCAAATTATTTTTTAACGCATACCATCCACTCAATATTACACAATATCAAATGGAATTATAAAAACTGCTACACAGAGAATGTAGATTCAATTATATGCTGAGAATTTCCATTCAACAATAAATCAATTACATTCAATTTCATCATTCTGGCAAACAAAGATTTAACCTCTATTTAATTAAATATTCATTCTATCACTGAAATTCCACTGTATTATATGGGGTTTCAACCATCATTACCATGTACCCAATATCAAACTTGAAATGAAATTCGATTTCAGTCTTTCACATGTGTAATCGATCTTACAAATGATTGATTCACCCAATATATATATATCTACACATGTTTATATGTAACCTTTCTTGGTTTTAAATAAAGAAATTAATTTAAACATCAACTTCCCAAATCATATGTAGAATCTCACCTCAACTTCAATTATAGAAATCAACTCATATGATTCTGAAAACACACTTTCATATTAACAATTGAAAATACTTACAGAAATCTTTGTTCCTGGCCTGGTTTTCAATCATTGGCCCTTTTTACAATTGCCTGAAGGCTTGACAAAAAAAACTATGTTTTTCCAAACCTCACCTCTCTCTCTATTCTCCGCTGCTCTCTTTTGCCTTTAAGGCTTATTAATTTATACAAATTTGGATGAACCAATTTAGGTTCAAATCCCTTTAATAACTCAAAAAAGTCCTGAAATATCTCAACACCCCTACAATCTATATTTTATCCCTAAAATATTGAAACCAAATCTAACTTAGGCTTCATAATTAATTCTTCAATATCTAAAATCTAATTTCCCTCATTTTCTCCAATCATTTCGAAACATTAACAAATCCTCACAATAATTAATTAAGAATATCATTTAATCACTCAAAACCCCCATTAATATTTACATAAATTCAATATTTTCTCAAAAACATAAGACCCCCTAGATTTAATAAAATACAAAGTATTTTATCGAATCTAATGCCCCTGCATCATAATCCCAAGATTGAAAAATGATCATGATCTCCTGATCATGCATTTCAAGTCTTTTTCCTTGTCTCCCTGGATCCCACACTTTGTTCTACAAGTTATCATCAATTTCTGCTATTTGGTGCTTTTCTCCAGGTCTCCATAGTTTATGCTGCCTAGCTCCACTGGCTGCACTTTCACAATCTGTCTCTGTCTTCATTTTTTTGTTGCTGCTGCTTTTCTTTCTTGCTTATGTCTTCCTCTGAGACACTTTAATCATGATTCTCCTGATTAATTCAATTTCTCTGTCCAATAAATCTTCAGACTGTTGATTTATTGCTGCCACCCAATCATCTATACCCTCTTGTTTTCTATAATTGAAAACTTCTTCTCTGCCTTCTCCTATCAGCAACTTACTAGACTGGTACATTGTACACTCCTTTCTACTGTCTTCATCTCTCTACATCTACAATTCCCAATTCTAAAATTGAGAATTTTCCTCCTGCACTGAATTCTGACTATTCAACATTATTTCCAACAACTTAGTGTCTTCATTCCATGGATTAGATAATTCCATGGAATTTTCTTCTTCCTTCATTTGACTGCTCAACTGATTCAAATGTTCTCCAACACCTACAACAACACCTGCATTCACAAAACACTTGTTAAAACTAAAGTCATAAGGCATCAATGCCTTTTCTTCCTTTGCCATCATTTCAGTATGCTGCCCTGAATTTTCTTCCTCCTCTATCAGCACATTAGTATGCTGATTCTCCCTTCCCAAAGAATTCTTTGAAGAATCCTCAAGACTGTCAATAAGTCCTTTCTTCACACCATCAATCTCCATGATGTTTTCCTTCTCTTGTTCACTGTACTGAACTCTTCCTTTGGAAATCTCTCTATCATACTCTGAATTTACCAACAAGTATTCCAGCAATGCAATTTCCTTGTGTCATTGCTAAAGTATATCATCATCATGTACCATCCCTGCATTCACACACAAAATTTTAGTTTGAAAATCACAAATTTCAACAGTCTCAACTGTTGGTTTATATACCAGCTCTTCAAGCTGATCCTCTTCTTCATTCACAAGAACTTCCTCTTGTACTGTAACAGCTTCAAGTACAAAAGCATCACTGCTTTCTTCTTCAGAGTATTTATCTCCTGAAATATTCTTTTCCATACTTGTGACAGCTTCAAAAGATTATGCATCCTCCTTAGTAAAACCTATAATCACATCACAATTTTTAGCTACAAAAATACAGGGTTTTACATTATCCAGCTAATATGGATTTACTCAATAGTTCAGGAAATCATCAATGATCTCCTCTTCTGTTTTATCAATGGAAAATTCCACTTTCAACTTAGTTGCTCTGAGTTCTACACATACCAACTGTACATCCAACCCTTTTTCAAGCTCTCTCAGCTTCTCTGCAAACTACATGGTCATCTGCTGAACTCTCTTCTATTGTGGCTTCTGCCACTTCACTCTCTTCTTCATGAGCCAACCAAATCTCTGGCTTTCCTCTATCCTCATATTTATTTTATCAAAATATTCTCTGATCTTAGCTAACTCTTTGTCATATTCTGCATCAGTCATCTGTAGCCTTATGTCATTTGCCTTGGCATCTGCTTTCTCCTTCTTTCTACTGTGGTCTCTCTCTGAACATATGTCATTTCCTTTATGAATTTCAATAGTCATCTTCTTATCCATGAGTTCCTCACTCATAAGCTGCACCAAGCCTCTGCAACAACAAGCTCTCTTGCTACCACTTACCTCACCAATCCTTTCCTCTGGATCTAGTCTTCTAGTAAATACTGGTCCTCTATCTGCTGCAACCTTTTGAGAAATCTCTTCTGCTCTCTCTAGGCTTCACTTTGGCTACAACTTCTCAGAACACAATTGTCCTATTCATTCAACATTTTTCGAATCTCTCCAGGTTCTGCCACATTCACTTAGAATCCTCTGTTGGACTCCTTCATCACTGCTCTCAAAGCTATGATCTGCTTCTTTCTGCTGAGATTTCTTTAATATGCCTCCAAATAATTATTCAAACCAGAGTTATAATAATACTTTGTCAGCTTCACCTTCAAGATCACTGTTGATCTTGTTTTTCACTTCTCATCTACACTGCATCTCTGTGCTGCAATCATATCAGTCTTAATATCTGATTTCACACATGAAATTAATTAAAAAAAAATTGAACTTTCAAACAGAGCTATTCCAGCTTTGATACCACTTGATGGCAGGCTGCCCTGCCGAACCCAGACTCTCTTCCACTCACCAGCTATGCATACACAAATTCATCCCAAATCTTTGCCCCAATTAAGACTCTAAGTCTGGGCAATTTCACACTCTTTGCGGAAGTTAATAATATCTGTTCACAATTTTTTATGGTTTATGAAAACCATACTTCAATACAACCCAAAATTCAATTCTTTCATGCATTAAACCCAAACTTCAAATAGCATTTAGAAACCAAAACATACTCTCAACCATCATCTATATGACTCTTCATTAACATTCATTTATGCAAAGGTTTCTCTTCAACCTAATATGATGGTCACTCTCTTTTCACCATATGGAAATTCAAATTCATATTCGATCAACCCAAGTAATTCATGGTCTTTAATTAAATGTTCATGGAACATTTTATCTTACACAAATCTTTGATTTGGTAGAAATTTCAAGTTTTAAACTCCAATATATATGTGCCCTTAACCAAGCTTGAGATTGGCTAATCAAAACCTACGAATATGAATATCCATCATCTATGAATATTATATCAACCTTCACGCATTCAATTAGAACACCAATGCCAACATAAAGTATATCGGGCCCACGCAACGAACATACCTCTTTTTAATTCTGTTGTTCACGATTCAAAATCTCCTCATCGCTCACTTCTGAAATCGAATGAACCTTTGATCCATGTTTCTTCTGCAATTAATAACGCCTCATGTTCACAGCTTTAAAAAATTCCATCTAAACTCTGATTCCACTGATTTCAATTCTACTTCATTCTTTGAAGTAAGAGTGCCCTCTCATTACGCGTTTCCTTCTGTAAATCGACTCACAATTTGACTTTACCATTCATCAACTCCTTTATGCGTTTGCTCAGATCTACGTTCACCCTTTCTTTTTAAATTTTATTAACTTTTGTTATTTTCGAGCCTTCAAATTCTTTGACTGATTAACATTGATACGCACAGCACCTTTTATCATCTCTTCGACCCTGCCAGCCATTCTGATGAATCAAATGCCAGGTCGAAACCCATCTCTTTTCCTCTGAATTGAACATTCGAATTCAATCTTTCTCCAGGATGTTTGATCCCTTTTTAATTAGAACTATGCCTTCAATCGAAGCTTCTTTATTCATTTCAAACTCTTTTTACTTCCCCTTAAGCTAAGGTTCTGCTCCTTTCACTGATTGAACAACATCAATGCGACTTCATAAACATTCACGACATTTCAATTAACTCTTAGATCGATGTTAAAAACTTCACTATGGCACCTTTACCATCGATCAATTCACTGTTTAATCAATTCAAAATAGACAGAGTTTTAAAACAAAACTCTGCGCCTCTTATGTAGTTATGTCCATGAGACTTCATCGCCTATTTGTTTCGAAACCTGCGTCCATCCCATTAAGGAACGCATCTCCGCACAATTAACTGAGTAGTTCCTTATTTATTCAAATCAAAGACTCCCTCTCTGTTTCCATTTGTATTAGTATTCAATTCCCTCTCGAATCTCCCTTTTCTGTGGATACACAATAGGTTATACCATTTCCTTTTATATAATAATGAATTCTATAGTAGAATACGCTCAAACAAAATTATGTTTTAACGCATACCATTCACTCAGGATTACACAATATCAAATGGAATTATAAAAACTGCTACGTAGAGAATGTAGATTCAATTATATGCTGAGAATTTCCATTCAACAATAAATCAATTACATTCAATTTCATCATTCTGGAAAACAAAGATTTAACCTCTATTTAATTAAATATTCATTCTATCACTGAAATTCCACTGTATTATATGGGGTTTCAACCATCATTACCATGTACCCAATATCAAACTTGAACTGAAATTTGATTTCAGTCTTTCACATGTGTAATCGATCTTACAAATGATTGATTCACCCAATATATATATATATATACACAGGTTTATATGTAAACTTTCTTGGTTTTAAATCAAGAAATTAATTTAAACATCAAATTCCCAAATCATATGTAGAATCTCACCTCAACTCCAATTACAGAAATCAACTCATATGATTCTGAAAACACACTTTCATATTAACAAATGAAAATACTTACAGAAATCTTTGTTCCTAGCCTGGTTTTCAATCATTGGCCCATTTTATAATTGCCCGAAGGCTTGACAAACAAAACTCTGTTTGTCCAAACTTCACCTCTCTCTCTATTCTCCCCTGCTCTCTTTTTCCTTTAATTCTTATTAATTTATACAAATTTGGATGAACTAATTTAGGTTCAAATCCCTTTAATAACTCAATAAAGTCCTCAAATATCTCAACACCCCTACAATCTAGATTTTACCCCTAAAATCTTGAAACCAGATCTAACTTAGGCTTCATAATTAGTTCTTAAATATCTAAAATATAATTTCCCTCATGTTATCCAATCATTTGGGAACATTAACAAATCCTCACAATAATTAATTAAAAATATCATTTAATAACTCAAAAACCCCATTAATATTTACATAAATTCAATATTTTCTCAAAAACATAAGACCCCCTAGGTTTAATAAAATACAAAGTATTTTCCCGAATCTAATGCCCCTACATCAATGGACCAAGAAGTCAAGTGGACCATTGAATCCAAACATTCATTTGAGCTGATCAAAACAGCTATCATTGAAGCACCTCAACTAGTAAGCCCTGAATACTCAAATCCTTTCTTGATCTTCTCTTTTGCCTCACAAGATACTATTGTTGCTGTTTTGTTACAAAAATATTCTGAAAACAAGGAAGCTCCCACAGCATTTTTCAGTAGAGCACTTAGAGATGCAGAATTGAAGTATGAAATGTTGGAGAAGCATGCCTATGCATTAGTGAAAGCTCTGAAAGATTTTATATTTTATATTATGCATGCTAAAATTATTTATTATGTGTCTTCATATGCTGTTAGAGAGATATTATTTGAAGCTAATATTAATGGAAAAAGAAGCAAGTGGGTGACTAAAGTTCTTGAGTTTGATTTGGAGATAGAGCCTACTAAACTAATCAAGGGTCAAGGATTAGCCAAACTACTAGCTGAATAAAATTGTAAAGTTTTGGGATTGAATTTCATGAATGACAACTTTGAAGGGAAGATTTCTGAACCTATAGACAATATGGGAGTGGATGTAAAGATTTCTGCATGCAGCCGGTATAAGGACATCATCTATTTTCTGCATAATTTTAAACCTCCTCCAAATTATGATAAGAGTATAGTAAGATATTTGAAATTGAAAACTGGTAAATTATGCATTAAATATAATTTTTTATATTGGAAAGATCATACAGGAGTTTTCTTGAGATGCATTTACCTAGATGAGTCCAAGAAAGCTATATTTTATATGCATAGTAGTGTTCCTTGAGGTCATCACTATTGGATAACTACTGCATAAAAAATACTAAGAGCTGGATATTTTTGTCCTAGCTTATTTTTTGATGTATGTGCTAAGGTGAGAGCATGTGAAAAATATCAAAATTTCACTGGTAAGAAACATTTGAAGTTTTTTCCTCTCAATCCCATAGTTGTTTCTGCACCTTTTCAACAATGGGGCTTAGATTTCATTGGAGAAATCCATCCACCTTCAAGTGGACAACATCATTGGATTATTGTTGCAATTGATTACTTCACATAATGGATTGAAGCAATACCTACCAGGAATGCTACTCATAAATTTATCATTAATTTTTTGGAAGGAATCATAACCAGATTTGGATGTCCATCAAGGTTAGTAGCAGATAATGCAGCTGCTTTTAAAGCCACTCCATTGGTAAATTTCTATGAAGATTATGGCATTCAACTCACTCACTCTATAGCTTACTATCCTCAAGGGAATGGTTTATCTAAATAATCAAACAAAATTTTGGTAAGAATCATCACCAAGCTATTGGATAAAAACAAGAAAGCCTGGGATTCAAAACTAAAGTTTTCTTTGTGGGCAGACAAGGTGACAATCAAAAAGTCTATTAATACATCAACTTTTCAAATGGTTTATGGAACTGATTTTTTTTTCGAGTACAAAAAGCCATTCCTGTAGCTAAATTTATGAGATATTATGAAGCTGATCTAGATAATATGACCAAGAGAAATTATAAAATCATAGAAGTGCAGTAAAGGCGAGAAAAACAATATGATTTGGTGAGAAGATATCAATAAGATGTAAAGAAAGTTTTTGATAAAGGAACTAAAAAGGAATATTTTTAGATTGGAGATCCAGTGTTGAAGTGGGATACACATCATCAATATCCAAATAAGCATTCCAAATTTGATGATTTATGGCTTGATCATTTTAGAATCTCAAACATTCTACATAACAAAACTTTTGAGTTGCAACATCTTGATGGAGTAGAACTGTTTCGAGGCCCATTCAATGGGCGCTTTATCATTTTTTTTTTTATTAAGTTTTTTGATAGCCTAAGTCCATTGTAAGTACCGATGTGGTTCGTAATAAGACTCCATAACACAAAGAAAAGGCACTGAAACTACAAAATATTCTTAAAGCCTCGCAGGGAGAGCTCTATCCCCTGTGGAACCAATGTTAGCACAGTTCTTTGCTAAGTCATGAGTCCATTCCATAGTTTTATTATTAGGATTAAACTTCAAAAAATTCAAATTAAAAAAATAAAAAATAAATAAAAAAAATTGGTTGCTACTAGAATTTCCAAAAGCACCAGGTTTAGCCTTTTCGGACAATCTGTTATTTTCTTGTTTCTATATTTTTTATTTTTATTCCAATTTTGTTGAAATTTCTAGAAGCATACTCCTTTTTTTTTAAATAAAAAAAAAGCGCATCCAATTTAGTTTAGGTACGTGTTATAGTGTAAATACGCCTCAAATATTTTTTAAATCTTTTTGTATCTAATGATATGTATCATATTGCAGTCAATTATTTTGAGTCAAGCTGAAATATAATTTGAACCCATGTGTCACCCATAGTTACAAACTGAACCATTATCCTTTCCTACATGTCAACCCCAAGTGAGTTTACTTATGTTGAGGTACATGTTTTCCTGAATGAAGGAGATCATGGTTATTACACTCGATGCCATAACCATTTGGTTGGCTGCATAGTAGTGCTGCCGGAAATTTCAGCCAATCAACAAAAAAGGCTGCAGAAGCGATTGTTTGTCAAGGATCTGCTAATATCAAGACATCTAGAGCACTCCATATGGAAAATGCAAGAAACTGAAGGTGATGATGGATTATCACATGGTGCACATAATGGTGAGGAATATTTTCAATAATGAAGGATTATTTGCATGGGGTGATGAACCAAAATTTGATTTTAAACCCACCTAAAAAGCAGGAGAATGTCATTAAAAGTTTTAGCTATTTGAGTTTTAATTGATGAGAGTCATAGTTTGCGAAAGAGTCTTCATTTCATATAATATTTTAAGGTAAAATTATTCCTACTCTGTCACCTATCAGTTGCAGGAGACATAGTAATTTATTTTTTGAAGATGACTAAAATAGGTGGTAAGATAAATCAAATAGAGCCATAAGGTGCATATCTGGTTGATGCCAATTCGAGGGTAAGAAGTTTGTTTATTTAGTTAGGGTGGTATTCTCTTTGCAACAGGTTATGGATCTCTCACTCAGGAGTAGCAAAAGAGTTTTCTAACTCTTTTAATGCACGGGAAGCTACAGTTAATGGCCTTAATTTGGAGGTATCTAAAGACTCCATTGATGAAGCCTTTAAACTTCCCCAAGAAGGTTAAAGATGGTTCAAGGGCATGTCATTACAGGAGGAGATCTCAATAACTTCCTCAAATATGCTCACAAAGATCCAAATTGTGTGAAAGGCATCCCAAGTATCTATCTTAAGAATTACTGGGTAGAAGCTATCAAGCTTATCAAGATATACATCACTTTTGAAAGTAGGTATACAGTTGTATTCCTCTATCACATGAGGTTTATTTTTCATATTTTAGGGATGAAGACATTAATCTGTCATTTTTATTGTTGAAAATACTAACAAAGATTTCAACAAGGTTTCAGACTCATGTTGATGTTTTAGAGTATGGCTTGTACCATCAAGCTTTGATCAAAGTTCTAGTTGAAGAAGAATTGGGGAAGAGAAACAAGACTTGGGATCACTTTTTATTCTATAGGGCAGGCCCACCTGCATCTACACCTCCAGTACCACAACCAAACCCTCAACCTTCAAAAAATAAGAATAAAGAGAAAGTCCAAAAAATAAAACATGCATAAGAAGGCCAAGGGAAAAAAAGAGAAAGTCTCTACATTCAAGGCTGAAATAAGGTTGAAAAAGGAGAGTTTTTCTTAGCAAGAAAAGCCAAATCTATGAAAATAGTTCCCCCTATTCCTCCATTTCCTAATGTCGACACTAGAGCCAGAAAAGGAAGGTTTGCAACTATAGATAAATCAAAAGCGCAGGTGCTACTGGAAATTCTCGAAGCACATATTCATCAAAAGTTGTAGAAAGAATATCAGCCTACACCATGAGATGAAGAACCCCTTAATGATGTTGGATATGAGATCAGTAGTAATAAGAAGAAAGAAGAAGATAAACCTATTTCCGGTACTAGAAAGAGACATACCAGAGACATAAACAATTTTAGGCTTAAAATCCAAGACTTTAAATAATCCAATCCTAATGACAGAGATCATTGATATTGAAGGCAAACCTGAAGGTTCAAAGATATAGAGAACCATGAAGAAAAACAAGAACACAACCGTGCAGAATAGAATCTAGAGCCCTCTAAGAGAAGAAAAACAAAAAAGGGGTCTAAGGTGGACAAAGCCCATGTCAAGGAAGAAACCACAAGAGAAACTAGTTCCAAATCAGCTACTGGTAGCAAACCAGACTTAGATAAGCTGGTTGAAGCTGCAACACACATAGAGGGAAGGTAAAAGGGGTTTTTGATACAAGTGCCTTTTTTTCTTATGAGTTACAATTTTGAACATCATCTTAGATGTCAAGGAATATAAGTCTCCAAAGAATTTTCAACATTTTCTAAGTATATTTTAAAAAGAAACAGGGCACTACTGGTATTTCCAGTAGAATTCTAGATTTTTCCCTGTTACAGGTTTTTACTGGAATTTTTGGTTGCACCTGTTTTAACTAAATTCTGACACCTGTCAGCAATTGTTTCCGAGCTTGTTAAGGATGGATAAGAACCCATAAAAAAATGGATAATACAAATGATGGTGAGAGGTAGTTATGAGGTTGTTGGAGGTCTTATTGAATGAAGCTACATGGTTATTAAATACCCAAGACACAAGGAGATAAATCAGGAGAAAAAGGGGTAGCATGACAGGACACTCAACATTCCATCCTAGAATTCTTCTCTTATTCTTCTCCATTTACCCTTTCCATTATATTTCGATAGGTAAGGTTTTAATGTATTTTGACACCTATGTAATGTTAGAATTAATGTTTCCTTACATTGAGAAGAGATGGAATTGGTGCTTCTCTTGCTATATATACCACTTGTAAATATAATTTCCAAGTTGGATGTTGGTCTACCTAAAGACTGAATATAATAAAAACCTTTTTGCTTCATGCTGGAGTATTTTGTGACTCAACAAACATCTAATGTGTGGTGTTTCTCTTTTCTTTGTTACTTTCTTCTAAAATATGAATTGCCACAACTAGTAAGGTGTGAGTGATAAGTTTTCAAAGGATTTAATAGTATATTATCTACTTTCAATTTTCTGCAAGTTATGTGTGTTATAGAACATGTTAGTGAATATTTCACAAAGTATTTTTGGAATACTTTATACATGCAATGTATTTTCTGAATGTTTTTTGCTTTGCATAAACTTATTTTGTGTAAAGAGACATCAGCATAGCTGTGTGATTGATTGAGGATAGGAATATTTCCTGGAATATGTACTAGTTATTCATCTTCTTCCAGTTGTGCAATCTACTCCCTATACTACATTTTACCCACACAATTTATACTTGCCACAACTTGCCAAATGCATGAAAGTTTTAAAGAACATAAAAAATCGTTTGAAAATATTTGAGAAGCCATCCCATCACTCCAAAAAACCCTTTAAAATTTTGAAATGAACTATTATGTGTAAGTATTACTCCTTATGCATTCAAGGAGTGACTTCTTATGCTAACACAGGGAAAGAGGAAGTTGTTACTGCTTCCCTTGCAGCCCATTTCAATTCAAGAACCTTTTCACCAGTGGGGTCTTGATTTTATCGGTGAGATTCACCCTTCATATTTAGCACAACATAAGTGGATCCTAATAGCCACTGGTTATTTCACAAAATGAATCGAGGCTATCCCCACACGACAGGATATAGATGCGGTAATAATTCATTTTATTGAGTCTAATATTCTCTCCCAATTTGGTTATCCACAAAAAATAATCACTAATAATGCAGTTTCCTTTAAATCCAATAAGATGATGTAATATTCCTACTTACCCTAAGCTAAGAGGAATATACATTTTTGTCTCATTTTCTGTTGCATGAATAAAGGAGGACATGTAAAAATCCTGAAAAGAATGAATAAATCAATGCCCATATGAATAGGGATAAATATGGGCCATGTAACAAATCACTTGCAGGTGTGAAAGGGGTTTGAGCTATGAGACTGGGTCAACCTTGACCAAATCTACAACAATGTATAGATGCAATGTACCTCATGGATGGACAGTGCAGTTTTAGATGGAGGCCCCTCATGTGAAAGGAGCTAATTCATTAAAGGGGTTTAGGGTTTGACAAGGACTTCATCTTATAAAAGGAAGAGGAGAGTAGCAAGAGAAGGTTATTGATTATGCATATTTTCTGAGTATCTTGTCTATTTAGAGAAATACCATTCTCTATTGTTTAGCTGAGAATAGTGCTGCTTAGCACATGGGAGTTCCTATGCAGGGATTGTTTGGTCTCAACCTAGTCTCCTAAATTGAGATCATTTAATTGTCAACCAGGGTTGGTAAACTGTTGAAGTGAAGTGCACTGTATGTACCTAGGTGTTTGTTTCTTAATGCGTTGTATTTAGTGTTTTCTAATGTTTTTGGTCTTTTGATGATTTTATGTTCACAGGAAGAAGAACTAAATGCTGGTGGAAGGAAACTACTGATTAAAAACAGAGTAAAGCCTAATTGGTTGATGACAAATGACAAGTGCAAATAATGAAACAGAATCAAACCTAAACTATGACTAAGAAGAATACCAAGCTTGATAATGACTTCAAGAAAATGAATCAAAACATAAACTTAACTTGTCCAATTCTTTCATCAAAGGTATTTTGGGAGAGCTTGAGAAGTGGTCAGCTAAGTATACAAATTCTCCTAACTAAACAATTAAACAATCAGCTTATAATGAGACAACATTTTATCCATGATTAAAGATTTGTGGAAACATATTTGGAGGAAAAAATCGGTACCATCATAAGATCTCTACTCTAAGTCTAGTTCCTAACTCTATTCTGCAACTTAGTTTAACATTACTAAACCTTACTCAAGAGTTATAGATTTCTTTTTAAAATAGTCTTTTGAGAAAAGGCTTTTTTTATGAAGTGGTAAAGAAGTTGCAAAAGTACTTCAGGCCTTGAAATGGTACTGTCTTATGTTCATATGGTTATGAATCAATTATAGATTTGGAACAAGAAGAGGTTTTGTAAATAATGAAGGCCATTTTGTTAAGTTTAAAAACTGATGTAATCTAATATGTAGTGGATGACAACTAATTGTGGAATGTAAATACAATGAGTTAAGCTAAAACTGAACTAAAATGTCACTAGTCTACAACAGTGCTGAACTAACAAGCCATTATCAAACTTAAAACAAAATAACAGAGCATGAATTGAATGAAATTTGACTCCGGAGTACCCTAACTAAGTTATCATGCATTAATCTATGGGATTCTACAGCCTGTTTTGTCCATCATGATTGGTATTTTGGAAGAGCTTCTTAGAACAATCCTGGCTGTACAATTCAGTGCAAATGCAAACATAAAGACTAAAAGCAATTTAAAAACTAAGACATCACAGCTATCTCCTACCCATCATTATGATATTTTGGAAGAGCGTTTTAAGAGTAAGATTAGCTATGCTACTTAGTGCAAACAAACAACTGAAACATTCAGTATCACAGTCATGCCTTAGACATCATAAGGATTTTTTGGAAGAGTTTGCTTAGTATAAGTTCAACTGTGATAGTGAACAAAAGAGATTGCAATTAAATCCTACAACACTATAGCCATTTCCCATTCATTATCATGATATTTTGGAAGAGTTCTTAGAACAAGTATAACTATAGTGGCTAACGAAATTAACTACGAACTCAAACTTCAAAAACGTAAAAACAACTAAGATACTTATCTAAATTACGAAAGTAAAGTCGTGCAGGAGGCAGGGGCCCTCTACCACCAGACGGAATCTAACTCCAAATCAACTCAACGCGTTCAAAGCAATGCTGTCTTCTTCATTAAAGGAAAAATAACTTGAAACAGAGTAGTCTCGGTCTTCAGAAATGTAGCATGAAATCTAAGCAAAATCTAGCCTATCTCTCAGTTTCCCAAGTGTTTTTATAACAAATTTACATAAAAAAACTTGCAAAAATACAGGGATCCTTGTCTTTCCTTATCAAAATCACATTAGGACTCTGAAGATGGCAACGTAAAGAGAAAAAGGACATCTAGACTAAGACAGTCCTATTAGAAGTCTGCTTCCTTAAATGAGTTCCCACATACCAAAACCACGTCCAGAATTCGGTTCTTCCTTCATGGTGAACAACGAATGATGTGGACATGACATGGAATATACCCATATGTGGTTTTTCTTGAGAGGACACCTAGAACATGCCTGAACGTGAAGACAGCTGCAGAATTTCCGGTTAGCTATGGAATGTCTACATTCTGCAGCTAGTTCCAGTCAAAATGCATTATAATGACAAAAATCACAAAACTTAGCAAGTTAGCCATGTTAATCATTCTAAAAGTAATTTTAACTAATTTCATTGATCAATTGGGTCTCGGATAACAATGGAAAAAGGAAAATGAGGTAAAGTAAGATGAAAGAAAGCACAATCTTGGGGCTCAACATACCCCCACTGCTGTCTTCTTGCATGTCCTCATGCAATTTATTCCATAAACTCAGAGACTTCTGAAAGAACATCTAATCCTCTCCTTCTTCTTTGCTTGGAAGCTAAAGGTCTTCTGGGTTTTCTGATGACAAGTTTGAACCTTAAGTTGATAAGTGCCCTGATTAGCTTCTTGTTCCTCTTTTTCAACTTTTCATTAGCCTTTTCCACTTTGTCCATTTGTAGAGATAAGGTTGAGTTTATACTGGTTTTGAGTTTGACTTGTTCCTTTAGAATATCATTCTCATTTTTGATGTGTCTATTAAGTATTTCCAACTCATACCTATCCCTTCTTAACACATCTATTTCGGACAGTGGAGGACTAGGGGTTTTATCTCTACTTGCTTTTCTTCCAATGTTTACCACAGTCAAACTTTTGTCGAAAGCACGGTCAATTTCGGGGGTTTTCCATTAAAATCCTCTTCAACATATTCTTCAATAGATTTTTCCTCATCTTCTATTTATCACCCCCATGTCGGATCCGAAGCTCTAGTTTCCCCATTCTATGGCTTGTCAATAGATCTCTCCTCCTTTTTCGTGGAAGATTTGACAATTTCTCTTAAAGTTGTCTCAATTATATATATAGAAATAAATTGAGATTATTTCTTCACTACTTTCCTGTACTGTTTTGTCAATTTCAATTTTAGAGGCTCTCCATTTTCTGCTTCTCCTTGTAGGCTGTTGCTCAGGTGAGGGCTCTTTTGGTTCCTCAAAATGATTTCTTATCAAGAAATTATCCCAAGTATCATTTGTTTTGGCTAAATGGTGTTCAATTAAAATCTTAATCAAGCCATGATGGTATAGAGTTATCTCTAAGAATTGGACCCTCCTTTGAACACAAGAAGCCATCTTTTTCAAACTTTGAAGCAAGAAATAGGGCAAATTTAACTCTTCCTCCAGAAAATGCATTATCAATCTAATATGGTAAACATAAAATATGCCATATCTACCTTCACATGTGATAAATTTTTGCAGAATAAGCAATATATTTCTCCATTTATTTTTCAATGCAGAACTTGGAATTCCCTTTTTAAACACAGTGACATCCATACCTGGTGATTTTAGAATTTGCTTCCATGATTCATTATGGAATTCTCTATTTTTGAACCATCTCTCTCCATTTCTAAGAAATCTTGTTGCTTCTGCAATGAAAACTTCAGTGACAATGAATTTAACATCTCCCACTTCAACCTTAGCTCCTTGAAATGACCTTGCAAATGTTTTAGTGACTTCTTTGTGGAAGCCATTAAATTTCTCAAGAAATTGTAGCCATCCTACCTGTTGCAACATTTCTCTACTTTGAGGGTATCCTTCCAGATATTTTGTACCCACTGGTTCAGTTCTTACAATGAGGCCCATAATTCTTTCTTCAATCTTCAGATTGATACTCTTTCTACCCACGGAAACAATAACTTCAACCTTCAAACTGATATACTTCTTGTTCACAGTGACAATGGCTTCAATCTTCAAACTGATATACCTCTGGTTGACAGTGACAATAGCTTCAAATTCCACATTGATATACCTCTGTTTCTTGGTGACAATGGCTTCAAATTCCACACTGATATATCTTTGCGTTTACGGTGATAATGCCTCAATCTTTGCTCACAGTGACAGTGCTTCAGTCTCTGCTCATGGTGATAATGCTTCAATCTCTGCTCACGGTGATAAGGGTTTGATATTTCAAATTGATATACCTCTGCTCACGGTGATAGGGATATCTCTGTTTTGCGGAATGAAATGATGAAGGGCTGGCTACGGAATGGAGTGATGGAGGCAGTTACGGAATGAGTTAATGAAGTGAGGTGAAGAAAACAAATTAATGAGTGAAAAGACTGCGGAGATTTTTTTACAACGGAAAAAAATCATCATTAAATGATTTGGCTGGGTGACGTGAGGAAATCAAACACTTCAGCCTTTTTAACCGCTTAAATGGTGGTCGGGTATAGAATTTGAAATGAGAGATTTTTATCCAAAGTTTGTGGAGGGTATATTGGACATGATCAATAAAAATAATCAAAACAACTTTTTTGAATGATTCATAACTAAAACTATACTAAATTTTATGATATGCCATTATAATCAAAACTTGTTACCTTTGCTTTTCATTTTCTTTTGTGGTCTTTGTCTTCTTTGTTCTCCTTTGGAAGAGTCTTCCTAATCCTTCTTGATTCTTCTTATTCATGGATATACTGGATCATCTTGTTGCAATTCAAATGTATGCTGATTAGTGCCTTCAGGATCTGTAGCTGCGGAATGACTGTCTGGCTACGGAAAGTCTGATCAGCTGCAGAATGTCTGTTTAGCTGCAGAATGTACCTGTAGAGTATTTTAATCATGGAATGGAGTGATTTGGAATATAAGTGAAATGTTATATGGCATGAATGAAGATGGATGATGAGACATGATATGTATGAAGTGGATGATGAAATGGAATGGATTCAATTTATAAAATGGAGTGGAAGAATATAGGAAATGTCCTGCAATCCATGACATGTTTATTCATTTGCAGAAAAACATCAAACTTTAAATTTTTATATGGAAATGAGGTGGATGAAGTATGGAATGAGATGAATGATATATGGAATGAAGTGAAGTATGGATGAATGAATGAAATGGAGTATGGATGGAGAAGTGAATGGAATGAAATGAAATGAGATGGATCCTAAGTACAATGGATCTGAACTTATGATTTTGTAACAGCTGCTTGCAAAAACAAAATGGGAAAAGTTAGAGTGTCAGAAAGACTTTGATTTTCACCCTATCTTTTCTATATAAACATGCCAATCAATGATTGGTTTTCATGTTTATAATTTATATATATATATATATATATATAAAGAAATGCTTCAGAAAATTCAATCAAGTTGATGAAGAAGAAAGATTCTTCTTCATTAACTTCACATCATTGTTTTCCTGGAACTTCTTGACAAATTCTTCTCTTGAGATTGGTTTGTGATACAGCTTCAATCTATGACCACTCACAAGAAAAGTGACCTCTTCTTCATCTATTGTCCTGATTTTTACTGCTCCATTGTAAAAAATTTCAACAATTTCATATGGCCCAAGCCAATGTGTTTGAAATTTACCTTGAAAATACTTGAATTTTGAATCAAACAAGAGAGCCCAGTCACCTTCTTTGAATTTCTTCTCTTTGATGTACTTATCATGCCATCTAGTCCTTTGCTGTTGAACTAGACTTGTTTTCTAAACTGCATCTTGTCTGATTTCATCCAATTCATTAATCTGCTCCAATCTATGCTTTTGTGCCTCCGTTAAATCAAGTCCTAGCTGAACTGCCATTTTGAAAGTTTGAATCTGTAACTCTATGGGGAACAAAACTTTCTTTCCATAAATAAGTTCATAAGGAGTATGGCCTGTTGTGTTTCTCCATGTAGTTCTATAGGCCCACAAGGCTTCAGGAAGCCTATCTACCCAATCTCTTCTATGTAAATGAACAGTCTTTGTTAGGATTCCTTCAATGACCTTATTAGTAGATTCCACTTGACCATTTACTTGTGGATGATAAGGAGTAGATTTTCTATGCCTGATTTTGTACCTCTCCATCATTTGCTTCACTAGCCTTGATGTAAATTGAGCTCCTTGATCTGTAACAATTTCCCTTGGGACACCAAAACGAGTAAAAATATCCTCAAAAAGAAAAGTAACTACAGATGCTTCATTAGCAACAAGTAATGGCTTGGCTTCTACCCATTTGGTAACATAATCAGTGCAAACTAATATATATCTCTTCTATCTTGATGGAGGACTAATAGGTCCTACAAAATCCAAAGCCCATTTTTCAAAAGGTTCAATATGTACCTGAGGTTGTAATGGCATCTCACCTGAAGGAGAAGGTTTCCCTACCCTTTGGCAACTGTCACACCTTTTGATATACTCTTTAGCATCTTTAAACAAGGATGGCCAATAATATCCTAAATTAAGGATCTTATAGGCTGTCCTCTTATCAGCAAAGTGTCTGCCACAAGGTTCATCATGACATGCTTTGAGAATCTCAGGTATCTCATCTTCACGAACACACCTCCTAATGATCAAATCTGGACCTGTCTTGTACAACTCATTAGCAACCCATGAATATTTTTCACTGTCATAAATGATTTTTCTTTTATCTCTTGCATTCATTATTGAAGGAAATTTCCCTGAAACTAAATAATTAGCAATATCAGCAAACCATGGAGTTTGAGTAGAAATTGCAAAAAGATATTCATCGGGAAATTGATCTTCAACTGGAGTGTCATCTTTGATATTTTGGAGTCTAGATAGGAAATCAGCTACTGTGTTTTGTTTTCCAGGCCTATCTAGAATGGTAATGTTGAATTCTTGTAAAATAAATAACCATCTTATGACTCTGCCATTAGTAATTGATTTGTTCATTAAGTATCTAATTGCAGAATGATCAGTGTGAACAAAAGTTTCATAGCCTGTTATATAGTGTCTGAATTTGTTTATGGCATGAAAAACAGCTAAAAACTCTTTTTCAGTTACAGTATAGTTTAACTCTACAGGAGTCAAATTTTTACTGGTATAATAGATGGCATAAGGAATCAAATCTTTTTGTCCCAATACTGCTCCTAGAGCTGTATCGGAAGCATCTGTTGAGATATGAAAAGGTAACTTCCAGTTAGGTCCCCTTAATATAGGTGCTTCAGAAATTTTGGTTTTCAGGGTCTCAAAGGCTAACTGGCAATCAGAATTCCACTTGAATTCACAATCTTTGGTAAGTAATTTGAAGAGTGGAGATGCTATCTTGGTGAAGTTTTCTATAAACCTCCGATAATATCCTGTAAATCCTAGAAAACTCCTAACATCTTTTTGCCAACTTGGAATAGATAAGTTAGAGATGACTTCAACTTTTGACTCATCGACTCTAATCCCATCCCCTGAAATGTGATGCCCCAAAACAATACCTTCAGTAAACATCATGAAACATTTCTCATGACTAAGTGAAAGATTTGCTTCCTGACATCTCTTTAAAAAAATTTCCAAGTTTGCTAAAGCTTCTTCAAATGTGTTTCCATAAACTGCGAAATCATCCATGTATACCTCTACACAATCATGTATTAGATCTGAAAAAATTCCTAATACTGCCCTTTGGAATGTTGCAGGTGCATTGCATAATCCAAATGGCAATACTCGGTAAGCATAGGTACCCCATGGACAGGTAAATGTGGTTTTATCTCGATCTTCAAGTGCTACTTGGATTTGGTTGTAACCACTAAACCCATCTAGGAATGAGAAGTACTTTTTGCCGGCTAATGTATCTAACACTTGATCTATGAAAGGTAAGGGAAAATGGTCTTTAAGAGTAGCTTTATTTAGTTCCCGGTAGTCAACACATACCCTCCATTTACCATTTTTCTTTGGCACAATTACCAAAGGAGAAACCCACTGACTATCTGAAATAGGATAGATGAAGTTAACATTTAACAATTTTTACAATTCTTCTTTAACAATCTCCCTAAGATTTGGATTCATCCGTCTTTGAGGTTGTCTGATTGGTTTACAATTTTCCTCTATATAGATGTGATGAGTGCAAGTCTTGGGACTTATCCCTTTCATGTCAGTGTACTCCCATGCATATGCAGAAGAGTGTCTCTGTAATACTTTGACTAACTTTTCTTGTTGAGATTTCTCTAGGTTCTTATTTATGTTCAAAGTTTTTCCTGGAAAGATCTCACTTGTAGAGCTGCCAAATTTATCCATAGAATGAACAGACATCTGTCTTGATGACAAAAACTCAATATTGGATCCCTCTTGAAATGATTCATGTTTGTGTTCTGGAGAGGATTCAAAGTTTTCTAGAGTATTCAGAATTTGATTATCTTCACTAATTTCTGAAATTGTGAAGAGTGGTTGTAAATCTTCTTCATCCTCTATCCATTAAGTGTCATCTAGATCTGTAATTGTCCTACCTGGAGGATATAAAGTGAATTTCTTAGTTGAACTACCCTCAGAAATATACATATCACCGGACCTACAACTAATAAAAGCATCAGCTGTAGCCAACCAAGGTCTTCCTAATATAGCAGGATGGCCTCCTAGATTATTCTTAGGAGTTAGGATCATGAAATCCACAGGGTACTCCCAAGAATCTAGGGACACTGGAATGTCTTCTATTACCCCATTAGGTTTGATCACAGATCTGTTTGCTAATTGTAATAATGTGGGTGTAAAGAGAAGATTAGGAAGTTTTAGTTTATCCATGATTTGTCTACTCATGATATTGATTGCTGCTCCTAAATCAATGAGTGTGTTTTGGATTTCAATTCCATTGATGTGAATTTTAACAAATGGATTTCCGGGGTCAAGATACTTTGGAATAGCAATCTTGCCCATCATAATATCTGCTATTTTTCCTGCCAGTTGAATTTTCTTTGTTTCTCTTATTCTTTTTCTTGTTTTCTTCATGCTCAACTCCTTTATTGTTTTGGCTAAAATTGGAATTTCCTTGATGACTTGTAATAATGGAATTTTAATGCAAACATTTCTCGGTTCATCTAGGAAATCATAATTAGGCACCATAATTTGTTTTTCTACACCTCTATCAATTTGTAATATTTCTGGAAAGGGAGGTATAGAAGTAGATGTGGATGGTTGCTCTAATACAGGAGTTGAAATTATTGGATCCTTTTGCTTTGATTTTTCAGTGTTTGGGTCTTGAAAGGATGTGTCTTCCTCAAGACTTTTATTCACCCGTAGAGAGTCTTCCTCAGAGTTATCTTGTTCTTGTATGATCACGGAAGGTTTCCTCTTTTCAAGTATTCTTCCAGACCTAAGTTGAACATCACTAAGGTCTAGAGGAGTAATTAAATAAGTTGGAAACTGTTGGCCTTCTATCATGTATGTGTTCTGAGGATTTTTATTATTGGGGTTTGGTATGGGTTGAGCAGGAAATTGATTTGATTTTTGAGGGAATGGTAATGAAAGTGGTTGATTTTGATGTGGTTGGTTCTGATGATGTTGTTGAGGATTTTGTTGAAGATTTTGAGGAAAATTTTGTTGAGGATTTTGAGGATAAAAATGTGGATATGGTGGATAGGATGGTGGATACCGATAGTATGGAGAGTATCTTCCATAAGGACTTTGTGTTCCTTGTGCCCAAGATTGAGATTGATTTTGAAATTGGGGCCAAGGTTGCTGCCAAGAATTCCAAGGTGGAGGTTGATTATACATTTGATCATGGAATCCTTGTGTCTGAGGTCCTTGCCAAGGCCTTCTAGATACAAAGTTGAGAGACTCTGTGGAATCTGTAGGAGTTTTCTCCTGAAAGACAGCCTTGAGACTAGGAAGAGAAGGACAATTCTTGGTCTCATGTTTTTCAAAACAAATGACACAGGTTTCTACAACTTTTACATCCAAAGGACACTCTCTCAAGGCATGTTTCTTTCTACATTTGGGACAAAAGATTGCCAAGGCATCAGATTCAGCCTTTTTCTTGTTTTGTATCTTAAGGGTGTCTATTTGTTCACTAAGACTCCCTAAGATGTTAGATTTAAAATCATCAAGCATGTGTCCTATTTCTGATCTACTTACTGTCCCAGAAACAGACTTACTTGCCCTTGCAAGAGCAGGATCTCTTGGACCTTTTACAGTTTTAGATTTCCCTCTTGAAAGGTTGATACATAACTCAGATATTTCAGGTAATGTGAGCTGTGATATATCCCCTTTTTCCATCATGTTAAGGATATCCAACCATTCATCCCTAATTGTTTTCAACAAAAGAGCTTTTAAGGTGTCTTGATCTAGGTTTTCCATTTTTGCTCTTTTGATGTTGTAATGAAATCTCTCCAACAAATCTTCCAAGTTTTCATATTCTTTTTGTAACATCTTAAACACTTCTTCCTTATGATTGAATGGCATACAATAATCCAGATACCTCTCTAGAAATGCTTGTTTCATGTCTTCCCATGTCCTAATAGAACTATTGATCAAACTCATAAACCACTTCAATGCTGCTCCTTTCAAGGTTGAAGGGAATAATTTCAGTTTTTGAGCATCTTGTAAGTAGTCATAAGTTCTACATATGACTTCAAATTCAAATAGGAAGGTTTCAGGATCTTCAGCTTTAAGTCCATAGAAGTTTGGAAGGACAGAGGGTGAAATTTTTTTCATAGTTGTATTGGTTTCTTCATCAATTATAGGGAACCCAAAAGAGCTTCCTATTTCTCTTCTACCTCTTCCTCCATCTGCACCTCTACCTCCTTCTCCTCTACCTCTACCTCTACCTCCAAATAATGTGTGTTCTCCATTAAAGACTCCTCCTCCTCCTTCTTCTGCCATGGTTAGTTCCTCTGTAGTAGTAGGAAAGTTTGTGTCCCTAACAGGAGTCCTTGAATTTTATTCTAAGAAAGATTCATTGGATGAAGTGGAAGGTCTTTCTAATGGAATATCTGATCTTAGGTCCTCTAGAAGTCCAGGATCAGTAATGGATGGAATGTGGGTCTGAGTTGAAGGTGTACTAGCTCTGGGTCTAGGTGAAACAAGTGATATTCTAGGAATCAAACTTATGCTTCTGCTGCTTATAAATCTACCCCTTGAATCTCTCTCTCTACGCATATAATTGTTTTTGGGGGTTAAGAAATAAAGGTTACCTAGTTTTCACTTCCCCGGCAACGGCGCCAAAATGTTTGGTCTCAACCTAGTCTCCTAAATTGAGTTCATTTAATTGTCAACCAGGGTTGGTAAACTATTGAAGTGAAGTGCACTGTATGTGCCTAGGTGTTTGTTTCTTAATGCGTTGTATTTAGTGTTTTATGATGTTTTTGGTATTTTTATGATTTTATGTTCACATGAAAAAGAACTAAATGCTGGTGGAAGGAAACTACTGATTAAAAACATGAGTAAAGCCTAATTGGTCGATGACAAATGACAAGTGCAAATACTGAAACAGAATCAAACCTAAACTATGACTAAGCAGAATACCAAGCTTGATAATGACTTCAAGAAAATTAATCAAAACATAAACTTAACTTGTCCAATTCTTTCATCAAAGGTATTTTGGGAGAGCTTGAGAAGTGGTCAGCTAAGTATACAAATTCTCCTAACTAAACAATTAAACAATCAGCTTATAATGAGACAACATTTTATCCATGATTAAAGATTTGTGGAAACATATTTGGAGGAAAACATTGGTACCATCATAAGATCTCTACTCTAAGTCTAGTTCCTAACTCTATTCTGCAACTTAGTTTAACATTACTAAACCTTACTCAAGAGTTATAGATTTCTTTTTAAAATAGTCTTTTGAGAAAAGGCTTTGTTTATGAAGTGGTAAAGAATTTGCAAAAGTACTTCAGGCCTTGAAATGGTACTGTCTTCTGTTCATATGGTTATGAATCAATTATAGATTTGGAACAAGAAGAGGTTTTGTAAATAATGAAGGCCGTTTTGTTAAGTTTAACAACTGATGTAATCTAATATGCAGTGGATGACAACTAATTGTGGAATGTAAATACAATGAGTTAAACTAAAACTGAACTAAAATGTCACTAGTCTACAACAGTGCTGAACTAACAAGCCATTATCAAACTTAAAACAAAATAACAGAGCATGAATTGAATGCAATTTGACTCCAGAGTACCCTAACTAAGTTATCATGCATTAATCTATGGGATTCTACAGCCTGTTTTGTCCATCATGATTGGTATTTTGGAAGAGCTTCTTAGAACAATCCTGGCTCTACAATTCAGTGCAAATGCAAACATAAAGACTGAAAGCAATTTAAAAACTAAGATATCACAGCTATCTCCTACCCATCATTATGGTATTTTGGAAGGGCGTTTAATAGTAAGATCAGCTATGCTACTTAGTGAAAACAAACAACTGAAACGTTCATTATCACAGTCATGCCTTAGACATCATAAGGATTTTTTGGAAGAGTTTGCTTAGTATAAGTTCAACTGTGATAGTGAACAAAAGAAATTACAATTAAATCCTATAACACTATAGCCATTTCCCATTCATTATCATGATCTTTTGGAAGAGTTTCTTCTTTTGGAAGAGTTCTTAGAACAAGTATAACTATAGTGGCTAATGAAATTAACTCCGAACTCAAACTTCAAAAAAACGTAAAAACAACTAAGATACTTATCTAAATTACGAAAGTAAAGTCGTGTAGGAGGCAGGGGCCCTCTACCACTAGACGGAATCTAACTCCAAATAAACTCAACGCGTTCAAAGTAATGATGTCTTCTTCATTAAAGGAAAAATAACTTGAAACAGAGTAGTCTCGGTCTTCAGAAATGTAGCATGAAATCTAAGCAAAATCTAGCCTATCTCTCGGTTTCCCAAGTGTTTTTATAACAAATTTACATAACAGAACTTGCAACAATATAGGGATCCTTGTCTTTCCTTATCAAAATCACATTAGGACTCTGAAGATGGCAACGTAAAGAGAAAAAGGACATCTGGACTAAGACAGTCCTATTAGAAGTCTGCTTCCTTAAATGAGTTCCCACGTACCAAAACCATGTCCAGAATTCAGTTCTTCCTTCATGGTGAGCAACGAATGATGTGGACATGACGTGGAATATACCCATATGTGGTTTTTCTTGAGAGGACACCCGGAACATGCTTGAACATGAAGATAGTTGCATAATTTCCGGTTAGCTACGGAATGTCTGCATTCTGTAGCTAGTTCCGGTCAAAATGCATTATAATGACAAAAATCACAAAACTTAGCAAGTTAGCCATGTTAATCATTCTAAAAGTAATTTTAACTAATTTCATTGATAAATTGGGTCTGGGATAACAATGGAAAAAGGAAAATGAGGTAAAGTAAGATGAAAGAAAGCACAATCTTGGGGCTCAATAGGGATCCCACCTCTTCCATTGACGATTTCTTGGAGGATTCTTGTTGATTTCATCCAATATTAGGAATTTTTCCAAGCTCACCTTTCAACTATAGCACTGATCATGTTCAGGATTAGGTTTTCCTTGCAAGCTGTAGCAAGTGGAGGTTAGATCTGCTCAGATCTAGGCCATTTCAGGCCCTCTTTTCACTGCAAAAGTCTTATATCCCAAGGGCAAGATATTTCTGAACCTTTGGAGTTGATATTTCACACATTGGCATCAGGCCAGCTTAGTGCTTTAAGCTACAGTGCATTTTCCCTTCTAGGACTGCGTTATTTTCAGAGGAAGATTTGCAAGGTGTTTTGATCCCCTTTTTTAGTAGAGATCTCTCGTGCTGGGCTTTGCCTTTCACTTTGGTGATCCATGGATTAGCTTGTTGATCCATGTATTGTATAGATCTAATATGTTTCTAATGTACAACATCTTCAGAAATTTCTGAATAATATTGCATATCTACTACTTTAAACTCGAATCTACTCTTTGTATTGCATGATTTTGTCAAAACCCCAACGGGATGTTGTAATAGAGACTTTCTAGTGTATAGACCTGAAATGGATCTGATATTTCATACAAATATCTGCTCTAGATCTGAAGTGTAACATTCAACTGGTACAGCTCCATAAAATAATGATGTTAATCCATTTTGCAGTAAATACATGCATTGCAGCCCTCTTTTTTGGAGGTTTTCTTCTCTTTTGTCTTCTATTTTCTGATGTATAATGTAAGAGCATAATTATGGATCTGATTTGCTATTGTATATTCAAAATATGATATTTCTTACTGTCCTCCTACTCATGCTTTCCAAAACTGCATTATTTTTGAAGCAGTTTTTTGTACATAGTTGCAGCCCCTCTCTTTGGGTGTTTTTCAGCTAGACTAGGTGGTGGGAGATCTGTTTACCACACCTAGTTTGATTTGTTTTTTCTCTTGTTTTTTATCTAGACCTTAGATCCAATAATCTAAGGGATCTAGAAACTACAAACTCATTTTAGTCACATATTTCGTAGATGTGCATTTTTTCAGCAGACATTGTTGTGTATTCCCATTTGGGGATATTACAGTGGTATCAGAGCTCCTTTCTTGGCATAGCTTGTGCTTTCATTGAAGATCCAAAGCCAACATGATTTCAAAATAATATGAACCTCTTACTGAGAGGGATAAGAGGTATCAGAATAGAAGTCACAAGAAATTTTATTACACTACTAATGATCAAGACAAGGGTAAAGCCCCCGAAACTGGAAGTGATAAAGAAGGACAAGATTTTGCAAGAACTCTTTTGGTAGCCATGCAAGATATTGCTAGAGAGATCAAAGAGATGAGAATATACATACTCAAGGAGTCTCCTAGAAGGGCTCATCCCGAAGAAAGCTCTGGCATGTCTCACCACTGGAATGATCAACCAGTGAACCAACCACAAGCTCCACAACGTTCTATTATGCCTACCTTTTTGGCTGTGGAGAATGAAGGGCTTCATAATAAAGCATCTCCTGAAGAATATTTTGAAGAGTATGAGTCCCAGAATCATAGGTTCAAGGAACACTTGAGTTTTCAATATTTTTGTCATCTTAAGGACAAAAGAAGACCAAGGTATCAGTGTAGAGATGGTGGATTCACTCAGAATCATGATCGACATCACTCTATGGGAATATTATTTTTACCCAATTTTGATGGGTCATCCACTAGTTCTACCAAGGCATTGGTAGAAAAGCTAGATATCTATTTCCAATTGAAAAAAGTGCATGAGACCGAAGCCATCAAGATTGCAGCACTACACTTTGAAGGTGAAGCACACAACTAGTGGTTCCATGGGTTGTCTACATTGGGCCATGCCAATAGGACTGCCTATTATAAATTCAATAGAAGAATGGTGGATACCTTTCACAGAAAGGATCCAGAAGTACCTTTCATGAGCCTTGCAAAGTTGAAGCAGTCAGGTAATGCAGAATCTTATATCTCTGAGTTTTTGAGATTATCTATTATTGTTCCTAATCTATCTGCAACAAGGAGGGTGTACATGTTCATCGATGGCTTGGATGAACCTTTTCATGGGTTGGTGAAATATACCAAGCCTATCACATTGCATGATTCCATTGAGATGGCTAGAGACCTTCAAGATGCCTTGCCAAAAGAAAAGGCAACTTTCCAGAATAAGCCCTCTTACATTTCTAAGGGAAAGGAAGAGAAAGCTGCTCCTTCCAAAGAAAGCTCAGTCAAGAAGCCTCTTGATATTTATATTCGGAGGGAGCTAAGGAAGAAGAAGCTATGTTTCACTTGCAAATAATCATGGGCACCAGGACATAGATGTGCTGCTGGGAAAGAACACTACATAGAACTCTTCTCAGATGTTGAGGAGGAAGAAGAAGATGAAGAACCAAGGAGGGGTCACAACGCTAACAATGTTGAGGGAGATCCATCACCATCAGGAAATGGGAGTTGAGATTTTTCTCCTATTGGAGGAACTCTTGCATCTTTGAGGGGAGTACCTAAGTACTTGACCCTAAGAGTTCATGGTTCAATCATGAATCAAAGGGTATTTGTTTTTATTTATAGTGGGGCTACCCACAACTTTATTGATGCTCATCTTGTGCAAAGGAGGGCCATACCCACTGATACCTTTGAGGGATTTTTTGTTCTAGTCCCAGGAGATAGAACAACGCAATAAATGCATTATGTTCCATCACTTACAGTCACCATGGGATCCTACACTTTGGTGGATCACTTCTTTGTATTTGACATACCAGACACCAACGTTATTTTGGGTGTTCAATGGTTGATTACATTAGGGAAAGTCACCACTAATTGGGAGGATTTGCAAACGGAATGGGTGGACAAGAAGAGTGGTACACCTCACATGATCATAATTATGCACTCTTACCCCACACCTAACACTTCCACATAGAAATCAGAGATGAATTTGCACAATGGAAGCAAGGATCTCATTGTCTCTTCTCTCATGTTCATGAGATTGTTGCAAGGGACATTCTCATCTAGTGGCAAACCACTAGCGAGGCCACCAAATTCAGTTTTAGTGGGAAATATCTCACTACTTGATGCTCCAAAATCATATCCAAGAGGGAAGGGAGCATTAAGAGACACAACTATAGTGCTGGTAGGCTTGAGAAAGCACCAGGAGTAGGGGAATTATCCTCTCTCATCATCCTCACCATCCTACATTTCTTATTTTGTGCTATTGGAGGAGGAAAAGGGGAGGTATGTCCTTCCTACTTGTACCTATGGCATAAGAGATGTCAAAGGAGAGATCAGAAACAAGGTAGGCAACCTTATTGATGCATCATCAATGCTATCCTTGTTGGGGAGTGTAGATCTATATTGGAGATCCCAAATGTTGGTGGATTACTCCAAGGATCTCTACACTTGTATGATGCTGGATGGCCAAGTGAATGGAGAGAATTATCTAATCCATGAGGGAGTCATCTATCACTATGATAGGATCTTCTTTCCTAGAGCCTCCAAGCTCAAGGAGGATATGCTACAAAGGGCCTTCAAAGAGTTCTGTTTCAGCCATACCTATTCTATGAAGATCTACAACACTATCATGAGATGTTTGAATGGGAAGGCCTTAGAAGGGAGCTACATAAGCATTTCCTAGAATTCAAGAGCTACATGGAGTTGGGGCAGCCAAAGGACTCTATGCAAGATTCATTTCAGTCATTTCTTCCTTCTCTCAAAGGGAGATAAAAATTTGTGCACAATTCCATGTTTCAAAGAAACATTGATGGTGAAAAATATAAACATGTAATGCAAGCTTTATTTTCTGATTTGATGTATTATTTCACCATGTTTTTGCAGGCCATGGCTCCCAAGAGGAGTGTTGTACCATATGAATCTCATGGAAAATGTTGGGCCACTGCAAATTATGGACTTGGAAACTCCCTTGCTATCCAAAGGGAGATCCCTTTTCATGATGGGTGCTTTCCAAAGGCACCAAACATATCTCACACTTCAGCCATGGTGAGATAGCTTGTGCAACAAGTAAGTGGTGGGGAAACCACTTACCATAAATTAATCTGATGCAAGTAGGAGATACACTACGTTGGCACCTTATGTGGGATTTTGACCCCCCTCCTCATGCTCAAATTTCTATTTGTATATATGCCATTATGCTTCCATTCTTGGATGATATAGTTTTACTTTTCATGGGATTGTATGGAGAGAGGATGGGCAGTTTGTATGAACACATGGAATGGAGCTTCTCTATTTACCTCATGCTACATGTTTTAGAGAGAGCATTTCTCCAACCATGTTAATTTCTGTTGAATTTTTCACTCCTTGTGGGATGGCCTATTTACATCTTATGATGACCTTGGAGGAACAATTCATGTTGTGTTGGCTTGGTGAACACTTGGCTTATGAGGAGAACTTGATCCTTGATAGTGTCACCAATGGAGGAGGAGAAATACTGCAGCACTCACCCTATCAGTTGCTTGAGGACAAGCAACATTTTGGAGGGGAGGACTGTAAAATTCCTACTTAGCCTAAGCTAAGAGGAATATACATTTTTGTCTTATTTTCTATTGCATGAATAAATGAAAAAAGGAGGACATGTAAAAATCCTGAAAAGAATGATTAAATCAATGCCCATATGAACAGGGATAAATCTGGGCCATGTAACAAATCACTTGTAGGTGTGAAAGGGGTTTGAGCTATGAGACTAGGTCAACCTTGACCAAATCTACAACACTGTCTAGATGCAATGCACCTCATGGATGGACAACGTAATTTTAGATAGAGGCTCCTCATGTGAAAGGAGCTAATTCATTGAAGGGGTTTAGGGTTTGACAAAGACTTCATCTTATAAAAGGAAGAGGAGAGTAGCAAGAGAAGGTTGTTTATTATGCATATTTTCTAAGTATCTTCTCTATTTAGACAAATACCATTCTTTGTTGTTTAGCTAAGAATAGTGCTGCTTAGCACTTAGGAGTTCCTATGTAAGGATCCCACCTCTTCCATTAAGGATTTCTTGGAGGAGTCTTGCTGATTTCATCTACTATTAGGCATTTAGCCAAGCTCACCTTTCAACTACAGCACTGATCCTATTCAGGATTAGGTTTTCCTTGCAAGATACAACAAGTGGAGGTTAGATCTGCTTAGATCTAGGCCATTTCAGGCCCTCTTTTCACTGGGAAAGTCTTCTATCCCTAGGGAAAGAGAGTTCTAAACCTTTGGAGCTGATATTTCACATCTTGGCATCAGGAAAACTCAGTGCTTCAGGGTACAGCATAGTTTCCCTTCCAGGACTGCATTATTTTCAGAGGAAGATTTGCATGGTGTTTTGATCCCCTTTTTGAGTAGAGATCTCTGGTGCTAGGCTTTTCCTTTCACTTTGGTGATCCATGGATTAGCTTGCTAATCCATGTACTGTATAGATCTGATATGTTTCTAATGTAAAACATCTTCAAAAATTTCTAAATAATATTGCAGATCTGCTACTTTAAACTCAGATCTACTCTTTGTATTGCATGATTTGGTCAAAACCCTGAGGGGATCTTGTAATAGAGCCTTTATAGTGTACAAATCTGAAATGGATCTAATATTTTTTACACATATATGATCTAGATATGAATTGTAACATTACGCTACTTCAGCTCCATAAAATAACGTCGTTAAGCCATTTTGCAGTAAATACATGTGTTGCAACCCTCTTTTCTAGAGGTTTTCTTCTCTTTTGTCTTCTATTTTATGTTGTATAACGTAAGAGCATCATTATGGATCTGATTTTCTGCTCTATATTCAAAATATGATCTTTCTTATTGGCCTCCTTCTCATGCTTTCCAAAACTGGGTTATTTTTGAAGCAGATTGTTGTACATAGTTGCAGCCCCTCTCTTTGGGTGTTTTTTAGCTAGACTAGGTGGTGGGAGATCTGTTTACCACACCTAGTTTGATTTGTTTTTTCTCTCCTTTTGGATCTAGACCCTAGATCCACTAATATAAGGGATCCAGGAGCTGAAAACTCATTTTAGTGCACATATTTTCTAGAAGTGCGTTATTTCAGCAGGCATTGTTGTGTATTCCCATTTGGGGATATTACAGATGATTGATTTTTGTGACAAGTGCCACATAAGGCTCAAGAATTCAATAAAATATTACCTGCAAGGTAATGGGTTGGCTGAAGCATCTAATAAATCATTGGTAAACATCATCAATAAGTTGCTGGAAGAAAAAAAAAAAAAAATTGGCACAGGAATTTAATCAATGCTCTATGGGTAGTGTTAGGGTCTTATAAATATAGGATTCATAATTTTGAATTGACTTTGTTAAAATATTGAAATATTTTACATACCTTTTCTTTCTACAAATTTATTCCCAAATTAAAAAATGAAAAGAGGGTATGTCCTAAAAGAACAATCAAAGGACAAAAAGAAACAAAGATCAAAAGAATATTATATATGAACCCCATCAAAAATAGATCATGAAAGTGTTGCAACTTAAAATTCCACTAATTTAGTTTACTTTTGAAAATAATATTGTGTGGAGCTTGTCCTAAATGCCACAATCCATGAGGGTCGAACATCTTAAAATTGACCTCTCATGCTTTAAATTTCATGTTGTTAGATAGAGAATAAAGATATAGCCAAACAGTCTAAACTTGGCAGATGAATAGTTAAAATATCGAATAATAAGGAGCTCAACAGTTTAATCTGAGCCCTTGGATGAAATAAGGTTAGAATTAGATATTTTCATGTTTTAAAAGAGAAATGAATAAGGGTTTGCAAGCTCAAATTCACCCATGTAAATGAAGAAATTTTTTTAGGGTAGCAAATGGGTAGGAACAAGTAGTTTCACAAGGCATGGATAAACATAATTTGGAATATTACTAATTTCCCTCCCCACGATGTGTTCCAGTACTAAATCCTTCAGTCATAAAGGCTCAGAGCATTACTCTGACTTTTGGTGGGACCGAACCCATGGCTTAGTGACTAATTGGCACTAAAGTATTGGAATCCCCTTCATTAAAAACCCTTCCCCTTCATCATTCATTTTACCCTAATAAAATCCCTTTTTCCTAAGTTTAAAACACTTTTTATCTAGTAAAAATAAAACCCCCTTGACTAATTCCCCTTTCATACAAAAATACCCAAAAAACCCACAAAAATGCATTATCCTAAGTATTAAGTGTGAAATGTTTAAAATGGGGCCACCACTATTCGCACCTAAACACTTAACTTACACTTTACTTGGTGCATTTTGTGTATTTCAGCTTATTAACTTCATATTAACACTTAACTTATATATTAATTCCATTATGAACCTTCCCCCCGTAATTATATTAATTCATTCTATTAAATACCCCAAAACCCACTTTAATAATGTTTAAACTATGGTTTTAAAACCCACGTGACATATTTCGCTTCCCCATAGTTTAAAAAAACATATTTTATATATATATATATACTACCCGCCCTACGGTTGCTTTACACCTGCATATCACCTATTTGCTATGTAATTTACCATATCCCGCCTATCCTGATAATACATTATAATTTATGTTTAAACTATGTTTAAACATATTATGTCAACCCCGCCGCATAAAAAACCCTGGGCCCCACGCCCATTTACCTCAAAACTCCACCAATTGATCTCAATCATTCGCATTTCCTCCTCCTGATCTGACAGTCCAGAAGTCATATCGCAATTTCAATGGCGCATTCGTTAAAAAAATTTGGATTTGCGATAAACGTTGTTTCAGCGCCTTATCTCTCCTCTACGTGTCATTTTATTGTTGGATCACATCGATTCAACGAAAATTGTTTACCACCTTTCAACTTTGCAAAAACCACTAGTGGTAATATCCTCCATCATAAAAAAATTAACCATTTTCCACCCCTGCGATAAACTGCTTGCTCGTCCCTGCACAAATGCATTAAATCATTCTCTACTGCGATAAGCCATTGTTCTACTCTGCACTAAAGGAAATAAAGCAATGCAATGAAAATCCTGAACCATTGTGGTAATATCTATGCCATTTTTGGAAAACATACTCACTCTTATTTGTGGTAAACTATTATAGCCCTGCACCAATGTATTAAGTTATTTGAGGTTCAAAACCCATCTCTACCCTTATTCCCACACCTCTGTGAAATTTTGAGAAAACCTCTGCTATGGCTAGAAATCCTTTCACTGTATTCCCTGTTCCCTAAAGGCATTATTGGCTTCCCTTCCAACTTGTTTTTTATTAAAAATTGTTTTGTTTTGCAGGTTATTGGCAAAAGAATAATTTGGATAAACAACTTATACTAGTTAAAGACCTGTTTACTTCAAGAATTCACAAGGAAATGAGTCTGAATTGTTTTCCTAAAATAAGAATATTTCATACAGTATCAAAGAAGAATGAAGAAATTTACACAAGTGGTCAGAACAGAGGATGAAAACATTTCCATCGGAAACTCTCTAGGATATATTTTACTCACTCTTACTGTAAAAGGTAAAAGTGAAAAAGTAAAACATAGTAGTCAAGGTAAAATAGTAAAAATAAATACAGAGGCAGTAATGGTTAAAAAGACATGAAAACACTTTCACCAACAACAATGAATTTTATCCAAATTAAAAGAAAAAATAGTTAAAATAACAAAAAGGTTAAAAGATGAAAACAGAGCATGAAGCTACATTTTCCAGAAATTTCCTGTTTAAGTGATAGTTTTGCAGAAAATATTGAGACCAATCCAAAATGAATTTTTCAAAACTGGAGGAGGTTTATGTTCCTAAGAGGCCAATATACAAAAACATATCTTACGTTTTACATGGGTATTACATAATGAGAGATACATGCACATATTCATATCCTAATGTTCAGATTGTGAAAAAAAAACATTTACACATATTTTTACAGAGCTTATTGTGAATAACTAGAATGGAAGTTTAGGAAACTAAGAGAGGTGTATCTCAACAACATATTTATCAACAATAACCTCTTTCACTTTTTACATATGTATATCGAATTGAAATATAAAAAGGTATCATTGGACCCAAATTTTGTAGAATTTCTGGAACAAAATGCACAAAGGAAGGAGACAGTCAGTGACTTTGATGCCTCATCATCAACTAAGAGTTGATATCAAATTCGAATTTATCTTCTTTGTCATCATCAATCCATAAAAATGTGCCAAATAGATTCATTAGTTTTGAGTTTCCTTTTATTGAGTTCTATTTATGTAAAACAATTTGAGATATTTGTAAACCAATCTTGATATTTTTTCAATGTATTTTAGTTTATAATTTGTATAAATACTTCACTCTTTGAAATATTATTGTGGAATAAATTGCGAAATATTTCTATAGTCAATATTTTTGTACCTGAAGGGACTTTGTACCAAGTTTCAAGTCAGCGGGTTGGATCAAATCAATAAAGCATCGTGTTTCAGGATTCATGTGTTGGGCCAACTTAAGTGAAGTACTATCTACTATTATTTGTTAAATCTTCTTATGTTTTCCATTCATACATAAATGTATTCTAAAGCTTAATGTGAAATCAGGAAGTGATATATCAGAATTTTTTAAAAGCACTCTATTATTTACTGGTTTTCATTTTAATGTTTTCTGTTGATTTCCAGAGTGGGGAACCCTTAAATGCTCCCTGTTTCGAATGACCTCTTTCCTCTTCACTCCTTATCCAGATCAAAGAATCCTTGATTTCTCTTTATCGCAATTAAGCTACGTCACCAATTAGAATAAAATATCTTGAGTGACTCTACTATCTTGCCCTGAAAATATTTGACTTTAGACCTTGATCGTAACCTATCTGCTTGAGACATTGAATCCATTTTCCCAATAGAAAAATAGATATACCACTATCCATCACATTAAGTGATTTTTCCCACCAAAGCAACCAAATATCAAAACCAAATTGTCCCATATAACTAGCCTAAAATCATATATTAAAAACAAAGTTAAATCTTATAGAGAGAACCCTCTCTGAGTTTAGGAGGGTTAGATCCTAAACTCCAAAGTAAGTTTGTGGTTAACTTGGTGAATTATTTCTTTAACCTTGAGAAATTACTGAGTGATAACATGTGGACAGGGTGAGCACTAATAAATCCATAGGTATGTCACATTTTCAGTTCATATATGGAGTGGACACTATTTTTTCAATTTCTCTTGTTGTCCTAGTCATGAAAATTTTGGAGGAAGTTGACAGTGAGCCCAATGATATTCAAGAGAGAACCAATCAGATGATTCATTTTCATCAATTGCGAGAGGAAATATTTTAGAATACTTCAAATATTTAGTAAAATATCAAGAACATAATATATGACAGAAAAAATGGAAAAGGATTTGATTTCAGTGTGGTAGATGTTGTTCTTCAAAGTTTTAGGAAAATATCAAGAAGATATATGATAGAAAAACCAAAGCATACGATCTCATTGTGGGAGATGTTGTTCTCCAATGGGATGCCAAGAACTCATGGCAAGTTTGAAAAATTGTGGAAAGGACCATACAAAATTTTGGATTTCAGAGGGGAGAATGCCTTTTTGTTAGATGAACTTGATGGAATAACTTTTCCAGGAGGACCAGTCAATGGTAGACTCCTCAAGGATTACCTCACTTATTTTTTCAGAAATTTCTCATTTTCATTGTACATATCAATTTACTTTGCTACCAAAGTGTGAAGGAGTTGTCATGGAATCTTGAATCTTGAGGAGAAGGCCATAAATATTCTTTGATCAGATATTGTTTTAAAAATTTAAGCCATTTTTTTAGTCAAATTAGTTTTAGTTTTTCTTAATTTCAGTTAGTCGTTCATTTCAGTATTGAGTTTTGTTTTTATTTTTTACTCCATTTCATAATGGGTGATGCTACCTTATCTATGGTGTTCTTGACACCTCCTAAAGGAGCTTCCATCCCCAGCTCGAGCCAATGTTAGTGTATGTTAGTCACCAGTGATCAAATGTAATATTTCATTGTCAGTTGATAAGGTCGTAGGTCAAATTATATAGTTTCAAATAAATTTTCAAATAAAATTTGATCATTGATTAGTGTGTCTAGGAATATTACTGCTCACACCATATCAAGGTTGAAAATTGCATCTTGGTCATGTTCTCACTCCTTCTAATAGGTCATCATTGAAGTGTCTTATTCACCATTTTTTTCATCAAATCATGATTATGCATACTGTAAGGTTCAAAGGTCCATATCATCCGTGTTATAAATGCATTTGATGTCATCATTAGGACAAGTCATCCAAAAATTCAAAAAGAGTCATGTCATCATCTAGGTCACTATAATGTGAGTTAGTAATTAGGGAAAAAGTGTTTTAAATGATTTATATGGTACATTTTACACCTTATGAATATTTATGTTGCATAATAAAGTGATAAGCTGATGTACACTCCTATCACTCCATTTTTCAAAAAAACAAGTGATGTCATTTCATGACCCAAAGGAAAAAATTGACTTCCAGCCTATAAGAAGAACATCCAAGAATTATAATTTCTCATTTCACCTTATCTGAGAACCTCTCTACCATATAGCCTCATCCCAGCCACCAGGGCATCAAAATTCATCCTCAAAATCACTTTCTTACCTCCCACACTGCACTTTTGCCTCCTACGTTGCGCTTCTCTCTCTAATGTTGTGTTTTTGAAATTGGAGTAAAAGCAATAATAAAAGGGGTTATTTTAATTATTTCATAGGTTACAGCATATATTTCAAAAGTAAGTATACATTTTCACCCTTCTTATGCATCATTTTTCTTATAAAACTCAATGAAAATCCCTCTCATAGGGTTTCTCTACGCTTTTGGTTTCTATGAGCTCTTGCGTCATAATAGTGCTTAAACACCTTGATTTTTTGATCAATTACCTTTATTTATACCCCATATAATTCCCTTAAACTGTTTCCATATTGATTCCCTTCATCTCCCTCATTTTCCCTACAAATCCTAGCCTATGCTGTGCTTTTCATAGATTCCTATGCTATGATAGTGTTTTACATTTTTTTACACCTTCCCCTCATTATGTTTATGAAATTACACCTCCATACACTCCCTAACACTCATCCCCACGTCCCAAAATTTTCCCAAGAATTATCTCAGTACCTAACCCCTCCATCCCCTTCCCTCAATACAACAGACCCCTTTTTCCCTTGTTTTTCCATGATAGCCTTCCCTTTCTTCCTACCTATCTAGGATTTTATCATGCAGACTAAAACGATTCATAGTGAGAATAAAAGTATAACAAAGGAGGGAAAATTTTAGTTTTGAGCCAACTCAGATCCAAGAAATCATGCCTCATCTATCATCGAGAAATCCTTTGAAGGTGTGGGTTGTTGAAGTTTTTGTGAAAGGATTCAAGAGGCAGGTTTCCATGCCAAATTGACAAGCCTCCTTTCCACCATTTTTAGGAGGGATAAGGCTAGCATATTTGGGGTTGAATTCACCATCTCAGTAGATTCCCTAGCCTCAACCACAAGTATCTCTAACCATGGATAAATGTAGTTTAAAGGGATGGATTGCAACATTGATAATTACAAATTTTTCTTAAAGCCACACTACAAATATGCTCCTACACACATATTTCACTTTAGAAAATTGCTTGATAGGTATTCTCCCCTAATGAAGATGATCATGAGGTAATTTAATTGTGAAGGGAGTTTTTCAAGACTATATCAATATCGCATAAGGCTACTGGTGCATTTCACAGTAATAAAACCCCTCAACCTACCTCACTATTTATGCAGAAGCCTTGTTTAGATGACAAAGAAGGTACAAAAGAAAGGGAAATATCACCAAGGAAACCTATTTCACCATGTCTTGGTCAAATTCATTTTTTTAGATCATCTTTCATAGATCAACATAACTTAGGAGGCATTCATGCAATCAACTTCTCTTTTTCCTACTACTAGTCAACCTAGAAGTCAAATTACTTCATTGAAACCACCAATGCCACAAGAGGTTGGCTCTTCAAGAAACACATCAGTGAAAAAAACCTATAGCAGAGGGGAAACTTGACAGTTTGGAAAGATTTCAGCCTACTATTGTTAAAGAAGGAACATGAGGAGACCAGCATGATTCACCATTGCATGAGTAAGAACATGTAAATTTTGATGTTGTCATGGATGACCTACCTGAGCATGAAGAAAAAAAATTCAATTGAGAAAATAATCCAAGAGAAATAATTAGAAATAAGAGAGCTCAAGGACAGTCTTTCAAAAGCAAATTTCATGATAGAATTCTTACAACAAGAGAACATGAAACTTAAGCTAAATCAAATTTTTCTTAGTAAAACTAAGCTATATTTTGTGGAAGAGGATGCTAAAGGTAAGTAATTGATAGATGGTTATGATTTTGGGGACAAGGATGTTCAGATAAATCAAAGGAGGAAAATGACAAGAGGATTAGAAAGACAACAAAGACAGGGAAGTGAGCCATCTTCTCCCCTAGGAAAACAAGACTTTGATGATATCATTGAAACTGAGATATAAAAAGACAAATATTTTTAGCTTGGTAGGGTTAACGAACACCTAGATATGCTCTTGAAGAAGGCCAACAAAAAAACCAAGCTTCAGAGACACATGGGAAGGCATTGCTTCACCAGGAAATAGATTTGCAGAATTAGGGTTAGGAATTTGAAAAAGAAGCTAAATAAAACCCTAATAAAAATAAAGAAGAGATGTTGGGGCCCTTGTTTTGAATTTTGAACAAAGAACATATTTTTGGGTTTCGGAATGACACATGGCACACATGGAAGCCGCGACCAAACCGCAACTATGGTGAGTAGCGGAGCTACCAAGGTTGCGGGGGAATAGGAGATAGCTGAAGAAAGTGGATGCATAAGAGCAGACTAAGAGAAGATACATCAGAAGATAGAGAGCAGAACTCATAGAAAACAAGAGAGAAGCCAGAAGCAGCTGAAGAAGAAAAAAAGAGGAACTAGCAGTTGTGATGGCAGGTGAATAAATAGCCATCACCCGGCCGAAAGAAAGGAGACAGATGTAGAGAGATTGAAGAAGATCGAGCGGATTCTGCAGGGGAGATCAATTCCAAGCATGATATCTTCATAGTTCCTAGGCTTCTCCTATCTATCCTTCTATCTTATGAGACGTCTGTAACAAAATTGTAAGCTCTTCCTGTGGAAGCGATGTAACTATGGATCTAGCTGAAAGTTATCAATATAATTTCAGGTTGCTGTCTTATTATATGATTTACATGCATGCATAATGTCTATGATGTCCTAAAATTTTATTTTCTTAGTATCTGTTCAATCTTTTGAATGTTCTTGTGTATATGATGAAAATTATGAAATCAATCCTATATTAATCACGAGTTTCGGATCCTTCCACCACCATCAGTCTATTCCCCTTCTGCATGTGGTCGCGGCACGCCTCGAGTGAGATTCTCTACTCTCCAGAGTAGGGTGACAATGCCGGAGTGGTTCTAGACTACAGCAGATTCCCTTGTTGGCCCCAATCTCTGAACCTGGGTCTTGCCTGCTAGACGTGTTTCTTCGCCAATAAATGGTTTCGTTGCTGGGACCCTACACGTTATGAGGGGAATTAGATCATGGTATTGAGGGTATTCAAAGGAGAAATATGGAGATGATGGGATAACCATCTGGACCAGTTTATCGCTCAGCAAGCAGAGTTGATGAATCAAAAGGAGAAGGTGCTCAAGGATCTCATCCTTTTCTCGGATTCTGCCAGTGATACCTACAATATCCTCTGGGGAAAATTCCCTAGTGACCTTAATAATTTGTTGCGGAGGTTGCAGACCAAGTTACATAGGGATAGCTTGTGGAAGATAAACCGCAAGTGGGTGCATGGGGATTTGGTAGCCCTGCATTGGTTGGATACTTAGTTGACCCGTGCTGTAGATTTCTAGGTAGTGACTACTTTGGACGGGTATATTGTGGAGTTTGCATCAGAGTGCTACCAATCCTTCTTGAAGGCTGAAGCTATCTTCCGATCCGGGCTAAGAGGGAAGCTGCTTAAGGAGATTTCACTATGGATTAAGGCCCTGATGGTGGACAAAGGGATGATGGAATTCCAAAAATGGAGCATGGAAGCATAAACCTCTAGTGCTGGGGGAAGGGCCGAAGGGACATATGCCATGTAAAGTGTGAATCAGGGGAGTGGGGGCATGGATGTTGAGGCCGCGAGGAGGTTGAGGGAGCGACATGCACATCAGAGGGCGCAGATCGCCGACAGGTGGCGAGAAAGGGTGATGCGGGAGTTGAAATGAAGGTGTAGCAATAGGAAGAATCAAGAGGAGGTGCCTTAGAGGATCGAAAATATGGACACTCAGGAAGATACCCTAGAGAAGGAAGAGATTGTTGTGGGAGTGCGGTGGGTGCATGGGAGCCCAGCTAGGAAAGAAAGTGAGACGACGACTGATGAAGAAGATGCAGGTGTGCAGCCTGAAGAAAGTTCCGATGGAGAATGGTACATCGTGATGCAGCGATTGTTTCAAGAGCAGATAGAATTCATCTCTCCAGGTAGTCCTACTTCCCAAAGTTTGCAAGACAAGGATCCCTACCTTCCCCTGGTACTCTATCAACCTTTAAGTAATATTTTCATTAAGTTACAAGCATTGAGTCGATTGCACAATAGTTCATTGTCGACAGCGACACACATTAATAGCAGCATCACTAGTAGTATTACATTTCCCAGTGGGATAGTCATGCAACCAGGACCCGAAGGGTTTATCTTGGTCACCTCGTCACAAGTAAATATGGCTGGGTCATTCACCTAGTATCCAGAATTTTCTGGCCGTGGTAACGATGATGTGGAGAAACACTGGTATCTCTGTGAAGCCATATGGAGGGCTAGGCAGACGCCAGACGCAGGGAAGCTAATAGAGTTCCAAACCACGCTCAAAGAAAGGACTCTGTGATGGTTCATCAAGTGGTCCGAGGCCCATCCTAATCCAACAATCACGGACGTCAAACAGGATTTTCTCCGAGAATTTAAGCTCCCCCAAACAGACTAGCAGGGTCTATCCGAGCTCTTGGAGATTAAGCAGAAATAAGGAGAAACTGCATGGGAGATGATGCATCAGTTCAAGGACGTGATCGGGAAACTCAGCTACCCGATCGACCCAAACCATCAGAGGGACTGGTTCATCAAGGCTCTACTTCCCTTGACACGAACCCCCCTCACCCAGCAAGATATCGACAATTTGCAGGACGCTCTGGAGGAGGCCATGAAGATAGAGGCAATGGTGGGCTACCCTCAGGAATATCGGGGAGGGCCAACCTCGCAGGATCCTTCCTTACTAGGATTACAACATCAGATTGCTAGTATGACTGAGAAACTTAAGGATATGCAGCCTATAAGACCAGCCAGGCCAAACGTTTGGTGCACGCATTGTCTAGTCGAAGGGCACGTGGCAACTGAGTGTCCCCGGTTGCGTAGCTCGGGTGTGGGGCCCTTGGTCGCAGAAATACAGGGGGGTCCACCTAGTGGGGGTGGCATGGCAATGAATCCGCAAGGGGTATACCAGCCGCAACAGCCTTACGTGGGGTTCCCACCTCAACCAAACCAAACCGCCATGGAATATTATGAAATTTTCCAAACGATGGGGCATCAACCTCAGATGTGTCCAATATTGCAGAAGTACTCCAATGTCACAAACAATGTATACTGTGAATTTTGTGCTTCCATGACTCACAACATCGAGCAGTGCAGAGCTCTTGATGCACTAGCGGACCGATTGGACCGACCCTCCTATAGGCTGAATGAGGCTTCCAGGGGCAGAGGAGGCGGAATGCGCAGAGGGCGCACAGGGGACCGGGGTCTGCTGAAATGCTACAACTATGACCAGGAGGGTCATGTGGCCTAGGAATGCCCCCTTCCCAGATGCCCATGGTGTTCCCAGTGCCACGTGAACACCCATGTAATAGAGGACTTCCCTAAACTTATCAAGAATTGGGAGGAACGAGCACGACAGCGAGGCACGAATCTGGTAAACTTCGAACCTCGGGTAACCACGACTCCGCACATGAAAAATGTAGATATTGTGATGCGAGGTGGAAAGAATATGGGGGAGGACGCTTGCGAGAAGGAGCCGGTACGAGGGATCCGGCCCGCCTCCCCGAAACAATTGATCAGGCTGGACGAACAGAAGAAGTACTTCCAGGAGGCGGTGGAGAAATTTGCTCAATTGGGGGGAGCCAAAGGCCTTGAGGTACCTATGATGACTGATACCAGGGAACAGAGCGCCACGGGGGCCCTGGTCGAGGAATGGCTCTAGTTATTCCTCAAGATTGTTGACAACGCTTTGATGCGAGAGCAGCTCAAGCATACCTTGGAGGACGTACTGCAGGGGAATACGGGGCTGAGGGAACCTTTGAACACAGCACCCCAGTACGTACAGTGGGTCAAGCAGAATAAGCAAAGAACGGGAAAAGAGTTTCGGCTTAACACGCAGGTTGCGGGATTTCAGATTAGCAACACCATGCTTGACTTAGGATCTGATGTCAATATCCTACCGCGGAAAACGTGGGAGGCTCTGGGGCAGCCACAGCTGACCTGCTTGCCAATCTAGTTTAGAATGGCGAACCAGTACTGCATTGTGCCAATCGGCCAACTTGAGGGTGTCGAGGTCGACATTGCAGGGGTGAAGACTTACACAGAATTTGAGGTCATTGATATTATGGGAAACAAGGATCCCTACCCTGCTTTGTTAGGGATCAACTGGGATTTTGAGAATTACGCCATCATCGACCTCAAAAAGGAGCTGATGATTTTTGAAGACATAGAAGTCCGCGTCACTCAGCCGCTTGACCCGTATCAGGGTCCAATATATACGGAAACTATGGATAACCGGGAGGATACTAGGATGATGGAAAACCTTTATCAGACGATAGCAAGGAAGCAGGAGGACTATATTAATCCGACTACAACTAGCTCTGTCAGATGGCGCAGTGTCCAAAGATCAGAGCTAGGGTCAAAACTAGCCTGGGAAGACTAGCAGCAAGGTGGGTGTGAGACCAGCACGCGGAGATGTGCCAACATTACCAAATTCCGTTGGATTGACGCTGAGATCAGGGAATACCACACCCTATCCAACATGAAAGTCGTAAATACCTTCATTGCAAAGGTAGAGGACACGGTACCAGAAGGAAGTAGGATACCACTTTTGGATGTTGCACTACAGTCCACATCAGCCAGGTGGTGGAAAAATCACTGCAACACCCTGTCGCGGTGGAGTTTTGTGGCGAAGGCTTTGAGGACGCGGTTCCAATAAGATGAAGGCCCTTGAAGCAGGCACAGGTACCAAGGGACTTCCGATCCAAGGGACCACCTGAAAACCTACGAGGAGAAGTGGCAAGGTCTAGGGTACCCGGAAGAGCTGTGGGTGCATCGGTTTGTCCACTCCTTGGATACCATCCCCCATGCCTGGTACTTAGAGGAGGAGAGAAAAATAGGGACCAGCTCCTGGCAGGAAGTCGTGGACAAATTCATTCGGTGCTTTTCGTTTGAAGGAGAGACAGAGCTGATGTCCCAGGAATTATAGGCCATCAAGGGGGTACTATTTCTCCATGATCCGGGGATCGACGGGAGAACATTAGCACTGAATTCGGAGGGCAGGCGTGAGCTAGCTTTCCAATGGGTCGACAGCGAGCCAGAAGATGACATTCTAGAGGATCTAAGGCACCTATATTTTGAAGAGAAGGAAGGCGAGCGGAACATCAAAGAAGAGCCAACCACTGAAGGCATTCATCTACTCCCACTGAAGACATAGAAGTTAAACATTGGCATGGAGGAAAAACCCAAACTGGCTACAGTTGGGGACTACTGGGAAGAGGAGACGACAAAGGAAATTTTCAGCCTCCTCCAAGAATATGAAGACCTATTCCATTCATTGTTTGCAGACTTAAAAGGTATCAAAGGGGAGCTCGGAGAAATGCGTATTGTGCTGAAACCAGACGCCAGGCCCGTAAAGCATTGACCCTATAGGTTGAACCTGCGGATTAAATAAAAGTTCAAGATGGAGATCGATAAGATGCTGACAGCAGGTCTAATATTTCCGGTGTAAGAGGTAGAGTGGGTGAGTCCTATCGTCATTCAGAATAAGAAGGAAAAGTCAGACATCCACGTCTTTGTCGACTACCGGAGTCTGAACAACGCTTATATCCATGACCCATTTCCCACTCCATTCAGTGATGAAGTATTGGACCATGCTAAGGGAAATGAGGCCTACTCCTTCACTGATGGATTCTTGGTCTACCATTAGGTGCACATTACGGAAGAGGACAAAACGAAGACGATGTTCACCACCGAGTGGGGTTCGTTTGCATACCACGTGATGCTGTTTGGGTTGAAGAATGCCCCCGTTGTGTTTTCCCAGATCGTCATCACTGCTTTCCGGGAGAATATTCACAAGTTCCTAGAAGTCTACATGGACGATTGGACCATCTACAGTTTGCTGAAATACCACGCCACCCTGCTACGCATCATGTTTGATCGATGTCGATAGTTGCAGATTTCCTTGAACTTGAAGAAATGTATCTTTGCAGTTCCTTTCAGAATGTTATTAGGACATGTGGTGTGAAAGAAAGGGGTCAGCGTCGACCCCGCCAAGATAGCCATGATCTTCCACATGGAAGCCTCTGAAACGGTGAAGCAATTGCAGGCACTACTTAGGCACACTGGTTATTATAGACGGTTCATCAGAAATTACATGAAGATCACCGCTCCTCTAGAAAAGTTATTATGGAAGTGGGAAGTCTTCTAGTGGATGGAGGAATGCAGAATGACCCTTAACACCTTGAAGGAGAAGCTGGCCTCAACACTTATTCTGGTTCACCCAGATTGGGATAAGCAATTCCATGTGCATATTGACGCTTCTAGTGTTGCACTTGGGGTTGTCTTGGTGCAACCAGGGGAGACAACATTTGACCACCCAGTCTACTTCACCAGCTACAAACTGTCCAACACAGAGTGGAATTACACCACTATGGAGAGAGAGGCCCTTGCAATGGTGTACTCGCTCCAGAAATTCTCCCACTATCTTTTAGGAGGTATATTCAAGTTCTTTACGGATCACTCTACGTTAAAGTACCTGGTCAATAAGCCTATTTTAGAAGGACGGATCTATCGATGGATTCTACTCTTCCAAGAATTCACATTCGAAGTGATCGTCAAGCACGGGAGGTTGAACGTCGGGCCCGATCACTTATCCTGGTTGGAAACGGGGGAGAACGACAACTCTCTCGATGACCAGCTACCGGAAGCTGATATTTTTTGGGTCAAAGCCATACAAGATTATCTGGCTGACATCGCAACCTATTTGACAATGGGACAGTGCCCTCAGCACTACACCCCGCTCCAGAAACGACACTTGGTCATATGTGACTCTGAATACCAATTGATTACGGGGCAGTTGTATAAATTGGGCCTCGATGAGGTTTTGCACAGATGTATACTCGACCATGAACGTGAAGCTGTGATGTGGGAGTGCCACAGTGGAGTTGTGGGTGTTAGCCCCTTATAAATTTTTTGACAAGCAAACAGGGGGCTAAAATGTTTTTGAGCCTTCAAGGAATGCATTTCCCCGGAAAACACATCATCCTTGAAGCCTCCTTGTGCCTTTTCCCTTTGATAAAATCCCCTCTGCTGATTCCCATTATAAAGCCTCTCTGATTGCAGAAAATTGTGCTCCAAAAGGCCTTCATTTTCCCCTTGTATCCCTACAAAATATCCCTTTTCACCCCTCTCCCCTTCATCAAAGTTCCCCTTTTTACCCCCAAATTCCCTCCCCTAGTCCTTCTAAACCTTCCCAAAATCCCCTCAAAACCATACACACACCCCTGGTGTGGTTTTATTTCCCCCTATTTCCCCTATCATTACCCTTCCCTGGCCTTGAATTTCATTAAAAACAGGCCAAAACCATTTTCTTCATATATGTGGGTTTAGCACCTTTCGGCCCTAGCCCTAGAACTGTTTCCCCCACATGACCCGACGCCAAGACCAGGTGCCAAGGTGGAAGGCGCCTATCGTAAATATACATCGGGAGCATTTTAAACCATTGATCTGTATAGATCGGACAATCATCGCATTCCCTACAACGTCCACCATTCACCTCGTTCACTGCTCAAATCGCATCACAGCCATCTGTTTGCCCGCAGATCAATGGTCAGAGTTTCCCCCGCCCAGTGGTCCCCGTGCACTATTCAAAAACCGGTGGTATCCATTGCATCGCGTTTGGAGGGTGGGTGGTATTTTTATTTTCAGAGCGATTCCACTCACCGCCCAACACGTGGCTCTGTCACTGTTTGAACACCACCCCCTCATCTCGCGTTGTCTTTCGTCATTTGACCCAGTGTGATATGCATATCAACCATCCGATCTGGGTCTCCCCATCCGACGGTCATCGCACCCCGAAGATGCACAAAAATTAACACAAGCTATCTGTACTCCTGGCCCACCATTTGTCGCCCTCCGATGCATTTTTACCCGTCAATCTCCTCCCGAGATCGGACGGTCTAGATTCAATCGCCCTCCACCGTTTTCCACCGTTGATCTCATCCTGAGAATGAACAGTCTAGATTTAAATCCGGCCCCACCATCGACTGGGTTCCGCCACATCACCTCCCTTCATGGAATTTTCTCATTTCATTGGTTTTTCGTCCGATTTCCAAAACCCTTCATCATGCATTTTCCGCCATTGATCATTACTCCCATGCAGGATCAAACGGTCAGCATGCTCTTTCTCCATCGCACTACCACCTGTCTAACCCTCCACCATTTTTACACTATTTTTCCTATTTTCACCGTTCTACTGCAGTTTTTCCATTCGCTTCCACCATTTCCACCATTCCTCCGGCCTCTGAAGCATTCTCCCACCACCACCTTGGATGTTGTAATTGATTTTTTTTCATTGTGCAGGGTTTTTCACCACACTGGTATTTCATAATTGTAGTCAATGCGATTCAAAGCACAGAGATGCCATTACAATAACAAAATTTATCAGCAACAAAGATCAAGGTGTTAAAGCCCGAAAATTCAAGATCAAATGCTCTAATCCTCATTCAAGGAATTAAGGCACAGTTGAAGGTTAAAGAAGCACACGAAAAAAAGATATATCTGTGTTCTATATTAGCAGTGTAGTTTTCTCCAGAAAGACTGCCTTTCAGCATTCTCCATGCCCCCTCAAGCCCTCAAGAAGCTAAGTACACTGACATAATTTTCTGTTACTGTCAGCACCACAGTTATGAGGTACAGAGAGACCTGCAGACCTTTTCGCCATGTCACTTATTTCAGGAAGCTACCACAGAGTACCATCAGTCGGATTTCTTCAGAAGAACATACTTGAAGTTATTAACAGACTTCTGGACCATGCTCCAGAGTACACACAGTTAATGAAGAGCCATTTTGCAGAATAGGCATTCGACCTACCTCTCCTCTGTCTTAATGAAATTCATTTAATGAATATCACCTACCATTTTTATTCTCTTCTCCTATAAGAATTCCTGAGAACATATTGTAAAGTTTGTTGTTAGGTTGTTGCTGTTGCTATTAGAGGGATTCATTTTTCACTGTTAGAACAGTTTGAGAGGGAATAGCAGAGTAGTTTGTATGTAGTAGGCTGGGAGGAGAAATTTTGGACTGTATTAGCCATTGAGCTCAGTGTATGTGACTGGTTTTTCATCAATTAATCAAGCACATTTCACAGGATCCTGGTCTATTACTATTGGTGATGTTTTTCTAACACTGTTTATTACATTTTCATACTGTTTCGTTTTCTTCTGGCTTGCATTAGAAATATGGCATAGCATTTACCCTTGTTAGGTACCTTATGTCTCTGCTCTCCTTGCCTTCAATGTTTTCTACTAAATGTGTTATCTAAGGGTTGATTTCAGCTAATTTAACCAGTGTAGTGGATGTCATTGCCTACTAGCTGATGTATGAATTAATGAAATCTATCTTTAGTTGTTCTTGTTGGGTTTAAGCTAGAAGATTTGGGAACACTGGGGATTAGAGTTAGCCCTGTCCACTAGGATCCTTGTGCGACCAGTTGTCCTTTCTAAGATATTTTGCTGGTGTCAAAGCATTGAAGGTTCAAATTCCTTCTCTGATCTACAGACCCTGGCTCTGTTAAACTTATCTCTGTTTTTCCTTTGAGTATGTCCAAGCAAGTCTAGATTTAAATGACCTTTGACCTGATCTATAGACAGAAATTGGGTTGCTTTCCTTCTTTGAATTTCAATCCTTAATGTTCCATCTCACCATCTATCTAAAAATATCCTTTAGTGTAGATGACTTTCCCTCTGAAAGCCTGAGCTAGTTGTTGCAAGTAATTCCCTTTCATGACTCCATAGCCCAATGGATGGCACTTTCTTGACCTATCCTCTTTGTTGAAACATCCTGATGTTTTTTTCCTTTCCCCACATTACTTTATCAGTCTATGATATCATGACCAACCCAGCAACCAACCAACCAAATCATTTAAAACGCCCCTTTGTGCTTCATAGCTAGCCTAATACCTTATTTTAAGCTTCAAAGATATATCATTCTTTGTTTTATTAGAGAGATCCCTCTCTAGACCTAGGAGGGATAGATCCTGAGGTCCCGAAGTGGTTTGATGTTGTCTTATCTTTTGGTATTGCCAAATCTTCCAAAATATAGGAACCCCAATAGCGGGTGGGCATGTGGGGGCGAAACCCACTGCCAGGAAGGTGCTCCAAGCTGGACTATGGTGGCTGACGGTCCATGCTGATTGTAAGACATTTATTAAGAGATGTGATGTCTATTAGCGAACAGGGAGGCCCTCTCATAGATATTATCTCTCGCTACACCCGGTGCATGTGTTGCGACTATTTGAGAAGTGGTTTGTCGACTTCATAGGTCCCATAACCCCGATATCCAGGCATTCCAAGGCCCAATACATCATTACTGCTACCGAATACCTCACCCGATGGGCTGAGGCTATGGCGGTATGGGACTGTACGACCGATACAGAGGCTCAGTTCATTTTCGAACACATCATCAGCAGGTTTGGCTTCCCACGGAGCTTAACTAGTGATCAAGGGACGCACTTCATTAATGACACGGTCAAATCGTTGCTGGACACCTTCATGATTCAACATCAAAACAGCAGCCCATACCACCTGCAGGCCAATGGTACTGTTGAAGCGTTCAACAAAATCCTCGAAAAGGGTTTGACGAAGATCTGCAATGCCCAACGGGATGATTGGGATGAGCGGTTGCTAGCTGCACTATGGGCGTACCGGACTACGGTGAAGCGCTTGACCAATAAATCACCATTCGAGCTGGTGTATGGCTGGGAAGCTGTGATTCCTACCGAGTTTACCATACCGAGTCTTTTAATTTCCACATCCCTCAAGTTCTCAGAAGAGGAATCGCTACAGGAGCGCCTCCATGAATTACAAGAACTAGACGAGGCTCAGTTTCTGGCCGAGTTTCACCAAAAGGTTCAAAAGGATAGGCAGAAGGCATGGCATGACCGCCACATCAAGAGAAAAACATTATAGGTTAGAGGGAAGGTTCTCCTATATGATAGCAAGTTTCAAAAGTTTCCAGGAAAACTGTAGATGCACTGGTTGGGACCTTACTTCGTCATCGAGATCAGGGATTCCGGAGTCATTCGGTTGGCTCAAATGGATGGTAAATTTTTACCTGGGTGTGTGAATGGCACATTCCTGAAGCCCTACCATGAATAAGTTTCTTTCACCTTTCATTAATAACTTTAGCACTCGAGAGAAGTTGTAGAGTAGCGTAGTTGAATAACTCTCCTGCAATCGGGATGACCATAGGTAGTGTTTATTGTTCATGTATAGGTCGTCAATAAACTCTATGTTGTGGGGGCTGCACCTCAACTGATTGTGGTCAGGGAGGGGCGTGGCTAGCATGTCATCATTGTAGGATACACAACCGTGTCAGGTGTTAATCCATATCATTTCAGTTAGTACTTGTGTCAGTCCATATGATCGCCTAGATTTGCAGCTTAAATTGCCATAATTAAGAGTAACCCTGAAATAATCAATTTTCCATAATTCGAAGTAACCTCAGCCATCGTGTCTGCCCATTTCCCCATGCCACCGTCAACAGATGTCAAAGTACACCTCAGCAGGTGATTGATCGCACGATTATCGCTGTGGAGAATGCCAGCAGGAATTAACTCTTTATGGGGTCTCATCAACCTCACTCGTGCTAGTTAATTACATAACCTGCATAGAAAAAAGCACGAGAATGCCAGAGTAGTTAGAATTAGAAATTGGAGAAGAAATAGAGAAGCAAAAGTATCCAGAAACACAAAGCCGATAGAAGACGCCGAGACCAATTCTGCAAGTGTATCAACACCGAGCGAAGATGCCAAAAGCCAACCCAGCAGTCATAGAACCGCAGCTCGACAACATAATTCATAAAATAGAGTCCCTCGTTAGGAAATACGACAATGCTGCCCTCATAGACGTAAACCTCACAGACTCTTTCGAGTTCCCGGCACTTAAATGGCAAGTGTATATGTAACATTATACCACAGAAGTCAGGCATTTAGCGAAAAAAATTTTGCTAGAGTTCCGAGGCCTACAAAAATCCTCCCTTCTGAACTTAAGAAATCTCTCGGTATTCAGGACAACAGGACCAGCCATGCAGTGCACCAAGTTCTTACTCAGCCGCATCCAGAACGGGTCACTGTGGTTGAATAAGGAAATTCCAATCCATTCTGATGATATCCACTGGTTCACAAGGCTTTCAGAGAACGGCCCGAATGTATTGTTTGCATGTCAGACCACTTCTAAGCGATCAAAGAATTCAGGAGATGCGGACTATTATGGAAAATATGGCACTCGTCGGGGAGGAAAGGGAGTGAAGATGGAGCTTATCAACAAGCCTGAAATCAAGTTAGCATGCTACCTCATTGCCAGTAAGACAATGAGGCACTACACGAAGGGAGAATGTACTCTGGATACTATTTCCATTGCAGAGCACTGTATCCAGGGGGCGAAGTTGAACTGGTGCTCCTTCCTACTAAAGGAGTTGTTCGACGCGTGCGAAGACAACTACAAGAGGGCCACAAACTTCATTTATGGGTATTTGATAGTTGCATTTTCCATGTGGAAGTGGCACACTCCCCTCGTCAGGCTACCAGCGGAAATAATAGAGGGCCAACCTCTAGTAGTGAATTTTGTCCCGTGGAAGGTGTCGCATGATCCCAGCACCAAAGAGGTAAATGCAGAGGCATTTCAGAGTTGGTATGGTTTAAGGATGGATGTGGTAGCAGGCCAGCAGAAGGTGCCTAGGAACCTGTTGGACGAGTACAACGAGCAAGTATGGTTCGGGGTCAGCGACAGGCATACCTACCTCTGACCTACTTATGTGCTGGAGGAGAAATTTAACATGTGGCCGCTGAATTTCTAGCTCAAAGACACAGCCTTTCATAATGAATTTTGTTTGTGGCTGGGGGTCACGATGGAAATCCGCAGCAGGGTACCCACATACAATTTTGATCAGATGCTACCGCAGCAATGGCCTACCGAAACGGAAGTGGAGGCGGCACAACAAGACTCCACTGTGTAGCTCATCCCCCTCATTCGCCACCTAAACACTCAAGTACGAAGTTTTAATGAAGTGGCCAAGGTTGTCTCAAGCGGCACCATTCCTTTTCTTGTTTTCTCTGAGTTCCAGCTTTCTCAGTCCACATCGCATCTCCACAAAACTTCCATCACCTCCCCAATCCCTAATATTTTATTTACTTCACCAAGTCTGATGACTACCTCGATGGGGGAAAAGAGCAAGTCCATCGGCCCCTTAGAAGCTCCTCAGGCCAAGCGGGCCCAAACCATAGAGTCGAGTTCGGTGGTGGACCTCACCGAGGAGGATCCACCCTAGCCACCGAGTACAGGGGTGCCTATACAAGAAGAACCACTCATTGACACAGGGGCAATCAGAGGGATTCCACCTCTACCTCCCATTGACCCCTCAGACTTCATCAATATTTAGCTTCCACCGCCACGTACCATTCCACCTCCGTCTTATCACTCCATTCCACCTCCACCTACCACTTCATCTACCCCATCCAACTCATCCGCCACCATGTCAGACCCAATCATCCAAGATCTACTTAATGGGGACCACGGGGCCGAGGTTGACTCAAGTACTACCGCAAAGGTACCACTGGTCGACTCCGCTGGGGAACCCCAAGTCTCTTTTTTTTATTTCATTACACATATGGCGCACATTGTTGCCGACACGGCTGAGGCACAGCCTAAGCCTACTATATTTCCACACACCACACACAGAGATCAGTAGGAGCGGTCAGAACTGAATATGCCTGAATCAACACCTCATCAAACCTCACCGCCGTCCCCTCGAGAGCACTCCACCCAAATAGTTGCTAGTGGGCAACCCCTATAGGAACGGTGGCTGGATCAAAGTACTTCGGGAGTTGCCCACTTGGATACATGGGGTACGGCTCAGCTGTACCGCTTCATTCAGAGGGCGGCCCAGCAGGCGGAAAAGCTCCATTCCGAACTACAACAAAGGTGTGAAGATCAACAACAACATATCACCGTGCTTACTGAATAGCGCGAATAGCTCACAGCCACACACGGATAGCTATAGGGTCAGATAAACGAAGTGGCCAGGGTTTTTACAGGACTATGGCTAGCTGTAGAGGCTCACTACACTCAGATTCCTATAGATGTACCAGAGAAAGATATCTTAGAGTGGGCCCTCCACCTCAAAGTAGCATTCACTGACCTACACAAGGAGAATGCAGAGCTCCAAGCAGCGTTAGCAGCACGGCTAGCGCTGCCTGATCCAGAGGTAGTTTATACAGCACAAATTGCAGAGAAACAGGGCCAGGTCACGCAGATGCAGGAAACTCTCAACTCTGCAGCGCACGATGCTTATGACCTCTTGAAAGGTCTCCAAGAGTGCTCGACGGCCCTTACGGTCAAGACGCGGCCCATTTTAGTGTAGCTACAACAACTTTCGAAGGAAATTCAAGATGCCATGGACCCCTTGCAGTTGGACCAACTATATGCTCAGGCGGATGCTCTAGAGGTCCAGATCCAGCAGACCGAGGCCAGCTCGATAATGACCAAACAAGAAATTCGAGAGCTCCGCTAGCCCCTCGAACTCAGCACCAAGACAATGGAGTAGTTAGCCGTCGAGGCCGAAACCCAAATCGGCATGGTGTTTGGGATTGTACAGGTGCACATCGGGGAGGTAGCTGTCACCAAGATCGCCATAGAGACAGATGCATTGTTACAGGGGTGGTAGCAAGATGTGATTATCTTCAATGAGCTTAAGGCTTCAACATTCAGCAAGGTCCTGGAGTTGGGGCCCTTGTTTGGGCAGCAGACTGAAGGTGCACAGCAAGAACAGGGCACGGGGTCCAGTGGGGCAATGGAAATAGAGACACTGATTTGTGATTGACTCAGGACGAGTCAAGAAACTGTGTTCGGGGCCTGTTGGGGCCCCTGTTTTGAATTTTGAACAAAGAATAGATTTTTGGGTTGCGGAACGACACATGGCACACATGGCAGTTGCGATGAAGCCACAAATACAGTGAGTATCGGAGCTACAGAGGTTGCGTGGGAACAAGAGATAGCTGAAGAAAGCAAATCCATAAGAGCAGATGAAGAGAAGATACAGCAGAAGACAGAGAGCAGAACTCATAGACAACAAGAGAGAAGCTGGAAGCAGCTGAAGAAGAACACAAGAGGAACTATCGGTTGCGATGGCGGGCGAATAAATAGTCGTCACTTGTCTGAAAGAAAGGAGACAGATGTAGAGAGATTGAAGAAGATCGAGCGGATGCTGCAGGGGAGATCAGTTCTGAGCATGATATCTTCATAGTTCCTAGGCTTCTCCTATCTATCCTTCTATCTTATGAGACGTCTGTAACATAATTGTAAGCTCTTCCTGTGGAAGCGATGTAACTGTGGATCTAGCTGAAAGTTGTCAATATACTTGTAGGTTGTTGTCTTATTATATGAGTTACATGCATGCATAATGTCTGTGGTGTCTTAAAATTTTATTTGCTTAGTATCTATTCAATCTTCTGAATGTTCTTGTGTATATGATGATAATTATGCAATCAATCCTATATTAATCACGAGTTGCTGATCCTTCCACCACCATCGGTCTATTCCCCTTCTTCATATGGTCGTGGCACGCCTCAGGTGAGACTCTCTGATCTCCGGAGTAGGGTGACAATGCCGGCGTGGTTCTAGACTACAGCAGATTCTCTTGTTGGCCCCAATCTATGAACCTGGGTCTTGCCTGCAAGACCTGTTTCTTTTCCAACAAGAGATAAAACCTTGATTTACTTGTTGACACATCATTGATTCCCTAATCCATCATTGAAGAATGCATAGGTAGGACGTTTTAACAACTTTGATAAACTTTTAATGAATTTTGAGTCTATGGAAATTTTGAAAATTAATGGTGCATAGAAGCACAGTGAGCTCACGTTGTGATTATTCTCAGAGCCTTAAAATGAATAAATATTTGCATGGATGTGCATGGATGGATATACATTTATAACTGCATCTCAAGTATATACTTGGTTTTCCATGTGAGCTTACCATTTTGAAGAAAAAGTGAAAAAACATGTTTCTGCCACCTTCTTAGCCCCCTTGCTGCGCTTCTAGAGAAATTGTGGGAGAATGAGTTTTTAGATGACATGGAGGTGGATTTTTTATTTTAATATGGGAAAAATATTTAAAGCTATGTTATATCCCTCAGAAGTATTAAAAATGTGTTTAAGGATTGTCTCATGTTAACCATTCGTGAAGGGGTGAAAGTGTCAAGTTTCATGTGTCTTTGATGGTGAAATTATGAGTTAATTAAATTTTTAAAAATCATGAAAATCGAATGAAATTAAAAAACATAACTCACATCAATCACATAACACAATGGATGATAATGGAGTTCGCCCCTCTTGGGCTACATCTCCATGGACCCGCTTTAACTAGCTAGGCCCTCTTGGGATTATGAGTCAAATATCTGATTAAAAGAATATGTGATGCTCTAATGGATTTTATGAATTATCCATTGGCTTTAGAAGACATGAAAACTCCTAAAACCACTATTCAATCTCTGAATTTGGTTTCCATATCGTCTAGGCTTGACCTCCCATCTTGGTGGCCATGGGCTTAATTAATCTCCAAAGTGAAAAGCGCACCTTCATATGTACTCCAACGCCTATGAAAACTATAACACTATGTTCAAAGCATCCAGTACATCAAAAATTGACTATTCATTCACTCAATTTGGCCTTCAGCTGATCTGGGCATGGCCTTCCCTCCTACTGGCCCTAGGCTTCAAAATTCTTCAAGTGACCAAAAAAACTTGTAGATTTTATCCTTTGGATCTGAAACCTATTCCAATGGATTCATAACATGCCAATATACTAATAATGACTATTCCTAAGCCAAAATTGGTCAAAAATTGCTCAATATAGGCCTCATTAAAGTTTTCCCAAGGTTCTGCCTCTAAATCTAGAAAACTACCAGTTAGCCCCGCCAAAGTTGGAGGCCACTATGAATTCGGAGATTCTGCTAAAAATATTCGAATTTAACTACATGATTAATTATGGGATAAGTGAATATTAACTATGGCTAAGTGTGAACTAAGCGCGATTAACGGGGACGCTTGTATTACGTCATATGGTGCGGTTCCATGACGAGGAGGGTTGGCTCGCTTTGTTCCTCTGCCATTTGAAATCTGCACTGAATTCAAATATAATTTTTCTGCCAGCCTTAGTAAGGAATGAGACTGTGGCATATTTTCAAGAGGTAAGACAGGAGCGGGGGAGGTCATGGGGTCGAGCCCTGACCTCGCCCATCCTATACGTTTTTGGCATATAATAATAATACGCACCCACCGTAAACATATCATAAGGTTTTGACATTATAATATCACAATACACCATCATAATAACATTTTCCACCATATTATAGTTTGAAATTGTTTTATAATAACACATGCACTCCATAACCTTTGAGTTATCCAAACTTTGGATATGCGGAATATGATATGATTAATATATGCCACCAATGTTATAAACAATGGAATAATACCAACATATTATATAAACCTTGGAACTTTGGGCTATTAAATGATATATGTGGAACTAAAATTATAATAAAGTTTAGAATTAAAATAAAATTATATATATATATATATATATATATATATATATATATATATATATATATATATCCAACCTTAATTAATTAAAAAATAATTTCCCACATAAAAATCATCATGAACCCAAATTCAACCTTGGAGGACATTGGGAAATTCTTACCTTCACACTCAAAACTGGCAAATCAAATTGTGAGACTTGTCACAATTCCATTGGATAGAAACTGAAGAATATTCTCTAAATGCTGACCAGACTGCCATGCCATCAGTTGTAGTTGTTTTGTAATATCTATATTTTTTTAAATTGCATGTTTTGAATGGCAATCAATAGACCATAACTTCCTCATCTGAACTCGGTTTTCGACAAAACAAGTAGCATTGGATTCCTGGTGATGGGATGGTTGATGTCATTCTAGTTTGGTGAAATTATAATGACTTTTATTTTTGAGCTAGTTTTCTCCCCTGATCCAGATTGCGATCACACCTTCCCACTGACATGATTTTGGACCCACAAAATTTGGTTGTCTCATAAGATCTGAATACTGTTATATTTACCAAGTTCTGTCATCTTGATTCTACCTGGAAAATTTTCCATGACAACCACTTGTCCACTGACATGCCTTGTCTTTCCTTGCAAATTACTTAGTTCTTCAACCATTGTTCTCCTTTTTCTGCTGACCCAATCCAACACTTGTTGGCTGATATAACACTTTTTTGTACGAAATTGATTCCTCGGTGCTTGGAAAACTAACTGATTTCCTTCCCACTAAGAATCATGTTCCTCCTTTGCACAATGAGTGAACTACAACAATGAGTTCCAACATCAGTAAAAACAAGAAAATAAATGACCATTCTTTTACCTCCATGGTTCCAAATTCCACATCTGGAATAATGCTTTCACCATCCCCTTCTCTTCTTGGCATAAACACATAAAATTGTCTACAATGGATGAAAATTTTCTTGGCATCTTCTCACTAACACATATCATGCAAGAAACATGACTGAAGACATATCCTCTTGCTCCTTCAAAGAAACAAATTTTGCATGATCATGTGAACATATCCACGTACTCTGACATCTTGGTGTCAAAATTCATCGACCAAACACAAGTCGAGAAAAACATTCCTCTTCAAAAAACTGACTCTTAAGTCTAACATAAGCATGTGTAATAATTTGACGATTATTTTTCCAAAAAAAAAAATTTCACATCTCATGAAACACTTCGTCAACATCTCCTTTTCATCTTAGGAGATAAAAATCAACTCTTCCAAGTCGACATGTCATGCCTGTAACACACAATCTATCAACACAATTCAACACTCATGCATGTGCAAATGATCAACACTCTGAAGTTGACAACATGCATGTTAAACAAAGCAATTGACCAACACAAGTCAATTACTCATGCATGTTAAACCACAATGAAACCATCAAAATTCCACTATTAATACACACAAAATATCATGCATGTATACAATTATTCAACTCTCTCATAAGTACAATCATCAGTACAAGAACCTCATTCATATGTACTTGTACTTAAAGCTGAAATGAACAAATTTTTCTGCAATAAAGTGAGTCACATACTCCACTTTCAAACACCTTCTTGGTGTAAACATGGAACATGCATTCAATAGGAAAATAAATACATCAATATCAAAAGACATGCAAAGCCTTAATTCGATAAGAAATCTAAGCATCTCTTACCAAACCATTTCAATGGTGCTTCTTTCAGTTGCACATCATCATTTTGTGAATCATCTTGACCCACAACGATTATGGAATCTTCTTTTCCATTCTTTCCATTCTCTTTCTCCACCTTCTTCAAATGTCATGGATGACTTTCTGGATACAAAGTCCAACACTTTTCTACAAGATGACCTTGCTTATGGCAATGAGTGCAAAATAATTTCATCTTATTTTCAGCATGGTTTGCTTCGTCCTTGGCTTTCTGCCTCCTTTTCTTTGAAAGTTTCTTGTTCATGGCTATCTTCTTCCAACACTTCGACACATTATGGTTATCCAAACCACAAAAGGAACATGCAATTTTTGTCCAAATCTTATGTAGGGATTTTCCATGTTTATCATAATCAAAATAAACTCGATAAAACCATATTTATACCTTGAACATTCATCTTTGTTTCCTTCTTGAGGAGGTGAATTTGATGAGGTAGTGGCTGTATTCAGAATACCAACAATGCATTAAATGACATTAGAGCTTTCAACATCCTATTTTTCGTCATTCCCATTAATTGCATGCTTATGAGAACCTTCTTGCAGAGTGGGTGTAAAACTTTTGCATTCCTCATGAACACAATCTTCACAAGCTTGAGCTAATGAACATGAAATGAAAGTCCTTCTTGGAACACCTTCATGTGCCTCCTTTTCTTTATATCTTTCTCTATCATGTTTTCCATAACCAAGACCCAAATACTTAGGCCTTTCCTCAACAACAATTGGCTCAACTATGTCTTGTGCATGTTTGCCCAATCCTTTAACTTCATAGCCCATATTCATCAATAATTTAGACTCTATTCCTCTAGTGTGTATTTCAAAAGAACCTACACATTCATTTTGAGAGGAAATTGAAGAGAAACTTGAATTTCATAGCTATTTTTGATGTACATACATGGCTAAGGCTTCCTTGGCATCATGGATTTGAATCTCCATCTCATGCATCCTTGCTAAGTTTTCATTTGCAATATGGAGCTGAATCTCCATCTCATGCATCTCATGCTTCTCCACCTTGATGGAAATCAATTGCTCTTGAAGTTTAAAGCTCTCCCTCTTATCTTCATACTTCTCTTACATCCTATCAATCATGATGTAGGGTGTCTGCAACATCTCTTTATAAAATATTTTTGCTAAGGAATCTTGACTAGAAAAAATTCTTAATGAAGCCATCATCACATCATGCAATCCATACAAAGCTTATTTACTGTGATTTGAGAATTGAGTTCTCAATTTTGATCTTCTTCTTCACACATAAACTTGTAGATAGTTAAATTGTCCTTGCACAAATTCAAGAACCAATAGCTATAGAAGAATTAGCTATCCTTGGCTAAAATGAGCTAAAATTTTTCTCTGATACCAAATTTATGTGAATATGGGCCAACTATTTAATGCTATGCTAGCTCCCTCATCAGTATTAAAACTGGGTTTAAGGATCGTCTCATGTTAACCATTTGTGAAGGGGTTAAAGTGCCAAGTTTCATGTGTCTTTGATGATAAAATTATGAGTTAATTAACTTTTAAAAACTCAGGAACAGAAAATGAAATGAAGAAACATAACTCTTAGCAATCACATACCATAATGGATAATAATGTATTTCACGCCTCTGGGCTACATCTCAATGGACCTGCTTTAACTAGCTAGGCCCTCTTGGAATTATGATTAAAATGTCTGATTACAAGCATATGTGATTCTCCAATGGATTATATGACTACTCCATTGGCTTACAAAGACATGAAAACCCCTAAAATGACTATTCAATCTCTGAATTTGGTTTACAGCTCCTTTAGGTTTGACCTCCCATCTTGGTGGCCATGAGATTGTTTAATCTCCAAAGTGAAAAAAATCACCTTTATATGTGCTCCAACGCCTCTGAAAACTATACCACTGTGTTCAGGGCATCAAATAAATCACAAATTGACTATCCATTCACTCCATTTGGCCTTCAGCTGAGATGGGCATGGCCTTCCCTCCTGTTGGCCCTAGGCTTCAAAATTATTCAAGTGACCAAAAACACCTGTAGATTTTCTCCTTTGTCTTTGAAAGTTGTTCCAATGGATTCTGATCATGCTAATCTACTAGGAATGATTATTCTTGAGCCCAAATTGGTCACAAATTTCTTAGGATAGGTCTCATTAAAGTTTTCCCTAGATTCTGCCTCTAAATCTGGAAAACTTCTAGTTAGCCCTACTAAAGTTGGAGGCTGCTCCGAATTAACGAGGTTGCTTGTATGAGGTCATACGGTGTGGTTCCATGAGGAGGAGGGCAGGCCCGCTCCATTCCTCCACCATCCTAAATCCACACTGCATTCAAATATAATTTTTCTGCCAGCCTTAATAAGGAACGTGGTTGTGGCATATTGGCAAGAGGCAATAGTGGAGCGGGGGAGGTCATGGGGTCCAGCCTCGGCCTCACCCCTCATACACATTTTTGGCATATAATAATAATACATACCAATTGTAAACATATCATAATGTTTTAACATTGTAATATTAAAATACACCACTGTAATAACTGTATTACAATTTGAATTGGGTTTATAATAACATGTGCTCTCCATAATCTTTGAGTTATGCAAACTTTGGATATGCATAATATGGTATCATTAATATATGCCACCAATGTTATAAAAAATAGAATAATGCCAATATATTATATAAACCTTGGAACTTTGGGTTATTAAAATGATATATGTGGAGTTAAAAATATAATAAAGTTTAGAATTGAAATGAAATATAATATATATACATAAATATATATAATAAATTATATGATATAAAAACCATATAAAATATATATATATATATATATATATATATATATATATATATAAATTAATCCAACCTTAATTAATTAAAAAATACTTTCCCACATAAAAAACATCATGAACCCAAATTCAACCTTGGAGGACATTGGGCAATTTTTGCCTTCACAAACCAAACTCACGAATCCAATTGTGACACTTGTCACAGTCCCATTGGATAGAAACTAAAGAAGATTCATTGAATGCTGAGTAGACTACCATGTCATCTGCTGTACTTGTTCTGCAATATATATATATATTTTAAATTGCGTGTTCTAAATGGTGATCAGCAGGCCATAACTTCCTCATCCAAACTCGATGTTCGACGAAACAAGTTGCATAGGATTCCTTGCGATGGGTCGGTCGTTGTCATTCTAGTTTGGTGTAATTCTGAGCACTTTAATTTTTGAGCTAATTTTTACCCCTGATCCAGATTCCGATCAATTTTTATAGGTTTAAAGGTTCATATGGCTAGTAGACATCCCGAGGTATCTACAACATCCTTCAGGTCAGCTCGAAGATTAAGATAAAAGCCTCAAAAATGCCTTCAAATCAACATCATGCACTTCTGAGAAATCATGTCGTGCTTCTATCAGGAAGTCGAATTTTTGAGTTTTATCAGTCAAGGTGAACTTTTCATGATGTAATTTGTCTTCTTGGGTTTTCACATGATGTAATTAATTGTAACGGGGCTATTAAATGTCAAATTTATGTAAATTCATAGTCTTTAATGCTTTTAAAAGTCAGTCAAAGGCTAAATACATTACATGAAAAAAGGACATTGGTGAGGGACAAAAAATGTCACCATAAGCTCATTGGTGATGATCAAAAGATCCTTTGTCACCAAAAACTGAACGTCACCAAAGGTGGCGTTGCCAAAAGTATAGTTGTTGTGGTAACATTCAAGGTTTGTCACCAATAATGATTTATAATGACAGATATTGACTATCAACATTTCATATGAGTAATGATGGATAATAGCCTCGGTCACCAAAACACTGAACGTCACCAAAGGTGGTGTCATCGAAAGTATGTGTTGTGGTGACATGCAAGTTTTGTCATGAATATTGATTATAATGACAGATAGTGACCATCACCATTTCATATGAACAACAACGATTTATTGTGATGGACCTTTTATGGCCGTCACTATTGGCACATATATATGGCAACATTCGTTGACCGTCACCATTTCATATTTGGTGAGGGTAAAAAAATGTCATGATAATCTCATTGGTGACTTCAGGATCCATAACAAATAATGACTATAATGAAAAACATTGACCCTCACCATTTCATATCAACAACGACGACTTATGGTGACGGACCTTTCATGGTCGTCACTATTGATGCATATATATGGTGGCGTTACAGGTTGAATGAAATAAAAATATCAATGTTGTGGTTGAGTGACTTTTTATAATTTGGACCTTTGTCTTTCCTTTATCACATAAATATTGAAACTAAAAATTAGAAATTTTAGATATCTGAATGATATCTAAACTTTTGAGAAAATGTAACACGGATCTCCAGGGAACCACAGGGAAAAGAAAAAAAATCAATAATATATATATATATATATATATAGATATATATCCCTTCACATAAAGTGACATGCGAATTGGAATTTCACAAGTCTACACTCAAAACATGACAACAACCAACAAAAAAGAAAAATGAAACTTATCACAGTTATGATTATACTTGATGTTAGTTTAGTCATATGCACCCCTACTTGCTTTATACGTGAGAAAAATTTGCATATGTTTATAATGGCTTGAATTCACAAGAATATCATTGAATATATTATTTTTAATCAAAATTTGAACATTAATGTATTTTTTGGCCATCCAAGTCTTTTTCCCAATTTGTTTCTAGATCTTGTCGAGTTTCAACCAGTTTCTAGCTTTAAGGTCCACCAATTGAGTGATCAATCTGGTTATGATAACATTTGTAAGGATCTAGTCACATGGCATACATATGTTTTGTAATTGATAATATCAAATACAATTTTTTTGAAGATATTACAAGGATCAGATAATATAGCATATTATATATATTGTAAATATAGAACAAGTAAGATAAGAATAAAATTTAATAAAATGATTTACAAAAATGGCTATTGCCTCATAGGCCACAAGTACATGCATATAGTTTTACGGTTACATATATAAAGAGACACAAAAATGTAATGATATCCAATGAACATCACATAAGATATTGTTTTTAGGCATCCACTCATCACTCTCTGACCACCAATGGAATTTGTTACATATAAGCGCCCACTGACCTAACAAATCCTTTCACAAGATATCACCATTAGAATATTTGGAGCCAATGTTAAGAATTCCTTTAATCATTGGGCCCTCTATGAACACCAATGAACCCCCTTGGAACCATGCTAGAGGATGGTTATTTAGAAGGCATGTGGAATGCATCTGGACCACAAGTCTCAAATAACAAAATCATAGATGTCAAATATCAATCTGATGTATGTAAGGGATACTCAATGAAATATTATTTCTTTTGAGGGTACTTTATGTTCAATTTATATCAACTATGTCTCTTCTTTATTTTATAGTGCTCAACATTTTAGAAGTGCATTGACCAATTAATTAGTAGCTTTGTTATAGGATCGACCACCTTTTTGTACAGTTCACAAATTCAATCTAGATCTAGATATGTTGGTTTTTTCCCCAGGATCTGTCATGAAAGTGTACCCATCGTGATGAAAATAGATCAGAGGTCATGATACAGATACTGTGGAGAATGAAATGGATCCTCAGTTTGAAACAAATCCTGAAAATATTCAAAAATTCTAGACATAGACATGTAATAACATCAAATTAATATCAGATAAGATATGATTTTTAAGCATTCACTCACCACTCTCTCACCACCAATGGAATTTGTTACCTATAAGCACCCATTGAGCCAAAAAATCCTTTGAAAATATATCACCATTGGAATTTTTGGAGACAATGTTAAGAATTCCCTAAATCAATGGGACCTTGATGAACCCCAATGAGCCCCTTGGGAACCATGCTAGAAGGCAGTTATTTAGAAGGCATGTTGGATGCATTTGAGCCCCAAATCTCAAATAAAAAAATCTTAGATTTCAAATACCAATTTGATGCATGTAAGGGATACTCAACGCATGATTGTTTCTTCTGAGGGTAATTTCATTTTAAGATTCATTTTTTTTGTTACTTGAAATATTGAAAGAAAAACGAAATCATATAGTAAGGATTTTGCAATAATATTTGCAAAATATTGAGCCTCCTCTTTCTGTAGAACCTACAAAAATATGAAAACAAAATTAATGTAGATAGGTAGATAGATAGATAATCCCAATGAATGGGGTTCATAAATTTGAAAGGGTTGTTTCAAGGTAGAGTTTGTCATGGGGTCTCCAATTCTCGCCTAGTATAGGTTTGAGTCCCAATGAAAATGCGAGGTTACCAGCTCATGTTATCAATGGAAGTTAAAGCAACCTCCATCCAAATACTTCAAGGAAAATATGTCACGTTTTTCTTAGAGGGAAAAATGTATATAATTAAAGATATAGATATGAATTTATAATGAAATGAAAAGATAACTTAATTCTTTTGTCCACTGTAATGGTGAATTGTATCATATACTTTTTCATTCGCACATATTTTCAAATTACATTGTTCCCAAGTTTGAATATCAACTCAGTGACTTGACCTAGAGCAACATATAACCCACATATAAGAAAACAAACACCAACTCTATTCAGAAACCTCTAACGAACCATACATTTCTATATCAGATATTGCAATATAGGACCTCACTTCAATATTAGGCTACAATACCAGTCCCACTGGGCAGCTTGATCTAAGTAAAAATTCCTAAATTTAATATGATGTCGATGGGTATTTTTTCACAGATGATATTAGGAAAGTGTTAGAATGCAAATAGGTGTTTCGTTCTCTCTGTGGCATGCCTCACCCATGTCGCATGGGTAACAAAGGAATATGACAGGGCAGAAAGCCCAACTAAGTTTGATAGAATGAATGCCACTCATACCTTGAGCGGAAGGAGAAGGAATTGTTCTTAAGATCAAGCCCCTAAGCAATTTCATACATAAATGACCACATCCAGTTTCAGGAGTAATTTATTCAATGAGCTTATAATTGTGTTCAACATCTTATACACAATAGAGAAGAATGGGAAGATTTTTTATGTTTATAGGAAGAAAAATCTCCCATTGAGATATTAAATTTTAGTTCCCATTTTCTTGTGCACATATTAAACCAAACAGGGCCAACATACCACAACACTTGAAGTTCAGGTTAAATTTTCTGTTATAAAAACAAAAGAGATATTTCTACTACATTTGAAAGAAAAACACACAAACTTTGGCAAAGTATAGCAGAAAAAAAAATGTAACTCACATCCTAATACATCCACTATTTATCCTCTCTCACAAAATCATCAGAACAGCCTTGGGACACCTGGCTTTGTTTTAACACTTTGATGACACCCTCTAGAAAAAACGGTTGATTTGTAGGTACAAAAAATTTCATTATGTCTTGGGTTTTCGATGGCTTTGTCAGTTGCATCATCAACATCATACTCTCCTCCCTTTTTGCAGTAATTATGAAGATGGGTTGTGTGTGTGATGGCTTGGTCAATGCAGCCAACAAAAACATCATACTCTCCTTCCTCTTTTCCCTTTAACGTTAGCCATGAGTCGATATTCTTTCCCCAATCTATTTTTCATGGCCATGCAGCTGGGATTCCACACCGCTTCTGTCATGTTGAGATTCCTTCCAAGCCCTATACAGAGGTCTGGATCCTAGTAGAACACTATCCAGGATGATTTTTTCACCATCAATTAGAAAGCTCAAAAACAAGTTCATATGGAGCTGTGAATTGAATTCAAATTCCTCATTCAAGAAGGCTCAAAAGCATTTTCAGATGGATCTGTGTGTTGTGTTTGGATTCCTCATTCTTCCAACATTCCCTTACTGCTAGACAACGACCTATTTATCCATAACAAGTATTGTTTCTTTTGTAATTTCGATTAAATTTTTGAATTTCTCATGTCGAAATTACATGCTTATGTCAGTTTCTTTTGAGAACAAGGCAAATGGTTCTTCAATTTCACATTCTCCAAAGTCTATGTAGAGATATTGGGAGCATTCTTTGAAGCCTCCAACTTTTGTGATAAAGCTTCCAAGTTTCAGGTTGGGATTTTCTACTTTGCTTTGTACGTTATTGTTACACCATTTTTTGGTCATCTAACCTTTTATCATTAGATGGACCCAAGTACACCATGTAAGACCAGTTTTACCCCAAGTAAAACTACTTTCACTATGTTAATTAAAGAAACCCCAAAAGGAATAATTAATTAAACCATAATTTAATTATTATTCCCAGTCATGTTTAACCCAAAAACAAAGAAATTAATGAGATACACCCATAGTTATCTTATTCTTTTCTAGGAATAATTATTTAAATAATATTCCATGTTAAATATGACCAAATCAACCACTCTTAATTAAATAAATCATTATTTATTTGATTATATCCCAACCACTTCCTTAAAAGGATAAATAAATCATTTATTTATTTATTCCTCACTAATCAAGGGATTTGACCCAAGTCAAAGTCCCTTTCCCTCCAACAAATACTAATAAAATATTCCATAGAGGTGGATCTAGATTTGATTAACATTATTTTAATCATGCACCAAGATCTAGAATGACCCAATATTTTGTTATAAATAGGAGGGTTTTCCCCATCATTCTTCACCTTTTGTTGCATACTAGATCACTCTGGATCTATACACTCAGTCTCATTTTCTGCCATTGTTGCTCCCATTGAGCTTTACCTTCTACATTGGGTTTTCTACATCTACAAGAGAGAGAAAGCTTAGATCTGAAGTGCTGAGGACTACAAAGAACCCATCCCATTGAGGAGATCTGGATACACCTTCTTGTTCCCTCCCAGGTGCCCTGTAATATAAAAATTCATTCAAAAATCGTGTTCTTGTCTTGTCTGTTGGATGCATGGAGCAAACTCTTTACTTTACTGCTTAATGTCTTTCCATTTATAGATCTGTTTGTTGCAGCACTTTAACTACTAATTGCGGATCTGAAGATGTTTTGCAGCCATTATTGTTGTTAGGGCTATTAGTTATGCGTAGCTAAAGTGGTTCTTTTTCGTATGCTTCGACGAAGAATTCATACTAACAAATGGCGACTCCACACGGGTTTTAAATTACGACCGCTGTCGTTTTTCATATTCCTGCATATCCAGCTACTTCAGGCCCTAGGGCTTCTTTTTTAGCTGCTTAGTTTTCTCTTTTCATGTCATTTTTCTCACATAAAACCCTAAAAACCTAAAATTTCTAACTTCCGTGTGTTTCTGGCCCTATTGCGCAGGTAAGCGACACCAGCCGCAACTGAGACGGCAACTTTTCAGAAAATCTGCCGCCGAAACAGCCGGACCGGGGGGGTCGCACCTTTTGGCCCAAAACCTGCGACCTGGACGCACCTTTTGGCCTGTTTCCTGCGACCTCAACTCAGATCAGGTCAGAACCTGCGACCTGCCTTTTTTCCAGCATTTTTTCTGTAATTTTTCTGGGTTCTGCTGCAGCCTCTGCCAGGGTCTTCCAGCCTCTGTCTCAGCCCGCCTTGACCAAGATCTGATCTGTTTTTACTCACCTAAGTGGGAACCCAGCCCCTTAGGGCTTTAGTACCCTCCACTTTTTGTGGAAGAGTCTCAGCTGTTTCAGCCGTCGGTTTCAGAGCTTCAGCCCCCTCTTTTCCAGATCTGTTACCTCCCTTTCAGATCCATTGAAATCAACCTCTTTTCCTTTCAAATCACCTCCTGTCATTTTGTTTGGACCTCCTTTGAAGGCCTCCGCCTTGCCCCCCCGGTTTTTGCTGATTTCCCTTTTTCCAGCCACCTTGCCTCTGTCTCTTGGCTGTGACCTGCACCCCTTGTCTGCAGCTGTATCCTCCAGATCTCTGTCCCCTTTGACCCCAGATCTGTCGAGCGTCCTTTGTGTGTGTTTCCATAGTTTTCCCCTTTCTTTTCAGCATAGTTGTGAGAGACCCACCTTCTTGGGTTAGATAGATGCATACGTAGCCGTTATTTTTTTGTTATTTCAGCATTTTATTTCTGTTCTCTGTAGGTTTATTTTCAGCTACGTAGCACACTTTTTTCTTGCTCTCAAACAACGGAAAGGGTTTAAAAATTAAAATCAACGCACACCACACACTGACCCTAAGTGAAGAAGCGCCTGGTTAACACCGCCAGGCAAAGACTCTAAAATCAATCGTCACTGCACCTTTTCTGCCCTTGACCTAAATTGATTCTGTCTCTTTCTGCCCCTGTCGGTTTCCTTCTTCCTGTCATCATTGCGCCCCCAAGGCACCTTTCCCGGAGCCTCCTTGGCCTTCACCCTCTGTCTCCGGTCGATCGACCTGCTTCGTCCCACCATCGTCGAGCCAGTCCTTCGCTGATTCTTTGGGTTCTCCTTTTCCTTCTGGTTCTCCCCCCTGTCACCTCCACTATGTCTGGTCCAGGGCCTAACACTAGCGGGAATCCCAGCCCTAATGCCGGGACTACTACTAGCAGAACCACCACGGGAACTACCTCGGCTTCACCCGTGCTCCCCTTCTTGGCAGGCCTCAGCCTCCCCGATCTGGACCGGTTGATAAACGACCCTATACATCATGACGCTAGTTGGCCCGCTATGCCGACAAAGCTCCCTTCCGACATCCCAAAGTTTGAAGGTCGTGCTGGAGAAGATCCTTCAAATCATGTTCGATCTTTCCACATGTGGTGTTCATCTACCTCCATTATCGATGACTCTGTTCATCTTAGACTGTTCCAACGCACGCTTACAGGCGAAGCTTCTAAGTGGTATGTTGACCAGCCCACTTCCTCCCATACCACCTTTGCAACTCTTGCCCGGGCTTTTTTATCTTACTTCCAGCTTCCCCTTCGTTATGACACTGGAATCGAACTCTTGACTTCCTTCAAGCAAACCTCTTCGACCCGCCTTTCTACCCATTTCCAGGAATGGCGAAGACGACGGAGCTTATGCCAATCTCCTCGCTTCGAAGACCGTGTCTACATGGACTGGTTCCTTAGATCTCTTTTGTCCCCTATCGGGAAAGATGTCGCATCCCATTTTCCTCAAACCGAAGAAGATGCCCTCCAAATGGCGTTAAAGTATGACCTGATCTACGCTCAGACAGGTTATGATCCTACTGTCCTACCTGATCTTCCCACACCCAATGATGCCCATACACCAGGGGCACCTCATGCCGCCAACAGTATCATTGGACCCATCTCTCATCCATCCGCTCAACCTCACATGAGCTATGGTTTTCCTGGGGGAGGGGGCACTACTTCCTGCACCTCTCCCCCTCCCGGTAGCATGCATCCAGGATACGGCATGCCTCATCCTTTTGCCCAACCTCCTGCTTACCTCAATGTTGCCCAACCTAACCATTACCCTTATCCACAGCCTAGCGCGCCAACTCCTCCGGCATATGCCCTTTCGCCTCCCTTGCCTTCTCAACCCCTGCAACAGCGCTCCCCGCCCCCTCAAGCGCAGGTGGATGCACAGCAGGGATTCATGGCTACCCAACCACCTGACGGACAGGTGGCCACTCCACCTTCCCCTTCTGGTTCCTCCAATTACCAGATCCTCATGATGAACTCGGATCCGCCTCTCACCGTCGACCTTAACCTTCAAACTCGGTCTCGCCAGTACCCAAAGCCTCCTGCTCAGTCTGCTCCCGAGCCCCCCTCTTCAGGTTCTGCAGAGCCTCTTTCGACATCCAATGGCCCCTTACACATCCCTCAACCCAAAGTTGAGGTTCATCCAAAGATTCCAAAGGGAACATTACGCCGAAATGCTGCTTCCGGTCGAGCCGCTCAGTCGTATAGCATAGTAGAAGATTTGGCGCAGTCCCCTGCTGCCATTTCCACACTGGAACTCTTCCAGTCATGCCCTTCCCAAAAGAAGGCTCTACTATCTGCCGTGGGCGCTGTAGATCCTGCTGACGACCAGATGATTGTTTTCGACGCCACTCAATCGGACCACCCTCCCTCCCTCCTTCCGTCGCCTTCCAAATCTCAGTCAAAATACGAAATGCCATCGTTTCCCGGTGTATCATTGACGAGGGGGCATCCACCTGCGTGATGTCCGCTTCGGTTTGGAAGCAACTCGGATCCCCTGAGCTGGCCCCTTCCACGATCACCCTTAGAGCGTGGGACGGTCATGCCTCCCAGCCCATTGGCCTATTTCGTAACTGTCCCATCACCCTCGCCGGTAAGACTGTTTGCGTTGACGTCGAAGTCATTGACGCCCCCCTAGACTACAACATTCTATTGGGGCGAAGCTACACCTATGCCATGTCTGTTGTCCCATCCGCGGTTTTCCGCAAGATGTCTTTTCCACATAATGGGAAGATAGTCACCATTGACCAGCTATCTTATCATGAGCCGCCGTCTCAGACCTCCTCCGAGACGACCATCTCTTCTGTAGCCAACAAGCAAACCGTCGATTCTTTGACTAGTGTCTCCCCCGGCGTCTATAAAGATTCCACCCTGCTTGGTACTTTCACTCATCTTCCCCCCCCCCTCCTGTTACTGATCCCAGCTTGTCGAATGTTTGCATGATGCAATCGTCTCAGGCCACTCGTGAGCGGCCTGCCTCGGCTAGTCCGCAACCTCCCCCCCGCCCTCCGCAACCCGCTCCTAGCCATTCCTCTCAGCCAGCCGGACCTCCTCCTTCTGGCCCTCCCCCTACAGCTGGTATCCCCGAACCTCTTTATCCTCCCGGCTCGGTTCCCCCTGGCCTTAACCATCTCGGAGCCGTACCTCCTGGTCATTACCCTGCTGGACAGATCCCCTTCTTGGCTCCCCCTCCTGGAGTATATTCCGTCCCCATCATGGCCACCCTCTCTCTCCCTAACTTGACCTTGGGCATTCCGGTCTGGTACCTTGACCCCCCAGCCGCCACCCCCCCTGGTCACCCCAAACCTTATATGGCTTTGACACCGGGTCAACCGGTCCCCCTTGCTTCCTCCATAGCCACTGTGCCCCCAGCACCTCCACAGGACCCTTCTCCTGTTGTGACGGCTCCCGGGAAGAAAGGCAAAGCCCGAAAGGGGGCAACCCATCCAGATCCGGCCCCCCCGACATCCTTTACCCTCCCACGCCCACCAAAGCCCGCCATTCGATACGCTTTGTGTGATGTCGTCGGTCATGCCACTCACATGTGTCTTGAATTGCCCCACCTCAAGCTTCTGGTCAACGAGACATTCCCCGACTCTGATCTCCCAGAAGTCCATGTCACTATCCCCGACTCCCTCCCAAGACTCAAACACTTGCGCACAAACCACCCTTGTGCCTTGTGCGATTTTTACGGCCATTACACCCACCTCTGTCCCCGCCTTGACGAGTACCGTTCCTCCTTGGACTTGTACCGCCAGTTCAAGGCCGCTTCGATCGGACCAGAGGACATTCACATTCCACCTCCCGCTTTTAAGCCAACGGAGCCCTCAGTCACCATTTTGTACCTGTCATCATCCATGAGACCATTGGGGAACGTTCCATCTGAATCCTCCCCTGTTGTTTCGCTTGACCTTCCTTCAGCGGTCATCTTGGGCTCAACATCGGTAGATCCATTATCTACTTACTCTTCGGTCACCCATTGTGATGATGCGCATGTGAACCTCTCTTCTCATGATGATGATTCAGGCCACTTCACCATGTCAGGTGGTTCTTCTTCCACCAGTCACCCCATCTTCTATCACGATGACGACATTATGGAAGAAATTCCCACCCCTGACTTTATCTATTCCCCCTTACATCGCACCCATGCGTTGACACCACATCCACCTTGTGGCCATTACATCAAAACCCAATGTTTAGGTAAGGGGGCACCCACATTTGAGAGACCACGAGACGCCATTCTCCACCACTCTCCTAGTGTATCTGGTCGTGTTGACTCTAGACCCAGTATTCTTCCACATTTAGACGAACCTCTAGAGTCCCATATCACTTCAGATCACTCTCGGGACGATACCCCTTATCGTTCCCTCATCTTACATCAGCAACCCAGTCTCTTAGACATTATTGTTGACCAACCTATAGCTTTTCTATGAGAGCATCAGTTCATTATCTCCAAATCCTCCTTTTGGGATAGTGACACCGGGTATGCCAATTCGGAAACTTAAAGTCCATTTGATCCCTATATGCAGTACCAAAAGAGATTGGTAATCCTCCATTTCCTTTCTCAAACTGCATAACCATAACCAGAACAAATGGCACACCACATCATTAAAATGTGTTTAGATTCCCATTTTTCTAGATACATTTTGGCATGACCACACCATGCTTGGGGGCACCTCTTCCCCCCAACCATAACCCTCCTCACCTCGTTTTTGGAGAGGAGGTTGTCTTACCAATCGAGTGGGAAATTCCTTCTCTACAACTAGCCGTTGAACTTCTCCCTGACACCCCACCGCTAGAACAATGACTTATCATGCTTGAGCGTGCCTCCGAAGACCGTCGTGTTGCCTTGCAAACCAGGGAAGCAGCCAAAAAACGCACCAAAGCTCAGTATGACCGAAAAGTCCAACCTCGCACTTTTCGCGAAGGCGACCTTGTTCTAGTATATGACCAGGCCCATGATGTCCTAGGTCATGGGAAGTTTGACTCATTATGGCTAGGCCCTTACCTCATTTGTAAGGATTTGTAAGGATAGCCAGCATCTGTTTTTTCATTTTTCCTACTTCACCAAAATCCAACTCCCAGCCATAAAACAGCACCAAACCCCCCTCATCTCCCAGGTCGCAGTTTTCTGCCATTTTCTGGACCAGGTCGCACTTGTTGCCCTAATACCTGCGTCCTGGGTCGTACTTTTTGCCCCAAAAAGTGTGACCCGGCCATAGAGATGAAGGAGGGGCTGTTTCTGGGGGTTTTGGGCCCTCAACTGCAAATGTAATCCATCAAAATGCAAGAGCAAGGTTAGGCCTCAAAACCTCCAACTGACAAATCTCGAATCCAACGGTCGGTTTGTCCGCTACGTTCGCCGCAAGATTTAGGGCCTTCTCTCCTCTCCACATTCACCACAGCAACAATAGCAAATGAATGCTTTTGGAGGGAAAACTGCCTCATTAAAAGAGAACCCCTGTTTCTTCTTTCGACTGCTGCGACCACACCGTAGCCCCGTTCGACGAACCGTCAGCACCGCTGGATAGATCTCACCGAGCTCTCCAATGGGTTTTACTTAGTTTTTGGTGATTTGATACTTCACCCGGACACTTTTTTCCACGAAAGGTCACTTCACCGCTCCTTAAAATTTAATTTCCTCACTTACGACACTTGTACTTGGGGCACCATATCGCCCCCTTACTTGTCCATGTTTGTGTTGATTTCCGTCATGAGTGCCCAATTTGTACTCATGTTTCTATGACCCCCCATTGGGGCCTTTACTGTGTGGCAGCACTATACAGTCACCCTTGTTTAGAGCATCCAAGTCGAGTCATCATTGCATTCATGGAGTCTATCCTGCATCCTTTTACACCCCACTATAGCCCTCCATCCTTCTTTGCTTGGTTCCTCCCTTGTGTCGCATATCATGACCTTCAGCCCCACTGTCCCCTGTCCCTTTCGATATTGTGTCAGTCGCTGCCATGTCATTCATGCCATTTATGCTCTAACAAGGGAAGTCGTCCATTCGCCACTCCATCCTTCCCCTTTCCACTATCATCATTGGTGTTAGTCTGTCTGTCGCTCTATTGTTCTTCTCTCGTGCCTTAGTTGAGGATCTCTCATCGCCTCACCTACGGCGGACCTCCTTCTGTCGACATCAGCGCATTTATTCCAGAAGCAAGGTCTAGAGAGCGGTGTACCTTGGTTCCAGCTTCCACTCTTGTTCGGTGCCCCGGATCAGGCAGGGGGATCTCTCACTTCCCTTTGACTTGATTGCTTCTCCAGCTCCTTTCAGCATGATCGAGATGCGTATACTGGACAGTCCAGTGACTCAGCAGCAGCTCTTGATGATTCCCGGGCGTGTGTGAGATGTCTCAGCCCTCATGAGGGGGTGGCCCTGCAGGTAGCCCCCCACATGCCCGGATGACCTCTTCCTTGCAGCCTGTGATGCCGCTCCATATTTTGATGATGTTGGCCTTAGCCACTTGCAGCACCTCTATGATTTGCATGTATCGGTCAGATTTTGTGAGCCCCTCCCCACTTACAGGGGGCATTTGGGTTGTATTTATCTCATGTACTCAGATATTATTGTACTAGTCCTGGCTGTTATCCCAGGCACAACACGTATGTGAGACTCTTCATTGTATTTCTACCTGGCCCTTAATTATGCCAGCTGTACTCTATGGTTCGGTCCATTGTTTACTGGACACACTATTCTTTTGTACTTTGTCACGGCGGGCATAGGTATGCCTCCCCCGCCGCCTTCAGCACAGGTACCCTCTCATAAAAGAGACTTGTTGCACCTGCGAGTCTCGTCTCCTCAGGGTCTAGTCCTTCAGCACACTATCTACCTCACATTTCTCTCTCTGACATCCCCTTTTGTTGTCTAGTGATTGTATTCTTACAACGTACTTCGGTCATACGATTTGCTCCTGACACTCGCACGCTGGGGGGCAATCTGTTACACCATTTTTTGGTCATCTAACTCTTCATCAATAGATGGACCCAAGTACACCATGTAAGACCAGTTTTACCCCAAGTAAAACTACTTTCACTATGTTAATTAGGAAACCCCAAAAGGAATAATTAATTAAACCATAATTTAATTATTATTCCCGGTCATGTTTAACCCAAAAACAAAGAAATTAATGAGATAAACCCATAGTTATCTTATTATTTTCTAGGAATAATTATTTAATAATATTCCTTGTTAAATATGACCAAATCAACCACCATTAATCAAATAAATCATTATTTATTTGATTATATCCCAGCCACTTCCTTAAAAAGATAAATAAATCATTTATTTATTTATTTGTTACTAATCAAGGGATTTGACCCAAGTCAAACACCCTTTCCCTCCAACAAATAATAATAAAATATTCCATAGAGGTGGATCTAGATGTGATTAACATTATTTTAATCATGCACCAAGATCTAGAAGGACCCAATATTTTGTTATAAATAGGAGGGTTTTCCCCATCATTCTTCACCTTTTGTTGCATACTAGATCACTCCGGATCTATACACTCGGTCTCATTTTCTGCCATTGTTGCTCCCATTGAGCTTTACCTTCTACATTGGGTTTTCTACATCTACAAGAGAGAGAAAGCTTAGATCTGAAGTGCTGAGGACTACAAAGAACCCATCCCATTGAGGAGATCTGGATACACCTTCTTGTTTCCTCCCGGGTGCCCTGTAATATAAAAATTCATTCAAAAATCGTGTTCTTGTCTTGTCTGTTGGATGCATGGAGCAAACTCTTTACTTTACTGCTTAATGTCTTTCCATTTATAGATCTGTTTGTTGCAGCACTTTAACTACTAATTGCAGATCTGAAGATGTTTTGCAGTCATTATTGTTGTTAGGGCTATTATTTATGCGTAGCTAAAGTGGTTCTTTTTCGTACGCTTCGACGAAGAATTCATACTAACAGTTATTACTGTGGGCACTGGAAATACAAAGCCCAACATATCCACCATTGGTGTCGATAAATTTGATGAATTTGATCCCAAAGAGAAGGTTCGTAAATTCTCCTTCTTCAATTAATGGATATTTAGTGTGTTTTTGGGAATGCTATTTGCAGATAGTTTTTTGATATACATCCAAGATCCCATAGGATTCACTGTAGGTTATGTGATTCCCATGGTGGGATTGATTATATCCCTCATACTATTCTTAATTGGTACTCCATCTTGTAGACATAAATTTCATAATGTAAATCCATTTAATCTCATGGCTCAAGTAATTGGTGCATCAATTCGTAAATATAAATTTAATGTGTCATCAAATCCCACCAAAATTTATGAGGTTGAGCCCAAAGAGTATGTTGCTAAAGTCAGATTCCCCATTTATCATACTCCACTTTGGAGGTGAGTTCAATGAGTAATTTTCATTATCGGTTGACTATTTTGTGAATTATGATTATGTTGTGTAACTAGCTCCAAAAAGAGAAGAAAAGAGATATCAACGCCTTAGAAATGAGCCACTTCGAGGGGGAAACCTCCAATACATTACATAAATGAACAATTATTGGATGATATAATTTACAAAACCTCCTTTCTATATATAGGAGTCCATGTGGCCATAATGTAATCCTAGTGGGCCACAATGTAATCCTAGCCAACCTAACAATAATAATTTAAGGGCACAATAATAACAAAATGGGAGTTACAAGGGTACAATAATAACAATAAGGGGGTTACACTAACAACAATAAGGGACTATACTAGTAATATAGGGACCTAACATGCCCCTCTCCTTCAAAAAAATGTTGTCCTCAACGCTTGAGTAGCTCTGGGTGCTTCTGTATAAAATTCTCATCCTCCCATGTAGAATCTTCAGTGGGTAAGTTCTTCCACTTGATGAGATACTCTGAAATTGATCGATTCCGTAGCTGTCGATTTCTTGTTTCCATGACCGCTTCAGGTTCCAATATGATTTTTCCTTCCTCATCAAGTTCTGGCAATATTGTTTGAACTGGAAGATTTTCACCTATAACCTTCTTTAAGCATGAAACATGGGAAACTGGATGCACTCGCGAAGAAGCAGGAAGCTCCAATTTGTATGCCATAGTACCAATCTTTTGCAACACCTTGTAAGGACCATAGTACTTTGGCGATAATTTATTATCCTTCTTAGCTTGCTTGAGGAAAATTTGTTTGTATGGTTGTAGCCGTAAAAATACCCAATCTCCTACATCAAAACTTCTCTCACTGCGATGTTGATCTGCCTGTTGTTTCATTCGATTTTGTGCAAAATTCAGGTTATCCTTTAAGAGTTGGAGAACTTCTTGCTGATGCTCGATGTGATCTTCCACTGCTTGAACCTTCGAATTTTCCCTTAAATATGATGTGATGGATGGTGGATGATATCCATAAAGTGCCATAAATGGGGTCATTTTTGCTGCAGTATGGAAGGAAGTGTTATACCACCATTCAGCAAGAGGTAACGACTTGACCCATTGTGTTTGTTTATCAGATACAAAACAACGAAGATATCCTTCCAAACATTTATTTACTATCTCAGTTTGACCATCAGATTGAGGATGATAAGATGAGCTATGAGCTAATTGAGTACCCAAACAAGAAAATAACTTAGTCCAAAAATTTCCAGTAAAAATGGGATCTCTGTCGCTCACAATAACCCTTGGGCTTCCATGTAGCTTTTGAATTATGTCCATAAATGTAGTAGCAACTGTACTTGCTTTAAATGGATGAGATAATGCACAAAAGTGTGCATGCTTGGTAAGTCTATCAACTACCACCATGATGACACTCTTTCCTTCGGACTTAGGTAAACCTGTGATAAAATCCATTGAAATCTCCTCCCAGCGTTGACTTGGAATGGATAAAGGTTGTAGAAGTCCCGGGGTCTTAATTGTTTCCACTTTATTCTGCTGGCAAACCAAACATTCCGCCACAAACTTTTGAATATCAGATTTAAGGCCATCCCAAAAAAATTCTTTCTTCACCCTGTGGTAAGTTTTTAAAAATCCTGAGTGTCCTCCTAAAGGAGAAGTGTGCAATTCGAGAAGAATATTTTGTTTTAGTTGGGAATTCTTACAAAGATATAAGCGATCTTTGTACCATAAGGAATCATTTTTCCAACTAAATGTATCAGATGTACTAGGATCTTGTTGCAACTTTTGAATGAGTGCCCATACATATTTTTCCTTCTTCCATTCATCTCTTGATTCGGTTATCCAATCTGGTTGGATAATAGAAATGGCACAAAGCAATGCTTCCACCTCTTCATTCTTTCTTGAGAGTGCATCTGCAACAACATTAAGCTTTTATTTTTTGTATATTATTTCAAAGTCATAACCCAACATCTTTGTGACCCATTTTTGCTGCTCTTCTGACGATAGTCTTTGTTCCAAAAAGTGTTTAAGACTATCATGATCATTTTTTACCTTGAAGTGTCTTCCCATTAGGTAAGTTCGCCATTTCTTTAGTGCATGAAGTATTGCTAACATTTCCTTCTCATAAATAGGTTTCTGTAAATACTTTCCTATGATTGGACGACTTTCAAAAGCAATGGGTCTTCCTTCCTGCATTAAAACTGCACCAAATGTTGTGGGAGTGATATGTCATGTTGCCATTCTTCGTCTTCATGAGTCATAGTAGAGCCTTCTAAAGGATTAATGGGTGTTGAATTATTTTTATGGGCCATTTTAGACTCCAATATTTATATCTATTCTAAAATAGGCCCTTGCAATCATTTCAACTTGATTCTTCAAACAAGACTTATGCAATTCGGAAAAAAAAATACACACCTTTTACTTGCTTTGAGGAGCTCGATATTAAAATTGTATTATCTTTGTGATTGCAGATCTTCAATATCTGAAATTCAACACTGAAGTAACCCTCTGAATTCTCTTTTGAATGCCACAGGTCTGACCTGATTTTGATTCTCCAAGACAAATTTGTGTCCAATCTCCCACAATGACCTAATTATGGACTGGTTCAGTAGAGCGAACTTGTAAGACTTTCCACGTGTCACTGTTTCATATTTTGTCTCTAAAATTGATAGCCAAGAAACTACAGTCCATTTACTTGTGACCACTTTTTACGGTACTCCAATCCAATGCTCAGAGAGAGAGTTATTGAACTTTTCCCACGATCACCTCTTTGAGATGCAATTCAGGAGCCTATAAAAAGCACTACCTTCCACAGATCATATCTCCAAAAACATTGTGAACCAAGCTCTGAAATTTTTAGAAAAGCTTCCTCAGGATTTCGGCTTCGCACCCTAAAAATTTTAGCTTCTGAAACTTCGTATAAAAAAACGTTATAGCGAAATTTCCACGATGACTTGTTTGGAGCAGTGAAACCCTAGAATCCAAAGCTCCGATACCAAATGTTGTGTAACCAGCTCCAAAAAGAGAAGAAAAGAGATATCAACGCCTTGGAAATGAGCCACTTCGAGGGGGAAACCTCCAATACATTACATAAATGAAAAATTCTTGGATGATAAAATTTACAAAACCTCCTTTCTATATATAGGAGTCCATGGGGCCATAATGTAATCCTAGTGGGCCACAATGTAATCCTAGCCGACCTAACAATAATAATTTAGGGGCACAATAATAACAAAATGGGGGTTACAAGGGTTCAATAATAACAATAAGAGGGTTACAATAACAATAATAAGGGACTATACTAGTGATATAGGGACCTAACAGATTAATAGTAGATAAACCCTGGTTGTAACTGTTGAAATCAATCATCATGATTTTTTGAGATTAAATAGTATTAGTGTCACTTCCATATTTTATGTTATTAGTGTTAGTCTCATTTCTCATATGTTGTTTTTTCTAGTTGATTATATTTATCATATAATAACATAATTATTGTGCTCGGTTATTATTATAACATAATTAGTTTTCATCCCGATGAAATGTAGTTAGCTTTACCTATTCATTCAAAAGAAATGAATTAATTTTCTATCCATGTTTATACAAATTAATTTTCCATAACTTCATTGCACTATTATTTAGTCTAATTTTGATTTTTCTACCTTGCAGATATTTGGACAAAGTGACAAAAAGGGATGGCTCAACGAGTCAATGGAATTTGTGTCCTATAACCCAGGTAGAAGAAACCAAGCTTATGCTCAGATTGCTACCAGTGTGTGTGTTTTTATTTATACCAGACACCTTAATTTCACATGTAAGCACACTATTCGTAAATCAAGGAATGACATAGAATAGAATATGGGTTCCCACTTTCAAATCCCGGAAGGGCCACTTACATTAGAGAATGTTTGAAGTTAAGTAGACAAATTTATCGTTTCTTTTGTAAGATCGATTAAATTTTTGAATTTCTCATGTCAAAATTACATGCTTATGTCCAGTTTCCATTGAGAATGAGGCAAATGGTTCTTCAATTCGACATTCTCTAAATTTTAGTAGACACAAAGACACATATAGATTCCTGCAATGAAGGCATAGACTTGTATAATTAAATAAAATGGCTAAGAATAAGATCTAAAACTCAAAGTCCTTGAAAATATTCCTAACTTGCTCAAATAAAATTGTTGAGAATAATATCTAAAAATTAAGGTAATTGAAAATATTCCTAACTACATAGTGAATTGTGCTCGTTATATATGTTCCTCGATAGTATTTTGTTTGAATATGGTGCCCTCTCACCATATTTTTGTGCTTTAATTCCTCACTCAACTCAATCAAATTGGTATGCCACCATTTCTTCCTTGGTTCACAACCTAACTAATCACTACATTTCTAGCAGATCCTATAACACCATCAACATCTGGGCCATTGGTTTGATTGGGGCGAGGAAAAGTGAGGAGGACGAGGAAGGGCCAAAAGAATAAAAAATATCATCGTGGAAATAAATTTCCTACCTGATAGATAGATATCAATATTTCTCTATCTACCTCAGTCAGATGGATAAGGAAAAATGTTGGTAAATTGAAAAAATACTTATGTTTTATATTGCAATTTGATCAGCATCGTATCACTGAAAAAATAATTATTTAAAACATTCCTAAATTTCTCCAGAGTAATGAAAATAACGACAGAAAAAGGACCTTATCTCATCACACAATGGGAATAAACCCCTTGTAAAGAGCCATACGACCTTCCGCCTTGATGGTTTTCATAGCACAGTCAAGGTGTAATATTCCAAAAAAATTTCCTTTAGGTAAATGGAATATTATAGTTTGGTTTATCACTAGGTAGGTGAATAAGTGGGTATGGAGGCCAATAAATCTCCTTAGAAGGAATAATAACACTCCTAATGTGAAAGGAGGAAGAATAAGTAGCTAGATTAAGCACCTTTGGGTGTGAATTGGATGGGATACATGTTGAATAGGTCAACTTTGACCAAATCAATAGCACTGTCATGGAGGAGTGGCATTCATGATGAGACAACGCAGTTTTAGTGGAGGACAACTTGCATGAGCTTAGTGGAATTTGTGGATGGGACCCAATTTGAGAAGGCTCACACACTATCTATGGAGGGGATGGTAGCCATTGTTATTCATTTTTGGATTATTATTTGATATTGGTCTATTTAGACTTTGCATCCTTTAGCTATTTAGCGGGGTTTGTTGTGCTATTTAGCATAAGGGTGTGCCTGATCGGGAATCCCTACCTCATCTTCAAGCAAGGAGAGGTTCATTGGACTACATTTCTTCATTCGTACATTTTGTCCAAGCTACCTCCTTCAACTACAACACAGTTTCTATTTAGAGATGGGTTGTGTTGTAGGGTTCAACAAAGGAGGATCACATAGAGCCAATTCTAGGCTTGTTTTTTAGTGGAGAGGTAGCCTATCCATTGGAGGATCAGAAAGGAGGGCCCTTGGGCATATTTATATATTTTTTTCATCATTCCAACCGTATACCATCTCTCACAGTGCAGTTTCAGTCCAGATATGTGTTATTTTTAGTGGTAGTTGTTGAGAGAGTTCGTTGAGCTCATTAGGAGGGTCTATTTCTGAATAGAGGGATCGAACTTCTATTGAGAAATAAAATTGGAGGAGGAAATTATCATTTTAGATATTTCATAGCCTCATTCTATACAGTTCCAGATTGGAGTGATATATCAACCCTAGGGTTATTTGTCACATTCTATATTTCTTGGTATTTCTAGCAATCTTTTCTGGGTTGGATAGAAATAATGTATTAGAGCCCATATCTTCCTTTCTGAGAATTTATTTTGTATCCATCAGCCATATTCCATCAATGTATGTTTATAGCAGTAGCTACACTGATATAGACAACGTTATCACTACCTTCTGGCATTCTATACAGTACCAGCAACTCATGTGCTTATTGATTTGATCATGGGAGGCTTGTTCTTATTGCTTGAGTGGCTTGAACCTCAAGATATTCTTGTATATTGTTGCTGATATCTGAATAAAATGATGGCTTCATATTGATACCTCTTATGATATGTTCATAGTTGCTTTTTTTTACATTATTATGTGTTGTATTGCTACTATTTTCATTTTGGAATATTACAGTGGTATCAGAGCATAATCTTGGCTTAGCCTGTGCATTCAAGACATTCTTCCATTAGGAGGAGAAGCTTCTCACAAAAAGGATAATTTTTACAGAAGAAACAAAGTAATGACTCCATTATTTGGAGAAATGAAGGAAGGAAGAATCTTCGAGCTTCTTTTACAAACTGTGAAAAATATCAAGAAAGATATCAAAGAGATGAAAGGAGAGAGGTGTAGAAAATTTCCAAGAGGGTTTGAAAGTGAAGAAAGCACTAAATATTCACATTATGGGTGTGAGAATTCAACCACACATGCAGATCCACAACGTAGTTTATTTCCCACATTCATTGCAAGAGAAATGGAGGAATAAGATGCACCAAAGGAGGAGACCTTGAGTGACTATCTTCAGGAGTTGAGTCTCAATCTTGGAGATTCAAAGAGCACTTTGAATTCCAAGGGTTTTGCAAGATCAATGAAGACAGAAAATCCAGAAACCATAATAGAATCAAGAGAGGTAGAATATTTCTACCTAATTTTTATGGATCATCAAAGTGCACAGGAAAGGCTTGGGTGAAGGAGCTAGATTCCTATTTTCAGCTACACCAAGTCTCAGAAAAGGAGGCCATTAGAGTAGCAGCGTTGCACCTTGAAGGTATGACCCATGATTGGTGGTTTTATATTTTATCTTTATTTCATCATGAAAATTTAAATACTTATGCAGGTTTCACTAAGAATATAGTGAAAATATTTGATATTAAACATTGTGAAACATCTTTTGTTGAACCCAAAAATTCAAAACCTTTGCATAAGTTGGAGGGATCTATTTTAGCAACTCCACTCCATATTTCTATTGAAGGGGATAAAAACATGCATAATACCTTGCCAAAATCAATATCCCCACTTCTTAAAGAACCCTCTTCTATAGATGAAGACATGGAGATTCCTCCTTCAAGGGAAGACCAAGATCAAGGGTCTCTCATTGATGATGAGGCATTCTCAAATATTGATGAAGAGGATGAGCAAAGAAGAGATAACAACATTGTACCATCAGGAGAAGATCAATCACCACATAGAGGTGAAAGGGGAGCCATTTCTTCCATTAGAGGAGCCCTTGTGTCTTTGCAAGGAGTTTCAAATGATCTAACATGTGGGGACCAAAGCACAATCCCGGAGTAGCATGTATCAGTTTTTAAGGATTGTGAGACTTGGCAGATGGAAGGAGAAGAAGAAAAGAAGGATCATCATGAACGGATGATGAGCATTCAACCTTATCTATTTAAGGAGGTTTCTTCATAGAATAAGGATATTGTATTGCGCAGTGAAAGGAGGGACAAATCAGTCCACTCAAATATATACAGTATGCTTTAGATCTTGATGTCTCACTATATAGGGGCACTCCACCAGGGAGGCCACCATATCTAGAGTTGGTGAGAGGCATCTTACCATTTGGTGCACCACTCTTAGATCCTAGAGCAGTGAATACCTTTGAGGGGTCTAGTACAGTGCAAATATTCTGGGATAGACTCAAGGAGGAGGGATACACTCTCCCATTTTCAGCATTACTCACTCTCACTACATATTCTGCTCTAACAGAAGTTGTTGCAGTGATGGAGGATGGCACCACCATGATGCAAGGAAGATTCTCCATTAATTTGGAGAAACATAGGGTACTTCCCTTGAGGAAGGAAACCTCCATATATTGGAGTAGATGGAGGCCACTCATGCTTACATTGGCCAAGATCAGGAGGTTCTTTTTGGATGGTAGCTTGTCATGGGAGGCCAACTTAAAAAGGCCACCACTCCTACTTGAGCATGAGAAGAAGCATGATGGGCATGGCAGAACTTTGGAGGATGTATTTTTCATGATGGATTTCACAGGAAAAGACAACAACATGTGGGGAGCTTTACATTTCAAATCTTCAGCGTTGTCTCTTAAGAGGATTGATCCATATTGGAGGTCTCAACTTTTGGTAGAGTACTCCAAGGATCTTGGTGCTTGCATGATTCTTGATGACCCAGAGGGAGATGATAGATACATGGTTGATGATGGGGTAATCTATTCTTATGGCAGAGTCTTATTGAATAGAGCTCTGAGCTCAAGGATAAGTTGTTACATGCAACACATGTGGAATTTCTTTCCATGCACTTTGATGCATATCATTCCTTGATGGAGGAGTTCACTTGGGAAGGAATCCAGTAGGATGTATATCATCATATGGAGATATACATAGCCCAAATGATGATGGAGAGGTTGCCACAACCACTTCCCTACTCATTGTGAGTGAGGGAGAACTTTTAGTTGAGCCATTTCAGCTCAATGACCAAGGTGCATAGTAGAGGATGTACATTTATGCAGCAACATATTGTACCAATGAGGATCATTCCTTCTTCCATATTGTATTATGATGTACTTGAGGAAATTTTTAGCATTGATGATGTCCTTTCTATTGGTGGTCTATGGGAGATGCCACATGATTCTTGATGTGCACTATTGGCACCAAATTTTACTTTTATGATCCCATCTTGTAGGATCATTGTGGCAACAAACAAGTGGCTAAAAAGACACTTGTTATACTTTTTTTTGAGCCAGGAAAGGAATGCACTATGATGTTTCCACATGTGGGACTATGATCGACCTCCCAGTTGTCATATGGAAACTTGTTTGTATTTGTTTTTGCTTCCATATATTGATGATGTTCGTTTTTTTATGGGAAGCTTTGTTGGGAGGATGGCACAAGAGTTGAAGGTGCCCATTGGGAGTATGATTATCCATACTTCATATGTTTCATGGTTTAGGAGAAACAATGGGCAAGCCATTATTTCCACACTACATCTATTGTCTTCATGTGGGAGGAGCCATTTGGAGAACTTGAGTTCTTGGGAGAGGCACTTCATGGATGTTTTTATTGGTGGGGTAAATTGGGACATTATTGGAGACCATAATATTTCAGCCCAAGATCAGTAGCAGCCCCATACATATTATAAATGGAGAGAGAAGCAACATGGGTGGAAAAATCTAATCTCTCCATAGAGCCCCAATACATTGCATAAATCGGGGGTTGAGGATTTCTTTGATGAGCTACCTAGGATGGCTCATTTCATTTGGATGATAGCATGGGTATGGGAGTCCCTTATTGGGATGGATATCCCCAATTTTTTTCATAATCTCACTCACCTTGGGGAGGCCATTGGAGATCAAGAAGGTTTCCACTTACACCTTCCACTTTCGCATGATGTGATCTATTTGGTTCTGCATACTTGGGAGGAACCATTGGGGGCGAGATTTATTGCAGATTATTTTGAGTAGTGGTGGGGACTCTTTGATGAGGAGGCTACAACAGGAGGGAAGAATAATTTTTCCATATCCTTGCAGTTTCTTGAGGACAAGAAACATTTTGGAGGGGAGGATTGTAATATTCCAAAAATTTAGCCCTCAGCTAAATGGAATATTATAGTTTGTTTTATCACAAGGTAGGTGAATAAGTGGGTAGGGAGGCCCATAAATCCCCTTAGAGATAATAATAACACTCCTAATGTGAAAGGAGGAAGAATAAGTAGTTGTATTAAGCATCTTTGGGTGTGAATTGGAGGGGATACATGTTGAATAGGTCAACTTTGACCAAATCAACAACATTTTCATGGAGGAGTGGCATTATTGATGAGACAACACAGTTGTAGTGGAGGAAAACTTGCATGAGCTTAGTGTTATTTGTAGATGGGACCCAATGTGAGAAGGCTTACACACTATATATGGAGGGGATGGAAGCCATTCTTATTCATGTTTGGATTATTATTTGATATTGGTCTTTCTAGACTTTGCATCCTTTAACTGTTTAGCAGGGGTTTGTTGTGATGTTTAGTACAAGGGTGTTCCTGATCAAGAATCCCTACCTCATCCTCAAGGAAAGAGAGGTTCATTGGATTTCATTTCCTCATTCCAAAATTTTTTGCAAGCTACCTCCTTTAGCTACAACGCAGATTGTGTTTAGAGCTAGGTTGTGTTGCAGGGTGCAGCAAAGGAGGATCACATAGAGCCAATTCTGGGCTTTTTTTTTAGTGGAGAGGTAGCCTATCCATTGGAGAATCAGTAAGGAGGGCCCATGGGGATATTTAAATATTTTTGGCATCAGGCCAACCATCTACCATCCCTCACAGTTCAGTTTCAGTCCAGATCCACGTTATTTTTAGTGGCAGTTACTGAGAGGGTTCATTGAGCTCATCAGGAGGGTCTATTTCTAAATAGAGGGATCAACATTCTATTGAGAAAATACCATTGGAGGAGGACATTATCATTTTAGATCTTTCATAGCCTCATTCTATTCAGTTCCATATTTCAGTGACATATTAACCCTAGAGTTATTTGTCACATTGTATATTTCTTGGTATTTCTAGCAATCTTTTATGGGTTGGCTAGAAATCATGTATTAGAGCCCATATCTTCCTTTCTAGGAACTTCTTTTGTATCTATCAGCCATATTCCATCAATGTATGTTTACAGCGGTAGCTACACTAATATAGACAGTGTTGTCACTGCCTTTGGTCATTCTATACAGTAGCAGCAGCTCATGTGCTTATTGATTTGATCATGGGAGGCTTGTTCTTATTGCTTGAGTGGATTGAACCTCAAGATATTTTTGTATATTTTTTCTGATATCTGAATAAAATGATGACTGCATATTGATCCCTCTTATGATATGTTCATAGCTCTTATGTTTTACATTATTATGTGTTGTATTGCTACTATTTCCATTTTGGAATATTACACAAGGGCTCCAGAATAAGGTGTCGGCTCTTGGTAGAAAGTTGTACAGAGGTCTAGCTCCTGGTAGAAGGAATAGGTGCCATCAGCCCAGAAGATACATTCATCTAGGGCGTTCTCTCACTATTTTTTCAATCTTCCTAGCTATAAAGCAAACATATTCCAATTTCTTTGCAATATCTTCAAGATGTCACTCAACTTTTGCGTTGGATATATTCTAGATAAAATTCCATCACAATACCATCGTAAGTTGTTTCGGATCTGGTGTGTACTGCTTCAGCTTTGTAGGAGCATCCTCTGCAGTGTTTTGTTGATTTTGCGAGGTAGATGATGGAATGTATGAAGGTCGATATTGTCATATTTTTTGTTTCGTACTAAATTGTTTAATGTTAACAGTGTAGTGAGGAGGAAGCTTGCTGCCATTTTGTATTATTTAATTGACTATGGAAGCTTCATGATCACTGCATAACTCGCCACACTTTGTTTCAATTTCGTACTTATTTGAATCTGATGTAGGTTTTCACGCTCTTTCAATCCATAGAACCCATAGGGTCCCTGACTGAAGCAATATATAGTAGAGAGAGGAACCCCACGTAATTATGAGATGGGAAGTGATGAAATAGGACTTGAAATTAGTAATTCACGTTTCTGAAATGGATACCAGCTGAATAAACGGAAAGCACTGAATCTGTGATCCGTAGCAATTATGAGTTTATTATGCTATTCTTATCATCCAAACCACCAGAATATATTCAGGAATGTTGCCTTGATTTGGGATTTTCTCTAATGGTGAAATATTTCGGTAACTACAAGACGTGTGCAGTAATTTATTTAATAATTCTTGTGTACTTTTTGGCGATCTTATGAGCTAATTACGTGGAAGAAACAAGTTGTAATAAAGTATATAAGAACCTTCAGGACTCACATGCATGGAATGTTGCAGGGGAATATTGTTCTCATGTATATGTAAACAGTGCGAGAGGATGCTCCTATAAGGTTGAAGCAAAATAGATGGAATCCAAACCCCACATGATATTCCTTCCTATTTCTGTAAGGTATATCTCATTTCCTTGTACAGATGGCTGGGAAATTTTCTCTCTAGCTCTAAATCTTTCGTAGGAAGGCGAATACATTATGAGAAAGGGGATAGTTTCAAAGTGGAAGGACAGAGAGACTTGGGGACCTAAGACCAAACCCACTGACTGTGGTTAGATTGGTTCGATGGTGGATATTCGATGTAGATGTTTGATTTTATGTTCAATTCAATAGCAGGGGGCGCATCCACCACAAGGAGGGTGTTAGTCATTAGTAATTTTTGCCATCTGTAGATGACTAAATATTGGTTCTAGATTTATAAAAACAACATTCCTAGAATATTGTGAGATTCAGAAATCTCATTGCTTTAATTATCCTTATATAAAAATTTTCACCATTCCACCAGCTTGCCATTCCATGGTCACCCTGCTGCTCCTAAAAGACTTCTTATGTGCTTTTATCTACCTTTGTTCTTGTAGATGACTAAGGTTTTTGCGGGAATTTTTCTTGGTTTCATGACTTCCATGGTTAAATCATCAAAAAATATTGTATACTAATGCTCTTACAACTTCCCCTATCCTTAATATACCTTCATAAACACTTCCCATCACTCCTATCCCTCAAACTCATCATTTTTCTACAAAACCTAGCCTATTGCTCCAATTTGACACTTTTCGAGACTAGGCCTGTGTTTTTCCCTTTTGGACCCTTTCCCCTCACCCAATCCTTGAAATTCCACTTTCCCCTACTCTCTAACATCTATCCCTATCCCCAAAAAATTCCCCAAGAATTTAAACAACTCTTAACCCCTTCATTCCCCTCCCTTTACAAGGTAGTCCTAAATCCCCTGTTTTGCCTTCACGAAACCCTAATTTCCTTTTCCAACTAAGCTAGGGTTTGCTATGGAAAAGAGGCATAGGAGAAGAGGATCCATATGATAGATCATATAAGCAAGCATAAAGCCATAGAAAATCATAAACATCATGCCTCCATCATTTTCCAAGAATTCATTCCAAGAGTCAAGCCATTTGTCACTCATAGGGCCAGTTTTTCTTCAAACTATGTTTCTGACCAAAAAAAGATGAATTTGACAAATGTAAGAGAGGTTTTTTTCCATAATAGGTCGAAGAAGAAAAATATCCTTCATATTTTATATAGGTATCATTTTTTGGGAGAAATGTAAAAAATACAGGTGTCACGGGAGAATTGCTGCAATTCTAGAGTAACCTTTGGAAAATCAGGTTTTCTCATAGCTGGAGTGTCCAAATGAATTTATTAATGGGTCCAATGAAAAATATACTAGAATATATTTAAAATGAGCTATCATGAGCTAAATTTGGAGTTGGAGAAGGCCTCCAAATGTTGCCTACACAAGCACTCTGCATTTCGACACCATCATTCCCCACTTTTTGACCAGTCTTGGGAGAATCAACTTTTGACAGATCAAATAAACTCCAATCAGCAAAAAAAACGTATATTTGGAAAGTAGAAAGGATAATATTTCCAACAAGCTATCATGGGCCCAATTTGGACACCTAGAAGGCCTCCACATTCCCTTTGCATAAGGCATTGCGCCTTTAGAAACTGGCGTTGCGCCTTTCGACAAAAAAAGCTTCTAAGCCCTCCAACAACTCAAATCACCTCAAAAGCTTCCAAAATATTGCTGAAGGTCCTCCAAACATATTTGAAAATTGATGAAGTAAGTGGTTTTTCCATAATGAAGAACATCTTGCCACAAATAAGACATGAAGCACTTGGCTTTAAGAAGAACTAGGGTTTTACACTTGGTGGTCCAGCAAAGTGCCAACATAGTGATCAAATGTAGAAATGGTATGAAGCAAGTGTTGAAGATGCTGCTAGGGAAACATCCTCCCAAATGTGTTTGATGAACTTCTAAACAGGGAGAAAAATCTAAGTTTCATAGTGGGAGAAAAAGGATTTTTGAAGATATCACTTTGATCAGATCTCCCACGTGTGAGAGATTAATTGGTCATGCATCAAATAGAAAAAGAAAGGTTAGTCAGTGTTTTCAGGCACCTGCCAATCAGAAGTGGCCATGGTGTTAGCCCCCCTATGAAATTCTTGACAAGCAAGTTGGGGGCTAGATTATTGTGGAGCCTTCAAGGAATGCCTCTCCCCCTGAAAAGCCATCCTCCTTGAAGTCTCTTTGTTCTGTGCCTTATATAAGTTCCCCTTGCTGGTTCCTTTTCCCAAGGCCTACATTTATCCCTTGTACCCCTGAAAAATTCCCCTTTTCCCATTTTTTTTCCTCCCCCTGTCAAAGGGCCTTCGTTCCCCTCCTTTTCCCCTATTAACCCTCTAAACCCCTCCAAAATCCCCTTGATTCTTACCCCTACCCTTGTTTCACCAGATTCCCCCACCTTCTCCCTACCGTTACCCTCTAAGGCCTCAAAATATATTAAAAATGGCTTTAAAACCAACTTTCCAACTATATGATAGGCCTAGCTCTTTCTCCGCTAGCCCGCGCCCTGTTCCTCCATGTAGCCCAGTGCTGTGACCACTCGCCAAGGCAAAAAGCGCTTATCTCAAGTTTTTTCGGGCGCAGCGTCGGCCGTTGATCTAAATTGATTGAACGGCAGTCTTTAAATCTCCAGTGCCCATGTCTTTCCACCTTTTCCATGCCGGGCCATCGTCGTCCGTTTCCTCTACAGATCAACGGTGCGGAGCCCATCCACCCTGTGGACCCCGCCACGCGATATTTCAAAACCACCGATTTATTCCGCACCGCCTTTGGGCCATGTGTGGTTTTTCTCCAATGCCCAGTGATTCCACTCACCCTTCGACACCTGTCTCTTGTACGATTCTGAAACCGCTTTCTCCCCACGCATTAACTTTCGGTCCAAGTCACACAGCGAAATCCATGCGGGTTGTTCGATCCTGAGCACCTCATCCGACGGTCTTTGCTCCTCGAAGCCACATGCTGTTTAACTTCCATCCGTCGTACCCCTTGGCCCATCCTCCGCCGTTGATCCCTGCCACAATCTACGGTCCTGATTCGTCCCACTACCGTTGACCATTCCACCGTCGCTCGGGTCTCCACTTCGTCCGTCCACTTGGCATTCCGTACCTCACGTGCACCCTCCGTGCAGTCTTCTATTCCATTGCATATATTAGTTTTCTTTCGAGTTTTTTAACGTTTCCCACGTCTGTTTTCACTGCAGACCGTCACCATTCACCATGAGCACGTTCTCCATTCCTTCTGCGATTTGCTCCTCCGCATCGTCATTTGCATGACCTTTCTCCGCCTCCACATCATCCGCCACCCCATTCATGATTTCCTTGACTTATTTGCATGTTTTACAGGGTTATTAAGAGGCAATGGCTGCCATAATGTGCAGCCTCTACACAGCGACAGTGAAATCAAGAAAGATCATCTTCAGCGGCTGGAATATATGGAAAATGACCCAGGAAGATGAACACAGGACATGCATTTAAGAGAACAGGGTCTAAACTTTGTAGAAACCTCCCAGCACCATTAAAACCCGAGCTAACCTGTCAGAAGCGAAAATGGAGTGGCAAAGCGTTTCAGTACAGAGCAAAGGAGATTAAGGCACCCTAATGAAGATCTGGAGCCTTAAGCCAGTAGTTTAAGAGGCAAAGCACCAGTTTGAGGACCCCGAGGCTCGAACAGGAGATCCTACGCATAGTAAGAGGTAACATCAGGGTTCATTCATTAGCAGAATGTTTTTCTTCATCAAAGTACATGGCGCCCATTCATTTCTATTATGCACATTGTCCCTGAAGGAATTTCCACCCTAACAGCAGTTCAAAACCACCAGAGCATTTATATGGCAGACTTCTCAGTAGTTTATTTTATTTTGTTCAAAGCACCACGAGTACTACACCCACAAAATGTCAAAGTCATACCCAGAGGAGATCACTCCTGCATAAAGTGGTGACAGAAACTAAATACATAGCAGTCAAACAGAATGGGCTTCGGCCCTACATTCATTTCTATGCTTAATATCACATTTAGTGTTCACCTACCACCTCATTCGACCTTCTGTTCATCATCTACTATAAAACACAGAGGGAAATTATTGTAATGGATGTTGGTTGTTGATGAGATATCAGAGAAATGCAATCATTTTCCTCTTGAGACAAGTTCTCTGTGTAATATTGTAAGATAGGCTGAGATTTGATGTATTCAGACTGAATGTTCAAGCTGTGGGCAATGATGTACCTGATTGGTGTTATTTTTGATATGACAAGCATGTTTCTTTAGATCCTGATCTAAAGCTGCTGGTGATGTTTTCCTATCTCTGTGTTTAATTTCATTTCATTCCCTTTCTACTGGATCGCATCAGAACTTTGGCATAACATTTACCCTTGATAGGTACCTTGTGTTGCTACTCTCCCAGCCTTTTATTTTTTCTGCTTATATGTGTATCTGAATATTGATTTTAATTGATTTAAACAGTGTAGTGGATGTTGTTGCCTGCTCTCTGATGTATGAATTAATGAAATATATGTTTAGATGTTCTTTTCAGGATTTAGTTAGATGAGTTGAGAACACTGGGAGGTCTAGAACCCTGTCTCTGCCTCACTAGGATCTTTCCATCTCATTAAGACTTTCTAAGATCCCTTGTCTTGCCTCCGGTTTTTTCCAAGCAGGTCTGGAGTTAAATGACCTCTGACCTGATCTATAGATAGAATTGGCTGGTTCCCCTACACTCATTTTCAGTCCTTAATTTTCCATTCCATCAACCATCTTTTAAGATCCAAATGCTCTAGATGACTAGCCCAACTGGAAGCTTGCACATTGAACACAAGTAAATCCTTTCTTGACTCCATTTCCCAATGGACTTGATGTTCCCTGAGTTATCTATCTTTTCCTACCTTCCTCTTTGCTCATCCTTGTCTTATATTGGACCCTTCTTTCTTGATTCCCAACAACCAAACCTAAACAATCAAACAAACAACCCTGTGCCTATAACTAGCCTAAAACCTTAACATTTGAGCTTCAAAGACATAAAACCTTTGACTATCATAGAGAGATCCCTCTCTGGACCTAGGAGGGCTAGATCCTAAGGTCTGAAAGTGGTTCTATGTTGTCTCATCTTTTGGTCTTGTGAACCTGGCCAAAACATGGGAACCCCAACATAATGGCGACTCCACTGGAGAATTCTGAGTGCGTTTCACCTTAAACATTCTTGGAAACTCAGAAACTTAGAACTCTGGTTAGGTTGACAGTAATTCACTCCTTTCTTGAATCGACCTCCATTATTTAGAGTCTATTATACTCTTAGATAGAGCCTGGAAAGGGCCAGGTAGCCTCCAGATCCCACCTTCTTCGGAAGTGGCATGTCTGGTAAATGCCCTCCCAGTCAATCTATGGTTGGAGTTTGTTCTTTGAGGATATTCCTGAAAGGTGATAGTGCCTGAGTACTATGGTGGACAGTGTAGCCCCGTAGATATACCTTGAAACCCTCCACCTAGCGACTCCATAGTTCCTAAATGAAAAGACTCCACTGGTGATCAGCAGGCCTGCTGATTATCTTGGTTTCACATTAGACTCCACTGGGAGACCAACCTTTGAAACAACATTAACCACAACAAAAGCAACAAATAGGGTTAAGCTACTTGGCTAGGAAACAACATTCTGGCTTTCAGAACCATTCACACCAGAGCTTATCCCAACCCTGATCCACCTGAAATAGTTGACAATCTGGAGAGTATCCTGAAGGGAGCTCCTACACCTAAAATACCAACTATTTCCAGTCACATTCATAGAGATAATTATGCACCAGAAGACTTAACATCTCTATTACATCTTCTCCCTGACCTAGACCCTTCAAACGGTTTACCAAGAGTTAGGTCATTCAGTCATCTAGACCAGCCAGACCTCGAGTTTCACAGTTCACCATCTCATAGTGGTCAACACAATAGGGACAGAGGAACCCCTCCATCTACACCACCTGATATCCACTTCATTCAAAACTTGGGGCTCTGTCACCCTAGATCTGCTCAACAGATTTCTGCTGGTCCTAACACTCCTGTCATCCATATACCAGCTGCTCAAGTTAACCCTTTACCTCATCAAAATATCATCATGGCAGCTTGGTACGCACCTCTGGTTTTACCTCAGCCCATGTTACCCTTACCTAATGATTATCAGTAAAAAATCCCACACTTTAATGCAAAAGAGTCCATAACAGCTCAGCAACATGTAGATAAGATGGAGGATTCCTTTGATTACATGGAAATTGATGATGAATCAGTCAAAATGAGAATCTTTGCCCAAAGCCTAGGGGGTGATGTAAAGAAATGGTTTAAGGGCTTACCTCCTGGCAGTATCCAAGATCTCCCTGCATTATATTAGACCTTCATAAACAAATGGGAAAAAAGGGCAAACCCTCGTCAACTCCTAGCCGAATAAATGAGCCTTAAAAGGAATGTAGGAGAGAGTGTCCATGATTACACAACGAGATTCAACAGCATTTACAATTCTCTCCCTCCACATATGAAACCTCCACAAGGTATGGCCTTAGCAAAATACCCTGATGGGTTTGATGCTGACATGGCCTATGAGCTTAGGGATAAAGAATACACCACATTGGAAGACATGCAGAAAGGGGTTGTAAACATAGAGGCAAATTTGATTGAGAAAAGAGCAAGATTGAGGTCTGAGAGGAGGGTAACCTATAGGGATGACAATGTAGCCTCCACATCCGATCCAAATTATGACAAATTGTCTAAAAACATGGAAGAGCTACAACAAATGATCAAGAAAATGGTTGTCACAGTTAGCAATCAGAACAGAAACCAGAATCAAAACCAGAACCAAAATTTTAGAAGGAACAACAATGCTCCCAACAGACAGAGAGAGTCAGACCAACAAGTAATTCCCCCATTCCAAGAAAAATTTTTAGATGAAGATGAGGGAATCATAGAAGATTCTGAAGGGAATACAATAAACATGTTTGAAATATAAGACTCAGTCCTTAACTGTGATTCAGGGGAAGATCATCCCTCATCTTCATACTGGGATGAGGAATGGTTAGAAACTGAGGATTACATATTAGGATTTGAAAATGCCATGATGCAGGTCAGAGAACAATATGAACTTAGGAGCAAAAAGAACCAAGACACTTCCAAACCCAAAGCTCCTGAGGTGACCATCAATAAAAGGCATGACAAATCTTCTAAAGTGGCTGCCGAAAATAGCAAAACATCAGCTGAAAGTTCTGGGAAAAACAAAGAAAAAGACAACCAAAACGTTGAAAAACAAAGCCAACCAGCTAGCCGCACTAGCACTACAGTTAGTGCTCCTGATAAAACGATTCCTGACCCTGTACATAGTGAGAAATCACAAACTGATTCAGCCACTAAGGCAGTGGAAAATAAAACAGAATTGAGCGTTACAAAGGTCCAGTCCACTTTCAATCTGGAAAGTGATATTGCAAAAATCAAAATCTCTGTACCATTATCTGAGTTGGCCACTCAGAATGTATATAAAGGCCAAATTTTGAAAGCATTAAACCTGGGGGAAAACAATGACAGTGTGAATTTGAATGATGATCAACCTACCCTCTTGTTTGGTCCAAATATTGAGGGAAATTTTCAGGAAGGGGTGGTTCCACCTTTCTATGTCAGTCTCAACATTCATGACAAGGTCCTTCATAATGCCATGCACAACTCTAGAGCATCTCACAATCTAATGCCTAAGGTAGTGATGGAAAGGTTAGGCCTAGAAATCACCAGACCCTACAAAGACCTATATTCATTTGACTCTAGCAGAGTGAAATGCATAGGAATAATCAAAGATTTGTGTGTGAGTTTGACCCAGATCCCAGCTAAATGTATGGTCATGGATGTGGTGGTGGCATATGTGCCACCCAAGTATGGTATGTTATTATCCAAATCATGGGGGGCCAAACTGCAAGGAACAATGCAGATGGATGGCTCATATGCCATTGTCCCTATCTTTGGCCAACTTAGAAGACTGTATAGGGAAGCTCAGATGAAATTCTTAGTCAGCAGCCCCGAGAAGCCTGAAAACTCTCCTTTATACTCTGTACATACGGATCTCGACTCCTTCATCCTTTGTAATGATGAATCCTTGGAGGAGTCAGAATCTGAAAACATGGGTACAAACGTAGAGGCTGAAAGCACAGACCTGAACATAATGGCCGCTTTGGAGGAAAGAGAAGAAGAAAACAACAGTGAAACCTGTAGAATATGCGGTGGGAACCTAACTCAGAATGAACCGGAAACACAATGCAGTTAGCCCATTAGTCACACCCTGCAAACTAACACACCACGTGAAGAACAAGACAACCCACAACCTAGTACACACCCCACAACGCAACATAATGGCGAACCCCTGTGGGAGATGAATTTCAATGGGTCCTGTACTAGGCAAACTGCTGGAGCAGGGGTGTGGCTACGTAACACAGAAAATGACCATGAAGAGAGCCACACTGTCAATCTGCACTTCAAATGCACAAATAACATTGCAGAGTATGAGGCTCTTATCCTGGGCTTAAGTCTGTTGAAAAAATTAGGGGCCCGTAGAATAAATATGCATGGAGATTCTGAGTTAGTGATCAAACAAGTGAATGGTGAGTATGCAGAAAAACACCCTCGATTAAGGGCATATAGGAACGATGCCATGAATATATTGAAAACTTTCATGGAATATGAATTAGTGTTTGTTCCTAGGAGTCAAAACTTCATTTAAAACGGATTAGCTTGCCTAGCTAGTTTAGATCCTAAGGCTCCTGCTGACCAACAAATCATCATTCAGACCAAATTCAGACCTGCAGTGCCAGACAACGAAAAATATTGGTAGATATTTGAAGGTGACAAAGAGATTGAGGATTTCTTAATAGGCAAGAATGAGTTTGAATTTTCTGGTTTAGATTCTAAATCTGAAAAGACAGCTGCCTTAGCGAGGAATCCTCTGATGAAGTATCCCCATCTTGTAACATAGAAATAAATTATTTTTCTGAGGAAACTGGAAGTTCAACCATAAAATGTGAGAACGCAGAAAGTGCAGAAATAGAGGTGCTGCAAGCCAAAGATAAGTATATACCCAGAGGCCTAGCACCCATAGAGGACTTATTTGATTTTGACGATGTAGCAAAAAATCCCACTATAGAACATACAGACTCTGATGTTGAAGAATTCAACATAGGCACTGAAGACAAACCCAAAATGATCAAACTGGCTAAGTCTATACCTAAAAACATGAAGAAGAAATACATTGACCTATTTAAGGAATTCATAGATGTGTTTGCATGGAGCTATGGAGACTTAAAGGCCTATGACACCAACATCATACAACACAAGATACCCTTGAAGGAAAATCAGAAGCCTTTCAGAAAGAAACTCTGTAGGATCAATCCGAAACAATTTCCTGCAGTTGAAAAGGAAATTAAAAATATGTATGATGTAGGCATAATAGTTCCTGTGAGGTTTTCTGATTGGGTGTCAAATCTAGTGGTTGTAAGAAAGAAAACAGGGGAGATTAGACTGTGCATAGACTTCAGAAACCTCAACAGAGCCTCCCTGAAAGAAAACTACCCCTTGCCTAGAATGGAACACATCTTACAGAGGGTAGTGGGCTCTAAGAGAATCTCCTTGCTTGACGGTTTTTTAGGATATAACCAAATATTGGTACTCCTGGAAGATCAACTCAAAACAACATTTACCACTCCCTGGGGCACCTTCATGTATGTGAAAATTCCCTTTGGGTTGATGAATGCTGGCGCCACCTTCCAGAGAGAAATGGATATAGCTTTCTCAGAGGAGATAGGGCACTTCATAGTTATCTATTTAGATGACTTGACTGTCTTTTCCAAAACTGAAGAAGAACACCTAAAACATCTGAGGAAAGTTTTTGAAAAATGCATAAGGTATGGTCTGTCCTTAAATCCTAAGAAAACTGTGTTTGGACTGCAAGAAGGTAAACTTCTTGGTCACATTATATCTGAGAAAGGGATTAGGATAGATCTACAGAGGGTTGAGGGAATACTCCAAATCACACACCCAAGGAACATCAAGGAGTTGCAGTCCTTCATTGGGAAGATCAATTTCCTTAGGAGATTCATTCCCAACCTTGCTGAGCACCTTAGGAGAATGACTGATATGCTAAAGAAAGGTGCAGGAATTAAATGGACTGTAGGAGCCAAACAATCTTTCGAATCTATAAAACTTGCACTCACTCAGGCTCCTGTATTGATTAGCCATGATTTCTTGAAAGATTTTCTGATCTTTTCATTTTCCTCCCAACATATTGTGGCTGCAGTCTTACTGCAGAAAAATTCAGAAGGTAATGAACAGCCTATAGCCTTCTTCAGAAAAGCGCTGAGAGATGCACCCTTAAAGTACAACATCATGGAAAAGCAGGCCTATGCCCTGATTAAGGCCTTAAAAGACTTTAGGGTGTACATTCTGCATTCTCGCACCATTGCTTATGTACCGAATATAGTGGTCAAAGATATCTTGTCCCAAGGCCCTGATGGAAAGAGGAGCAAATGGATTGCTACAATATTAGAATAGGACCTTGAAATAAAACCCACCAAGCTGATCAAAGGTCAAGGCCTGGCCCAGTTAATGGCTGAATCAAACTTGCAGGCCCTTGACATCAACATGATAAATGCCTTAGAGGAGCAAGAAGGATTGCCCCATTCGACTGTTGAGGAGCAATTTCAAAACTCTCCTTGGTATACTGATATCCTGTACGTGCTCACCAACCTCAATGCCCCTCCAAAACTGTCCAAAACCAAGGCCAGATCCATAAAACTCAAAGCTAAGAATTACTGCATTTTGAATGAGAATCTATACTGGAAAAATCCAAATGGCCTATTGCTGAAATGCTTGTCTGAACCTGAAGCTGAAAGAATTAAATAGGAGTTCCATGCTGGGGAGTGTGGAGGCCACCTGAGTTGGAAAGCCACTGCAAATAAAATACTCAGGGCTAGTTATTATTGGCCTACACTATTTAAGGATGTCTATAAAATGATAACCACCTGCCACAAATGTCAGATCTTTGAAGGTAAAAGAAAACTCCTTCCCCTCCCCCTACAACCCATCACTGTGGAAGGTCCCTTCATGCAATGGGGCCTAGAATTTATCGGAGAGATTCACCCCTCTTCTTCTGGACAACACAAGTGGATCCTAACTGCCACAGATTACTTCACTAAATCGATAGAAGCCATACCCACTAGGAATTCCATCGATTCTGTCATCATTAGGTTCCTAGAAGACTTCATCCTATCTCGGTTTGGATGTCCAAGGAAAATAATCACTGACAATGCTGCTGCCTTCGGATCCAAGAAAATGATTGAGTTCTGTCACAGGTAGCATATCACGCTGGGTCATTCAACTGCCTATTACCCCCAGGGTAATGGATTGGCTGAATCATCTAACAAAATCCTGGTCACAATCATTAAGAAGCTGCTGGAAGAGAACAAAAATTCATGGCATAAAAAGTTGATACATGCTTTGTGGGATGACAGGCTCACCACAAAGAAATCTATTGGCATGTCACCATTCCAGCTAGTTTGTGGGACAGAGGCAGTATTCCCTACAAGCCTTGGAGTTCCAGTGATCAAACTGGTCCAGGAGATCTAATCAGAGGAATATAGCATGAGAAGGAGAATAAATGAAACAATCCATCTTCAGCAAACAAGGGATCAGGTTTACAATAGAGCAGTGAAAGTTCAGGACAACATAAAGAGGCAGTTCGACAAAAGAACCAAAGCTTTAGACTTCAAAGTTGGGGACAAGGTTCTAAAATGGGACTCAAGAAGGGAGGACAAAGGTAAACATGGAAAATTTTACAGCTTGTGGCAAGGTCCATTTGTCATCCAAGACACTGTGGGTCCTAATGCTTTTTTCTTACAAGAACTTGATGGTACGGAGCTGTTTGGGGGTCCTGTCAATGGCAGGATGCTCAAACACTATTTCTATTAATTTTCATTTCCAGTTCCATTTCCATTGTACATACCATTGCAGTTTTACTTTCAAGGAAATAGAGAAAATGTTTCCAAAAAAAAGAGAAGGTAGAGGTCCAAACATGCTCAAAAAATGGACCTCCGAAAGTGCAAAGATTGGCTCTAATATGATCAAAACTTGAGCCAAAGAAAGGAAGACAGCTGGTCCTAACACGCTCAAAATATGGACCAGCAAAGGAAAAGGAAGAATCATCTCTAACATGCCTAAAACCAGAGATGAAAATGAAGAAGAAGAGGTGACTCTAATATTCTCAAAATCTGAGTCACAAACAGAGAAGGATATTTAAAATTGCAGATTTCATGCCTTCACAGTTTTGTTTATAGTTTTCTACAAGTCTTCACTCCAGCAAGTCAAACAGTCTAATCCTGGCTTGGCTGTTTTGAATTTCCTGTCCTAGAATGTAGGAGAAGAAATCTGTTGGACAGTTTAATCCCAACAGATATTAGATTAGGTAGAGAAACGTATGAGACCAACAGTCTAATCTGGTCTCATGGAGGAATAAGGGTAGATTTAGAATAGGTTTGTTTTTTTTTGAAAATAAAATGTAAAGGGTCTGCTAGCTCAAATGCACCCTAAAGAAGAAAAAATGCTAGAATTTTAGTGTGGGTAGGTAGTTTTGATGGGAAAAATGTTTCTGCTGATGTAGCATACTCATATTGTGGCAGTTGATCAAAGAAAGGGATGTGCCAAATAGCAGGCAACTGGCCTACTCCAAAGATCATTTCTGGTTTCTTGCCTCCTTCAAGAAGAAGCCATCCCCATGTGGAGCCACTATTAGCCCCCCTATGAAATTATTGACAAGCAAGCTGGGGGCTAGATTATTGTGGAGCCTTCAAGGAATGCCTCTCCCCCTGAAAAGCCATCCTCCTTGAAGTCTCTTTGTGCTGTGCCTTATATAAGTTCCCCTTGCTGGTTCCTTTTCCCAAGGCCTACATTTATCCCTTGTACCCCTGCAAAATGCCCCTTTTCCCCTTTTTTTTCCTCCCCCTCTAAAAGGGCCTTCGTTCCCCTCTTTTTCCCTTATTAACCCTCTAAACCCCTCCAAAATCCCCTTGATTCTTACCCCTACCCTTGTTTCACCGGATTCCCCCTCCTTCTCCCTACCATTACCCTCTAAGGCCTCAAAATATATTAAAAATGGCTTTAAAACCAACTTTCTGAATATATGATAGGCCTAGCTCTTTCTCCGCTAGCCCGCGCCCTATTCCTCCATGTATCCCAGCACTGTGACCACTCGCCAAGGCAAAAAGCGCTTATCTCAAGTTTTTTCGGGCGCAACATCGGCCGTTGATCTAAATTGATCGAATGGTGGTCTTCAAATCTCCAGTGCCCGTGTCTTCTCGCCTTTTCCATGCCGGGCCATCGCCGTCTGTTTCCCCAACAGATCGATGGCGCGGAGCCCATCCGCCCTGTGGACCCCGCCGCCCAATATTTCAAAACCGCCGGTTTATTCCGCACTGCCTTTGGGCCATGGGCGGTTTTTCTCCAATGCCTAGCGATTCCACTCACCCTTCGACACCTGTCTCTTATACGATTCCGAAACCGCTTTCTCCCCGCGCATTAACTTTCGGTCCAAGTCACGTAGTGAAATCCATGCAGGCCATCTGATCCTTAGCGCCTCATCCGACGATCTTCACTCCTCGAAGCCGCGCACTGTTTAAATTCTTTCCATCGTACCCCCTGGCCCGTCCTCTGCCGTTGATCCCCGCCACGATCTATGACCCTGATTCATCCCACTACCGTTGACCATTCCACCGTCGCCCGGGTCTCCACGTCGTCCGTCCACTTGGCATTCCGTACTCCACGTGCACCTTCCGTGCAGTCTTCTATTCCATTGCATATATTAGTTTTCTTTCACATTTTTTAACGTTTCCCACGTCTATTTGCTCTGCAGACCGTCACCATTCACCATGAGCACGTTCTCCATTCCTTCTGTGATTTGTTCCTCCGCATCGTCATCTGCACGACCTTTCTCCGCCTCCACATAATCCGCCACCCTATTCATGATTTCCTTGACTTATTTGCATGTTTTGTAGGGTTATTAAGACGCAATGGCCGCCATAATGTGCAGCCTCTGCACAGCGACAGTGAAATCAAGAAAGATCATCTTCAGCGGCTGGAATTTATGGAAACTGACCTGGGAAGATGAACACAGGACATGCATTTAAGAGAACAGGGTCTAAACTTTGTAGAAACCTCCCAGCGCCGTTAAAACCTGAACTAACCTATCAGAAGAGAAAATGGAGCAGCAAAGCGTTTTAGTACAGAGCAAAGGAGATTAAGGCACCCTAATGAAGATCTGGAGCCTTAAACCAGTAGTTTAAGAGGCAAAGCACCAGTTTGAGGACCCTGAGCATCGAACAGGAGATCCTGCGCACAGTAAGAGGTAACATCAGGGTTCATTCATCAGCAGAATGTTTTTCTTCATCAAAGTATAGGGCGCTCATTTAGTTTTATTATGCACATTGTCCCTGAAGGAATTTCCACCCTAACAACAGTTCAAAACCACCAGAGCATTTATATGGCAGACTTCTTAGTAGTTTATTTTATTTTGTTCAAAGCACCAGGAGTACTACACCCACAAAATGTCAAATTCATACCCAGAGGAGATCACTCCTGCATAAAGTGGTGACAGAAACTAAATACACAGCAGTCAAATAGAATGGGCTTTGGCCCTACATTCATTTTTGTGCTTAATATCACATTTAGTGTTCACCTACCACCTCAGTCGACCTTCTGTTCATCATTTGCTATAAAACACAGAGGGAAATTATTGTAATGGTTGTTGGTTGTTGATGAGATATCAGAGAAATGCAAGCATTTTCCTCTTGAGACAAGCTCTCTGTGTAATATTGTAAGATAGGCTGAGATTTGATGTATTCAGACTGAATTTTCAAGCTGTGGGCAATGATGTACCTGATTGATGTTGTTTTTTATATGACAAGCATGTTTCTTTGGATCCTGATCTAAAGCTTCTGGTGATGTTTTCCTATCTCTGTGTTTAATTTCATTACATTCCATTTCTACTAGCTCGCATTAGAAGTTTGGCATAAGATTTACCCTTGATAGGTACCTTGTGTTGCTGCTCTCCCAGCCTTTTATGTTTTCTGCTTATATGTGTATCTGAATATTGATTTTAATTGATTTAACCAGTGTAGTGGATGTTGTTGCCTACTCTCTGATGTATGAATTAATGAAATCTATGTTTAGATGTTCTTGTCAGGATTTAGTTAGATGAGTTGAGAACACTAGGAGGTCTAGAACCTTGTCTCTGCCTCACTAGGATCTTTCCATCTCATTAAGCCTTTCTAAGATCCCTTGTCTTGCCTCCAATTTTTTCCAAGCAGGTCTGGAGTTAAATGAACTCTGACCCGATCTATAGACAGAATTGGCTGGTTCCCCTTCACTCATTTTCAGTCCTTAATGTTCCATTCCATCAACCATCTTTTAAGATCCAAATGCTCTAGATGAATAGCCCAACTGGAAGCTTGCACATTGAATACAAGTAAATCCTTTATTGACTCCATTGCCCAATGGCCTTGATGTTCCCTGAGTTATCTATCTTTTCCTAGCTTCCTCTTTGCTCATCCTTGTCTTATATTGGACCCTTCTTTCCTGATTCCCAACAACCAAACCTAAACAATCAAACAAACAACCCTGTGCCTATAACTAGCCTAAAACCTTAACATTTGAGCTTCAAAGACATAAAAACTTTGACTATCATAGAGAGATCCCTCTCTGGACCTAGGAGGGCTAGATCCTAAGGTCTGAAAGTGGTTCTATGTTGTCTCATCTTTTGGTCTTGTCAACCTGGCCAAAACATGGGAACCCCAACACATGGAAAGTAAAAAATATGAGTTCAAATCCATGCTGCAAAAAAGGGATCGTTTTGAGGATGTCACTATTTAAACAAATCTCTTAAAAACATGTTATGCCTCCTTGATCAAATAATATTCATAATTCATCATTTTAATCACCTACAGAAGAAAACAGTGTCAAAGGGTTAGTGAGTATCAGTCAGAAAGGAAAATTCAAGATTTTTAGTCCCTTATAAAGAAAGGTTGAATTGAAATGTCCAATGGGAACCACAGTAAATTTTAGAATGCTAGTCTGTGCAATCATCACAATGTATAAAAGTCAGTTTTCCATGCCTCAAGGAACAAAGGGAAAAGCCGAAATCACCTTTTTTCAGCCACCTGCAAACAAAAGGTAAAACATATCAGTAAAAAGGGCTTGTAAAATATTAGGAAATGGATTACAAAGATCAACCAATGCCATATTCCTAAAGGAGCTCTTTCACACTTCATCTAAATCATTGTTCACTTGCAGAGCCTTAGAATTTCAAAAGAGATAAAAATCTAGATTTTACAAGGCAAAATTGCCTGGCGCTGCGTGTTCAGTTCAGCGTTGTGCGTTTAGCTTTAGGTGTTGCGCCTTCATAGGAATTTCCTTTGTTAAATTTCACTACACTGCGCGTTTAAAGGCACGCGTGGCTCATTCAAAGACGTGATGTGCATTCGCCCAGGAAGCCCGACAAGCCTGTGCAGAAGCATTCCGGCAGGCGTTGTGCTTTCGGCAGACCTGACACCCCAGGCAGGTGCTACACCTGTGGCTAGGAGGGCCTCTTGAGCCTTCTAAGCACTCAATCAAGTCAAAAAACCCTCCAAAACTTTACCAAGGGCCCCTCAAGCCTTCTCAAGGGTAAAAAACATCACCTGCACTCATTTTAAAAACAATTATAAATGGTTTTTGGAATAGTCAGGAGGCCCTAAAGAGTCAAACCATGAGTTTCAAACTTGAAAATACTATTTACCATAATTTCATCTACTAAAAATACCATCAGTAATATACAGAGGGTTTACAGTGTTGAAGGTTGTTCATTCATCTAATATTGCCTCTGCATACACTCAGTTCATTCACTTTGCAAAATACCATTCCATTATCCTCTTTCACCTCAAATGTACATTTAGCCATAGGGTTTAAACAAAGCAAAGTTCTTCAAATATCAGTAAGGATGTGGATAGTTGCATAAAGAACCTTGATGGCAGTGATGAAGATAGTGCAGAAATAGTAAAGAAGAGGGTAGTGAAGACAATGAGGTAGAGGTCAATGACAAAGAGCAGAAGTGGCAGTGAAAGACAAATTTAGGTGCAAATGATAAGGAAAAATCAAATAGCATGGAAGTAACAATGATAGTGACAATAGTTCAGAAGGCCAAGAAATCAGTAAGGAAAGTGTGAATGATGAATCAAGCAATGAAGAGGAAGGCAGTAAGGAGGCAGAAACCAAGGAGGCCAAAGAACAAACAAAACCTTAAACAAAATATCTGCTTCATCCCCTACTAGCATCCTAAACACAATGAGCAGCACAAATCCAAATTTTGGCAAGTTTTTGACATTTTTTGTTTTTTTTACTGATATCGAGGGCCGAAAGCACAACACCCTTGGCACTACGCTTTTCATACAGGCATCCAATGGAGGTTAAGTTTACATTTTTTGATTCATAAGCCCAAGGACATCACGCACACCAAATTTCAGAGCATTTTGAGAATTTTTGGTCCCTCAAAAGATCCAAAAACATGCCAATTTTCACCTTTCTGCCATGTTTTCAGGGTTGGCACTATGCCTTTAGAAACCTTGGGAGATTTTATTTTTTAATAGGTTAATGGAACCCAATCAGAAAAATAGGGGCATTTTTTGAAAGTATAGTCAACAGGATTTCCAACGAGCCATCATGGAGCCCATTCCGACATCGACGAGGGATTCAAAACTTGGTTGCAAGATGACTCATTTTTCCTATGCAAGCACTACGCTTTTGGCCTGGAAGTGCATCCTTAAAACTCAGTGTTGCACCCTAGAAAAAAAAAAGTTAACAAAGTATGCTAGAAAATATTTTGAAAGTTTTTGTGAGCCTAAATGTCAATTTTTTTGCCAAAAATGGTCGAGAAGATATTTTGCATTAGATATTTTGTGCCTTGGGCCTTGCAAGGTCCCAAAGGACAAAAGTGACATTTATGATTAACCAATCGGCTTCTAAAGACCTATTTAGGGTTTTGAATCTCCTTTGCATGATAAATATTGGATGAGGGCCTTGTTTTTTCTCTTGGCTGTTGGTTGGTTTTCACTTGTTGAACTGAGCATAGGATCTGAGTTGTAAAGCGTTTTTGGCCTTGGAGCCTTGTAATCTTTTTGGACTGAATGAAAATGGAGCCAAGCACTTTGAAAGATTCATGAACATGGAAAATGGTGATGTTTTTCTTGTTTTGTCTTCATCTTCTTATGTTTACATATTGTTTCATCTTTCCCTTGCATTTTAATAGAAATTTTAGCTTAAGGTTTGTTGTCTAAGCTCATTAATTCTATCTACTTCTTTTTGTTTCATTTTTTCCTCTGCTAGGTCAGTTTAGAGAATTCTTAGTTGCTCTCTAGACCCACTTATGCTTTTTATCTCAATAATTATCCAATAGAGTCAGTCCCAAAGAGGTTTATGGCTATCCATGCCCTTTGGAAGCAATTAAACATTGTTTTTTAAGTGTTTACTTCTAAGTATTGTTGATTGGGCTTAGTTGAAAAGGTCTATGATTTTCCATGCCCTTTTTCTTATCTTAAATATTTGATTTGGAGGTATTTTTATCTTGATTAATGAAGTTAGGAGTTCTCTCTTCTTTTGATCTCCGCTATATGTTTATCTTGCATGTTTTCTTATTTGAAGGTAGATAATTAGAGAGGTTAGGAGTTCCCTTCTCTCTAGGGTTTACTGGATTGTCGCCTTGATGGTTGCTTGCTAGGGTTTTGTCAAAGAGTTGTTGGTATGCCCTGTCTTTGATTATTTCCTCTTGTTTAGTAGTCTTAAAGGCCTTCTTGTTATAGTATTTTACAAAGTATTCTTTATTTCCCTTTTCCCTAATTTTTTCACAATTTTTTGTTCACTTCACTCATCTAAGCCTTGAAGATCCATTTAGCCTTGTTAAATTTCCCTCCAAAAAATCGTTGACCTATTTTTGTAACTTTCTAGACCTATTGCAGATTCCATATCCCAATGGTCTAAACCTCTCCTACTCTATCTATTCTACTTGATCATCTACCCAACCAATCAAAACAAAAAAACAAACCTTAATCCCTATAACTAGCCTAAAATAAAACCCTAAACGAAAACAAGTTCACATCCTTTGCACAAAATAGAGAGAGCCCTCTCTAAGTCTAGGAAGGCTAGGTCATAGGACTCCAAATACTGGTTTGATGTTACCCCTCTTCATTTTCTCTGCCAATCTGACAAATTATGGGGACCTAACATAATGGCGATCATGATTTGACCTTCGGAGTAAATAACATCTTAGACATCCTTGAGATCTCATAAAACCCTCAAACATCCTTAGATTGGTATTTAGTTGTTGATAGTGGACAAAACGAACATCCTTAAAATAGTAAGAATCCTCCACCTAGCTACTCTCCTGGTCTTCAGTAGCCCTATTGACCCCACTAGTTCTCGTAGACTCCCCTAAGAATGCATCAATCATGCTGATGGTGGATAGAAAAGTTGAAACCTTCTACTTGACAACTTCACAACTCTCAATAGACCTAAATAATCCACTCGTAGCGAACTCTAATACTGGTTGAAAAAATGCAGCGACCCTTTTTTATTAAACAAATATGGATCCAAGAATACAAAGAAGATATGCTCCAATGAATATAGATCATATCCCTAGATTTCCACATAAAATGCCTCAGATAGATTGGCTTTCAAACCTGCCTATGCTTCAAGATGAAAAATTTGATGACCCTTTGTTACATCTCATCAAATTTCAAATACATGTATGCAGGTTAAAATTTGGATGGCATGAGGACTGCCTCATGAAAATGTTCATGGGTACATTAGAAGGTAAGGCAAGAGAATGGTATGAAGGCCTACACCCTGGTAGTTTGGTTTCATTAAAGGATTTCCACAAGGTATTTTATGAACATTATAAAGAAAATTGTTCATGTTTATTGTTAGCTGAAAATTGTTGTAATCAATATGAAGATCTCATACAATACCTTGTAAACATGGATGGAGATTTGGGAAATTAGCATCCTGTGATTGGAAATTAGCATTTTTTCAGTTTTGATGTTGAGATTGGGGAAGATAATGAACTTCTTGAGCAAGTTTCTGATGAGGAGCCTTTTCCTGAGATGGTTGAGGAAATCATTGGTGACATAGAATCTTCCTTAGCTCTAGATTTGCGGACACCATGTCCCATTGAATTTCAAATTGAAAATGAAGGCTTGGAAGTTGATAATCACAGAAGAGTTTTTCTGCTGCCTTCCCAGGAAGATTTACTGTCAAAGAGTACTCCTGCCCATCAACGTGATGACCTTCACACAGATTTCAGCCTTCTCAATCAGAATACATCAGGTTTTTTGGAGGATAATATTGCAATATATGATGAGGCTACCAGCATAGATGATCATGAGGAAGAGGTGGAGTTTCTTCTCCAAAATAATCCCAAGCATAGCCAAGTGAAGGAAGGAGTAGTAATGAATGAATTATATTTCTCAAATCCTCTAAATCGGGTATTATTCCAAGATCCTTTTGCTGCTTTCTTAGAGACGTTTGAAGAGGGAGTAAAACATGTTATGAGCAGTTTGATGCAAGGTATAAGAAAAATTTTAGGTGCTACTATTCAAAAACAAGTAAGGTGGGAGTGGCCTTTTGATTTTTTCAGCACACTCAAAGAGCTGAGCCAAGATCACTTATGGAATCATCTACTTGATTGGCTATATTGGAAAAGAGAGTTCACCAAATGAATATATATCACGTATAGGTTAGATTAGGATAGATAGGAATGCAAATAAGCTCAACACTATGAGTATCTTTCTAGTCTTTAGTCTTAGAATGCTGATCCAAAATTTAAAAAAAAAAACAAAAATAGAGAAAATAAGAAAAAGAGGGTAGATTTAAAGAAGATGTACAACCCTATACCCAAAAAAGAGTTTTGCTGAAAGTGAGGAAGTCTTAATGCCACTACTAGTTGAGAAAAGAGTCTTGTTCAGTCATCTAGCCTAATCATGACTGAACATGTTTTAAATTTATGCTGATAGGTTAGTGAAAGAAGACTTGTTAAACCATTTAAGCTTGAATTGTTAGTAGGTTAGATTAGGAAAATATTTTTGGTTCCAAATGCTCAAATATGAACCAAAGAAGAGAGAGGGGGATGCATAACAAATTCCAAATCACAACCCTCATGTTTTCACTTTTACTTTTTGCAAATAATGTTTGTGTGTAGCTTGTCCAAAATGCCACGGCCCATGACAAATTAGATTTCTTAACCTTGTTTTTTTCATGCTTTCAATTTCATTTCAGTACATTAGACAATAGAGTCTGTCAAATAGCTTAATCTTGACAGAAGATTAGACTTGGTAGAGAATAAGAGAGTTCATCAACCTAATCTAAACTCTTGGAAGTGATAAGGGTACAAGTAGATAGTTTTTCATTTCTTTCAAAAGACGAATGTCAAGGGTTTTCTAGTCCAAGTGCACCCAAAAGAAGAAAAAATGTTAGGCAAGGTATGATGGGTAGGTAGAAATGAGGTTGAAGCAATCATGTCCTTTGAGGCAAAAGAACATCAACAAATGAAGGAAGAAAAATATGTATAGTGCAAGTAAGGCACTAGTTTTAAAAATTTAGAGATCTGAACTTTGAGGTTCTGGAAACCTCTCGAAAAGGAGCTGCCCTCCCCAAGTGGAGCCACTTTTATTCATTAGTAATTTTTACTATCTGTAGATGACTAAATATTGGTTCTAGATTTCTAAAAAAAAACATTCCTAGAATATTGAGAGTTTTAGGAATCTCACTACCTTCATTATCCTTATATAACAAATTTCACCATTCCCCCAACTTGTCATTCCATGGTCACCCTGCTGCTCCTAAAAGACTTCTTATGTGCTTTTACCTACCTTTTTTCTTGTAGATGACTAGGGTTTTTTAGGGAATTTTTCTTGGTTTCATGAATTCCATGGTTAAATCATCAACAAAGCTTGTATCTTGCAGCTCTTACACCTTCCCATATCCTTAATATACCTTCATAAACACTTCCCATCACTCCTATCCGTCAAAATCATCATTTTTCTACAAAACCTAGCCTATTGCTCCAATTTGACACTTTTCGAGACTAGGCTTGTGTTTTTCCCTTTTGGACCCTTTCCCCTCACTCAATCCTTGAAATTAAAGCTTCCCCTACTCTCTAACATCTATCCTTATCCCCAAAAATTTCCCCAATAATTTAAACAACACTTAACCCCTTCATTCCCCTTCCTTTACAAGGTAGTCCTAAATCCCCTGTTTTGCCTACACTAAACCCTAATTTCCACTTCCAACTAAGATAGGGTTTTCTATGTAAAATAGACATAGGAGAACAGGATCCATATTTTATGTCATATCATCAATCATAAAGCCATACCAACTCATAAACATCATGGCTCCATAATTTTCCAAGAATTCATTCCAAGAGTCAAGCCATTTGTCACTCATAGGGCCAGTTTTGCTTCAAACTATGTTTCTGAAAAAACATATATGAATTTGAAAAAATTAAGAGACTTTTGTGTGCATCATAGGTCCAAGAATAAAAACCACCTTTATATTTTACACAGGTATCATGGTTTGGGAGCAATGCCAAAAATACAGGTGTCACAGAGAATTGCAGCACTTCTGGAGTAACCTTGGGACTATCCAGTTTTATCATAGCTGGAGTGTCAAAATGACTTTATTGATGGGTCACATGACAAATAGACAAGAATATATTTCCAATGAGCTATCATGAGCTAAATTTTGAGCTGGCGAAGGCCTCCAAATGTTGTCTGCACTAGCACTCTGCATTTCTGCACCATCATTTAGCACTTTTTGACCAATCTTGGGAGAATCAACAATTGATAGATAAAATAAACTCCAATAAGAAAAAAAAAGGTATATCTGGAAATCTAATAGGATTTGATTTTGAACGAGCTATCATGGGCCCATTTGGACACCAGGAAGGCCTCAAAATTCCCTCTGCAAAAAGGCGAGGCGTTGCGCATTTAGAAACTGGCGCTGCACCTTTGGATAGGAAAAGCTTATAAGCCCTCAAACAACTCAAATCACCTCAAAAGCTTCCAAAATATTTCTGAGGGTCCTCCAAACATATTTTAAAATTGATGAGGTAAGTGGTTTTTCCCTAATGAAGAACATCTTGCAGCAAAGAAGACAAGAAACACTTGGCTTTAAGAAGAACTAGGGTTTTACACTTGGCAGTCCAGAAAAGTGCCAACACAGTGATCAAATGTAGAAATGGTATGAAGAAAGTGTTGAAGCTACTGCTAGGGAAAAATCCTCCCAAAGGTGTTTAATGAATTTCCAAACATGGAGAAAAATCTAAGTTTCATAGTTGAAGCAAAATGATTTTTGAAGATATCACTATGATCAGATCTCCCACTTGTGAGAGATGAACTAGTCATGCATAAAATAGCGAAAGAAAGGTTAGTTAGTTTTTTTAGGCACCTTCCAATCAGAAGTGGCCATGGAAAGTAAAAATATGAGTTCAAATCCATGCTGCAAACAAGAGGTGGTTTTGAGGATGTCATTTTTTAGACAAATATGTTAAAAACATGTTATGCCTTCTTGATCAAAGAATATTCAAAATTCATCATTTTAATCACCTGCAGAAGAAAACAGTGTGAAAGGGTTAGTGAGTATCAGTGAGAAAGGCAAGTTCAAGATTTCCAGTCACTTACAAAGAAATGGTTGAATTTAAATGCACAATGGGAACCACAGGAAATTGGAGAATGCTAGTCTGTGAAATCATCACAATGTATCAAAGTCAACTTGTCATGCCTCAAGGAACAAAATGAAAATCCCAAATCACCTTTTTCAGCCACATACAAACAAAAGGTCAAACATATCAGTAAAAAGGGCTTCTAAAATATTAAGAAATGGATTAAAAATATAAAACAATTCCATATGCCTACAGGATTTCTTTCACACATCATCTAAATCATTTTTCACTTACAGAGCCTTAGAATTTCAAAAAATATGAAAATATGGATATTACAAGGAAAAATTGCCTAGTGGTGCGCGTTCAGGTCGGCGGTGTGCATTCAGGGTCAGGCACTGTGCCTTTGGAGAAGTTTCCTTTGTTAAATTTCACTGTGTTACGCATTTAGAGGCACGCACTGCAAATTCAAAGGTGCATTGCGCATTCACCCAAGAAGCCCGACAGGCCCGTGCAGAAGCATTCTGGCAGGCACTGCACTTTCGGCAAACCCGACATGTAGTATCCCAAATGGGGAAGCAACAATATATCAACACAAAAATTGAAGTAGCAGTGATAAATCAACACATAAAATGTAAGAAGATCAAATATCCATTATATAAATGTCATAGCAGAAAATATATACAATATCTTGAGGAAATAATCACTCAAGTTAGGCACAACAAGCCTCGAGAAAACATGTACATGAAATATGAAGAACACTACTACAAAAATAATTCCCAAGGCTATGATAGCGAAGTTTTATTAGGAATAACTACTGCTGGGAAGTTTCAATACATATATCTTCCAATATATGGCTCATACAATGTTGGGAGTAACGATCTAAGCTCCCAAACTCAATTTCAATGCAATCCGGAAAGGATTTCTTGAAATATGCAAAAATGAAAAAATGTTGGAGTGTAGCCCTAGGGCTGAGTAGCAGTTGCAACTCAAGAATTGGATGAATATGGCTGAATATAATACATTTGATGAATGGATCTCATCCAATAGATCCTTCAGGTGAAAGGTTGATCTAATCACTAAAGATCTCACTCTCCAATCAAACACTGCAACCCCTCACTGCAATTTCTCACTGAAATAATGAAGTCGTAGAGGGATACTATGTTGTAGGAGATAGAAAATGTGTTTTCCAAGTGGCAGATGTGAAATCTTCCCATGAATCTTCCTTACTAATCTCCCAAAGGAAAGAATGCTTCTTCCTCTGAAAAACTAGCTCTGGAAGTGGTGTTCTCAACCCTCCACTGCAACACCCTACAACACAACCCAGTTCTAAACAGAAACTCCATTTTAGCTGAAGGGGGTAGCTTGGCCTCAAGCCTGAATGTGCAGAAATTAATTGAAAGCTCTTTCAAGAGGCCTCTCAAGAAAGGAGATGGAATTCCTAAACAGGAAATCCTTGTGCTAAGCATGTAATGTTCCAAAATTGGAATTTTCTACAAAAATAAGAATATATTAAGGTATTATAAAGTTTGAGAAAAACAATTAATCAATTCATTTAATTTTTTTGAACACATAGCTATCATAATAACAATCACAACAACAAACTATGCCTTTATACAGTTCATAAAGTGGGGGAAAACAACTATTTTTTCCTCAAAAATGCTATTTTCTGAATATTGAGTTAAAAAATTCGAAAATAACAATTGTATCCCTTATAATGGACAGTATAGGACATTTGTGCAAAATCATTTCAGAAACAAATTCCTTTAGCCTAGTTAAACAGGCCTCCAATGCTCAAGACAACTAAAAATTTCCAAAATCACAAGATTGCAAAATGCCGGAGCAGCTGCACAAGTGACTACACAGTATAAAGAGAGGTTTACTCAGAAATAGAGAAATATGAATGATAATATTATTAGAATAATCAATGATGTACAAAAACAAAGATCTAATCTCTTTTACAGAGATCCAAGAAGACCCGGCAAGGGTTTCTTGACAATAAAATATGTACAAGAGAAAGCTGATGCAAATATGTGGCTGAATAATTTTTTATGGCTGAATATCTGCAACATATGGTTGAACATGCAAATAAATGGCTGTATATTGTCCCTCTAACTTTCCCAAAGAAAGGCTGATCCTCCTCTTGGGAAACTAGCTCCTCAAAATGGGGTTTCAACCCCTTCCACTGTAGACCTTAAGAAATAACGCAATTTTATGAAGGGATTGAATTTTTGCTGAAGTTATATGCTTTTTCCAACACCAGGGAGTGGAAAATTCAGATCAGAAACCTCCTCTTATATTTCTCAAGCAAGATCTCCAAGAAAGAGTAGGGAATCCCCACCCGGGTAAACCCTTGCACTAAGCAGTGCAGCAACTTAGCTAAATAGATAATTATGCAGGAATTCTAGGCAGACCTCATGAAAATATAATCTCCAATATTCTCATATGCTTGAAATCCCCTTCATTATATAATTGATGAGCTTCCTCACCAAGGGTCCCAACCACTAGGAGGTTGCTTCCATGCAAAGGCTCCTCCACAAAAAATGTGTTGTCCAAAAAGATGGTGCAATGTTTCTAGAATTTTTTTTTGATTTGGTCAATCTTAAATGATTCTTCATGCCTTGTCCCTTTTCAACACTCAAGGTGCCTTCATTTTATCTGGCTGGATTGATCTCTATTCACATTGAGCTTGCTTTATTTAGAATCCACTTCTTTGTGAATAAATCATGTTGAATTGGTCAAAATTGACCTTGTCCACATAGTTTAGACCTTGTTCACACATTTGGATGCTTGAATTGGTTATTTCATCATCCCCTTTCTCATTAGAGAGTATTTTTATTCATACATTGAGCAATTTAAGAGCCCCCTTGCTCAATTATTCATGCATCTAGATTTCAAAAGAAAAATTAATATTCCTATTAGCTGAAGCTAATGTAGGAACATTGCAGTCTCCCCCTCCCAAATGTTGCTTATCCTCAAGCAACTGCTGCTGCAAAATCTCCCCTCTTCATCTTATGCCCTTTCATCCGATAGTCTCCTCCATTGCTTCAGAACTTCTGCAAAAAATTCATCTCCCAATGGCTCCTCCCAGTTGTGCAAATTGGCCTTTGGTGAATAAACCCAATGGCTCTGATCATGAAAGAATAGAAGGCTATTATGGAAACATTCTTGCTGACCCATGGCCTCCTCAAGATAGAAGTGATGACAATCATGGGGAATTTCATCATCAATGGAGGCCTCCCTCCTCCATGCTATCATCCAAATAAAATGAATCACCTTCCAGCTTGGTAATTCATAGAAAATATCCTCACAATTGTTCATGAGAGGCATGCCCCAAGTGCTCCAACCAAACATATGGTCCACATCATAAAGAAAAATGTGGTATGCAATGGTGGCCATATAGTTTCTCATGCTCCCCTTGGAACATGTATTGCAGAAAAAGTGGGGACTTTCTTCCCCCAAAGACACATCAAACAAGTGTGCCTCACCTCCAACTATGCCTCCCATAAATATAAGAACATCTTCGGCATGTGGGATCATAAGTAAGATCATGCTAGCTGCCATATACAATAAGGGAGAAGGAAAATGGTCCCTCATGTGCAACCAGCGCAGTTTTCCTCCTAACTGCCATAGGATATGATATGAAAAGCGTTCTCCCCAACACTTTTTTTCTGCCCCATCCTTCTTGCATGCTTGGAGAAGGTGTATGATAGTTGGTGTTGATGAATCACACCATGAGGAGTACATCATCTCTCCAAGATCTCCCAAAGAGTAGCCAACATCGCCATTCTTCATGGCCCAAAGTGGCTCATGAAGCTCATCAGAAAAGGTGCCCCCTCTTGGAGCCAATAATTGTACATGAGTGTTAAGAAAATGCAAGTATATAATAAATACATCATGAGATTCAGCAATACAATGTTTACCATACACTTGTTTAAAATCAGCAAGGTAGCTCATGGATGAGCTCCCTCTCACACTCAATAAACAAGGAGATGATAATGATAACTCTTCCCAAGAGCTATGTTCCTCCTCAACTAACAAATGATCCATGCACTTACTCATATGAGAGTGCATCTCCCCTCTAAAATTTTCCCACATGAATCCATCTAATATAGTATGATATGTTTCAATGAAACTAGTGGGATTTGAAAGCAAGACCTCATAAATTTTGTTAAGTAGTTTTTTCTTGAGCTTGGATTCTTTAGTTAAGTAGATTTGATCATGAACATGAATGATTCCATTAACTAATTTATACTTTCCAGCCATTTCTTGTCCATCAAAAACCTCACATGTGAATAGGTCCTTAGAATATTCCATCAAGAGTTGGGACTCCCAATAAGGGTCTAGACTTCCCAACATTGACAGCGTTGTAGAAATATGAAATGATGAATTTGTCATATGATGGCTCTCCACCTTGACATGATTGATGTCAAAGTCACATGTTTGCGTATTCCCAACCTTCTTTTGCTGCCCCTCTTGTAGCTGATCTTTCTCAAGACAAGATTGGAGTTTAGGAAAGTCACCCTTCCCTTGAAAGGTTCTCTTTCTCAAAAACTTCCACCTCTTTGCTCCTGCATGCAAAAATGAAATTATTTTTATGTTATTTCTTAAATCTTCATTATATATTGGGGTATCCTTTTCTTCCCCAAATTTATGGAATAGTCTTTTGATACTATGCTCATATCAGCACAAATTTCTAAATCTATCCCCTCCAACGCAAATAGATGAATGGAAGAAAACAAGGTCAACTTCAGAAATTTTCCTAGCCTTCAATCAATGGTTTTCAGCACTATAGTGGCTCCTTCCAAGGTTCCCTCTTTAAACAAATATGTTGCTGTTGCATATAGTTGAGAAAACACTTTAGTTTTCCTCCAATCAGGAGGCCTTCTTGCTGAAATGCCTCCTTGCAAAGAGGCATCAAGGCATAGAGTAGGATGTGAATGTAGGTGGACATATTTCGCCCTACCTTTGTTGCATAGGTCCTCTAACCTTCTTTGTTCTTTCAAACTCTAAAATAGAGAAGGGTTCATGCTCTTCATCATATGATGACATTCCTCCTCTTTTTCTCCTCCTATCTTCAAGATCCCATCACTTGGAAATGAAAGTACATGCTGCTCATCTGTTATGCCAACAGCTCTATGTGTGAGACCTTTTGGAACCCCTTGCAAGAGTGCAAGAGTTTCTTTTCTTGGAGAAAGTGCTCCATCCTCTTCTCCATGAGGTGCTTGAGGTGCTCTTGTCATGACTGTGTTTTTCTCCCCTGCCTTCCCTTTCTTCTCTTCAATAGTTGAAGTTTCCTTATCTTCAACAAGAGACCTCAAATCTTGGTCTTCTTTTGAAGAAGGAATCTTCATGTCTTTCCTTTGAGAATAAATCCCTTCATCCAAAGGATATCTTTCCCTTGGAAAAGAATCAAACAAGCTCACTTCCTCTTCATTGGTTTTCAGAAATGGAGTTGGATTTATAGACCCTCCCAACTCATGCAAAAATTTTGTTTGACGTGGTTTGATAGTTGCAATAGAATATGTTTCACAGGAAATATCATCAAACCTCTCTATTAATATTTTAATGAACATTTCATAAGTAGATGTATTTTCATTCTTCAAGGAAAATGATTCAAACAACCACCAAGCATAGGCCTTACCCTCAAAATGCAGTGCTACTACTTTGATGGCTTCAAATTCTGAAACTTGATGTTGATGCACAAAGGTGTCTAGCTCCTTCACCCAAGCCCTAGTTAGACATAGAGGTGATCCATAAAAATTGGATAGAAAGATTCTACCCTCACCATGCTTCTTGCTCCTTGTACTCTTTTCCCTCATTTGGCAAAACCCTTGGAAATTCAAGTGATCTTTGAACTCCTCGGATTGATCTTCATATTCCTGCAAATCATCACCAAGAGTATCTCTCTTTGGCACATCTCCTTTCTTCCTCTTCATGAAGAAATTTCTGATAGAATGTGGTAGATCTGATGATATGGCTGAGTGCTCATATCCAAAAGATGAGGACTTAGAATCTTCCTCCTGTATAGATTTTGTTGTGGGATCTTCATGTGTTTCCCTCCTCATTTCTTTGATGCCCTTGCTTTTTCCCTGCAGATTTGTCAAGAGAAGTTTTCAGAACCTCCTTTCTCTAGAAAAAAAGGGTTTGCTTTGATTTCTTCTACTAATCTCCTCCTCCCCATGAGAATACTCCATAATACTTGAGCTCACAGGCTGAGCCAAGATTGTTTCTTTGATACCACTGTAATGTTCCAAAATTGGAATTTTCTACAACAATAAGAATACCTTAAGGTATTCTAAAGTTTAAGAACAGTAAGTAATAAAATCATGTAATTTTTTTGAACATATATCTATCATAATAACAATCACAGCAATAAACTATATAGTTCACCAAGTGGGGAAAAGCAACTATTTTTTCCTCAAAAACGCTATTTTCTGAATATTGAGTTAAAACAGTGGAAAATAATAGTTGTATCCCTTAGAATGGACAGTATAGAATATGCATGAAAAAAAATTTCAGAAGCAAATTCCTTTAGCCTAGTTAAACAAGCCTCCCATGCTCAAGACAGCTAAAAATTGCCAAAATCCCAAGATTGCAAAATGTCAGAGCAACTGCACAGGTGACTGCGTAGTCTAAAGAGAGGTTAACTCAGAAAAATATAAATATGATTGATAATATTATTAGAATAATAAATGACGTACAAAAATATAGATCTAATCTCTTTTACACAAATCCAAGAAGACCCAACAAGCGTTTCTTGACAATAAAAGATGTACAAGAGAAAGCTACTGCAAATCTGTGGCTGAATAATGCTGTATGGTTGAAGCTCTGCAATAGATGGCTGAAAATTCAAATAAATGGCTGTAGATTCTCCCTATAGCTTTCCCAAAGAAAGTTTGATCCTCCTCTTGGGAAACTAGCTCCTCAAAATGGGGTTTCAACACCTTCCACTGCACACCTTAAGAAATAATGCAGTTTTCTAAAGTGATTGTGCTTTTTATAAAGTTAGATGCTTGGCCCAACACCAGGTAGTTGAAAATTCAGATCAGAAACCTCCTCTTATATTTCTCAATCAAGATCTCCAAGAAAGAGTAGGGAATCCCCACCCGGGTAAACCCTTGCACTAAGCAGTGCAACAACTTAGCTAAACAGCTAAGTATGCAGGAAGTCTAACCATACCTCATGAAAATATAATCTCCAATATGCTCATATGTTTTCCATCCCCTTCATTATATAATTGATGAGCTTCCTCACCAAGGGTCCCACCCACTAGGAGGTTGCTTCCATGCAAAGGCTCCTCCACAAAAACTATGTTGTCCAACAAGATGGTGCAATGTATCTAGATAGCTTTGTTGACTTGGTCAACCTTAAATGATTCTTCATGCCTTTTCCCTTTTCACACTCAAGGTGCCTTCATTTTATCTAGCTGGATTGATCTCTATTCACATTGAGCTTGCTTTATTTAGAATCCACTTCTTTGTGTATAAATCATGTTGACTTGGTCAAACTCGACCTTGTCCACATATTTTAGACCTTGTTCACACATGTGGCTTCTTGAATTGGTTATTTCATGATCCCATTTCTCATTAGAGAGGATTTTTATTCATACATTGAGCAATTTAAGAGACCCCTTGCTCAATTATTCATGCATCTAGATTTCAAAAGAAAAACTAATATTCCTATTAGATGAAGCTAATTTAGGAACATTACAAAGCAGCACAACAATCTCAACTAAATAGCTGAAGAATGCATAATAGTCTCACAGACCACAAAATCAATAATCCATAACATGTCTTGCTATGTTTGCCTTGCCCTCCTTATAAACAGGTGGAAGCCTTGTCATCATGGGTCCCACTCATTAGGGTTTACTCCACCTAGGAATATTCCTCCCACTATCACTACATTGTCTCCATAGATGATCTCCACCTTCCATTCCAGCGCTGTTGACTTGGTCAAACTTGACCTTATCCAAATGTAATTTCCCCTTTTCACACATGAGGGTGTGAAATCCAGCTATTATAATGATCCCTTTTCACACCATGAGGGATTTTATTCCTATCTTTGAAATGTATGGGCCTCCTTACCCATTTATTCATCTCCTAGGTGTAAAAAAAAAATCAATATTCCAATTAGTTGCATGCTAATTTTGGAACATTACACGACACCCTGGGCAGGCGTTGTGCATTTGGCCAGGAGGGCCTCCTGAGCCTTCTCAGCATTCAATGAAGTCAAAAAACCCTCTAGATATTTACCAAGGGCCCCTCAAGCCTTCTCAAGGGTAAAAACCATCACCTGCACTCATTTTCAAAGAAATTCTAAATGGCCTTTGGAATAGTAAGGGGGCCCTAAAGAGTCAAACCATGAGTTTAGAACTTGAAAATGCTATTTACCATAATTTCATCTGCTAAAAATTCCATTAGTATTAGACAGAGGGTTTACCGTGTTGAACGTTGTTCAATCATCTAAGCTTGCCTCTGCAGACACTCAGTTCATTCACTTTTAAAAATACCATTCCATTATCCTCTTTCACCTCAAATGCACATTTAGCCTTAGGGTTTCAACAAAGCAGAGTTTTTCAAATATCAGTAAGGATAACAGTAGCTCAAAGAACCTTGATGGCAGTGATGAAGATAGTGCATAAATAGTAAATAAGAGGGTAGTGAATATAATGAGGTAGAGGTCAATGAAAAAGAGTAGTGAAGAAGTGGTAGTGAAATACAAGGTCAGGTGCACATGATAAGGAAAAAACAAAGAGCATGGAAGTAGAAATGATAGTGACAATAGCTCAGAAAGCCAAGAAATCAGTAAGCTAAATGTGAATGATGAATCAAGCAATGAAGAGGAAGGCAATAAGGAGGCAGAAACCAAGGAGTCCAAATAACAAATAAAACCTTAAAATAAATGGTTGATCCATCCCCTACGAGCATCCTAAACATAATGAGCAGCACAAATCCAAATTTTGGCAATTTCTTGACATTTTTTGTTTTTTTGACTGATATTGAGGGTCGAAAGCGCAACACCCTTGGCACTACGCCTTTCCTACAGGCATCCAATGGAGGTAAAGTTTACATTTTTGGATTCATCAACCCAAGGACATCATGCACACAAAATTTCAGAGGATTTGGAGCAGTTTTGGTCCCTCAAAAGGCCCAAAACCATGCCAATTTTCACCTTTCTGCCATGTTTTCATGGCTAGCGCTACGCCTTCAGCAGCCTTGGGAGATTTTATTTTTCAACAAGTTAATGGAGCCCAATTAGAAAACCAAGGGCATTTTTGGAAAGTAGACTCAACGGGATTTCCAACGAGCAATCAAGGAGCCCATTCTGACATTGGGAAGGCATTCACAACTTGGCTGCAAGATGGCTCAGTTTTCTTGTGCAGGAATTGTGCTTTTGGCATGGAAAGGCATCCTTAAATCTCAGTGCTACGCCCTGGCAAACAAAAAGTCAAAAAATTACGCTAGGAAATATTTTGAAACTTTTTGGGAGCCTAAATGTCAATTTTTTTGCCAAAAATGGTCGAGAAGATATTTTGCATTTGGTATTTTGTGCCTTGGTCCTTGCAAGGTCTCAAAGGAAAAAAGTGACATTTATGATTAACTAATGGGCTTCTAAAGACCTAGTTAGGGTTTTTACTCTCCTTTGCATGATAAATATTGAATGAGGGCCTCATTGTTGTTGTTGGTTGTTGGCTGGTTTTCTCTTGTTGAACTAAGCATAGGCTCTGAGTTGTAAAGAGTTTTTGGCCTTGGAGCCTTGTAATATTTTTGGACTGAATGAAAATGGAGCCAAGCACTTTGTAGGATTCATGAACATGGAAAATGGTGATGTTTTTCTTTTTTTGTCTTCATATTCATATGTTTACATATTGCTTCATCTTTCCCTTGCATTTGAACATAAAATTTAGCTTAAGGTTTGTTGTCTAAGCTCATTAAGCTTGTCTGCTTATTTTGATTTCATGTTTTCCTATGCTAGGTCAGTTTAGAGAATTCTTAGTTGCTCTCTAGACCCACTTATTCTTGTTATCTCAATAATGATCCAATAGATTCAGTCCCAAAGAGATTTATGGTTAGCCCTGCCCTTTGGAAGCACTTAAACATTGTTTTTGAGGTCTTTACTTCGAAGTATTGTTGATTGGGATTAGTTGAAGAGGTCTATGATTCTCCATGCACTTTTTCTCATCTTAAATAGTTTCTTTGGAGGTATTTTTAGATTGATTAATAAATTGAGGGGTTCCCTCTTCTTTTTATCTCTACTACATGTTTATCTTTCATGTTTTCTTATCTAAAGGTAGATAATTAGACAGGTTAGGAGTTCCCTGCTCTCTAGAGTTTACTAGATTATTGCCTGGATGGTAGCTTGCTAGGGTTTGGTCAAAGAGTTTTTGGTATGCCCTATCTTTTATTATTGCCTCTTGTTTAGTAGTCTTAAAGGCCCTTCTTGTTATAGTATTTGACAAAATATTCTTAACTGCCCTTTGCCCTACTTTGTTCATAATTTATTGTTCACTTCACTCATCTCAGCCTTGAAGATCCATTTAGCCTTTTTCACTTGCCCTCCGAAAAATACTTGACCTATTATTGTACCTTTCTAGACCTATTGCAGACTCCATAGCCCAATGGTCTAAACCTCTCCTACTCTATCTATTCTACTTGATCATCTACCCAACCAATCAAAAAAAACAAACAAACAAACCCTAATCCCTATAACTAGCCTAAAATAAAACCCTAAAAGCAAACAAGTTCACATCCTTTGCACAAAATAGAGAGAGCCCTCTCTGAGTCCAGGAAGGCTAGGTCCTAGGACTCCAAAGATAGGTTTGATGTTACCCTTGTTCATTTGTTCTGCCAATCTGACAAATTATGGGGACCTAACAGAAGGGAAAAATTCCGGCCATTTCTTACCTATCTAACATAGACGCCCATTCCTATCCCGGTTTTGGGTTCAGGCCAGAGCATGTTCAAGATCGAGGTGCATAAAATGTTTCATATTGACCAGTCCTAGCATTCCTTCAACATTGCAAGAAAAGCAGTTCTTTTAGACATGGTGAAAGCGATTTCATGGTAGCAAAACCTTCGCTTAGTAAACTCTCTTCATTACAACATAACATCATTACAACATAAGGATGAATCCATAGGCAAGGTGAAAGTTCTTTGTTATTTATTGGGTGCTAAGATGTTCCCTATGAGGCATCAGCCATGGATAAGACATGTATTGCCGGTAAAGAACATGGGAATCTCATTCCATCACCAGCCTATTGATTGCGTGGATCTCATCTGAATTGGAAATGGAGGCCTTATTTATCCCCACCCATCTTCTGGATAGATTTATTGTTAGGTGTGATTTTTGGTAGGCCTGCCAAGCTGCATCAAAATAAGAAACATACATTGGAGCTTTCATGATCTGGTCAAATACCATAAAAACAAGATCAGTGACTTCCCATTCAATACATTCAAATCTTGCTACTAAATAATTAAAAACATGAATCCATAGTAAAGTCAAACAAACAAAACTCGATCCAGAAAATACAAAACCCATATATTAAACCCACGACTAAAATCTAATAACATGTAAGGAAACAAGAGCGTTTGACCTTTCTCTGGAAAAAAATGAAGAACAATAGCTTAATAGGCCTCTCACCTAAGTATTACATTTTTTCAACAGACAGCTAGGGTTTAAGAGTGAAAAGTAATTTGCGTGAGGAGACTGGACCTTGAAAAGAATTACACAATGTTGTATTAGCCTCCTCATCCTCTTCATTATCGTCGCCCTCCTTGAACTTCTTGGGAGAACCTCGATCAAATATTTGGCCTCTGTTGAGCGAGCGGATGACCTTTGACTGCGACAATTCGAGCACTTTTCTAGAAGTATTATGAAGTTGCAAAGAGATATGGAGGCTTTAGGTATGGGTCATCGCCATGAGGGTGGGGAATATTGTTTAGATTCATTCTATGGAAACAAATCACCATGATTGATGTACCCTTCCTCCTTCCAAGGACAAACCCTGCAACACAAGGGAAATTAAAATAACTGATATTTGAAATTTTTTGATATTTTGAGCCTGCAATAGAAGGGAAACGAAAAAATTGGATATTTGAAATATTTTGGTATTTCCATATGAAATGCGTGTTTTTTTTTGTCATAAAGAAGAAATTTATGAAACATAGAATCCAACTTAGGGGTGAGTGTGAAGGCATGTTCGAGGATCATTTTTACAAAGTTTTATGATGGAGAAAAGTCCAACACAATTTGAAAAAATATGAATTTATAGAAGTAAATATGTAGAAGGTTGAATATGTTGATTCATAAAAGGTTGATTATATAAGGTTAAAGAGCCATTTTTTATGTTTTCTGCACCTAGTTTTCTAGATAATTTGTATATCTCTCTAAAGAAATAGACTTTTTTGTAGTGTATTTGTGTGTTCAGTGGCTTATAGTTGGTAAATTCTCTATTATAATTTCGAATTTTTTGAGGTCACTCTAGTTTCCTATATATGCAAGGTCTATAATGTACTTAAATAGATTCAATATTAGGGTGAAGTTATAATGGAGATTTCATTTGTTATTAGTTTATGGTTTTCACTCTATATTAGAGTTGTGTAATACCATGCATGTTATTAGTATAATGAATTACTATTCCACCTATGTGTTTGTATTTTTAATATATTTGGGTGATTTATGTTAGCTTTTATTCATAATGATGTTAGTTATAGTGGTTTAAATGGATGCTAATAATATCATAACGAATGTGATCCCCACTAAAATATTTAACATTTTTCACTTTAGTTATTAGGGATTATTATATGTGTCTCAAGTGATACCTTCTTGCCCCTATAAGATGGAATATATTAGGACATTAGACATAAATAGGCCATATTAGAAACATTCCATTAACCTTGAGTCTATGACAAAGCCAACACTCAATAATGGGAAATAATTGTCTAAAATATTTGAAATATGGTATATGAGTTAAATTAGGGTTTAATGACCGAGGGTGTTGTGTTTAACCTACAAAATGTCTTCAAGCAACTTGAATGTTTTTAACCATGACCCTAAATTTCCCATAAGCTTATTTAGGATGCAAATTATTCTTGTAAATGGGTTGGGAAAGTTAGAAGGTCACATTAGGAATAGGTTCTTCAGAAAGAAAAAAAAGTGATTTTATTGGCTCTTGGGAAAAATGGAAAATAAATATTTCTTTTAGGAATTTGTTTGGCTATGTTAATGTATAATGTCTACCTCACGAGAGATCAATTTGTCACTAAGACATTATGGTAATTGGAGTAGTTAAATACTACTCAAGTGTTGTCTAAGTGGATAGAGGAGGATATGGTATACTTAGCCATATTGGGGTATTAAGCTCCCATTACTAAGCTTGAAGTTTTATTTGGGATGAAGGTGGTGATGTAAGCCAAAGAACTTACAATTACAAAAGTACTAGACCAAGTTTTATATTAGAAAAATTGATGACATTGTTTCATAGAGTATATTTCTTGAGTGAATCTTCAGTTAGTTTAAATCATGTGTTCTAATTGAATAGTGGCCAAAAAAGGAATACAGTAACAATTTTCCTTGTCAGAGCAAAGAGATGTTGTTAAAATGTATGTTTCTAGGATTTGGTGTGGATTTGATAGACAAATTGTGTGGCAAGAAACAATCTAGAAAAAACTACTATAACAACTATCTTTTTCTAGAGAATAACCATAACCATTTGAACTTCATTATTGTAAGCATAGAAAATATTGTTTTTACCTCTTAGATGATTGCCAAAAAATATTAATTTCCTCATACATAAGTCCTCAGCATAACCATTGAAAGAGTCAAAGCAATGTCTTACAATTTTTGTTGTAGCTAGAACAACTTCTTCAATAAGGGACCCAGTAGTACCTCAATGTTCAATTCCTATTGCATCCCAAACCTGGAAAATAGAAGAATGAAATGACCACTTTTTATTTAGAGATGAACTTTACTTCAAAAAAAAAGGTTAAAAAATAATGAACTTAAGAAAAAATAAATGCATTTTCTCCACAATAAAAAAAAGGTCATTTCCAACACAATAATTTTAATTTAGTCTAGGTTTTAATGATGTCAAGCCAATGTATGGTTGCACTTTAATATGTAGACAAGTGTAGAGACAATTTCATGAATATATTTTATATTTTTTTTGGTGATTTTTAAAATCCCTATCAACATTCAATGTTTCTTGAACAATGAGATGAAAATTTGTCTTTCCTTTCTTTTCCACCTCTAAGTGGATGAAGAAATTAACGATGGGATAAGTCACTATCGTGGTCACTGGAAAATCATCTAGGAAAGCATATTTTTCTCTCAGCGGTACTACCTTCCAAGGTATGGCATCTGATCCTCATACAGGTATAGATATGCTCAATGTTAGAGTCATCTCTACGTTGTTTCGAAGGAATTTATCTTCTCTGGATTGAAGATGAGAAAAATAGATGAATTTCAAAAGGGTTTTGTAGTCTTTTATTTTATTTTGTAATGCTTCTTTTTATAGATGACCATTTTGTGCAATTCAGGGTGCCTTACGAATATTTCCTTCCACGTTAATGTGGGCTCGAGTGATTACTAGATAAGGCACCTTCTTGAATACGAAAAATGGAGATGGCAACCTAAACTAGGTGGGTGCTTAACAATGTTAATTAATTTCCCATTGTATAGGCTCCATTTATTAATGCAATTATATTATGCATGGGTTAAAAGTTTATATAACAGGTTCGTGTTTCACTTCTCTTTAGAGAAAACCCAATACATGGAAACCAATGCAACAAACATGGGGTTCAAATTGGGCTTTGAATAGTGGCCCTTTATGTGTTGTGTTTTTAATTTTGCTCACAACCATCTTAGCAAGGAAAATTTTGATTATAGATAATGTTATTTTAGATAATTGGCACTGAAATTATACATACAATACCAATGCAAAAAATCAAGCACTATAACTCTCTTTTCAAAGTCCTTTTCATTTTTTCCTCACAATACTTGTTTTTTATCAGTATCTTGTCCATATTTACCCTTGGACATCATTTACCATCCAATTAGGGTTAAATTCCCAAACAAACTGACTCATCGACAATGTCACATGGTCTTGCCCTGATGGGCCAGTCACCCTATCAAGTGCCCCCTTCAAAGGGACTTCGAGCTAGTCTAGAAAAAATGGGAGTTGATCACGCTACAAATGGCCCTCAGTCAATCTTCAAATGGGTCTGACAAAAAAATATTATGCAGCATCACCCTTCACACAAATTGGAAATTCCACCCATCCACCATGGATCCAACACCCTCAAATCCATACAAAGGCAAAGCCCCTACGAGGGAGTCGCCTCAATCCCCCAAACAAGTTTTCATTCAAAGTTCCTCCCACTAAGGTTTTTTTGATCCAACATACTACTCATATGTTACCAGGTGTGACAACCAAGAAAATTGACAATCGACCACCCTATAATTGACCCATGACCAATTTTTAGATGAGCCCAACTTCTAGCTCATTATAGAGTCACACTCTTAGCAGACATAAAAAATTTCCATCACCATTGAAAAAATGTGTTTTTGACTCTTCACAAAATTCCAACTAATGTCCATCTAACAAAACCAAACTAGCAAGAAACTTGGGTGAAAAATTGTCAAAACTGCATAGAGAGGAAGCACTTGCGAGGGAGACACAATAATCCCTCAAAAGGGTGTTCCTGTTCAAAGTGTCTCCCACTAAAGTGGTGACCCAACATACCATGTCTCATATGTTACCTTTTCCAAAATTTCATATTAGTTCTTATGTTAACTCCATCAAGTAATATTTTTGTTTTTGGATTTATGAGCCTTGTTCTATGTTAGTCTTCCATTAGTAGACAAAAAAAAATGCTAAAAATTATGCTTCTTCCTTCAGTTTTCATCAAAGATAACTTAGATCATCATCATGGAGAGTTAGGTTGTTATTATCTTGTATCATAACTTAGCTTACAATAACCTCAGTCAGATTGGCTTAATTTCATATTTGTGCTCATAATTGAGATTTTCCTAATCTCAACATGTTCTAGGCTTGTAGTAATAAACCAAGACCCTTGGTCCTTCTCTTATAACAGATATACTCTGACCCTATTAGAATAGAGATAATTTTAGACTTTTTTTGGGTCTTTTTTTTCAATAGGAAGTATGTTTCCAACCATAGAAAGTTCTTCTTATAAACTCAACTTCTTGTGAATATGTCCTTCATAATCTTGACTAGATTTCAAAGACAATTTTGAATCTTGTTCCTACTTCTAATACCATGTTGAAATAAAAATGCATAATAGAATTTCTTAACATGGTAATTATTTTATATTTTTTCTCATTTATACATTACTTCATTCATTGGGTCGTCAAGCAATTATACAAATACAATGCACAAAAAGATAAGAGACACCAAAAGTTAGGCTAGAGGCCAGGGAAAAACCCATGAGGGGAAACTCAACAATCCTTTCCTCATAGATTCTTCATCAACAAGAGAAATAAAAGTCATAAAAAAATTGACCACTTGATAGCCATTCTCCAAGTTTCAAGTTGACCGTCCAAGCCCTCCAAGATAAGATGCCTTAAATTATCCATGTTGATAAGTCTTGCATTATTTCTATTATTCAAAAATAATTCAGACTATTTTTTCATGCCTCTGAAATATACTTTGCACTATTATATACCTCACAGATATACGTTAAACTATTTCATGCCTCGGATATTTCAAAAATATATTTATTCATAATTCACTGTCTTTATCCACTTTCAAACTTAGTACTTTTCTTCAGACTTTTCACCTTTATGTCTTAGATCTTTAATATTGTTTAGCCCTCCAAATTTAATTTAGTTAGTAGCCTTCTCTTCTATTTATAGCCTCTAAGAGAAATTAACCTTGTCTTGACGAGTATCATTGTCTTCTATTTCAGATCCTATGTGTGTGATTATCATAAGCTCCAATCGAGTCAAGATGTGAGTGAATTATATATATATATATATATATATATTCTTCTCCACAACATAATGGTTCTCACATGTAGTTTCACTGATTTGAGGGGCAGGAGGGCCGACTTGGCATATTGGTGACACAAATGAAAAAAAATCAAATTTGCTTCTTTTACAAGGGCCACGAAGAACATGCCCTTTTACATTTTATTTTCACTAAAACAAGCATGAAGAATATGCTAGAGAATAGTAATAAATTTTTTATTTTGTTTTTACATGAAATACATATTTTATATCTCACATTTCTCAATATTTGAGAACATAAATGAGAGTTAAATTTACATGATCCAAACCTTTCTTAGTTTGATTCATTGGTGTGATGTTGCAAGGTTTTAGGCATTTGGAGGTAACATGTTGTGGAAATGTATTTGATTGTTTTGGTTAATTACTATCTGGCACTCACAAGATACAAATAAAGGTATTTGTAATTATTTATATAACAAATATTATTTTGGAAGTGTCAAACACATAGAATATGTAATGTTCCAAGTGTTGACCTCACTACACTATATCTAGCTTTGTTATGCACTGTTCTTTGGACTTGGTGTTGTGGTATGGTTGATGCATAATGGATTATGAAACTTAGATGTTGATATTGTTTGACATTGGAGTTATACCATATTATTTATTAATTATTGTGGTTGTATTACATCTTATAGGAATGCATTTAATCCACATACATGAATGATGTTGCTTGGATGTTTGGATGATTAGAATCTTGGATTTTGGTATTGAGTAGCCTAAGATGAGTTATATGAAGTTCTTAGGTGAACAAGGCATAATATAGTTGTCGTAATTGTAACTTGGTCAAGCTATTCTTGTCAAGCAAGGACTTGGTTGGGTTCCCAAGTCTAAAAAAAAGGTAAGGGTTGTTGTGAGGGCATGATAGCTAAGGAGTGCCAAGGAATGAAAAGGTGTTCTAAGACATGGAAGACAATGTAAATGCATGTTTAGGAGTTTTAGGGAGTTCCGGGGGAGTACAATGGAGAATTAGATAAAAATTCTTGGTAATGGAAGAATAAGAGTGTGTTCCAAGGAGTCTCAGCGAATTCCAGGCATCCCAAGGATGAAGTGTTTTAGGAGAAGTGTAGAATAAGACTTGCAAAAGGGAAGCCTATGGTTGTGGTAAGGTGTGGAAAAAGTAATTTCAAAGAAAGGGAGACTTTGGGGTGGGCACAACATTGTTTTTCTAATGACTTTTTTGGGTTACCAAGTTGCAAAAAAAGTAAGGCTATCTATGAGGGAATGACAACTACGGAGTGCCAAGGTGTTTCATGGAATGTAAGGTCCTCAAGTAAGGCTAGTTGTGATGGCATGAGTGCAAAGGCATGGTTGAGAATGCTAATATTTGATAGATAGTGCGAAGGCATGTCAAACATGCTAAGATGTTCCAAGTGTTAAGGCATCCCAAGATGTGCAAGGGTGTGAGAATGTGTGTCAGGGATGGTTAAGGAAACAAAATGGAGAAACAAGTTAAACTACAAGGATATGAACAAAAAAGAGGGATAATAAGTCATAAATTTACCTTTTTCATGAGGAGCATGCTAGGCACACAAACATTAGGTGCGAATAGGTGCCAGGTGCCAAGTGTTAGTGCATTATACATGCCAAATATTCCTATATTGCTTCTCATATACTTTCCAATAATTAAAAAATGCCAAAGAATACCAAGTCATCTCAATGCATGTGAAATATGCTAAGACTTTCCAAGCACTAACATGTGATAAGTGCCAATGTGTGTCAGTGAGTGTTATGCATGCTATGAAGTGGCAGGGCATGTCGAAAAGTGTTAAGTAGAGAGTGACAGTGCATGCTGAGGAGTGTTAGGGAATAGTAGGACAACATAAGGGAGAACTAGGTCAAAATTCATGGAAGTGAATGAATATGAGGGTGTGTCAGGGCGTGGCAATGAGTGCTAGTTTTCCTGCCAAGGTCGGAGTGAGAAGGTATTCTAAGCATTCACACACCATATTGACCACTCACTTATTACCATCCCTACACCATAAAAAATACCCTAAAATGGTCATTCTTAAAATCTCTTTTGTAGTTTCCTAATGTCATTAAAGTAGAATCTCACAATTACTTATGTCAGTAATGGTGTAATCATTTTTATCTTTTCTTAAAATAACTCTTTCTATACAGGCACCCCATCAAACATAAATCATCGAATGAAAATGAATGGAAATGAATGAGTAAGAGGGTGTGTTGGGGAGTGTCAGTGAGTGTCAGGCGTGCCAAGGGGGGAGTGATAGGGCATGCTAGGGAATAATATGGAATTTAAAGAAGTGTTAGGGTGTGCTAACATGCACCAGATAGTGCCAAGGCATGCAAATGCATTCCAGGCATGCCAAGACATGCCATGTGTTAAGGCATGATGAGATGTGCTAGGTGTCAGTGTATGTGAATGCATGTCAAGGAGACTTTTCAGGCGACAAAAGGGAACACCAAGTTAAAATGAAAATAAATCAACACATATGAGGGTTAATAATTCAAGGCATTACCTTTTCAAGAGGGGCATGCTAGGCATACCAACACTAGCTCCAATACATGCCAAGGCCCAAATTTTAGCTTCTCTTAAGTGCCAAATCATCCTCTATTACTTATCTCTTAATTGTGAATAATTGATATCAAATAAATTTGATCTTAAACTATTCCAAGGAATTAAAGGGCATCCAAACACATGCCAAGAATTTTCAAGTGCCACTAAGTGCCAAGAGCCAATATGTGCCAAGGACTTATAGGGAATGCTATGGAGTTCTAGATTTTCTAAGGAGGGAGTGAAAAGATATGCTAGATATTTCCAAGGCATGCTAGAGTGCTAGGGAATCATACCAATATGTTCCAAACGTCAATGTGTGTTGAGTATTAGCGATTTCTAGGGAAACACAAGGGAGCACTATGTAAAAATGCATGGAAATGAATCAATAAGAGTGTGTGACAGGGAGTGTCAGTAAGTTCCATGTGTGCTAAGGAGGGAGTGACATGGTATGATAGGAAGTGCTAATTCATGCTAGTGTGCCAAAGTGGCATGTGTCCAAGATGTACCAGGTTCGAGGGTGTGCCAACACATGATAGGAAGTGTTAGGGAGTCCTAGGGACACACAAGGGAGCACTAGGTGAAAATAATCCATGCAAATTGTTGGAGTTCCAGTGTTTTGGCTAGATTGGCAAGACCAAAGACTGAACAACATCAGAACCACTTTGGGGTCTTTGGATCTAGCCCTCCTGGACCCGGAGAGGGATCTCTCCAATAAAGGAAAATAATGATATATCTTTGAAAGCTCAAAATGAGGTATTAGGCTATGTATGAGGCACAAGGGGGGTTTTAAATGATTTGGTTGGTTGTTGGGTTGGTCATGAGATCATTAACTGAGAAGGTTATGGAATGAAGGGAGTAAAGCAGCAGGAATTTTCAACAAAAGAGGATAGATTAAGAAAGTGCCATCCATTGGGCTATGGAGTCATGAAAGGAGATTACTTTCATACAACTATCCAAGGCTTCCATAGGGCAATTCATCTATATTAAAGGATCTTTCAGATAGAAGGTGGGATGGAACAATAAGGAGTGAAAGGAAAGACATAAAGGGCAGCTTAAGATCAAACCAGAGGTCATCTAACTCTAGATCTGCTTCAACATGCTCTTAAAGGATAAAAGAGTTAAGATTAAACATGGAACTAGGCCTAAGGTTAGAGAAGGAATTTTAACCTTCAATGCTTTGAAACTAGTTCAAGGGATCTTAGGAAGGAAAATCTGTTGGAAAAGGACCCCAGTGGATAGGGCTCACACTAAATCCCCGGTATCCAAATTCTTCCAGCTTAAACCCAACAAGAACAGCTAAGTAAAAAATATTGAATCCACACATCAGCAAGCATGGGCTGGACCAACATCTTCACTGGTTATATTACATGATTTTTCTCTCAGATTCACTATCAGCAGAAAAAACATTGAAGACAAGAAGAGAAGTGGGCATTAAGGTACCATGCAGGGGTATATCTTAAGCCTGATTTACTGATTCTTATCGGAGAATAAATGGACAACATGAATAATGTAAATAGACAATGCAATAAGAGAAACATCACCCATAATATAGACCAGGATCCTCTGAAATTTTCTTGATTAATCAATGTGCAAAACAAGTCACATACACTAAGCTCAATGGTTGATTACAGTCCAAACTTCTCCTCCCAGCCTACTAAATTACAAACTACTGATCTACTCTCCCCAAAACGTTTCTAACAGTCAAATGAAATCCCTCTAATAGCAACTGCAACAACAACAACCTTTGCAATATGTTCTTCAGGGGTTCTTATAGGAGAATGAGTAACAGTGAAGTAGATATAAATTAAATGGATCCATTATGATAGAGTGGAGGAATTATCCACACCCACTCTGCTTAATAGCTCTGTGCTATACTCTATAGTCTTGTTTGGAGTCTTTGTCAGGTCGATATTGATCTCAGATGTTCCTTTAGAGTCCTCTTTGACTGTAAGGAACTCTGTTCTGTCTTCTGAAGAAAGTAAGGTGACCGAAGGCCTTCTGGGTTTCCATGCCTATCATAACTATGGTCTTGACAGTCTTTGAGAATATTCTGTTAGTGAAATGGCTTTTCGGAGCTCGAGGATGCATGGAGGCTTCTGTAGGAAAATGTACTCTTTGAGAAAATACGTTCTGCTAACATAAACACAGATATGGCTTGTTTCATGTGCACTTTAGTCTTCAAACTGTGCCTTTATCCTTTGAATAAGGATTAAAGCATTAAATATTTCAATAACCGGCTTTAACCCCTTTAATATCTGCTGCTAATACACTTTTGCTACTGTAATGGCTTCTCTGCACTCTGAGTCACAGTAACTGTGAATGTGGAGGTGGAGTAAAATTTCCAGTCTGTAACCCCTGCAACAATGCAAAAAATCGTTATAAAATCCAGGGAAAGTGTCGGAATATTTTCTGTGGAGGCCCAGAGGGATGGTGGCACAACTGTGGAGACAATGGTTGTAGTGGAGGAAATAGTGAAAAACTACGGGAAAATGATACGCTGGAGGTATGGTGTGGAATAGGTCGCGGACCATTTGATGGGATGAAACTATCGTGATCAATGGCCAAAATTTGATGATGGAGGTGTTAACATGAAGTTAGGCGGAGAAATGATATTTAGTGTAAAGCTCAAAGTTTTAAGGTTCGGGCAAATACAAAGGAAATCATGGGAAATGAATGAAGCGGAGCCTATGATGTGGGAACCGGCATGGGCAGAGGGCGATTAACTATGGACCGTTGGATCTCAGGAGGAGATCGACAGTTGAGATGACGCGATGAAGTTCTATGGTTGTTCAATGAAAAAATATGAATGTAATGTGAGAGGAAATGAGGGCCCTTGATTTGCACAAATCAACGGTCAGGATTGCGTGGAAGACAATCCATGAGCGGAAGTGGGGAAGTGTTTTTCCAGGAAAATAGATGTTTTCATGCGGTGAAAAGGGAGGAAGGCGGTTTTCACTTTTCGAATGCGATATAGGTCCCCGACTGATACGTGGCTTTTAAAAACAACCTATATCGGGTAAATTCTAACTGTTAAAGCTCGGACACAAAAAATGCGCGATATGCCCGTTGGTCGTAGGATCTGGAGTGGAAAGATCAAACGGTGGAGGATGGAGTGCGATGAGGAGAGATGCTTGATTGGTTAAGCGGTGAATATTCAATGGCGGGTTTAATCTTTGCCATCAGATGTAAAGGATGGATGGTCAAGATTAAAAAGGGGAGGCGGAAGGCAAAGGGTTAAATAAATGGGCGGGATGAATGAGTATCGTTAGATCTAAAGAGATCAACGGTGGCGATTGGATGGGGGGTGACCAATCAGAGGCATAGGGGCAGAGTGAGGAGGAATCTGGGCCGTTGGATCAAGTGGGATGAATTTCTAGGATTCAATTGGGGCACGCCAATCGGGAGGACCAACTATACGGGATTGGGCGATTGCGATGGTGCGATTGAGTGACCATCGTCCGATAAGTGCGATGGGTGTGCACGAGGCAAGCATTGACCGTCATATCTTTAAAAGATTGATGGTCTAGAACACTCCCGTGGTCTTATAGAGTAAAGACCTCACATCGGGGAAAATCAAGTTTACAAAGGAATGCGCCCACATTGAATGCTTCGATTGCGATAAGTGCCCGAGCCTTTAGCGCTTGGTTCTGGGCGTGGGTCATGTGGGGAAGTGGTTAAGGGGCTGGACGAAAAGGGGCTTAGCCCATTATAAAGTAAAAAGTGGGTTTTTGGCCTAATTTCAATGCATTTTGAGGCCAAAAGGAGGCATTTGGTAAAGGGAATAAGGGGTTTTTAAGCCAAAAAAAAAGGTATTTGAAAGGTTTAAAAGGGGATTTAGGATGATTTAAAAGGTAAGTGGGGAATTATAAGGGGAGAAAATTTGATGAAAAAAGAGGTTTAATGGGGGTGAAATAAGGGAAAATGGAGGCCTTTTGGTCATTCTTCTTCACAAAAAGAGAGGCTTTTCTCATGCAAACAATAGTGAGGATTTATCAAAGGAAAAAAGGCACAAGGAGGCTTCAAGGATGATGTGTTTTTAGAGGAAATGCATTCCTTGAAGGCTCAAAAAAACATTTTAGCTCCATGTTTTCTTGTCAAAAAATTCATAGGGGGCTAACAGTGGCTCCACATGGGGATGGCATCTTCTTGAAGGTGTTAAGAATTCAGAGAATGATATTTGGAGTAAGCCAGATGCCTGGCACTTGACACATATTTTCTTTTCTTGGATCAGCTGCCACAAATCATGAAGACATCATATCAGCAGTAATATTCTCCTGAAAAACTATCTACCCATACTAGTATCCTAACATTTTTTCTTCTGGGTGCACTTAAACTTGCAGACCCTTTACATCATCAATTTTTACAAACAGGAAAAGAAACCTATTGTATTTCTACCCTTATTACTCCATGAGACTAGATTAAACTGTTAGCCTCATAGCTTCTCTACCTAATTGTTAGGTCCCTATATTACTAGTACAGTCCCTTATTGTTGTTAGTGTAACCCCCTTATTGTTTTTATTGTACCCTTGTAACCCCAATTTTGTTATTATTGTTAGGTTGGATAGGATTACATTGTGGCCCACTAGGATTACATTATGGCCCCATGGACTCCTATATATAGAAAGGAGGTTTTGTAAATTATATCATCCAAGAATTGTTCATTTATGTAATGTATTGGAGGTTCCCCCCTCGAAGTGGCTTATTTATAAGGCATTGATATCTCTTTTCTTCTATTTTTGGAGCTAGTTACACAACATTTGGTATCATAGCTTTGGATTCTAGGGTTTTGCTGCTCTAAACAGGTTATCGTGGAAGTTTTACTATAACTTGTTTTCTACGAAGGTTCAAAATCTAAAAAGTTTAGGGTACGAAGCTGAAATATTGAGGAAACCCGTCAAAAAATTTCAGAGCTTGGTTCGCAATATTTTCAGAGATATGATCTATGGAAGGTAGTGCTTTTTCAGGCTCCTGAATTTAATCTCAAAGAGGTGATCATGGGAAAAGATTCATAATTCTCTCTCTGAGCATCAGATTGGAGTGTCGTAAAAATTGGTTGCAAGTACACGGACTTTAGTGTTTTGGCTATCAATTTTAGAGCTTAATGATGAAACAGTGACATGTGTCAAGTCGTACAAGTTCGCTCTAATGAACCAGTCCATAATTAGGTCATTGTGGGAGGTTGGACACAACTTTGTCTTGGAGAATCCAAACCAAGTCAGACCTGTGGAATTCAAAAGAGAATTAAGAGGGCTACGTTGGTGCTAAAATTAAAATATTAAATTGTTGCAATCACAGAGATAATCCAATTTCAATATCGAGCTCCTCAGAAGTAAGAAAAAGTTGTGTATTATTTTCCTGAATTGCATAAGTCTTGTTTGAAGAATCAATTTGAATTGATTCCAAGGGCATATTGTAGAATAGATATCAGTATTGTCTCTGCTGCCCATGTAAATAATTCAATCCATTAAGCCTTCAGAAGGCTCTACGATGACTCATGAAGATGAAGAATTGCAACATGATCTATCAAAATTACAAGAGCAAGTGCACCAAATTTCGCTCTCGCAAAGAGAAACAAAAAATGAAATGGAAGTTTTGAAGAAAGGCATGGAAGTGAACATGGATGGAATGGAAGCTGGCATGGAAGCTAAGATGGATGACATGAAAGAAGACATGGAAAACATGAAGAATGATCTAAAAGCAGACATGGAAGGTTTGAAAAAGTTGATACAAGAAATGTTTCCTAATGGTCATGTTAGCCACCTATAAAATTTGATATAGAAAAAGGTGGCTAAGTATTTTTTAGCCTTCAAAGAACAAATTTTATCACTAAAAATTGTTGGCTCTTGAAGACTCCTTAAAGGCCTCATGCCTCTGTCCAAAATCCTCATTGCTGTTCCCATTTTTACACTCAGAAATCCTGCTGATTTCATATGAAAAAAATGCTGAAAAACCATCATTTTTCCCCTTCCCCTCTTCCAAAATTACCTTCATTTGCCCCCCTTTTTACTCCATAAAAATTCCCTAATTTCATAATTTCTCTTCTTCCCTTCATGAAAATCACTTATTCAATGTTAAAGACTCACTCTTTAGCTTGTCCGAAACCTTCAAAATCCATTGAAGACTCTGAAAATTTCATGAAAAACAAAGATTTGTTCCTAAGGGCTTAATCCCCTTGGGCTAAGTCCTAAGCCACTTCCCCACCATGCGCTTTTGGGCTGGAACCACATGCTAACCCGTTTGGCGCTTATCACATCGTAAATACCCAAGTGTGCATGTCTTTGTGCCATTACAAAACTCCGATTGCGATTAGCCTTTGTATATAAAAACCCTCGATCGTATTTTCATTTCCATATAATTCATTCCCGATCTTTTTTTCCTTTGTAAAGTCTTCAAAACCCATTTTTCCAAAGTTTAAACCAAAAAACTATAACCACGTGTTGAATATAAAATGGGTAGATTGAAAGACCGATCGCGCAATCGCAATCGGAGAAAACACAAATGGGTTGATCAAAAAGACCGCATCGAAATTTCCCGATGCGATTAAGTCCCTGTGTTATAATCCCACCCCACAACTTTTGTTTCATATACCCTATGCCCAAGACCAAGAGTTATAATCTCGGGTGCTTATCGCATCGCAAAAATCCAAAGAACGCAAGTCTTTGTCATATTCGAAAGTTTCGATGTGATTAGCTTTGCGTTGTATAAAACCCGATGCGATTAAAACCTTTGTATAAATATCCCGTGGGCCCACCTTTTGGAATTAAAGCCTTGTAAATAATCCATCCCGACCCGCTTTTTTCCTTTGTAAACCCAAAAACCCACTTTTCCAAAGTTTTGGTCTAAAAACCAAATTCATGTATTAATATCAATGGGTTGATTGAAAAGAGCTGATCGTGCAATCGCATCGGGAAAATTCAATAATGGGTTGATTAAAAAGACCGCATCAAAACTTCTGATGCGATTGGTCTTATATATAATAAACACTCTGCTCCTCCGATTGCGATAGCCTGATCGCATCAGAAGCCTTTGCAAGGTTCATCCAATTGTGTTCGGTTGAAAATTCCGATTGCGATGGCCTGATCGCACCATTGCATCAGCCCTTCTCGATCGCTCAATCGCATCGCATTCTTTCCATCACACCCCTTTTCTCCCCCCCGCCGATTGAGATCCCCTGATTAAATCTGGACCGTCCACGTGTCCAGATCAGACAGTCCAGGATCACTTCACTTTATTCTTCTTCCGCTCTTCCTTTTGCCTATTATTCACAGATCTCCACCATTGGATGCATTCATCCAACGGCTATGCTCCTCTCCCGCCTTCTGAAGTAGTTAAACCTAAAAAATGCATGATTTCTTAATTGTTTTTGTGTTTTGCAGGTATTTTAAATAGTTTTCCATGGTATTAAAGAGAAAAGCTGAAGGCTGGGAAAACGTTTCCCGCGCCTTCTACACATTAAAGGAAGCCATCCACGGGTTAATACTCCATGTTTCGTCGGTGCTCTGTGAGCATTGATGCCGTGAAGCCCCACATCGCTCTACACATCGACAAGACACTGTTTTATTCAAAAGAACAGTTAAAGAGTATAAGTTTGAAGACAAAGCACAACAGATGGAGATTAAAGACAGATCTGGGGAATTACGGCTAAGAATGATTATCAAAAGCTTAATTCCCTGGACTAAAACATTTTCAATAGAAAATCATAATTGTTTCACTAACATAAAAGGCTTCCACTGCTTCAAATGAGGAAAATTGATTCCTCAGCTACCGCAAAGCCAGCTGTTGCCTCAAACCTTTCAAACAGAGGCCGAAGTTATTGTTTTAAATCAGATATTTGTCTCAAGCACAGCTAGAAAGTTCTTATGCAAAGAACTTAATGAATAAAAATATCTGCAGAGTTACTCCACACAGCACACAGAGCCTCAAAGTAAAATAAGGCTCCCACCGAGTTTAAATTCATAATTTTAAAAAATTAATACAATATTCCACCTATACACTTCTCCATCGAGCCCCTCAAAAGGCCGGGAAGTCATTTAATCTGTATTAATGATCTTTGAGATCTTTTGTTAGTTCTCACCTCCTCATTCTTCTATAAATACCTCAGTAGAAGATGAGCAACTGTTGGTTGACCATGTTGCTAAGCATTGTTATGTAATTGAGCCTGAAACTTCTGATTGTAAATATTATTCACTGGCCCTTGAAGCTCTATTTGTAATAGATAATTTAGGTTGAATAGTGAAGATGATTGCTGAACTGAAACACTGGACTTGAAGACTGTAACTTGTTTGACATCAATAACAAGATGTTTCTTGGGATCCTGGTCTATATTACTGGGGAAGTGCCCTTTCTTTGTTATTTGTTTTCCCTTCTAAGTATGCGATATTGTTCACTATTATCTCATAAAGAACAGCATTTACAGAGTTAGGATTTATTGTTTATCAGTTCCCTTCTCTAACTGAAAATCTTTATCTTAATGTTTTCCTCTTATTTTTTTATTCAAGAATGATTTAGTACAGTGCAAGTAGTTAGGAATGCTGGATTTCCCTCATCCTACTGTTTTCTTTAAACATTGTTCTTGAAAGTTATTTTCCTTATTTTCTTATTAAAGTTAGACTAGAAAGTGATGGTTTGCCCTGTTTCTAGCTTCTATTCTCCAAAGGCAGATTCTGAAAGTTTCCCTTGGTGTTGGCTGAAAGTAGACTAGGTTTAAAAGTACTTTATTTGATCTTAAGTTTCACTTTGTTTTCTCGTAGGTTTTTTCATACTTTCTGAAGGTAATTATGTGGATTACTAGATTGTTTGTCAATTAAGCTGCTTTAATACAAACTTTCCCATGGATTCAATGGTTAGCCCTGCACTTGGTTGGTTTAAACAGTTACTTAACAAGCTTTTTCATGTTCGGACTGACTATAAATCCCTTGTGAAATTATTATCAGTTTCCACCCCTCCAACACTTTATTGTTTCCATCCCATCATTTCAATCTCAATGATCTTGTGACATAGATGACTTGCCCCTTGGATCACTCTTGATGTTGTTGTTCAATTAAATCCCTGTTATGACTCCATAGCCCAATGGACTAAAAACCAGTGTTAAATCTATCTTTTAACCTAGCCATTCTATTCACTTGCAACTTCTCACCTTTGAAACTCTTTGCACTTAGAAATTTCCCCTCAAATAGTATTCATGCTCAACCATCCAAAAACAAACAAAACCCTTGGCCTTCATAACTAGCCTAATATCATTACCCCAAACTTCAAAGAAAAATCCATCTTTTCACTTATTAGAGAGATCCCTCTCTGGATTAGGGCTAGATCCTAGAATCCCAAAGTTGGTTGAAACGATGTTGTTTCTGTGATCGGACTTTGCCAATCTTACTGATTACAGATTCCTAACATTTCTGGAAACTCCACTGGGGACGCATTTCCCTTAAACACTTCATAAAACCTTGAGAGTAAAAATCAGCCTTTTCAAGCACTACCAAGTCATGGTAATCATGGTAAAACTTATTTGAATCAGTGACAAACTAGGCAGGACCTAGGATTCTCTCAAGACTTTATCTAACCTTGAAAGATTAGCTGGCTTAGCCATAAGAGTAAACTCTTTTGTCTCATAACCGTAGCTAAGTTTTGAAACAAAGTTAGGATATTCTTAAAACCATACAACTGAAAAATAACTTACTAAAACCTAAAAATATTTCTAATTGGTACTCAATAAACATGGTGGTGGACCATAAAACCTTTTACCTCCTTAGGAGCTAAAAACTTCCACTTGGCGACTCCACAATCCTTAACGGGCCTTAAGACTCCACTGGGAAGAACCCTTATCATTATAACATCTTTCAAACTCAGTTAGAGGACTATAGGATTGAGTTTCAAATAGACTAGTTAACCTCTTAAATATTGTCATATCTGGGTGAACTTTTCTTGTTTATTTGGGTCTAGAAAACATAGCATAGTGGCTTCTAGAAATATTCACAGTAGAGCCCATCCTCACCCAGATCCACCTGAGATAGTTGATGACCCAGAAAGAATCCTTTGGAAGTCTCCTAGGATTAAATTATCAACTATTTTCAGATCACCCTTGAGAGCTAATTCAGTTCCCGAAATCTTACAGCTCTACAACAATCACAACCTGACTTAGTAAATCCATTTATAACTAGGTCATTTCATGATATAACTCAGCTAGACTCTGAATTTTCACTTTCATCCCCTGAGGCAAGTGAACATCCTAGTAATAGAGAAACAACACCCCCTGATTTTCATTTCCTTCATAATTTAGGTGTCTCTCATCCAAGATCAGATCAACAGTCTTTTCCTGGACCATCCACTTCTACTCACCCTACATCCACTGTCCAAACCACTCCACTTTAGCCCACTATCCCTCTTGTAAATCCACCTCCACCTCCGGTCATGGCTGCATGGTATGCTCCCCTAGTCCTTCCTGTACCACTAGTCAAACTTCCACATGACTCTCAGTCCAAAATTCCATTATATGATGCTAGAAATGCTACAACTGCATCACAACATGTAGATAAAATGAATGACTACTTTGACATAAATGAAATTGATGATGATTCTGTCAAGCTTAGGTTATTTTCTCATAGCTTAGGGGGAGAAGTAAGAAAATGGTTTAAAGGTTTATCCCCCCATAGTATTAATGATCTCCAAGGCTTCCATCAAACGTTCTTAAACAAATGGGAAGTAAAGAAGAATCCTCTCCAAGTCCTTTCTGATTACAATAAACTCCATAGAAACACTGGGGAAAGTGTGCAAGCTTACTGCACTAGATTTAGCAGTGTGTACAATGCACTTTCCCCAGAACTAAAACCTCCACAAGGCTCAGCGTTAAACAAGTTTCTTGAAGGGTTTGACCCTGAGATGGCCTATCAGCTGAGAGAAAGATATTTTGCAACTCTTGAAGATATGCAAAGGGGTGCTCTTTATGTAGAAGTCAACTTAATGGAGAAGAGAGCAAGAATGAAAAACGAAAAGAGAGTTTCCTTTAGAGAAGAATCCACACCTTCTACTTCCAACTCAAATATGGAGAGAATGATGGAAGAAATGATGAAAGAGATGAGCGTAATTAAGAGAGCACAAGCAAATCAAAACCAAATTGCTCCTCAAAATAGAAACCAAAACCAAAATCAGAATGTTAGAAGGAACCAACCTCCAAACAGGCCTAGGGAAGATGATCAGCAGATCACTCCCCCCTTTCATCAAAACTATGTAAGTGAGGTTGAGGAAACGGATGAGATAACATAGGGAGACAATATCAACATGTCCAGGGTAGAGGATGATGATTTTGAGATTCATCATGATAAAAAACAAGGTCTATATACACCTTATGATGACAAAAGAGATAATGATGGAAATTATTATCAAGATATGGAAAATGTCATCATTGAGTCTCAAAGAGAATATGACCTTAGGAGCAAAACTAGCCCACAAACTCCCAACACCAAAACCTCTGACCAATCTTCACAAAATAGCACTACAACCAAGCCTAAAGTTGTTAAAAAGAAGGACAAAACAGTAGCTGTAAATTCTGATAAAGGTAAAGGGAAAAGCACTCAAAACAATGAAAAACAGAGTGCAGACCTTAGTAGTACTAACACTTCAGCTAGTACTCCTGTGAAAACAACTGTGTCAAGTGTAAATAAAACAAATCAGAAAATTGATATTGCTGATAAAGTGACAGCTAATAAGGCTGAAACCAGCACTGTTAAAAGCCAAATTCCTTTCAGCCTGGAGCAGGAAATTTCCAAAATCAAAATCTATGTTCCCTTGACTGAGTTAGCTGCCCAACATGTATATAGAACCCAAATTTTGAAGGCTTTAAATATAGAGGAAAGTGGGGATACAGTCAATCTTAATGATGACCATCCAGAGCTTATTTTTGGTCCAAAGATTGAAGGTAAATATCAAGAAGGACTTGTTCCTCCCTTTTATGTAAGTTTAAACGTTCATGAAAAAATTTTACACAACGCTATGCATGACTCTGGGGCTTCTCATAATTTAATGCCTAAAGCTGTGATGGAGAGCCTTGGTTTAGAAATTACCAGACCATATAAAGACCTACACTCCTTTGATTCCAGCAGAGTAAGGTGTTTAGGATTAATCAAAGACCTCTGTGTTAACTTAGCCCAGATTCCAGCAAAATGCCTTGTTATGGATATTGTTGTGGCTGATGTCCCCCCCAAGTATGGAATGTTACTATCAAGGTCTTGGGGAGCTAAGTTACAGGGGACTATGCAAATGGACATGACCTATGTGACTATCCTTGTTTTCAATCAGAATAGAAGACTTTACAGGGAGTCTCATATGCAATACACGGTTACGAGTCAAGACAGACCGCAAAACTCCCCTTTATACTCTGTAGATACCGTCCTTGATTCATTTATTCCTTTTAACGAAGAAACATTAGATGAACAAATAACTTTGATAGAGTTAAAGTCTGATAGAGAAGAGGAGGTAAATACCATAAAACTGACAAAACAGTTTGCTGCATTGGAAGACATTAGCAAACTAAACAAGAGTCTTGAGTTACAGGTCATACGTCCTTCGCTTTTGAACCTGGACACTAAAGAAAACAACCCTCGAATGAACGCAAATTCTGGTAAATCAAAACAAATACGACTAAGTGTTGACATTCCACAACTTTTGAACACATTAGTTTAAGAGGACGGCAACCGAATAGTCGAAACCAAAAATAGTCCTCTATGGAGTATGTTTTTTGATGGATCCTGCACTAAAACTAATGCAGACGTAGGTGTTTGGATTACTAATACTGAAAAAAATCACATAGAAAACATTTCCTGTAAACTAAACTTTCAGTGTTCCAATAACATAGCGGAATATGAGTCCCTGCTTTTAGGCTTACGTTTGTTAAAAATGATGGGAGCCAAAAGAATTAAAGTTCATGGGGATTCAGAGTTAATCATTAGGAAAGTCAACGGGGAGTATAACGCTCATCATCCCAAACTTCGGGCCTGCCGGAATGATGTCGTGGACCTTTTGGAAACTTTTAAAGAGTCCCAATTGATTTTTGTCCCAAGAAAGAAAAACATTGTGGCCCACAACTTAGCCTACGCAGCTAGAACATGCTTGATGCCACATAACACCAAAGATTGCACAACTCGGATAAAATTTAGACCAGTTGTGCCTGATAATGAGAAATATTGGCAGGTGTTTGACAATGACAAACAAATAGAACACTTCATGCAATTCAAAAATGAATTCGAACTAAACAGTTTGAACTCAGACTATGAAACAGACTGCAAGGAAGAAAATTTTCTTGATGAAGAAGAACTGTCTCCCAAACTTGCTAATATAAATCTATTGTCAAGAAAACTTAAAAGCGAAACATAAATGAATGCAGAATCTGGAACAGAGGAGTTAGAAACTCTGCATTCTAAAGATGAAATTTTGCCTAAAGGTCTGGCTCCTTTAGAAGAGTTGTTCGATTTTAATGATCTGGAAAATAAACCAAAACTAGAACCTGTAGAGAAAGCTGCGCAGAATAAACCCTGTTCAGTTACCGCTGGTTCAAAAGGATATCATGAAAATGAATGATGTTGGTATTATTGTCCCTATTAGATATTCTGAATGGGTATCTAATCTGGTGTTTGTTAGGAAGAAAACTGGAGAAATCAGACTTTGTATAGACTTTAAAGACTTAAACAAAGCTTCATTAAAATACAACTACCCTTTGCCCAAGATGGATCATATTTTACAAAGGGTGGTAGGTTCTAAAAGAATTTCTTTGATGGATGGCTATTCAGGGTACAATCAGATCTTAGTTCATCCTGCTGATCAATTAAAGACAGCCTTTACTACACCATGGGGCACTTTCATGTATGTGAAAATTCCTTTTGGTCTAATGAATGCTGGAGCAACTTTCCAAAGAGCCATGGACATAGCTTTCTTGGAAGAACTGGGCTACTTCATCATTATTTATCTCGATGATGTTACTGTATTTTCAAAAATAGATGAAGAGCATTTAGAACATTTAAGAAAAGTTTTCGAGAGATGCAGAAAGTTTGGAATATCCTTAAACCCTAAGAAGACACTATTTGGGCTCCAAGAAGGTAAACTCCTTGGGCACATTATTTTTGAGGAGGGTATAAAGATAGATCCAAAGAGGATTGAGGCCATATTGCAAATCTCTCATCCTCGAAACATCAAAGAGTTGCAATCTTTCATTGGAAAGATTAACTTTTTGAGAAGGTTCATCCCCAATTTGGTGGAGTTCCTTAGGAATATCACGAACATGTTGAAGAAGGAGCAAGGGGTAAGATGGACCTTGGAAGCAAGGAAGTCTTTTGAGCTGCTGAAACAAGCCTTAACCAAAACACTGGTTCTTATAAGTCCTGATTTTTCAAAAGATTTTTATATCTTTTCATTTGCATCAGAGCATACCATAGTTGCTGTCCTTTTACAGAAAAATCCACAAGGACAAGAGCAACCTATTGCATTCTTTAGCAAGGCATTGAGGGATGCTCCTTTAAAGTATAACATTATGGAAAAGAAAGCTTTTTCTTTGGTTAAAGTGTTGAAAGACTTCAGAGTATATATCCTTCACTCACACATCATTTCCTTTGTCCCAAATTCAGTTGTTAAAGAAATTCTAACACAAGACCCAGATGGTAAGAGAGGTAAGTGGATTGTTGTTATTCTTGAGTATGATTTAGAGATAAAACCCACTAAACTCATCAAAGGCCAAGTTCTGGCTAGATTAATGGCTGAATCTAACTTCGAAGTTCTTGATATTAATATGATTAATGCTTTGGATGACCAAGAAGAATTATCAACTCCTATAGTTGAAGATCATTTTATGAATTCTCCTTGGTATGCTGATATTATATATGTTTTTCTTAAATTGAATACACCTCCTGGTTTGACAAAAACAAAGGCAAGATTCCTTAAATTGAAAGCTGTAAACTATTGTATTATACATAGATGTCTTTATTGGAAAAATGCATGTGGTCTATTGCTTAAATGTTTGCCTGAGATTGATGCAAAGAAGGTTAAGCACGAGTTCCATGAAGGAGAGTGTGGAGGTCATTTTTATTGGAAGACAACAGCCAAAAAAAATTTGAGGGCTGGTTTCTATTAGCCTACTCTTTTTCATGATATCCACAAGATGATCATTGCCTGTCATAAATGTCAACTTTTTGAAGGCAAAAGAAAACTCCTGCCCCTGCCTCTACATCCAATCACTGTTGAAGCCCCATTTCAACAGTGGGGACTTGACTTCATAGGAGAAATCCAACCCTCATCTTCTTCCCAACATAGATGGATTCTCACTGCCACAGACTATTTCACTAAGTGGATAGAAGCCATACCTTGTAGACAGGCCAATGACTCAGTTATTATAAAATTCATGGAGACTAACATTCTCTCCAGATTTGGCTATCATACCAAGATCATCGTTGATAATGCAACAGCATTTGGATCAAAGAGGATGGTTGAGTTTTGTCATAGATATCAGATAACATTGGGGCATTCTACGGCCTATTACCCTCAAGGTAATGGACTTGCAGAATCCTCAAACAAGAGTTTAGTGAACATAATAAAAAAATTGTTGGAGGATAACAAGAAGTCTTGGCACACAAAGCTTGTTCATGCACTTTGGGATGACAGATTGACTTTGAAGAAATCCATTGGCATGTCACCTTTTCAGCTTGTGTATGGTACTGATGCAATTTTCCCAAACAGCCTTGGTGTACTAGTAATGAATTTGATTCAAGATTTGCAAACTAAAGATGACATGATCAGAAGAATAAATTAGACCATTCATCTTCAGCAAACCAGAGAGGAAGTTTATAACAAAGCATTGCAGAAACATGACAGCATTAAAAAGCTTTTTGATAGAAGAACCAAGGCCATCAATTTCAAGATTGGAGACAAAGTTTTAAAATGGGACTCAAGGAGGGAAGACAAGGGCAAGCATGGAAATTTTGACAATTTATGGCTTGGCCCTTACTCTATTCATTCAGATGATGGTAACAATGCATTTTTCTTACAAGAGTTGAATGGAGCAGAATTTTTTGGAGGTCCTGTCAATGGAAGGATGCTTAAACATTACTTCTCTTGATCCTTGGCATGTTTTGAAGCCTTTTTATCTTTTTTCCATTATAAATATCTCATCCACCATTGCATTCAAAGTTAGAAAAATCAAAAATAAAAAAACAATGAAAGAAAGAAAGGAGGGAAGATTGACAAAACAATAAAGGTACAGCCCCATACCAAAAAGAGAAAAAAATCTGAAAGTGTTCAAGCTTAAATGCCACTCCTACAAAAAAAACTTCTAGTTATTCAAACTGTTTAATCCTGACTAAATTAGTTTTAAATTTTTTGCTGATAGGATAGTGAATTTGATTCACCAAACTGTTTAATCTTGGCTTATCAGTAGACAGTTTAGGATAGAAATCAAAGGTTCAAACATGCTTAAAATCTAAACCTAAGTTCCCAAACAAGAGATGACTCAAATCTGTTTTATTTTCCAAGTCAAGAGGTGTAAATCTAGTTCTAATCAGCTCAAAGTCTGAACCAGAAAACAAGAAAAACAGCTCAAGTAAGAGTCAAAACAAAGTTTTAAAAGAGTGAAGGAAGTGCTTGAATTTTCAGATCTTAAGCCTTCCATTTTAATTTAATTTTTCTGCAAAATAAATGTCTATGTGCAGCTTGTTTTTATTCCATATATCACAGTAAGTCAAACAGCTTAATCTTGACTTGGCTGTTTTTAAATTTCTGTTATAGAAATTAGAGAATAAGATCTGTTGGACAGTTTTATCCCAACAGATGGTAGATTAGGTAGAGAAGCATCTGAACTCAACTGTTTAATCTAAGTTCAAGGAGAAATAAGGAGTAGAAATAGATTAGATTTCCTGCTTTCAAAAGAATAAAATGTTGTGAATAGAGTTTTCCAATCCAAGTGCACTCTAATGAAGAAAAAATGCTAGATCAGTAGGATTGGGTAGGTAGAAAGTGTGTATTGATGAAGGACCATTGTTTTCATAGCTGCTAATATGTTTTTCAGAGAAATATCATCCTATCCAAGGAAGAGCAGCCCAATGGATCAGGCACAGGTCAGCCTCCCAAAGAAACATAATGGATCAGGCACAGGTCAGCCTCCCAAAGAAACATAATGGATCAGGCACAGGTCAGCCTCCCAGAGAATGCAAGTCTGAAGTTCTTGATACCTTCAAGAAGGCATCATCCCCAAGTGGAGCCACTGTTAGCCACCTATAAAATTTGATATATCAAAAGGTGGCTAAGTATTTTTTAGCCTTAAAAGAAAAAAATTTATCACTAAAAAGTGTTGGCTCTTGAAGACTCCTTAAAGGCCTCATGCCTTTGTACAGAATCCTCATTGCTATTCCCATTTTTATACTCAGAAATCCTGCTGATTTCATATGAAAAAAATGCTGAAAAATCATCATTTTTCCCCTTCCCCTCTTCCAAACTTACCTTCATTTTCCCCCCTTTTTCGTCCATAAAAAATCCCTACTTTCATAATTTCTCTTCTTCCCTTCGTGAAAATCACTTATTCAATGTTAAAGACTCACTCTTTAGCTTGTAAGAAACCTTCAAAATCCATTGAAAACTCTGAAAATTTCATGAAAAACAAAGATTTGTTCCTAAGGGCTTAAGCCCCTTGGGATAAGTCCTAAACCACTTCCCCACCATGCACTTTGGGGCTGGAACCACGTGCTAACCCATTTGGCACTTATCGCATCGCAAATACCTAAGTGTGAATGTCTTTGTGCCATTACAAAACTCTGATTGCGATTAGCCTTTGTATATAAAAACCCCCGATCGTATTTTCATTTCCATATAATTCATTCCCGATCTGTTTTTCCTTTGTAAAGTCTTCAAAACCCATTTTTCCAAAGTTTAAACCAAAAAACTATACCATGTGTTCAATATAAAATGGGTAGATTGAAAGACCGATCGCACAATCGCAATCAGAGAAAACACAAATGGGTTGATCAAAAAGACTGCATCGAAATTTCCCGATGCGATTAAGTCCCTGTGTTATAATCTCGCCCCACCACTTTTGTTTCATATACCCTATGCCCAAGACAGAGAGTTATAATCCCGGGCGCTTATCGCGTTGCAAAAATCCAAAGAACGCAAGTCTTTGTCATATTCGAAAGTTCTGATGTGATTAGCTTTGCGTCATATAAAACCCGATGTGATTAAAACCTTTTTATAAATATCCCGTGGACCCACCTTCTGGACTTAAAGCCTTGTAAATAATCCATCCCAACCCGCTTTTTTCCTTTGTAAACCCAAAAACCCACTTTTCCAAAGTTTTGGTCTAAAAACCAAAGTCATGTATTAATATCAATGGGTTGATTGAAAAGAGCCGATCGCGCAATCGCATCGGGAAAATTCAATAATGGGTTAATTGAAAAGACCGCATCGAAACTTCCGATGCGATTGGTCTTATATATAATAAACACTTCGCTCCTCCGATTGCGATAGCCCGATCACATCAGACGCCTTTGCAAGGTTCCTCCGATTGTGTTCGGTTGAAACCTCCGATTGCGATGGCCCGATCGCACCATCGTATCGGCCCTCCCCCGATCGCTCAATCGCATCGCATTCTTTCCATCACACCCCTTTTCTCCCCCCCAACGATTGAGATCCCCCCATTAAATTTGGACCGTCCACGTGTCCAGATCGGACGGTACAGGATCACTTCGCTTTATTCTTCTTTAGCTCTTCCTTTTGCCTATTATTCACAGATCTCCACCGTTGGATGCATTCATCCAACGGCTACGCTCCTCTCCCGCCTTCTGAAGCAGTTAAACCTAAAAACTGCAGGATTTCTTAATTGTTTTTGTGTTTTTCAGGTATTTTAAATAGTTTTCCATGGTATTAAAGAGAAAAGCCGAAGGCTGGGAAAACGTTTCTTGCGCCTTATACACATTAAAGGAAGCCATCCATGGGTTAATCCTCCATGTTTCGTCGGTGATCTGTGAGCATTGATGCCGTGAAGCCCCGCATGGCTCTACACATGGACAAGACACTGTTTTATTCAAAACAACAGTTAAAGAGTATAAGTTTGAAGACAAAGCACAGCAGATGAAGATTAAAGACAGATCTGGGGAATTACGGCTAAGAATGATTATCAAAAGCCTAATTCCGTGGACTAAAACACTGTCAATAGAAAATCGTAATTGTTTCACTAACAGAAAAGGATTCCACCGCTTCAAATGAGGCAAATTGATTCCTCAGCTACCACGAAGCCACCTGTTGCCTCAAACCTTTCAAACAGAGGCCAAAGTTATTGTTTTAAATAAAATATTTGTCTCGAGCACAGCCAAAGAGTTTTTCTGCAAAGAACTTAATGAATAAAAATATCTGCAGAGTTACTCCACACATCACGCAGAGCCTCAAAGTCAAATAAGGCTCCCATCGAGTTTAAATTCATAATTGTAAAACATTAATACAGTGGTCCACTAGTACACTTCTCCATCGAGCCCCTCAAAAGGCCGGGAAGTCATTTAATCTTTATTAATTATCTTTGAGCTCTTTTGTTAGTTCTCACCTCCTCATTCTTCTATAAATACCTCAGTAGAAGATGAGCAACTGTTGGTTGACCACGTTGCTGAGCATTGTTATGTAATTGAACCTGAAACTTCTGATTGTAAATATTATTCACTGGCCCTTGAAGCTCTGTTTGTAATAGATAAGTTAGGCTGAATAGTGAAGATGATTTCTGAACTGAAACACTGGACTTGAAGAATGTAACTGCTTTGACATCAATAACAAGTTGTTTCTTGGGATCCTGGTCTATATTACTGGTGAAGTTCCCTTTCTTTGTTATTTGTTTTCCCTTCTAAGTATGCCATATTTTTCACTATTCTCTCATAAAGAACAACATTTACAGAGTTAGGATTTACTGTTTATCAGTTCCCTTCTCTAACTGAAAATCTTATCTCAATGTTTTCCTCTTATTTGTTTATTCAAGAATGATTTAGTACAGTTCAAGCAGTTAGGAATGCTGGATTTCCCTCATCCTACTGTTTGCTTTAAACATTGTTCTTGAAAGTTATTTTCCTTATTTTCTTATTAAAGTTAGACTAGAAAGTGATGGTTCTCCCTGTTTCTAGCTTCTATTCTCCAAAGGCAGATTCTGAAAGTTTCCCTTGGTGTTGGCTAAAAGCAGACTAGGTTTAAAAGTACTTTATCTGATCTTAAGTTTCACTTTGTTTTCTCTTAGGGTTTTTCATACTTTCTGAAGGTAATTAATTGGATTACTATATTTTTTGTCAATTAAGTTGCTTTAATACAAACTTGCCCAAGGAGTTAATGGTTAGCCCTGCACTTGGTTGGTTTTAAACAATTACTTAACATGATTTTTCTTGTTCGGACTAACTATAAATCCCTTCTGAAATTATTATCAATTTCCACCCCTCCAACACTTTATTGTTTCCATCCCATCATTTCAATCTCAATGATCTTGTGACATAGATGACTTGCCCCTTGGATCACTCTTGATGTTGTTGTTCAATTAAATCCCTGTTATGACTCCATAGCCCAATGGACTAAAAGCCAACGTTACATCTTTCTTTTAACCTAGTTGTTCTATTCACTTGCAACTTCTCACCTTTGAAACTCTTTGCACTTAGAAATTTCCCCTCAAACAGTATTCATGCTCAACCATCCAAAAACAAAAAAAACCCTTGGCCTTCATAACTAGCCTAATATCATTACCCCAAACTTCAAATACAAATCCATATTTGCACTTATTTAAGAGATCCCTCTCCGGATTCAGGAGGGCTAGATCCTAGAATCCCAAATTTGGTTGAAACGATGTTGTTTCTGTGATCGGATTTTGCCAATCTTGCTGATTACAGATTCCTAACAGGTGAAAAAATAGTAAAAGAACCTCATGATGAGAACAAAATAAACGTTAATCTTGATTTCATAAACTCTAATTTTGGCAGGAAGAACCACCATATTCCAAAAATGGATATGAGGAAGTTTGATGGAAAGGATCCTGTAACATGGATACTATAGATGGAGCAATATTTTGATCTCCATAACATGCAAAACACACAAAAGGTACGCATTGCAACTTTACATTTAGAACAAAATACATTTGTATGGTATCGATGGTTGTGCTCCCGTAAAAAAATTGTCACTTGGTCAATTTTTACGGAGGAAATGATAGCACATTATGAGGATACAAAGAGAAACACCTTCTTTAGCCAATTGATAAATCTCAAACAAAAGGGTTTAGTGGGGGAGCACATTGAGGACTTCCAAAAAATTGAATATAAGGGTAACTGATATTCCAGAGGAACACAGGATTGATCTCTTCATAGGTACTTTAAAGGATAACATCCAACATGAAGTTCGCATTTTGGAACCTGATTCATTGGAGAAGGCATTCAGTTTGGCAAGAAAAATTGAATGTAAAATTATGGCGACAAGGAAGCCTACCACTCACTTCTATAAAGAAGGAAGTGTTGCTACGCCTAGATTTCCACAACCTACAAGGTTGACACCACAACAATTGAAAGAAAAAAGAGCAAAAGGGCTTTGCTACAGTTGTGATAGAAAATACACTAAAGGTCATAAGTGTGCTGAGAAGAAATTATTTTACATAGATTGTGAAGAGGAAGAAGAAAATGAACAAGAAGAGAATATACACCAGGAACCAACCCTAGAAGAGGAAGAAATGAATCTGACCATTTCGTGTAATGCACTGGCAGAAATTACCACTCCTCAAACTCTCAAGACATAAGGACATATCAAGAAGAAAAAGGTAATAGTGTTGATTGATTCAGGTAGCACCCATAATTTTATTCATTGTAAGGTAGCCAAGGAATTAAATTGTTTCCTATACCCAGCACCAGAATGTCAAGTGATGGTTGCAATGGAGGAACTATAAATTGCTCTGGAAAATGCCATAATATTAAGCTAACCATGGGGGAATATGTATTGACTAGTCCAATGCTTTCCATTCCTATGGGAGGTGCTGATGTTGTACTAGGAGTACAATGGTTACAATCTTTGGGGACGGTAGCTTTTAATTTTCAAGAAATTTTCTTGAAATTTTTTTCAGAAGGAAAGGAAGTTGAATTACAAGGTATTGCAGGGAAGCCAGGAAGGATAATAAGCTCTAATGTCATGACAAAGCTTCTAAAGAAAGAACAACGAGGCGTAATTGCACAATTATGCTCACTAGAAGTTCCAACATCAAAATCATCTATTCCTGCAGATCTCCAACAAGTATTGGACAATCATTCCAAGGTGTTTGAAACTCCCAAATGACTCCCACCTATTCGTGATCATGATCATGCTATTCATTTGATTCCAGGAAGTGTTCCTCCAAACATCAGGCCTTATAGATATCCTTACTTCAAAAAGAGCGAAATTGAACGTATGATTGCAGAAATGTTAGAGGCGGGTATAATTCAACCTAGTCAAAGTTCTTTCTCTGCTCCTGTAGTATTGGTACACAAGAAGGATGGATCATGGAAAATGTGTCCGGATTATAGGGAGCTCAATAATCTCACCATTAAAGATAAATTTCCCATTCCTCTGATTGATGAATTATTGGATGAATTACATGGAGCAATTTATTTTACCAAGTTGGATCTTCATTCAAGATATCATCAAATTAGAATGAAGATCGAAGATATTCCAAAAACAACATTTCGAACTCATGAGGGTCATTATGAATTTTTGGTCATGCCTTTTGGCCTTACCAATGCACCTTCTACATTTCAAGGGTTGATGAATTCCATTTTCAAACCCTTCCTTAGAAAATTTGTGCTAGTATTTTGATGATATACTAATCTACAACAAGTCTTGGAAGGATCATGTTGAACATGTTGACAGGGTGCTCAAACTATTGCAGGAGAAACAATTATATGCAAAAACATCCAAATGTTTCTTTGGAGTACAAGAGGTGGAATATCTGGGTCATATTGTATCTCATGAGGGTGTTAAAGTAGACCCTAACAAAATTAAAGCCATTAAGGAATGGAAATTCCCCACAACCATAAAATAGTTGCAAGGATTTCTTGGGTTAACAGGGTATTATTGCAAGTTTGTTAAGAATTATGGGAGAATCGCAGCACATATAAATACATTATTGAAGAAAGATTTATTTTCATGGACTCCTGAAGCAACTAAGGCCTTTGAACATATTAAAGAGGCAATGTGCCTAGCACCGGTCTTAGCTATGCCAGACTTCAGAAAAACCTTTATTGTGGAATGTGATGCCTCAGGAAATGGAATTGGTGTTGTTTTAATGTAGGAGGGAAGACCCATTGCTTTTGAAAGTAATCCAATCAAAGGAAATTATTTACAGAAACCTATTTATGAGAAGGAAATTTTAGCAATACTGCATGCACTAAAGAAATGGCCAACTTACCTAATGGGAAGACACTTCAAGGTAAAAACTGATTATGATAGTATTAAACACTTTTTGGAACAAAGACTATGTTCTAAAGAGTAGCAAAAATGTGTCACAAAGATGTTGGGTTATGACTTTGAAATAATCTACAAAAAATGAAAGCTTAATGTTGTTGCAAATACACTCTCAAGAAAGAATGAAGAGGTGGAAGCATTTCTTTGTACCATTTCTATTATCCAACCAGATTGGATAACCGAGGCAAGAGATGAATGGAAAAGGACAAAGATGTATGGACACCGATTCAAAAGTTGTAGCAAGATCCTAGTACATCTGATACATTTAGTTGGAAAAATGATTCCTTATGGTACAAAGATCGCTTATATCTATGTAAGAATTCCCAACTAAAACAAAATATTCTTCTAGAATTGCACACTTCTCCTTTAGGAGGACACTCAGGATTTTTAAAAACTTACCACGGGGTGAAGAAATAATTTTTTTGGGATGGCCTTAAATCTGATATTCAAAAGTTTGTGGCGGAATTTTTGGTTTGCTAGCAGAATAAAATTGAGACAATTAAGACCCTGGGACGTCTACAACCTTTATCCATTCCAAGTCAATGTTGGGAGGAGATTTCAATGGATTTTATCACAGGTTTACCTAAGTCCCAAGGAAAGAGTCATGGTGGTAGTTGATATTCTTACCAAGTATGCACACTTTTGTGCATTATCTCATCGATTTAAAGCAAGTAAAATTGCTACTACATTTATGGATAGAATTCAAACGCTACATGGAAGCCCAAGGGTTATTGGGAGTGACAGAGATCCCATTTTTACTAGAAATTTTTGGACGGAGTTATTTTCTTGTTTGGGTACTTAATTAACTCATAGCTCATCTTATCATCCTCAATCTGATGGTCAAACTGAGATAGTAAATAAATTTTTGGAACGATATCTTCATTGTTTTATATATGATAAAAAAACACAATGGGTCAAGTGGTTACCTCTCGCTGAATGGTGGTATAACACTTCCTTCCATACTGCAGCAAAAATGACCCCATTTATGGCACTTTATGGATATCATCCACCATCGATCACATCATCTTTAAGGAAAAATTTGAAGGTTCAAGCAGTGGAAGATCACGTCGAGCATCAGCAAGAAGTTCTCCAACTCTTAAAGGATAACCTGAATTTGGCACAAAATCGAATGAAACAACAGGCAGATCAACATCGCAGCGAGAGAAGTTTTGTTGTAGGAGATTGGGTATTTTTACGGCTACAACTATACAAACAAATGTCCCTCAAGCAAGCTAAGAAGGATAATAAATTATCGCCAAAGTACTATGGTCCTTACAAGGTGTTGCAAAAGATTGGTACTATGGCATACAAATTGGAGCTTCCTGCTTCTTCACGAGTGCATCCAGTTTTCCATGTTTCATGCTTAAAGAAGGTTATAGGTGAAAATATTTCAGTTCAAACAATATTGCCAGAACTTGATGAGGAAGGAAAAATCATATTGGAACCTGAAGGGGTCATGGAAACAAGAACTTGACAGCTACGAAATCGATTAATTTCAGAGTATCTCATCAAGTGGAAGAACTTACCCACTGAAGATTCTACATGGGAGGATGAGAATTTTATACAGAAGCACCCAGAGCTACTCAAGTGTTGAGGACAACACTTTTTTGAAGGAGAGGGGCATGTTAGGTTCCTATATTACTATTATAGTCCCTTATTTTTGTTAGTGTAACCCCCTTGTAACCCCCATTTTGTTATTATTGTGCCCTTAAATTATTATTGTTAGGTTGGCTAGGATTACATTGTGGCCCACTAGGATTACATTATGGCCCCATGGACTCTTATATATAGAAACGAGGTTTTTTAAACTGTATCATCCAAGAATTGTTCATTTATGTAATGTATTGGGGGTTTCCCCGCCGAAGTTACTTATTTCTAAGGCGTTGATATCTCTTTTATTCTATTTTTGGAGCTGGTTACACAACATTAACCTAATATATGCTAGGATAAAATTTTCTAGCAGATTTATTTCTCTACATTCTACAACAAAAATTTAAAAATAGTAAAGCCAGGATTAGACTGTCTGGCTTGCTGTGGGCCATGGCATAACGACAAAACTACTCATGGACTAACACCTTGCAGAAATTGAGAATAAGTAACTACATCATCACAGGCTGAGCTTCATTAAGATTTTCCTACCTACCCTACTCTAACTGGAATATTTACAAGTCTAGCTTATAAACCTTTTCTTCCAATACATCCAGTCCATCAGATGATCCCATGGCTGGTCTTTTTTTCTCATCTCTTTGAGCAGGCTGGATAGGCAGGGCCACTCCCATTATTTTTGTTCCTCAACAGCAGCTTTTAAAAAATTTCTTGTTGTCTGCGACATGCTGCTCAAAGATACCTTTGATCCTTCTTCAAATTTTTGCAGGAAACAAACATAAGGATCATGAAATGATACCTGGTTATGAATGTTTGGCAAGCAAGCTTCAACTAGGATTTCTCCTTCTTCTACTAGATCAAGAACAAGTCTCTCTTGAGAAAGAGAATCTCCTTCATCTTCTTCATTTTCTAAACTGAAGTATTCATCATATATTGCAGTTGTGTCCTCTTGGAGCTCTGATATATTCTTCTTTGATGGGTTGAGATTTGTTAAAATATCAATGTATTCTTGAGCAGGGGTTTTTTCTATTTCTCCCTCTTTTTCAAAAGAAGGCTCCTTACTTTCATCATGCTCAAAAATATCTTCTTTTTTTTTTTAGTCATCCTCTGAAAAGGAGGACTGCTGGTCTTGAATCACATGAAAATCGTCACTAATGATCTAAGGTGTAACAGAGAAAAAATTCCATGAATCTTCATCTATTACTATGCTTTCGTAGCTTTCCCCATCAGTGTCATAGATAGGCTGTCTTGGTTCATTGCCTCTCTGGAGTTATTGGCCTTGATTTTCCTCCCATGAATCTACTGATGATGGTTCCGCAGGCTCAGCTTCCCTTTGGAAACAATCATCATCAAATAGATCATAACTAGGAAAATCATAATTGTAAGCAATGTCACCAATCAAACCTATCGGGTTCTCAGCAGGTCTTTCTTCATTTTGATCCACAGATGAGTTTTCGGGATCTACATAATCAAACTCAACAGACGGATGAGCAAGAGTGTATGTTCTATAAAATATTTCAGAGGTGGATTGCATGTTTAATATTCGGTCCATTTCTTCTTCTGTCAACAGACATATTTCTCTTTTAACATAGACAGAAGAACAACAATCCTCTATTTCTTGTACTAACTAATCTGGAGGCTGGATATCTTCTTGAGCCTCTTCTGTGGAGTCTTCACTTGTGCTAGCAGGGAAACCTTGAGGGATTTCTAATGTTTCATGATCTCTTTATGATTCAAGAAATTTCTTAGTATCAGGGTGCCACTCTTCTAGTGGAATCAGGGATGAATAATCAGCCAGAGGAGGAGCCTCTATGTGTGTTGGTTCTTCTTCTGCCTCAGATTCTGCATCTTCCATGTGGTCATTTTTTTCCTCAATGCAGCACTGCCTACTAGCTTTTGCCATTAAGCCCTGGTTTTCTCTAATCAACATAGTACAAGACATGGGTAAGTAATCAGGAATTTCCTGATCACTTTCTTCTTCATCTTCTACAGACTCTTGAGCATCATACATGCCTTGCTCATCATCTAGGTATGGAGTTTTCTCTTGCTCTGGAAAATGCATGGGCTATTTTAGATAATCAACATTTGCATTTATATTAGCTGCATACATCTTCACTACTACACCAAATCTGTTCACCAGTTTTATCAATTGATCCTCCAAAGCGTCTAGCTTTGTTTCTTGGTCCATATTTGGATCCATGTTTCTACAAAGAAGGTAATTTAATCTTCTCAACCAGTTCAGAGTCTTCTACCAGTGGAGTCATTAGGTCTATTAGGAATTATAGAGTGTGGAGTCGCCAGGTGGCTGAATTTGGATGTTTGAAACAGGCTGTTGTCCACCATCAGTAATGAAATACCAATCTAAAGGCATTGGTCTGATTTGTTCCCCAGTATTGTCGCCATTATGTTGGAGTTCCAGTGTTTTGGCCAGATTGGAAAGACCAAAGACCAGACAACCTCAGAACCACTTTGGGGTCCTAGTATCTAGCCCTCCTGGACCCAAAGATGGATCTCTCCAATAAAGGCAAAGAATGATATATCTTTGAAAGCTCAAAATGAGGTATTAGGCTAGGTATGAGGCACAGGGGATTTTTAAATGATTTTTTTGGTTGTTGGTTTGGTCATGAGATCATTAACTGAGAAGTTTATGGAATGAAGGGAGCAAAGCAGTAGGACGTTTCAGCAAAAAAGGATAGATTAAGAAAGTGCCATCCATTGGGCTATGGAGTCATGAAAGGAGATTACTTGCATACAACTAGCCAAGGCTTCCATAGGGAAAGTCATCCATACTGAAGGATATTTCAAATAGATGGTGGGATGGAATAATAAGGAGTGAAAGGAAAGACACAAAGGGTAGCTTAAGATCAAACCAGAGGTCATCTAACTCCAGATCTTCTTTATCATGCTCTTGAAGGATAACAGAGTTAAGATTCAACAAAGAACCAGGCCTAAGGTCAGAGAAGGAATTTTAACCTTCAATTATTTGACACCAGTTCAAGGGATCTTAGGAAGGCCAATCTATTGGAAAAGTACCCCAATGGACAGGGCTCACACTAAATCCCTGGTATCCCAATTCTTCCAGCTTAAACCAAACAAGAACAACTAAGAAAAAAATCTCGAATCCACACATCAGTAAGCATGGGCTAGACCAACATCTTCACTGGTTAAATTACATGAATTTTCTCTTAGATTCACTATCAGTAGAAAAAACATCGAAGAAAAGAAGAGCAGTGGGCATTAAGGTACCATGTAGGGGTATATCTTAAGCTTGATTTACTGATTCTTATCAGAGAATAAATGGAAAACATGAATAATGTAAATATACAATGCAATAAGAGAAACATCACCTGTAATGTAGACCAGGATCCTCTGAAAATTTCTTGATTAATCGATGTGCCAAACTAGTCACATACACTGAGCTCAATGGCTGATTATAGTCCAAAATTCTCCTCCCAGCCTACTAAATTACAAACTACTCAGCTACTCTCCCCAAACCTATTCTAACAGTCAAATGAAATCCCTCTAACAACAACTACAACAACAACAACCTTTACAATATGTTCTTTAGCGGTTCTTATAGGAGAATGAGTAACAGTGGAAGTAGATATAAATTAAATGGATCCATTAAGACAGAGTAGAGGAAGTATCCATGCCCACTCTGCTTAATACCTCTGTGATGTACTCTGTATTCTGGTTCGGTGTCTTTTTCAGGTTGATATTGACCTCAGATGTTCCTTTGGAATCCTCTTTGACTGTAAGGCACTCTGCTCTGTCTTCTGAAGCAAGTAAGGTGACTGAAGGCCTTCTGGGTTTCCATGCCTATCATAACTGTGGTGCTGACAGCCTTTGAGAAGCTTCTGTTAGTGAAATGGCTTTTCGGAGCTCGAGGAGGCATGGAGGCTTCTATAGGAAAGTGTACTCTATGAGAAAATACATTCTGCTGACATAAACATAGATATGGCTTGTTTCATGTGCACTTTATTCTTCAAACTGGTCCTTTATCCTTTGAATAAGGATTAAAGCATCAAATATTTCAATAATTGGCTTTAACCCATTTAATCTCTACTGCTGATACACTTTTGTTGTTGTAATGGCTTCTCTGCGCTCTAAGTCATAGTAACTATGACTATGGAGGCGAAGTAAAATTTCTAGTCTATAACCCCTGCAACAATGCAAAAAATCGTTATAAAATATAGGGACAGTGGTGGAAGATTTGCTCTGGAGGCCCGGAGGGATGGTGGCGTAACTGTGGCGACAATGGATGCAGTGGAGGAAATGGTGAAAAACAGCGGGCAAATGATACGCTGGAGGTCTGGTGTGGAATAGGTCGTGGACCATTGGATGGGATTAAACTATCATGATCAATGGCCAGAATTTGATGATGGATGTGTTAACACGAAGTTAGGCAAAGAAATGATATTTAGTGTAAAGCCCAAAGTTTTAAGGTTCAGGAAAATACAAAGGAAATCATGGGAAATGAATGAAGCAAAGCCTATGATGTGGGACCCTACATGGGCGGAGGGCGATTAACTATGGACCATCAGATCTCAAGAGGAGATCGACGGTTGAGATGACGCGATGAAGTTATATGGTCACACGATGAAAAAATATGAATGGAATGTGAGACGAAATGAGGGCCGTTGATCTGCATAGATAAACGATCGGGATTGCATGGAAGACAGTCCACGAGCGGAAGTGGGGAAGTGGTTTTCCAGGAACAACAAATTTTTTCGCATGGTGAAAAGGAAGGAAGGTGGTTTTCACTTTTAAAACGTGATATAGGTCCTCGGCTAACACGTGGCTTTTAAAAACCACCTATGTCGTGTAAATTCTAACTGTTAAAGCTCGGACACAAAAAATGTGCGTTATGCCCGCTAGCCGTAGGATCTGGAGCGGAAAGATCGGACGACAGAGGATGGACTGCGATGAGGAGAGATGCGCGATTGGTTAAGTGGTGAATAGTCAATGGCAGGTTTGATCTCTGCCATCAGATGTAAAGGATGGAAGGTAAAGATTAAAAAGGGGAGGCGGAAGGCAAACGGTTAAATAAATGGGCGGGATGAATGAGTACCGTTAGATCTAAAGATATCAACAATGGTGATTGGATCAGGGGTGACCAATCGAAGGCACAGGGGTCAAGTGAGGAGGAATCTAGGCCGTTGGATCAAGCGGGATGAATGGCTAGGATTCAATCGGGGCACGCCAATCTGGAGGACCAACGATACAGGATGGGGCGATTGCGATGGTGCGATCGAGCGACCACCATCCGATCTAGAGATAGATCGACGGTCAGTCTGTAATCGGAGGGGTGAATGGATAAGTGTGATGGGTGCACGCTGGACAAGCACTGACCATCATATCTTTAAAATATCGACGGTCCAGAACATGCCCGCGGTCTTATAGAGTAAAGACCTCACATCAGGGAATCAAGTTTACAAAGGAATGCGCCCACATTGAATGCTTCGATTACGATAAGCACCTGGGCCTTTAGCGCTTGGTTTTGGGCATGGGTCATGTGGGGAAGTGGTTAAGGGGCTGGCCAAAAGGGGGCTTAGCCCATTATAAAATAAAAAGTGGGTTTTTGGCCTAATTTCAATGCATTTTGAGGCAAAAAGGAGGCATTCAGTAAAGGGAATAAGGGGTTTTTAAGCCAAAAAAAAGGTATTTGAAAGGTTTAAAAGGGGATTTAGGATGATTTAAATGGTAAGTGGGGAATTAGAAGGGGAGAAAAGGTGATGAAAACAGAGGTTTAATGGGGGTGAAATAAGGGAAAATGGAGGCCTTTTGGGCACTCTTCTTCGCAAACAGAGAGGATTTTCTCATGGAAACAGCAGTGGGGATTTATCAAAGGACAAAAGGCACAAGGAGGCTTCAAGGATGATGTGTTTTCAGGGGAAATTCATTCCTTGAAGGCTCAAGAAAACATTTTAGCCCCCTGTTTGCTTGTCAAAAAATTCATAGGGGGCTAGCACAAATGAACAATTAAGAGATTGTGACAAGAAGTGTCAGTGAGTTACGGGTGTCCTAAGTAGGGAGTGAAAAGTTATGCTAGAGGTTAAGGAAACATGCCAAGATGTTCCAGGTTCTAGGGTGTGCTAATGCATGTCAGGTATTGTTATGGAGTGCGAGGGAAAAACAAGGGAGAAATAGTTTCAAATGCATGGAAATGAATGAATAAGAGTGTGTGACATTTATTATTAGAAAATTATAGGTGTGCTAAGGAGGGAGTCACAATGTATGTTAGGTATTTCCAAGGAATGATAGAGTGCTAGGGCGGCATTCCATAATGTGCTAAGTGTCAGGGAGTGTTAGGGAGTGCCACACAAACATAAGGGAGAACTAGTTCAAAATGTATGGAAATGAACGAATATAGAGTGTGTGATAGGGAGTGTCAGTGAGTTCAAACTGTGCTAAGGAGGGAATGAAAAGGTTATATGCTAGGAAATTCCAAGGCATGCTAGAGTTCCAGGACATGCCAATATGTAAAATATGTTGCTCAGTTGTTTTATGGCCACGATTGGACATGAGCCTTGACTGGGTAACTTGTTAAGTGGGATGAGTTAATATTGGCCATGAGTAGCATAATATTAGCTATAAGCCACTATTAGGAAAACAGGGCATAGTCTAATTGTATTAAATGAAACTTTTTCAAGTTTTTGTAGTCGAGGTAGGAATTGGTTGGGTTCCTAAGTGTAAAAAAAATTAAGGGTAGTTATGAGGACATGACAGTTAAGGAGTGCCGAGGAATCCCAATGAACTAAAAGGTGCACTAACACATGCAAGTTATTGTTAATACATGACAAGGAGTGTTTGGGAGTGTTAAGGCATCACAAGGGAGAACTATTTCAAAGTGCATGGAAATGAATGAATACGAGTGTTTTTCAGGGAGTGTCATTGAATTCCATGTGTGTCATGGATTAAGTGTTTTAGGAGAATTTCATAATAGGACTTGCAAGAGGCAAGCCTATGATTGCAATAAGAGGATGGACAAATAAGTTTCAGACAAAGGGAGGCTTTGTGCTAGACACAACACTATTTTTTCAAAGGCTTGGTTGGGTTCCCAAGTCGCAAAAAAAGTAAGTTTATCTATGAGGGAATGACAACTATTGAGTGCGAAGGTGTGCAGGGAATCCCAGGAAGTGCTAACACATTCTATAAAGTTCCAAGGCATGTTAGGCATTCCAATATATTCTAAGTGCTAGTTTTTGGCGCCAATGCATACTAGGGAGTTCGAGGGAAACATAATGGAGGACTAGTTTCAATTGCATGGAAATGAATGAGTAAGGGTGTGAGATAGGGAGTGTTATAAATTTATAAGTGTGCTAAGGAGGGAGTGACAGGGTATGCTAGGAAATTCCAAGGAATGATAGAGTGCTAGGAAATCATGCCAAGATGTGCGAAGTTCCAGGGTGTGCCAATGTGTGCTAAGGAGTGTTAGGGAGTGCTAGAGAAAGACAAGGGAGCACTATGTCATAATGCATGGAAATGAATGAATAAGAGTGTGACAAGGAGTTTCAACAAGTTATAGGTGTGCTGAGGAGGGGTGACAAGGCATGATTGGCAGTGCTAAGGAATTCTAGAGTGCTAGGGTGACATGCGGATAAGATGTGCCAACGCGGGTAAGGAAGTGTTAAGTAGGAGTGCCAAGGAAACACAACATATCACTACGTCAATATGCATGGATATGAAAAAATAAGATTTTGTGACTGGAAGTAGTAGTGAGTTACAGGTGTGCTAAGGAGCGACTAACAAGGTATGTTAAGCAGTGTTAAGGCATGCCAGAGGCCAGGGCGACATGCCAAGATGTCCTAGGTTCCATGGTGTACCAATGCATGTCAAGGAGTGTTAAGGAATGTTATGGAAAGACAAGGGAGAACTAGGTAAAAATGCATGGAAATGAATTAATAAGAGTTTGTGACTGGGGTTTTCAATGAGCTCTAGGTGTGCTAAGGAGAGATTGAAAATGTATGCTAGGTAGTGCCAAGTAATGCTAGAGTGCCAGGGCAACATGCCAAGATGTGCTAGGTGTTAGGGTGTGCCAATGTGTGCTAGGGAGTCTTAGGGAGTGTAATGTAAACATAAGGAAGCAATAGATCAAAATCAATGGAAATGAACAAATACTTTATATGTTAGGCAATTCCAAGGTATGTTAAACTACCAAGGCGTGTCAGGAAGTGCTAGGGTATGTTAGGGAGTGTAAAAGCATGTCAAGGAATGTAGTGGATGATAACACATGCTGCATAATTCTAACGCATTTAAGACATGTCAGGTGTTATGGAATGTCAATATTTAAAATGTGTTTCTTAGTTGTTTTACGACCACAGTTGGATGTGATGAGCCTTGTCTTGGTAACTTGTTAAGTGGGATGAGTTGAGATTGGACATGAGTAGTGTAAGATGAGTTACATGTAGTTCTTAACTTAACAAGGGATATGTTGAATTTCCATAACACATGAGAATATGGGTTTGGTCCTAGAATCTTTGATGAAAATGCACTCATGTTCCACAACACATCTACTTTGCACAACGAAATCTACACACATCAAGGAATCAACTAGTGTACATGAAAACTTTTAACTTTCTCAAACCGTTCTTCGTTAAATTACAAACTATAATAGAATAGGTTAGAGCTATCATACCAGGGATCATGGCCCTTTACAATCACACTGATAAAAGGAATACAAATAGGGCTTGGTGTTAGTCAACCAATCTACCTTTAACAAGACAACACTTAACCCACTTTTTTATGGTAGCCACACATAGCCCTTTCAATCTACATGTCTTGAACACATCTGGCATGTCCTCTTGCCTCACATTATGAAACTCCTCAATCAACCTCTATCAATGAACTCAACTCCTTTAGGTTACTGAACTTGGCTCAAAAAAATCTCCCTCTATCTACCTCTTCTTTCCTTTAAGGTATGCAACACTTAGGGTTTTTGATCAGTAAATCCTTTGTTTTCCCACTTTTTCCATACCACTGCTCCAAGATTACAAGTCTATGGATATGAAGGTTTCCCTTCTTCTCAATGATGTAATCCTATATAATACAGTGAACTAGGGCTAATTGCTAGCCCACTTGACTACTACTTTAGTCCTTCAAAGTCTGCACATCGTTAGACCCAATACACCTACCCTTCTACCATTCTTGTTTTCCTTCACAAGTAAAATACTTAAAGCTCTTCTTTGATAGTCACCAAACAACCCTCCAATTGTACTTGGACTGCCATCAAGTTTCCCAACCAAAATCAATTATTTTACTGATTTTGTGCCCACAACATTTTCCTCATCTAGGGACCTTCAAATATGCCAGCTAATAGTAATTTGAGTCCTCTAAAAATCGTTATCCTTGTGTACCAATTCATTTTTTTCCAATCTATGAACAAATATGAACTACTCATATTATCATCATTCTAACGACTTGTAGATGACCAAACTAGGGTCACAAATCATCCATTAAAAATCCATTGACTAAATGTTTATAGGATGCTTAAGATCTCTATACAAAACTCTATGGCTAGTCCACAAAAATCAACTCCTCTTCATTTCAATCCATTCCTCATATGGCACATTTCTTCTGCTCCATCTTCTACTCAGGTTCCACCCTCCTTTGGATTTTCTACCTCCACACATTCTTCTACAAACAATATTCAAAATTTTTGGTATATATTTTAGAGATAAACCTCTCTCTAAGGGTCACAACCCCTCTTCTTCTATGAATATGTGTCACAGTCTTAATGGCATACCTTATGGATTGAACATGATAGGAAACCTCCATAAATGGGGACTTATACTTCTATTCAAATTTCTTTAGAACATACCCTATCCACCCATATAAAAAATTACAACTCTTTCCTCCATAAGAGACTCTGCCTAGCTCATATGGATGCATAGATTCTAGGCATTCCTTTGACTGAATATTGATCTGAACTTTAGATCTCTACGACCCTCAAACTCAAGTTACCTCAATCAATATTACACCTCTAACTACTTCTGTTCTGGACCTAAATTCTAGTGCAGACCCTCCTCCATTTGTGTTGGTCATTATCACATACCTTGCAACCTACTAACCACCAAAAGGTAGGGTCTCAACCCTTTCTACTATTTCAAAATTTGATGTGGTGTTCACATAGAAACACCACTAAAATCACATGCCAAAATTCTCATGAGCTTCCTCTCTCGAGCTTGATCTTCCATAAGAGAACCAACAATATTCCATCCTACTTCCTATCTCGAACCCATTAAGGTATGTGACATTCTTGTGAACTGTCACATGATGATCTTAATCTCGATGGATGATCATGGCCTCCCTTTAGCAATGCCTACTCAACCCTCTAAATCAACCTATTCTAGGACTACATCTCTCCTAGCCTCCTTGATTAAATGAGCTCCTTCTCACTTGATGTTATTGCCTTCATAATAAGGCCTTGTTAAATAGATTTTCCTATCTAGTCCTCTTAAAAATGCTCTAGAACTTATGAACATTATCCACTTAGACCTTAGGAAATATTATTTTTTCTTTTTTATTTTCTTTTAGATTTTAAACCCCATCTCGGGTCCAAATCCCCTTCGCTTGGGTTATTTTCCCACAAATATGTTTGTGGCCAAACTCACACAAACCCATCTCACTAGGCTTGTGGAGTACCTCCCAAGCTACACAATTCAACAACTAGTCTAGTTGTAGTAATCGTAACTTGGTCAAGCTCTTATAGTCAAGCGAGGACTTGGTTGGATTCCCAAGTTGAAAATTAAGTAAGGGTAGTTGTGAGGGCATGATAATTAGGGAGGGTTAAGGCATGCCAAGTAATGAAAAGGTGTGCTAACACATGTTGGACAATTTCAATGCATATTGAGGAGTGTTAAGGAGTGTCGAGGCATCAAAAGGGAGAACTAGGTCAAAATACATGGAAATGAACAATTAAGAGTGTGTGTGTAAGGGAGTGTCAGTGAATTCAAGTATGCCAAGGATGAAGTGTGTTAGAGGAAGTTCATAATAGGATTTTCAAGAGGCAAGCCTACGATTGCGATAAGGGGCTCGAAAAAGCATTTTTAGACAAAGGGAGATTTTATGTTGGGCACAATTTTGACTTTATCTATTATTTTTATATGACATATGGCACACTTTGGCCGAATGGTCATGTTTTAAACTATTTTAGAAAATTTCATATTGTACATTGTCATGTATAAGTTTTAGGGCACTCTACTTGTGTCGACTTATATCTTGTGTATCTTGTGTATATTTTGGTTCTTGCAAACTCTTAGTTAATTCTATATTATTTATATGAACTAGGCGTAAATGTAAAATATTGCCTATGTAAGCTATGTTGCTTGGTTGTTTTAGGACCATGGCTAGATGTGATACTTGTCTTGGTAATTTCTTAAGTGGGTAAAGTTCAGCTTGGACATGAGTGGCCTAAGATGAGTTATAGGTAGATTTTAGGTGAACAAGGCACAATCTACTTGTAGTAGGTGCAATTGATCAATTTTTTACAGCTGAAGCAGACCAATGTCACATGAAATGTAGTAGCTAAGAACTTAATTGGGTTCCCAAGTCATGAAAAAATGTAAGGCTTGTTGCGAGGGCATGAGTGCCAAGGCATACTAGGGAATGCTAACATGTGCCAGATAGTTCGAAGGCATGTCAAATATGCTAAGATGTGTCAAGTGCTAAGGCATGTTAAGATGTGCAAGGGTGTGACAATACATGCCAGGGAATATGAAGGAAACAAAAAGGAGAAACAAGTTAAAATACAAGGAAATTAACACATCATAGGGTTAATAAGTCATCAATTTACATTTTCTAGGAGGGGCATGCCATGCACACCAACACTAGGTGGAAATAAGTTTCAAGTTCTAAGTGTTAGTGCATTCTAAGTGCCAAATCATCCTCTATTACTTCTCTTCTACTTTGCCATAATTGATCTCAAATAAATTTAATATTAAACCATGCCATAGCATACCGAGGCATTGTAATGAAAGCTAGAAAATATAATGATCATGGCCTCTTTAGTACTAAATCTCTCTTTTCCCCCTTTATAAAATTAGCTCCTTCTCACTTGATGTTATTTCCTTCATCTTAGGGCCTCATTAAATATTTTTTCCTATACCTCTTAGGAACCCTCTATAACTTACGGGTTTAATCCACTTAGACCTTAGGAAATATTAATTTCCCTTTTTAATTTTCTTTTATATTTTAAACCCCATCTTGGGTCCAAAATCCCTTTTCTTGGATTATTTTCACACAAAGCCTTTTGTGACCAAAATCACACAACCCCATATCACTAGGCTTGTGGAGTACCTCCTAAGCTACACAATTCAACAGCATAGTCTAGTTGTAGTAATCGTAACTTGGTCAAGCTCTTGTAGTCAAGCAACGACTTGGTTGGGTTCCCAAGTTTCAAATTAAGTAAGGGTAGTTGTGAGGGCATGATAGCTAGGGAGGGTCAGGGCATGAAAAGGAATGAAAAGGCATGCTAACACATGCTAGACAATGTCAATGCATGCTAAACTAGAGTGTTAGGGAGTGTCGGGGCATATCAAGGGATAAATAGCTCAAAATTCATGGAACGGAACGAATAAAATTGTGTGCCAAGGAGTGTCAACAAATTAAAGTGTGCTAAGGACGAAGTGTGTTAGGAGAAGTTCAGAATAGGATTTACAAGAGGAAAGCCTATTGTTTTTATATGAGGCTTAACATAGAAGTTTTAGACAAAGGGAAATCACTTTGTGCTAGGCACAACATTTTTTTTCCTTTAGCTATTTTTTTAAATGAGATGTGGCACACTTTGGCTACATGCTCATGTTTTAAACTATTCTAGATATTTTCATTTTGTACATTGTTGTGTATACATTTTGGGGAACTCGACTTGTGTCAACTTATATCTTGTGTGCCTTGTGCATCTTATGGTTCTTGAAAACTCTCGGTTAATGTTCTACTATTTATATGAACTGAACATACATGTGAAATATTGCCTATGTAATCTATGTTACTTAGTTGTTTTATGGCCATTTCTAGATCATGTGATCCTTGTATTGGTAACTAGTTAAGTGGGACAAGTTGAGCTTGGATATGAATAGCATAATATGAGTCATAGGTAGTTCTTAGGTGACCAAGGCACACTCTACTTGTGGTAGGTGCAATTGGCCAAGTTCTTGCAGTTGAAGTAGGCCAATATTGCCACATGAACTGCAGTAGCCAAGGACTTGATTGGGTTCCCAAGTCGTGAAAAACTATAAGGGCTAGTTGTGAGGACATGAGTGTCAAGAAATGGTATGGAATGCTAAGATGTGCCAGATATTGTGAAGGCATGTCAAACATGCTAATATTTTCCAAGTGATAAGGCATGCCAAGATGTGCAAGGGTGTTTCAATGCATGCCAGAGACTGTGAAGACAAAAAAAGGGAGAAAAATTTAAACTACAAGGAAATGAACACACAATAGGGTTAATAAGTCATCAATTTACCTTTTCCAAGAGGGGCATCATGCCAAATGAAAATTCTTAGTGAATTCTAAGTGCCAAGTCTTCCTTTGTTGCTTCTCATATACTTTTCAACAATTGATCTCAAATAAATTTTATATTAAACCATGCAAAATGATACCAAGGCATCTCAATGTATTCCACACATGCTAAGACTTTCGAAGTGCCAACGCATGGCAAGAGCCAACACTTTCCAAGCGCCAATATGTGTTAGGAAGTGTCATGCATGTTATGACATGGAAAGGCATTTTGAAGAGTGCTTAGGTGTGGTAGAGAGTGCTAATGCATGTTAAGGAGTGTTAAGGATTACTAGGAAAACAAATTAAGGGAGAACTAGGTCAAAATTCATGGAAGTTAATGAATATGAGGAACATGTGCTAGGGAATAGTGTTAATGAGTGCTGGCTATCATGCCAAGGAGGGAGTCACAAGGTACACTAAGAATTGGTAAGTCATACTAGGAATATCAAGGCATGTCAAGAAGTTCCAAAGTGTGCTAGGGAGTTGCATGGTGTGCTAATTATATCTGACAAATAGCGCCATGATATGCCAATACATGCCAGGTGTTAAGGATGTGCAGGGTGCTAGTGTATGTCAATATGTGCCAAGAAGTGTCTAGGAAACAAATGGAAGAACCAAGATAAAATGCAAGGAAATGAACACATAAGAGGGTTAATAAGTTGGTACTTTATATTTTTCAAAAGGGTCATTATAGGCACACTAATAATAGGCCCCATTACATGCCATGTGTTGATATTCAACAAGATGATGAGCTTAGTGAAAAGAGTCACCTTCACTAAGTGGGCTCGCAGGCTCTTTTTGGCGCAAAGTCTATTTTTAGACTATGTCTATTTTTAGACATGTTGATCATATTCTATGAGTTGCAGGATGCTATATGTGGATGGTTGGTCAAGTTGGAAAAATATATGGACTTATATTTTTAGACATTTTGGGCGAAGTCTATTTTTAGACAGCTAGTGTAAAAATAGACATGTCGGATATTATTAGCTCTTAATAATATTTGGACTCTAAACATTATCTTATTCTCTTGGAGCACTGACATTCAGTTAACAGATTGTTCAGATCAGCTAGCTGAAGGAATTATGCAATTCCGAGAGCTACCGGTCATTCATGCATGGAGGACTTCAGTTAGAACTCAAGTGGCAGAGTTTGGTGGAGTTGGAGAAGTAGTTGGTGGAGTTGGTTTCTAGTTTAACTACACTTGTGGTGTTAAACTTAATTGAAATGATTGTGTCTATTTATAACTGATTGATACTTTCAGTGGATTTGAGTGAATTAATTAGTTAAATTAATTCACTAAATAATAACTCATTATTTAACTGGACAGAGACAAAAGTTAACTACAGTGCAAAAAAGATCAGTGGAGACTTAGTGGAGAGATTGGTGAAAGAGCAAGTGTGACTATCAGTTGTGACTATAGTTTTGCATTGTATGCACCACACATTCATTGGAGATTCCAATAAGGATTGCGTGAGAAAGGCTGAAATTTAAACTCATCCAGAGCCATTCTTCAGTAGGGATTGCACAGTAGAGGTAGGCTATTAGGAGGGAAAAAATCAGTGCATATTTTTGCTGATTGTTCTTGATTAGTGTGTAGCGATTGTATTGTACTAAGAGCTTGATATGATCAGCCTTGTATGAGGATTGTTACATGATCTCTATGAAATATATTATATACATATAGTTGGGGTTTTCAGCTTCAGGCTTTCTCGTTAAACAACTATGTTAATGTGTGTGAATTTTTATTGTTTCATGTGTGCATTGCAATCTTGATTTAATTTCCGCAAATGATCAATGGTGGGATAGATTTTGTATTTTGCATGAAGTTAAAATAGTGTGAGATCAGGAGAATCTTGGACATATAACACATAATTTATATAATTTCTACATGGTATTAGAGCAGTGTTGATCTTTGGAGGAGATTGCAATTATTGAAGCGGTTGAGTTTTGTGCTGGTGGAATTCGAATTTGCTGCAGTGTTTTCTTGGTGTCGAAGTTGAGAATTCATTGAAATGTCTTTCAACAAATTGAAATTGGAGTATGCCCTTGAGGGCAGCTTGAATTACATAACATGAAAGGACAGGATGGAGGTGGTGCTGGATGATAATGGGTTGAAGGAGTTCATAGATGTTGATATTCCGAAGCCTGCTTCTAGCGATGCAGCCACACTTGACGCATGGAAAAAGAAGGTAGAAAAGTGTTGAAGGATTCTATTGGAAGGTGTGAAGGACCACATTGTGTCCAGCCTTCACAGGAAATCCACTCCATTCTTAATGTGGAAGGCTTTGATAGACTTGTTCCAAAGCCGAAGTGACCAAAGGAAGTTGGCACTCAAAGACAAGCTTAGAAAAATAAAAATGGAGAAAGGCGACAGTATCCCAAAATACCTCATGAAGTTTGTCCACTGCAAGGATGAGCTGCAAAGTGTGGGGGTTACTGTTTATGAATAATACTTGGTGAGCTTGGCTCTCCTTGGGCTTCTAAAGAGTTGGCATAGCTACTAAGACTCTGTTAATGGACGGGAGAAACTGCCAGGATGGGAGAGACTTTGGTCGGATCTTGTGCAGGAGGAGATAAGTAGGGGTACCAGGGATGGATCTTCATCGAAGAATGAAGATGAAGAAAATTTCACTTTGGCTGCCAAAGCTCAGAAAGGAAAAGGGAAGAAATCTTCCAAATCCAAAGCTAAAGGCAAGAAGCATGATTTGTCCAAGGTGAAGTGTTTTCATTATCACCAGCATGGGCATATCGCCACTAATTTCCCACAGAAGAAGAAGAATAAGAGCGTTGTTGGTTCTGCAGCAGGAGAGGCCCTTAGCCTCACAGTTTCAGCTCAAATTTTCTTTGATCGAATGCTTGGTTTCAAGTGTGATGGGATCGGTATGGTTTCTTGATAGTGGTGCGTCTTTCCATATGACTGGAGACAAATATTTTTTTAGTGATCTGGAGGAAAAGGATCTTGGAGTGCACATCGAGATGGGTGATGATGGTAGATACAGTGCGACTAGTATCAGGACCATTTCCTTTGAGAGGGAGTCTGATAAACCTTTCATCTTGAAGGATCTCATGCTTGTTCCAGGATTGAAGAAGAATCTGATCTCCGTGGCGATGCTGGAAGAAAAGGGTTATGATGTTGTTTTTAGCGAGGGAAAAGCCTTCTGTTTGGTCTCAACCTAGTCTCCTAAATTGAGTTCATTTAATTGTCAACCAGGGTTGGTAAACTGCTGAAGTGAAGTGCACTATATGTGCCTAGGTATTTGTCTCTTAATTTATTGTGTTTAGTGTTTTATGATGTTTTGGTCTTTTGTGATGATTTATGATGTTTTTGATCTTTTGGTGGTTTTATGTTCACAAGGAAAATGACTAGAAAGCTAGTGGAAAGAAGCTAATGATTAAAAACAGAGTGAAGCCTAATTGGTTGATGACAAATGACAAATGCAAATGAAAATACTGAAACAGAATCAAATCTAAACTATGACTAAGCAGAAACAAATCTTGATAATGACTTTTAAGCAAATGATTCAAAACATAAACTCAACTTGTCCAATTCTTTCATCAAAGGTATTTTGAGAGAGAGCTTGAGAAATGGTCAGCTAAGTATGCAAATTCTCCTAACTAAACAATTAAACAACTAGCTTATAATGATGCAACATTTTATCCATGATTATATATTTTTTGAAGCATATTTGGAGTAAAACATTGATACCATCATAAGATCTCTACTTTAAGACTAGTTCCTAACTCTATTCTGCAACTTAGTCTTATACCACTACACTTCACTCAAAGGTTATAGATTTTTAGAATAGTCTTTTGAGGAAATGTTTGTTTGTGAGATGATAAGGAAGTTGCAAAAGTACTTCAGGCCTTGAAATGATACTGTCTTCTGTTCATATGGTTATGAGTCAATTATAGATTTGGAACAAGAAGAGGTTTGTAAATAATGAAGGCTGTTTTGTTAAGTTTAACAACTGAAGTAATCTAATATGCAGTGGATGACAACTAAATGTGGAGTGTAAATGCAATGAGTTAAGCTAAAAACTGAACTTAAGATGTCACTAGTCTAAAACAGTGCTGAACTAACAAGTCATTATCAAACTCAAAACAAATAAAAGAGCATGAGTTAAATGCAATTAGACTCCGGAGTATCCTAACTAAGCTATCATGCATTATTCTATGGAATTATACAGTCTGTTTTGTCCATCATGATTGGTATTTTGGAAGAGTTTCTTAGAACAATCCTAACTGTACAATTCAGTGCAAATGCAAACATAAAGACTAAAAGCAATTAAAAACTAAGATATCATAGCTATCTCCTACCCATCATTATGATATTTTGGAAGAGCGTTTTAAGAGCAAGAACATCTATGGTACTTGTTGTGCCTCAATCTAGTCTCCTAAACTGAGTTCATTTAATTGTCAACCAGGATTTGTAAACTGCTGAAGTGAAATGTACCATATGTACCTAGGTGCTTGTTTCCTAGTGCGTTGTATGTAGTGTTTTGTGATGTTTTGGTCTTTTATGTTGATTGATGATGTTTTTGGTCTTTTGAAGTTTTATGTTTACAATGAAAATGCCTAGAAAACTAATGAAAAGGAATTGGTGGTCAAGAACACAGTTGAGCCTAATGTATGGAATGGCAAATGTAATAAAAAACACTAAAGCAACATCTAAACTATGACCAAATAGAAACAAGAGCTTAATGATGACAAATGACAAAAACTAGACTTTGAAAGATGATCACTAAATATGCAATTTTTCTAACTAAACAGTTAGACACTAATCATGATGCAACATTCTATTCTAAGCTCATCTATTCCATGACTAATTCCTAGTTCTATTCTGCAATTTCAATTGATTGTCACACAGCCTATACTCAAAGGGTTATTGGTTTCTTTTCAAGGTGGTTCTGTTGAGGAAGAGCTCTGTTTATGGTGAGGAATTTGCAGAGATATTTCAGACCTTGTAATGATGTTATCTTCTGTTCCTAAGGTTATGGATCTCTGGTGGTTTTCAGAACAAAAAGATATTTGTAAATAATGAAGGCTGTCTTATGAATTCTATCAACTAAAGTGATCTACTGTGCAAAGGGTGACAATGTGACTATGAGATTTAAGTGCAATGAATTGATTTAAACATGAGCTTAAGATGCCTCTAAACTAAAACAATGTTAAACCATAAGACATCATCAAACTTTGAAACAAAGTAGCTGGACATGAATTAAATGCAAAATGAAACTCCGGAGCGTTCTAATTAACATGCACTATTCTATGAAGTTACACAATCTGGTTGTTCATCATTAATGATATTTTGGAAAAGTTCCTTCTTGTGGAAGAGGTAGAACAATTCTGATTGTGGACTTGTATGCAGTTGAAAGCAAATAAACTGAAAGCAAATGAAAAACTAAATTGTCACATCACAGTCATATCTTGAACTTCTTAAGGATGTCTTGGAAGAATTTCTTCTTGTGGAAGAATGATTAGGACAAGTGCAACTGTGATAGTGAAGACTAAAAACTACAACTAAATCCTATAACACTATAGCTATTCATCATTCATTGTTATGATCTGTTGGAAGAATGTCTTCTTGTGAAAGAACTGGAATGAATATAACTACAGTCTCTAGCTAAAAACAAATACAACTCCTATCCTACAGTACCATAGTCATTAAACATTCATCGTTTTGATTTATTGGCAAAGTGTCTTCTTGTGGAAGAACTGGAACGAATATGACTACAGTAGCTAGTTGAAAACAAATATAAATTTAACTCCTATCCTACAATACCATAGTCATTTAAACATTCATCATTTTAGTCTGTTGGAAGAGTGTCTTCTTATGGAAGAACTAGAATGAGTACAACCACAGTATATAAAACAAAACAACTACTAATTCAATATGCAAATGCATCAAAAAGACGTTCTTAAGAAAAAAACTTATCTATCAGACAAGAAAAGAAAGTCCGTCTAAGGGCAAAATTTCACTCACTTGACTTATTCAACTCCCAATTAAATCATCACTTCTTACAGATAATTTTGTTCACCCATTAACGATGCAATAATAGTTTTGACTGATAATGCTCAGGTTCTCCTAGGATTGAATACGAGTTTTCACAAAATATTGCAAAGAATCTAATATAAAATCTCTAACTAAGCTCTCGGTCTACTCAAGAGTTTATAAAGCAAATGCAAGTAACAATAGTTACAACAATTTAGGAATAATGTCTTTCCTTTTCCGAATCATATTAGGAGTCTTCGAGGTGGCTACGTGAAGGAGAAAAGACATCTGGACTGAGACATTCCTAGTAGGAGTCTTTCTTCATAAATGTGTTCCCACGTGCATAACCGTACCCGCACCCATTTCCTCTATGACTCATGACGAGCAACACACCATGTAGGCACGACGTGGATCATGCCCATATGTGTTTTTCCTCAAGTGGCCACCTGGAACATGCTCAAACATAAAGGTAGCTGCAGAATCGCCGGTTAGCTACGGAATGCATGCATTCTGCAGCTAGTTCCGGTCAAAATGCTTAATAATGGCAACAATCACAAAATTCAACAAGTCAGTTATGTAAACCATTCTAGAAGTAATTCTAACTATTTTTATTGATCAATTGGGTTTAAAATGGAAATGGACAAGGGAAAAATGAGGTAAAATGAGGTGAAGGAAAGCACAAATTTGAGGCTCAACATACCCCCACTGCTGTCTCTTTGCATGTCCAATTGCAAATTATCCTATGAATTCTGAGGCTTCTGCAAGGACATCTAATCCCCTTCTTCTCCTTTGTCTGAAAGCTAGAGGCCTTCTGGGTTTCCTGATCACAAGTTTGAACCTGAGGTTTGTGAGTGCCCTGACCAACTTTTTGTTCCTTGTCTTCATCTTCTCATTGGTTCTCTCCACTTTGTCTATATGCAGGGATAAGGTTGAGTTCATGTCAGTCTTGAGCTTGATTTGATCTTTGAGAATTTCATTCTCATTTCTGATGTGTCTATTCAACACTTCCAACTCATACCTATCCCTCCTCAATATATCAATTTCAGTTAGTGGAGTACTGGGGGTTCTCTCTTCTCTTTCTGAAGCTGTTCTCTCTAGAGTTTCCACATAATCATAGATTTCCTGTTGAGCAGGATCAATCTCAGAGGTGCCTTCATAAAAATCTTCATCATCATACTCTTCCATAGATGTTTCTTCATCTTCAATATTGATTACCCCTGTTTGTTTGATTGATGTTTTCTTCAGTTTTCCTTTTAATCTGTGGCTTCTCCTTAGTTGAGAGGAACCCTCCCCTTTTTATATAACAGATTCCTTGATTACCTTCTCTGCCTTGAGTTGACTCTTGATTCTAGTCAACTTCTCCAAAATGACTTCTTCACTGCTTTCTTGAACCGGTTTGTCAATTTTACCTTTTGGAGTCCTCCATCTCCTACTTCTCTTTGTGGCCTGTGGTTCAGGTGATAGTTCTTTTGCTTCCTCAAAATGATTTCTTATTAATAAATCATCCCATGTATCATTTGATTTAGATAGATGATGCTCAATTAAAATTTTGACTAACCCATGATGATACAGGGTTGTTTCCAAAAACTGAACTCTTCTCTGAACACAGGAAGCCATTTTCTTCAGAATTTGATACAAGAAATATGGTAAATTCAAATCTTCTCCTAGAAAATGCAACATTAGTCTCATATGGTAGACATAAAATGTCCCATATCTACCCTCACATGTAACAATTTTTTGTAAAAGAAGTAGTATATTCCTCCATTTGCTCTTCAATGCTGTACTGGGAATTCCCTTTTTGAACACACTAACATCCATGTTTGGTGATTTTAAGATTTGTTTCCATGAGTCATTATGGAATTCCCTATTTTTAAACCATCTTTCCCCAGCTCTGGATAATCTTGTAGCCTCTGCTATAAAAACTTCATTAACAGTAAACTTAACATCCCCTATTTCAACCTCAGTGCCTTGGAATGATCTAGCAAATGTTTTGGTGACTTCCTTATGGCAACCATTAAACTTTTCCAAGAAGTGGAGCCATCCTATTTGTTGTAGCATCTCCTTGCATTGTGGATAACCTTCTAAATATTTTGATCCTATAGGCTCAATCCTTACGATGAAACCCATGATTTTTCACTATCAATTAACACTCTTCTCTATCCACAAAACAATGGCTTTTACTTACGGATTAAAATGGCTTCAAGCTTTTAAATGAAAATGGCTTCAATTTTGGAAGAACATACCTTTGAAATAGCTACAGTCTTAAAAATCTCTGGTTTGTATGCCTCTGTTTGAAAAATGCCTTCGAATCCTCGGACTGGTGTACTTCTGTTGAACTTTGGAATGATATGGAAGCAATTTCAATTTTCGAGCTAATGTGTCTCTGATAGACAGTGGTAGATGATTTCAAGTTTCTTTTTGTTTAATACCTCCGTCCTTGATAACAGAAAGACTTCAAACTCAATCACAAAAAAAAATACTTTTGTTTCTAGTAACAACAGACTTCAAACTTAACCTCGGTCTCTGATAACAAATAGTATGCTTCAAATTCAACACTTACAGTAACTTTGTCTCGGGTAACAACAAACTTCAAAACCAGTCACTACCACACCTCTGTCTTTGGTAATAACAGACTTCAAACTTCAATTACTACCACACCTCTATCTTTGGTAGCAAAGTCTTCAATTTTAGCACCTCTGTCTTCTGGTAGCAACAGGCTTTAAACTCTACACGACCACAATTCTGTGTTGATAGTGAAAATGCTCCAAACTTCGTTCTCAGTGATATGCTCTCTGTTCATTGAGTTTTCACACCGTTATGCTTCCAATGTACCTCTTCTGTTCTGCCCCTGATGATAATAATGCTTCTGCCTTCGGAATGGAATACTGGCTACGGAATGACGTTATGGCAAATGGTCACGACATAGAGTGGTGGAGTGAGGTGGAGGATTGCATTAATGATTTGAGGAGACGGCGGAGGATTTACGACGGCAGGAAAAATCTTCATCATTAAAGAACTTGGTTAAGAGTCGTGGGAATTTCAAATGATTTGGTCGTTCCACCGCTCAAATGCTATTGGATAGAAAATTTGAATTGGAAGATTTAATACAAAGTCTATAGAGGGTTTTGTTTGGTGTTTGATCAATAAAATAATTAAAACAACTTTTTGAATAATCCACAACTAAACTATGCTAAATTTTCATGAATTGCCATCGTAATTTAAATTTGTTACCTCTGCCCTTTATTTGATGTTTGTGTAGCCTTTGTCTTCTCTGCTCATCTTTGGAGGAATCTTTCACAATTTTTCTTGATATTTTTGATTCATGAATTCACTGGATCACTTTGTTGTAATTCTGATGTCTGCTGGTTGATGCCTTCAGGGTTTATAGCTGCCAAAAAGACTGTCGGGCTGCAGAAAAGGTGATCAGCTGCAGAATGTCCACTGAGCTGTAGAATGTTCCTGTAGAATACTTTAATCATGAAAAATGAAATGTTTTTGGAAGATGGGTGAAATGTTTATGAAAATGGATGAAAATGGATGATGGATTATGAAGTGGATAATGGAAAAAATGGATTCAGTTCATGGAATGAAGGAACATAAGGGCTGTACTGAAATTCATTCACTTGCAGCAAGATATCAAATTCTATGTTTTGACATGAAATGAATGGAAGATGGAGTGAAATGAATGGAATGTGGAATGGAGTGAAATGTGAATGATGGATGGGATGAAGTATGGATGGATAATGAATGGAGTGAGATGAAATGAATCATAAGTACTATGGCACTGAACTTATGATTTTTATAACAGCTGCTTAGAAACAAAAATGGGAAAAGTTAGAGTGTCAGAGAGACTCTGATTTTCACCCTATCTTTTCTGTATAAACATGTCAATCAGTGATTGGTTTTCATGTTTATACCTTTTTTTTTTTTTTTTATTATTATTATTATTATTATTATTTTTTTTTATTTTTATTTTTATTTATTTTTTTATTTTTATTTTTCAAAAGAGAAATGCTTCAGAAAATTTAATCAGGTTGATGAAGAAGAGAGACTCTTCTTCATTAACTTCACATCATTGTCTCCTTGGAACTTCTTGACAAACTCTTCTCTTGAGAGTGGCTTGTAGTATAACTTCAGTCTATGGCCATTCACAAGAAAAGTGACCTCCTCTTCATCTATAGTTCTGATTTTTACTGCCCCATTATCAAAAATTCGAACAATTTCATATGGCCCAAGCCAATGTGTCTGAAATTTCCCTTGAAAATCCTTGAATTTTGAATCAAACAAAAGAGCCCAATCACCCTCTTTAAATTTCTTCTCTTTGATGTACTTGTCATGCCATCTAGCCCTTTGCTGTTGGACTAGACTTGTTTTCTGAACTGCATCTTGTCTGATCTCATCCAATTCATTAATTTTCTCCAGTCTATGCTTTTGTGCCTCCGTTAGATCAAGTCCTAGCTGAACTGCCATCTTGAATGTTTGGATTTGGAACTCTATAGGAAACAAAACTTGCTTTCCATGAACAAGCTCATAAGGAGTATGGCCTGTTGTGTTTCTCCATGTAGTTCTATAGGCCCACAAGGCTTCAGGAAGCCTATCTACCCAATCTCTTCTATGTAGATGAGCAGTCTTTGTTAGGATACCTTCAATGACTTTGTTAGTGGATTCCACTTGACCATTTGCTTGTGGATGATAAGGAGTAGATGTTCTATGTCTGATTTTGTACTTCTCCATCATTTGCTCCACTAGCCTTGATGTAAATTGAGCTCCTTGATCTGTAACAATTTTCCTTGGGACACCAAAACGAGTAAAAATATCCTCAAAAAGAAAATTAACTACAGATGATTCATTAGCAACAAGTAATGGTTTAGCTTCTACCCATTTAGTAACATAATCAGTGCAAACTAATATATATTTCTTTTGTCTTGATGGAGGACTAATAGGTCTTACAAAATCCAAAGCCCATTTTTCAAAAGGTTCAATGTGTACCTGAGGTTGTAATGGCATCTCACCTGAAGGAGAAGGTTTCCCTACCCTTTGGCAACTGTCACACCTTTTGACATATTCCCTTGCATCTTTAAACAAAGATGGCCAATAATATCCTAGGTTAAGGATCTTATAGGCTGTCCTCTTATCTGCAAAGTGTCCGCCACAAGGTTCATCATGACATGCCTTGAGAATTTCAGGCATCTCATCTTCACGAACACATCTTCTAATGATCAAATCTGAACCTGTCTTATACAACTCATTAGCGACCCATGAATATCTTGTACTATCATTAATGATTTTTCTTTTATCCCTTGCATTCATGATTGAAGGAAATTTTCCTGAAACTAAATAATTAGCAATATCAGCAAACCATGGAGTTTGAGTAGAAACTGCAAAAAGATATTCATCAGGAAATTGATCTTCAACCGGAGTGTCATCTTTGATATTTTGAATTCTAGACAGGAAGTCAGCCACAGTGTTTTGTTTTCCAGGCCCATCTAGAATAGTAATATTGAATTCTTGCAATAATAACAACCATCTTATAACTCTACCATTAGTGATTGATTTATTCATTAAATATCTAAAGGCAGAATGATCAGTGTGAATAAAAGTTTCATAGCCTGTTATATAGTGTCTAAATTTGTTAATGGCATGAACAACAGCTAAAAACTCTTTTTCAGTTACAATATAGTTTAACTCTGCAGGAGTCAAATTTTTACTGATATAATAGATGGCATAGGGAATTAAATCTTTTTGTCCCAATACTGCTCCCAGAGCTGTATCGGAAGCATCTGTCGAGATATGAAAAGGTAACTTCCATTTAGGTCCCCTTAATATAGGTGCTTCAGAAATTTTGGTTTTCAGGGTTTCAAAAGCTAACTGGCAATCAGAAGTCCACTTAAATTCACAATCTTTGGTGAGTAATTTGAAGAGAGGAGATGCTATTTTGGTGAAGTTTTCTATAAATCTCTGATAGTACCCCGTAAATCCTAGAAAACTTCTTACATCTCTTTGACAACTTGGAATGGATAGGTTAGAAATAACTTCAACTTTCGCTTTATCAACTCTAATCCCATCCCCTGAAATGTGGTGCCCTAAAACAATACCTTCAGTGAACATCATAAAACATTTTTCATGACTAAGAGAAAGGTTTGCTTCTTGACATCTTTTTAAGACCTTTTCCAAGTTTTCTAAAGCATCTTCAAATGTATCCCCATAAACTGTAAAATCATCCATGTATACCTCTACACAGTCATGTATCAGATCGGAAAAAATTCCTAATACTGCCCTTTGGAATGTTGCAGGTGCATTGCACAATCCAAATGGCAATACTCGGTAGGCATAGGTACCCCAAGGACAAGTAAATGTGGTTTTATATTGGTCTTCAAGTGCTAATTGGATTTGATTGTAACCACTAAATCCATCCAGGAATGAAAAGTACTTTTTACCTGCTAATGTATCTAATACTTGATCTATGAAAGGTAAAGGAAAATGGTCTTTAAGAGTAGCTTTATTCAGTTCTCGGTAGTCAACACACACCCTCCATTTTCCATTTTTCTTAGGTACAATTACTAAAGGGGAAACCCATTGACTATCTGAAATAGGATAAATGAAGTTAACATTTAACAATTTTTGTAGTTCTTCCTTGACAATTTCCCTAAGATTTGGATTCATCCGTCTTTGATGTTGTCTAATTGGCTTGCAATTTGCCTCTATATAGATGTGATGAGTACAAGTCTTGGGACTTATCCCTTTCATGTCAGTGTATTCCCATGCATATGCAGAAGAATGTCTCTGTAATACTTTGACTAGCTCTTCTTGTTGAGATTTTTCCAGGTTTTTGTTTATGTTCAAAGTTTTGCCTGGAAAAATTTCACTTGTAGAACTGCCAAATTTGTCCATAGAATGAAGAGACATATGTCTAGATGACTAGAACTCAATATTGGATCTCTCTTGAAATGATTCTTGTTTGTGCTATGGAGAAGATTCAAAATTTTCTAGAGTATTCAGAATTTGATTATCTTCACTAATTTCTGAAATTGTGAAGAGTGGTTGCAAATATTCTTCATCCTCTATCCATTGAGTGTCATCTAGTTCTGTAATTGTCCTAGTTGGAGGATATAAAGTGAATTTCTTTGTTGAACTTCCATCAGAAATATACATATCACCGGACCTACAACTAATAAAAGCATCAGCTGTAGCCAACCAAGGTCTTCCTAGTATAACAGGATGGCCTCCTAGATTATTCTTGGGGGTAAGGATCATGAAATCCACAGGGTACTCCCAAGAGTCTAGGGACATTGGAATGTCTTCTATTACCCCATCTGGTCTGATCACAGATCTATCTGCTAGTTGTAATAGTGTGGGTGTAAAGAGAAGATTAGGAAGTTTCAGTTTGTCCATGATTTGTCTACTCATGATATTTATTGCTGCTCCTAAGTCAATGAGTGTGTTCTGAATTTCAATTCCATTGATGTGAATTTTGACAACTGGATTTCCTAGGTCAAGGTACTTTGGAATAGTAGTCTTACCCATCATAATGTCTGCTATTTGTCCTACCAGTTGAATTTTCTTGGTTTCTCTTATTCTTTTCTTTGTTGTCTTCATACTCAACTCCTTTATTGTTTTGGCTAAAATTGGGATTTCCTTAATGGCTTGCAATAATGGAATTTTAATGCAAACATTTCTCAATTCATCCAAGAAATCATAATTAGGCACCATTATTTGTTTTTCTACACCTTTTGTCAATTTGTAATCTTTCCGGAAAGGGAGGTATAGAAGTAGATGTGGATGGTTGCTCTAATACTGGAGTTGGGCTTATTGGATCTTTTTGTTTCAGTTTTTCAATGTTTTGGCCTTGAAAGGATGTTTCTTCCTCAAGACTTTTATTAACCCGTAGGGAGTCTTCCTCAGAATTATCTTGTTCTTGTATGATCACAGAAGGTTTCCTCTTCTCAAGTATCCTTCCGGACCTAAGTTGAACATCACTAAGGTCTAGAGGAGTAATTAAATAAGTTGGAAATTGTTGTCCTTCTATCATGTATGTATTCTGAGGGTTCTTATTATTGGGGTTTGGTATGGGCTGAGCTGGTAATTGATTGGATTTTTGAGGGAATGGTAATGGAAGTGGTTGATTTTGATGAGGTTGGTTCAAATGATGTTGTTGAGAATTCTGTTGAAAATTTTGTTGAAGATTTTGAGGAAAATTTTGTTGAAAATTTTGAGGATAAAATTGTGGATATGGTGGATAGGTTGGTGGATACTGATAATATGGAGAGTATCTTCCATAGGGACCTTGTGATCCTTGTGCCCAAGCTTGAGATTGATTTTGAAATTGGGGCCAAGATTGCTGCCAAGAATTCCAAGGTGGAGGTTGATTATACATTTGATCATGAAATCCCTGTGTCTGAGATCCCTGCCAAGCTCTTCTAGATACAAAGTTAAGAGATTCTGTGGAATCTGTAGGAGTTTCTTCTTGAAAAACAGCCTTGAGACCAGGAAGAGAAGGACAATTCTTGGTCTCATGTTTCTCAGAACAAATAACACAGGTTTCCACAACTTTTACATCTAAAGGACACTCTCTCAAGGCATGTTTCTTCCTACATTTGGGACAAAAGATTGCCAAGGCATCAGATTCAGCCTTTTGCTTGTTTTGTATCTTGAGGGTGTCTATTTTTTCACCAAGACTCCCTAAGATGTCAGATTTAAAATCATCAAGCATGTGTCCTATTTCTGATCTACTTACTGTCCCAGAAGCGGATTTACTTGCTCTTGCAAGAGCAGGATCTCTTGGACCTTTGACAGTTTTGGATTTCCCTCTGGAAAGGTTGATACATAACTCAGATATTTCAGGTAATGTGAGTTGTGATATATTCCCTTTTCCCATCATGTTAAGGATATCCAACCATTCATCCCTAATGGTTTTCAACAAAAGAGCTTTTAAAGTGTCTTGATCTAGGTTTTCCATTTGTGCCCTTTTTATGTTGTATTTAAATCTTTCCAACAAATATTCTAAGTTTTCATCTTCTTTTTGTATCATCTTGAACACTTCTTCCTTATGATTAACCGGCATACAATAATCCAAGTATCTCTCTAGAAATGCTTGTTTCATGTCTTCCCATGTCCTAATGGAACTACTGTTTAAACTCATAAACCACTTCAATGCTGATCCTTTCAGAGTTGAAGGAAATAATTTCAATTTTTGAGCATCTTGAAGATAGTCATAAGTCCTACACAGCACTTCAAATTCGAATAAGAAAGTTTCAGGATCCTCAGTTTTAAGTCCATAGAAGTTCGGAAGGACAGAAGGTGAAATGTTTTTCATGGTTGTATTGGTTTCTCCATCAAGTATAGGGAACCCAAAAGAGCTTCCTATTCTACCTCTTCCTCCATCTGCACCTCTACCTCCTCTTCCTCCTTCTCCTCTACCTCTACCTCTACCTCCTCCAAATGTGTTTTCTCCATTAACAACTGCTCCTCCTCCTTCTTCTGCCATGGTTGACTCTCTTGTGGAAGTAGAAAGGTTTGTATCCTCAACAAAAGTTTTTGGATCCTCTTCTATGGCAGGTTCAATGGATGAAGTGGAAGGTTTCTCTAATGGAATAGGTGACCTTAGATCTTCTAGAAGTCCAGGATCAGTAAAGGATGGAAGATGGGTTTGAGTTGAAGGTGTACTAGTTCTGGATCTAGATGAAACAAGTGGTGTTCTAGATGTCAAACTTCTGCCTCTGCTGCTTATAAATATTCCTCTTGAATCTCTCTCCCTACGCATAAAATTGTTTTTGGATGCTAAGAAACAAAGGTTACCTAGTTTTCACTTCCCCGGCAACGGCGCCAAAATGTTGTGCCTCAATCTAGTCTCCTAAATTGAGTTCATTTAATTGTCAACCAGGATTTGTAAACTGCTGAAGTGAAATGTACCATATGTACCTAGGTGCTTGTTTCCTAGTGCGTTGTATGTAGTGTTTTGTGATGTTTTGGTCTTTTATGTTGATTTATGATGTTTTTGGTCTTTTGAAGTTTTATGTTTATAATGAAAATGCCTAGAAAACTAATGAAAAGGAATTGGTGGTCAAGAACACAGTTGAGCCTAATGTATGGAATGGCAAATGTAATCAAAAACACTAAAGCAACATCTAAACTATGACCAAATAGAAACAAGAGCCTAATGATGACAAATGACACAAACTAGACTTTGAAAGATGATCACTAAATATGCAAGTTTTCTAACTAAACAGTTAGACACTAATCATGATGCAACATTCTATTCTAAGCTCATCTATTCCATGACTAATTCCTAGTTCTATTCTACAATTTCAATTGATTGTCACAGAGCCTATACTCAAAGGGTTATTGGTTTCTTTTCAAGGTGGTTCTGTTGAGGAAGAGCTCTGTTTATGGTGAGGAATTTGCAGAGATATTTCAGACCTTGTAATGATGTTATCTTTTGTTCCTAAGGTTATAGATCACTGGTGGTTTTCAGAACAAAAAGATATTTGTAAATAATGAAGGCTGTCTTATGAATTCTATCAACTAAAGTGATCTACTGTGCAAAGGGTGACAATGTGACTATGAGATTTAAGTGCAATGAATTGATTTAAACATGAGCTTAAGATGCCTCTAAACTAAAACAATGTTAAACCATAAGACATCATCAAACTTTGAAACAAAGTAGCTGGACATGAATTAAATGCAAAATGAAACTCCGGAGCGTTCTAATTAACATGCACTATTCTATGAAGTTACACAATCTGGTTGTTCATCATTAATGATATTTTGGAAAAGTTCCTTCTTGTGGAAGAGGTACAACAATTCTGACTGTGGACTTGTATGCAGTTGAAAGCAAATGAACTGAAAGCAAATGAAAAACTAAATTGTCACATCACAGTCATATCTTGAACTTCTTAAGGATGTCTTGGAAGAATTTCTTCTTGTGGAAGAATGATTAGGACAAGTGCAAATGTGATAGTGAAGACTAAAAACTACAACTAACTCCTATAACACTATAGCTATTCATCATTCATTGTTATGATCTGTTGGAAGAATGTCTTCTTGTGAAAGAACTGGAATGAATATAACTACAGTCTCTAGTTAAAAACAAATACAACTCCTATCCTACAGTACCATAGTCATTAAACATTCATCGTTTTGATTTATTGGCAAAGTGTCTTCTTGTGGAAGAACTGGAACGAATATGACTACAGTAGCTAGTTAAAAACAAATACAACTCCTGTCCTACAGTACCATAGTCATTAAACATTCATCGTTTTAATTTATTGGCAAAGTGTCTTCTTGTGGAAGAACTTGAACGAATATGACTACAGTAGCTAGTTGAAAACAAATATAAATTTAACTCCTATCCTACAATACCATAGTCATTTAAACATTCATCATTTTAGTCTGTTGGAAGAGTGTCTTCTTATGGAAGAACTAGAATGAGTACGACCACAGTATATAAAACACAACAACTACTAATTCAATATGCAGAACGTAAAGACAGCTAGGAAAAACTTATCTAGTTTACGCAAAAGAAATCCGTTCAAGGGGCAGGGGCCCTCTACCACTTGACGGCATTCAACTTCAAAATTAAATCACGCCTTCAAGATAATTTTATCTGCTCCATTAACGATGGAATAGTTTGAACACAATGCTCTGTGTCTTCAAAGACGTAACACAGAGTTTTCACAAAATCTAGCAGCAAATCTAATACAAAATTTCTAACTAAGCTCTCGGCCTACTCAAGAGTTTATAAAGTAAATGCAAGTAACAATAATTACAATAATTTAGGAATGATGTCTTCCTAATCCAAATAATCTTAGGAGTCTTTGAGGTGGCTGCGTAAAAGAGAAAAGACACCTGGACTGTGACAGTCCTAGTAGGAGTCTTCCTTCACAAATGTGTTCACACGTGCATAACCGTACCCAGAATCTATTTCCTCTTCCATGACGAGCAACACACCATGTAGGCACGACGTGGATCATGCCCATATGCGTTTTTCCTCAAGTGGCCACCTGGAACATGCTCAAACATAAAGGTAGCTGCAGAATCGCCGATTAGCTACGGAATGCATGCATTCTGCAGCTAGTTCCGGTCAAAATGCTTAACAATGGCAACAATCACAAAATTCAACAAGTCAGTTATGTAAACCATTCTAGAAGTAATTCTAACTATTTTTATTGAATTGGGTTTAAAATGGAAATGGACAAGGGAAAAATGAGGTAAAATGAGGTGAAGGAGAAGCACAAATTTGGGCTTTCAGATGATGCTTAGTGCAAACACACAACTGAAACGTTCAAGATCACGGTCATGCTTAAGACATCATAAGGATTTTTTGGAAGAGTTTCTTCTTTTGGAAGAGTGCTTAGAATAAGTATAACTGTGATGGTGAACAAAAGAAATTACAATTAAATCCTACAACACTATAGCCATTTCCCATTCATTATCTTGATATTTTGGAAGAGCTTCTTCTTTTGGAAGATTTTTTAGAACGAGTATAACTATAGTGGCTAATGAAAACAACTACGAATTCAAACTTCAAAAACGTAAAGGCAACTAAGATACTTATCTAAATTACGCAAGTAAAACCGTGCAGGAGGCAGGGGCCCTCTACCACCAGACGAAATCTAACTCCAAATCAAATCAACGCTTTCAAAACAATATTGTCTTCTTCATTAAAGGAGAAATAAATTGAATAGAGTAATCTGAGTCTTCAGAAATGTAGCACAGAATCTAATCAAAATCTAGAGAAAAATCTAGCCTAGCTCTCGGTTTCCCAAGTGTTTTTATAACAAATATACATAACAGAACTTGCAACAATTCGAGGATCATTGTCTTTCCTTATCGAAATCACATTAGGACTCTTGAAGATGGAAACATAAAGAGAAAAAGGACATCTGGACTAAGACAGTCCTATTAGAAGTCTGCCTTCCTAAATGTGTTCCCACGTACCAAAACCATATCCAGAATTCGGTTTTTCCTTCATGGTGAGCAATGAACAATGTAGACATGACGTGGAATATACCCATATGCGGTTTTTCTTGAGAGGCCACCTGGAACATACCCAAACGTGAAGACAGCTGCAGAATTTCCGGTTAGCTACGAAATGTCTGCATTCTGCAGCTAGTTCCGGTCAAAATGCATTACAATGACAAAAATCACAAAACTTAGCAAGTCAGTCATGTTAATCATTCTAAAAGTAATTTTAACTAAATTCATTGATCAATTGGGTCTGGGATAACAATGGACAAAGGAAAATGAGGTAAAGTAAGATGAAAGAAAGCATAATCTTGAGGCTCAACATACCCCCACTGCTGACTTCGTGCATGTCCTCATGCAACTTATTCCATAAACTCAGAGGCTTCTGAAAGAACATCTAATCCTCTCCTTCTCCTTTGCCTGGAAGCTAAAGATCTTCTAGGTTTTCTAATGACAAGTTTGAACCTTAAGTTGGTAAGTGCCCTGATTAGCTTCTTGTTCCTCTTTTTCAACTTTTCATTAGCGTTTTCCACTTTGTCCATATGTAGAGATAAGGTTGAGTTCATATTGGTTTTGAGTTTGACTTGTTCCTTCAGAATATCATTCTCATTTTTGATGTGTCTATTAAGTATTTCCAGGTCATACCTATCCCTTCTTAACATATCTATTTCGGACAGTGGAGGACTAGGGGTTCTCTCTCTACTCTCTGAAGCTTTCCTTTCCAAAGTTTCAACATAATCATAAACTTCTTGCTGAGCAGGGTCAATTTCAGGGGTTCCTTCATTAAAATCCTCTTCAACATCTTCTTCAATAGATGTTTCCTCATCTTCTATATTTATCACCCCTGTTTGTTTGATCTAAGTTTTCCTTAGTTTCCCCTTTAGTCTATGGCTTCTTCTCGGCTGGGAAGATCCCTCTCCTCTTTCTGTGGCAGATTTTCTGATTACCTTCTCTTTCTTAAGTTGTCTCTTAATTTGAGTCAACTTCTCTGAGATTATTTCCTCACTACTTTCCTGGATTGTTTTGTCAATTTCAATTTTAGAAGCTCTCCATTTTCTGCTTCTCCTTGTAGGCTGTTGTTCAGGTGAGGGCTCTTTTGGCTCTTCAAAATGATTTCTTATCAAGAAATTATCCCAAGTATCATTTGTTTTGGCTAAATGGTGTTCAATTAAAATCTTAACCAAGCCATGATGGTATAGAGTTGTCTCTAAGAATTGGACCCTTCTTTGAACATAAGAAGCCATCTTTTTCAAACTTTGAAGCAAGAAATAGGGTAAGTTTAACTCTTCCTCCAGAAAATGCATTATCAGTCTAATATGGTAAACATAAAATGTGCCATATCTACCTTCACATGTAATAAATTTTTGCAGAATAAGCAGTATGTTTCTCCATTTATTTTTCAATGCAGAACTTGGAATTCCCTTCTTAAACACAGTGACATCCATACCTGGTGATTTTAGAATTTGCTTCCAGGATTCATTATGGAATTCTCTGTTTTTGAACCATCTCTCTCCATTTCTAAGTAATCCTGTAGCTTCTGCAACGAAAACTTCAGTGACAGTGAATTTAACATCTCCCACTTCAACCTCAGCTCCTCTAAATGACCTTGCAAATGTTTTAGTGACTTCTTTGTGGAAGCCATTAAATTTCTCAAGAAATTGTAGCCATCCTACCTGTTGCAACATTTCTTTACATTGAGGGTATCCTTCCAGGTATTTTGTACCCATTGGTTCGGTTCTTACAATAAGGCCCATAATTGCTTCTTCAATGTTCAGATTAATACTCTTTCTGCCCACGGAAACAATAAATTCCACCTTCGAATTGATATACCTCTGGTTCTCGGTGACAATGGCTTCAAACTTCGGACTGATATGCCTCTGGTTGACAGTGACAATGGCTTCAAATTCCACACTGCTATACCTCTGTCTCTCAGTGACAAATGGCTTCAAATTCCACACTGCTATACCTCTGCGTTTACAGTGATAATGCTCAATCTATGCTCACAGCGATAGTGCTTTGATATTCAAACTGATATACCCTTTGCTCTGCTCACGGTGATAGGGATATCTCTGTTTTGCGGAATGAAGTGATGAAGGGCTGGCTACAGAATGGAGTGATGGAAGTAGTTACGGAATGAGTTAATGGAGTGAGGTGGAGAAAACGAATTAATGAGTGAAAAGACGGCGGAGATTTTTACAACGGAAAAGAAAATCATCATTGAATGATTTGGTTGGGTGACGTGAGGAAATCAAACACTTCAGCCTTTTTTAACCGCTTAAATGATGTCGGGTATAGAATTTGAAATGAGAGATTTTTATCCAAAGTTTGTGGAGGGTATATTGGTCATGATCAATAAAAATAATCAAAACAACCTTTTCGAATGATTCATAACTAAAACTATGCTAAACTTTATGAAATTCCATTATAATCAAAACTTGTTACCTCTGCTTTTCATTTTCTTTTTGTGGTCTTTGTCTTCTTTGTTCTACTTTGGAAGAGTCTTCATAATCCTTCTTGATTCTTCTTATTCATGTATATACTGGATCATCTTTTTGCAATTCAAATGTCTGCTGATTAGTGCCTTCAGGATTTGTAGCTGCGGAATGACTGACTGGCTGCGGAAAGTCTGATCAACTGCAGAATGTCTGTTAAGCTGCAGAATGTACCTGTAGAGTATTTCAATCATGGAATGGAGTGGTTTGGGATATAAGTGAGATGTTATATGAATGAAGATGGATGATGAAATGGAATGAATTCAATTTATGAAATGAAGTGGAAGAATATAAAAACTGCCCTGCAATCCATGACATGTTTACTCATTTGCAGCAAGACATCAAACTTTAAATTTTGACATGGAAATGAGGTGGATGGAGTATGGAATGAGATGAATGATATATGGAATGAAGTGAAGTATGAATGAATAAATGAAATGGAGTATGGATGGATAAGTGAATGGAATGAAATGAAATGAAATGGATCATAAGTATAATGGATCTGAACTTATGATTTTGTAACAGTTGCTTGGAAAAACAAAATGGGAAAAGTTAGACTGTCAGAAAAACTCTGATTTTCACCCTATCTTTTCTGTATAAACATGCCAATCAATGATTGGTTTTCATGTTTATACCTTTATTTTTATTTTTATTTTTTTTATTTTTATTTTTATATTTTTTATATTTTTTATTTTTTTCAAAACAAATGCTTCAGAAAATTCAATCAAGTTGATGAAGAAGAAAGATTCTTCTTCATTAACTTCACATCACTTCTTTCTTGGAACTTCTTGACAAATTCTCCTCTTGAGAGTGGTTTGTGATACAGCTTCAGTCTATGACCATTCACAAGAAAAGTGCCCTCTTCTTCATCTATAGTTCTGATTTTTACTGCCCCATTATCAAAAAATTTAACAATTTCATATGGCCCAAGCCAATGTGTTTGAAATTTACCTTGAAAATCCTTGAATTTTGAATCAAACAAGAGAGCCCAGTCACCTTATTTGAATTTCTTCTCTTTGATGTACTTGTCATGCCATCTAGTCCTTTGCTGTTGGACTAGACTTGTTTTCTGAACTGCATCTTGTCTGATCTCATCCAATTCATTAATCTGCTCCAGTCTATGCTTTTGTGCCTCAGTTAAATCAAGTCCTAGCTGAACTGCCATTTTGAAAGTCTGAATCTGGAACTCTATGGGGAACAAAACTTGCTTTCCATAAACAAGCTCATAAGGAGTATGGCCTGTTGTGTTTCTCCATGTAGTTCTATAGGCCCACAAGGCTTCAGGAAGCCTATCTACCCAATCTCTTCTATGTAAATGAGCAGTCTTTGTTAGGATTCCTTCAATGACCTTATTAGTAGATTCCACTTGACCATTTGCTTGTGGATGATAAGGAGTAGATTTTCTATGCCTGATTTTGTACCTCTCCATCATTTGCTCCACTAGCCTTGATGTAAATTGAGCTCCTTGATCTGTAAAAATTTCCCTTCGGACACCAAAACGAGTAAAAATATCCTCAAAAAGAAATGTAACTACAGATGCTTCATTAGCAACAATTAATGGCTTGACTTCTACCCATTTAGTAACATAATCAGTGCAAACTAATATATATCTCTTTTGTCTTGATGGAGGACTAATAGGTCCTACAAAATCCAAAGCCCATTTTTCAAAAGGTTCAATATGTACCTGAGGTTGTAATGGCATCTCACCTGAAGGAGAAGGTTTCCCTACCCTTTGGCAACTGTCACACCCTTTGACATACTCTTTAGCATCTTTAAACAAGGATGGCCAATAATATCCTAAATTAAGGATCTTATAGGCTGTCCTCTTATCTGCAAAGTGTCCACCACAAGGTTCATCATGACATGCCTTGAGAATCTCAGGCATCTCATCTTCACGAACACACCTTCTAATGATCAAATTTGGACCTGTCTTGTACAACTCATTAGTGACCCATGAATAATTTGCACTATCATTAATGATTTTTCTTTTATCCCTTGCATTCATAATTGAAGGAAATTTTCCTGAAACTAAATAATTAGCAATATCGGCAAACCATGGAGTTTGAGTAGAGATTGCAAAAAGATATTCATCAGGAAATTGATCTTCAACCGGAGTGTCATCTTTGATATTTTGGAGTCTAGATAGGAAATCAGCTACTGTGTTTTGTTTTCCAGGCCTATCTAGAATAGTAATGTTGAATTCTTGTAAGAGTAACAACCATCTTATAACTCTGCCATTAATGATTGATTTGTTCATTAGGTATCTAATTGCAGAATGATCAGTGTGAATAAAAGTGTCATAGCCTGTTATATAGTGTCTAAATTTGTTTATGGCATGAACAACGGCTAAAAACTCTTTTTCAGTTACAGTATAGTTTAACTCTGCAGGAGTCAAATTTTTACTGGTATAATAGATGGCATAGGGAATCAAGTCTTTCTGCCCCAATACTGCTCCTAGAGCTGTATCGGAGGCATCTGTGGAGATATGAAAAGGTAACTTCCAGTTAGGTCCCCTTAATATAGGTGCTTCAGAAATTTTTGTTTTTAGGGACTCAAAGGCTAACTGGCAATCAGAAGTCCATTTGAATTCACAATCTTTGGTGAGTAATTTGAAGAGTGGAGATGCTATTTTGGTCAAGTTTTCTATAAATCTCCGATAATATCCTGTAAATCCTAGAAAACTTCTAACATCTCTTTGACAAATTGGAATAGATAAGTTAGAGATGACTTCAAATTTAGACTCATCAACTCTAATCCCATCCCCTGAAATGTGATGCCCTAAAACAATACCTTCAGTAAACATCATAAAACATTTTTCATGACTAAGTGAAAGATTTGCTTCCTAACATCTCTTTAAGACTTTCTCCAAGTTTTCTAAAGCTTCTTCAAATGAGTTTCCATAAACTGTGAAATCATCCATGTACACCTCTACACAATCATGTATTAGATCTGAAAAAATTCCTAATACTACCCTTTGGAATGTTGCAGGTGCATTGCATAATCCAAATGGCAATACTCGGTAAGCATAGGTACCCCAAGGATAGGTAAATGTGGTTTTATCTTGATCTTCAAGTGCTACTTGGATTTGATTGTAACCACTAAACCCATCTAATAATGAGAAGTACTTTTTGCCAGCTAATGTATCTAACACTTGATCTATGAAAGGTAAGGGAAAATGGTCTTTAAGAGTAGCTTTGTTTAGTTCTCGGTAGTCAACACATACCCTCCATTTTCCATTTTTCTTTGGTACAATTACCAAAGGAGAAACCCACTGACTATCTGAAATAGGATAGATGAAATTAACATTTAACAATTTTTGCAATTCTTCTTTAACAATTTCCCTAAGATTTGGATTAATCCGTCTTTGAGGTTGTTTGATTGGTTTGCAATTTTCCTCTATATAGATGTGATGAGTGCAAGTCTTGGGACTTATCCCTTTCATGTCAGTGTATTCCCATGCATATGCAGAATAATGTCTCTGTAATACTTTGACTAACTCTTCTTGTTGAGATTTTTCTGAGTTCATACATTTTTATGTTCAAAGTTCGCACGGAAAATCTCCCTTGTGAAAGTTTCTTAAATTTATCCATAGAATGAAGAGACATGCGCGAATGACAAACTCAATATTGGATCCGTTTTGTTAGAAATGATTCATGTTTGTGTTCTGGAGAGGATTCAAAGTTTTCTAGAGTATTCGAAATTTGATTATCTTCACTAATTTGAAATTGTGAAGAGAAGAGGTTGTAAATCTTCTTCATCCTCTATCCATTGAGTGTCATCTAGATGCAGCAATTGTCTACAGCTAGAGGATAGAAAGTGAATTTCTTAGTTTGTGATTTATCGAGAGATGTACATATCACCGGATCTACAACTAATAAAAGCATCAGCTGTAGCCAACCAAGGTCTTCCTAATATAACAGGATGGCCTCCTAGATTATTCTTAGGACTTAGGATCACGAAATCCACAGGGTACTCTCAAGAATATAGGGACACTGGAATGTCTTCTATTACCCCATCTGGTTTGATCACAGATCTGTCTGCTAATTGTAATAGTGTGGGTGTAAAGAGAAGATTAGGAAGTTTCAGTTTATCCATGATTTGTCTACTCATGATATTGATTGCTGATCCTAAATCAATGAGTGTGTTTTGGATTTCAATTCCATTGATGTGAATTTTGACAACTAGATTTCCTGGGTCAAGATACTTTGGAATAGCAATCTTGCCCATCATAATGTCTGCTATTTTTCCTGCCAGTTGAATTTTCTTTGTTTCTCTTATTCTTTTTCTTGTTTTCTTCATGCTCAACTCCTTTATTGTTTTGGCTAAAATTGGAATTTCCTTGATGGTTTGTAATAATGGAATTTTAATGCAAACATTTCTCAGCTCATCTAGGAAATCATAATTAGGCACCATAATTTGTTTTTCTACACCTCTATCAATTTGTAATATTTCCGGAAAGGGAGGTATAAAAGTAGATGTAGATGGTTTCTCTAATACAAGAGTTGAATTTATCAGATCTTTTTGCTTTAATTTTTCAGTGTTTGGGTCTTGAAAGGATGTGTCTTCCTCAAGACTTTTATTCACCCGTAGAGAGTCTTCCTCAGAGTTATCTTGTTCTTGTATGATCACAAAAGGTTTTCTCTTTTCAAATATTCTTCCAGACCTAATTTGAACATCACTAAGGTCTAGAGGAGTAATTAAATAAGTTGGAAACTGTTGGCCTTCTATCATGTATGTGTTCTGAGGATTTTTATTATTGGGGTTTGGTATGGGTTGAGCAGGCAATTGATTTGATTTTTGAGGGAATGGTAATGAAAGTGGTTGATTTTGATGTGGTTGGTTCTGATAGTGTTGTTGAGGATTTTGTTGAAAATTTTGTTGAAGATTTTGAGGGAAATTTTGTTGAGGATTTTGAGGATAAAAATGTGGATATGGTGGATAGGATGGTGGATACTGATAATATGGAGAGTATCTTCCATAGGGACTTTTTGATCCTTGTGCCCAAGCTTGAGATTGATTTTGAAATTGGGGCCAAGGTTGCTGCCAAGAATTCCAAGGTGGAGGTTGATTATACATTTGATCATGGAATCCTTGTGTTTGAGGTCCTTGCCAAGGTCTTCTAGATACAAAATTGAGAGACTCTGTGGAATCTGTAAGAGTTTCCTCCTAAAAGACAGGTTTGAGACCGGGAAGAGAAGGACAATTCTTGGTTTCATGTTTTTCAGAACAAATAACACAGGTTTCTACAACTTTTACATCCAAAGGACACTCTCTCAAGGCATGTTTCTTTCTACATTTGGGACAAAAGATTGCCAAGGCATCAGATTCAGCCTTTTTCTTGTTTTGTATCTTAAGGGTGTCTATTTGTTCACTAAGACTCCCTAAGATGTCAAATTTAAAATCATCAAGCATGTGTCCTATTTCTGATCTACTTACTGTCCCAGAAGCAGACTTACTTGCCCTTGCAAGAGCAGGATCTCTTAGACCTTTGACAGTTTTAGATTTCCCTCTTGAAAGGTTGATACATAACTCAGATATTTCAGGTAATGTGAGCTGTGATATATCCCCTTTTCCCATCATGTTAAGGATATCCAACCATTCATCCCTAATTGTTTTCAACAAAAGAGCTTTTAAGGTGTCTTGATCTAGGTTTTCCATTTTTGCTCTTTTGATGTTGTAATGAAATCTCTCCAACAAGTCTTCCAAGTTTTCATCTTCTTTTTGTAACATCTTAAACACTTCTTCCTTATGATTAACCGGCATACAATAATCCAGATACCTCTCTAGAAATGCTTGTTTCATGTCTTCCCATGTCCTAATAGAACTGTTAATCAAACTCATAAACCATTTCAATCCTGCTCCTTTCAAGGTTGAAGGGAATAATTTCAGTTTTTGAGCATCTTGTAAGTAGTCATAAGTTCTACACATAACTTCAAATTCAAATAAGAAGGTTTCAGGATCTTCAGTTTTAAGTCCATAGAAGTTTGGAAGGACAGAGGGTGAAATGTTTTTCATGGTTGTATTGGTTTCTTCATCAATTATAGGGAACCCAAAAGAGCTTCCTATTTCTCTTCTACCTCTTCCTCCATCTGCACCTCTACCTCCTTCTTCTCTACCTCCTTCTCCTCTACCTCTACCTCTACCTCCAAATAGTGTGTGTTCTCCATTAAAGACTCCTCCTCCTCCTTCTTCTGCCATGGTTGACTCTCCTGTGGAAGTGGAAAGGTTTGTGTCCCTAACAGGAGTCTTTAAATCTTCTTCTATGGCAGGTTTAGTGGATGAAGTGGAAGGTTTCTCTAATGGAATAGTTGACCTTAGATCTTCTAGAAGTCCAGGATCAGTAAAGGATGGAATGTGGGTCTGAGTTGAAGGTGTACTAGCTCTGGATCTAGATGAAACAAGTGGTGTTCTAGAAATCAAACTTCTGCTTCTGCTGCTTATAAATATTCCCCTTGAATCTGTGTATCTACGCATATAATTGTTTTTGGATGCTAACAAACAAAGGTTACCTAGTTTTCACTTCCCCGGCAACGGCGCCAAAATGTTTGGTCTCAACCTAGTCTCCTAAATTGAGTTCATTTAATTGTCAACCAGGGTTGGTAAACTCTGCTGAAGTGAAGTGCACTATATGTGCCTAGGTATTTGTCTCTTAATGCGTTGTGTTTAGTGTTTTATGATGTTTTGGTATTTTGTGATGATTTATGATGTTTTTTATCTTTTGGTGGTTTTATGTTCACAAGGAAAATGACTAGAAAGCTAGTGGAAAGAAGCTAATGATTAAAAACAGAGTGAAGCCTAATTTTTTGATGACAAATGACAAATGAAAATGCAAATACTGAAACAGAATAAAATCTAAACTATGACTAAGCAGAAACAAAGCTTGATAATGACTTTTAAGCAAATGATTCAAAACATAAACTCAACTTGTCCAATTCTTTCATCAAAGGTATTTTGGGAGAGTTTGAGAAATGGTCAGCTAAGTATACAAATTCTCCTAATCTAAACAATTAAACCATTAGCCTATAATGAGACAATATTTTATCCATGATTAAAGATTTGTAAACACATATTTGGAGAAAAATATTGTTGACATCATAGGATCTTCTACTCTAAGACTAGTTCCTAACTCTATTCTGCAACTCAGTTTTATACCACTACACTCCACTCAAAGGTTATAGATTTTTTAGAATAGTCTTTTGAGGAAATGTTTGTTTGTGAGATCATAAGGAAGTTGCAAAAGTACTTCAGGCCTTGAAATGATACTATCTTCTGTTCATATGGTTATGAATCAATTATAGATTTGGAACAAGAAGAGGTTTGTAAATAATGAAGGTTGTTTTGTTAAGTTTAACAAATTAAGTAATCTAATATGCAGTGGATGAAAACTAAATGTGGAGTGTAAATGCAATGAGTTAAGCTAAAACTGAACTTAAAATTTCACTAGTCTAAAACAGTGCTGAACTAACAAGTCATTATCAAACTCAAAACAAATAACAGAGCATGAGTTAAATGCAATTAGACTCCGGAGTATCCTAACTAAGCTATCATGCATTATTCTATGGAATTATACAGTCTATTTTGTCCATCATGATTGGTATTTTGGAAGAGTTTCTTAGAACAATCCTAACTATACAATTCAGTGCAAATGCAAACATAAAGACTGAAAGCAATTAAAAACTAAGATATCATAGCTATCTCCTACCCATCATTATGATATTTTGGAAGAGCGTTTTAAGAGCAAGAACAGCTATGGTACTTAGTGCAAACACACAACTGAAACTTTCAAGATCACAGTCATGCTTAAGACATCATAAGGATTTTTTGGAAGAGTTTATTCTTTTGGAAGAGTGCTTAGAATAAGTATAACTGTGATGGTGAACAAAAGAAATTACAATTAAATCCTACAACACTATAGCCATTTCCCATTCATTATCTTGATCTTTTGGAAGAGCTTCTTCTTTTGGAGGAGTTTTTAGAACGAGTATAACTATAGTGGCTAATGAAAACAACTACGAATTCAAACTTCAAAAACATAAAGGCAACTAAGATACTTATCTAAATTACGCAAGTAAAACCGTGCAGGAGGCAGGGGCCCTCTACCACCAGACGGAATCTAACTCCAAATCAAATCAATGCTTTCAAAACAATACTGTCTTCTTCATTAAAGGAGAAACAACTTGAACAGATTAATCTGCATCTTCAGAAATGTAGCACTGAATCTAAGAAAAATCTAGAGCAAAATCTAGCCTAGCTCTTGGTTTCCCAAGTGTTTTTATAACAAATATACATAACAGAACTTGCAACAATTCGAGGATCATTGTCTTTCCTTATCGAAATCACATTAGGACTCTTGAAGATGGAAACGTAAAGAGAAAAAGGACATCTGGACTAAGACAGTCCTATTAGAAGTCTGCCTTCCTAAATGTGTTCCCACGTACCAAAACCATATCCAGAATTCAGTTTTTCCTTCATGGTGAGCAGCGAACAATGTAGACATGACGTGGAATATACCCATATGCGGTTTTTCTTGAGAGGCCACCTGGAACATGCCTAAATGTGAAGACAACTGCAGAATTGCTGGTTAGCTACGGAATGTCTGCATTCTGCAGCTAGTTCCGGTCAAAATGCATTACAATGACAAAAATCACAAAACTTAGCAAGTCAGTCATGTTAATCATTCTAAAAGTAATTTTAACTAAATTCATTGATCAATTGGGTCTGGGATAACAATGGAAAAAGGAAAATGAGGTAAAGTAAGGTGAAAGAAAGCACAATCTTGAGGCTCAACACCTTCCTGAACCATAAAACAGCTGGTAAAACCAGGAGGATAGGGATTCGAGTTTAGAATCTTTATCAATTGCAGGTAGATGGTTGTGCTGCAATGGAAGGAAAATCAGAAGGAGTGGTGAGCCGAGATGAGGGCGAATTGTGGCACAGGATATTGGGCCATCTTCACCATGGCGCTTTGAAAATTTTGCAGCAGATTTCTACCGGGATTTCCAAAGGTACACTCGCACAGTCAGATCAGTGCAAGGGATGTACTTTTGGAAAATTTGTGAAGACCACTTTTCATGAGAAGGATAGTCGTGCTTCGATGATCCTTGAGAGATTCACACAGACGTGTGTGGACCTTTCTCGGTTGCTTCAACAGCAAAGCACAGGTATTATGTGATATTTGTTGATGACTTTTCTTGTAAGTGTTGGATCTTCTTCATGCAGAAGAAGAGCGAGACATACTCAAATTTCTGTGAGTTCAAGGCGCTAGTTGAGATATATTCGGGGAAGCAAGTGAAATCTCTCTGGAGCGATAATGGTGGTGAATACATCTCTGGCGAATTCAAAGATTTCTGTAGAAAAGAAGGAATTCAAAGAGAACTCATAGTGCCTCAAAAACCACAACAAAATGGGGTCACTGAGATGAAGAATAGAACAATTGTGGGTGTTGCATGGGCAATGTTGCATGATCATGGCCTTCCCATACACTTGTGTGCTGAGGCATGCAACACTACGGTTTATGTGCAAAACCATTGTCCTCATAGAGTACTTGGCATGAGTACACCTGAAGAGGCGTTTTCTGGTAAGAAGCCTGATATTTCTCATTTGAAGATTTTTAGCTCACCTTTTTACATTCATGTGACGAAGGATGCTAGGAAGAAGCTGGAGCCGACCGCAGAGGTTGGGATATTTGTGGGGTACACAGAAACACCCCACAATTATTGTGTGTATTTTCTAGACAGTCGGATGACTATCGTGCAACGGGATATCAAATTTCAAGAGGAGAAAGCCATGAAGTTGTTGCTTGAGAGGGAGCTACACTTGCATGTAGAGGAGGAGCTACTTGTTCCTAAAGATGAGCCTCAAGATGTGGATCAGCCACAAGAGGAGGTTCATGGTGTGGAAGAAACCACTCATGCAGCGCCAAACATCAGAGGGTAGAAGTGCACTACAGAAGATGAGCGACTGAATCTTGATGCAGTGCAGAATGTAGGAGTTCCTACATCACAACGCAGACAGAGACAGACACCTGACCAATTTAATGGATACATGGCTCTGATGAGAAAGTGTATCGTGATGGAGCCATCCTCTTTCGAGGAAGCTGTGGAGGATCTCGCATGGGTAGATGCCATGGTGGAAGAGTATGATTTGATTGTCAAAAATAGTGCATGGGAGATTGTCCCAAGGCTGGAAGGGAGATTAGTGGTAGGTTTGAGATGGATCTACAAAGTGAAGCAAGTTTCTGATGGGAGCATTTAGAAGTATAAGGTAATATTTGTTGCTCAGGTCTTCTCATAGATCGAGGGGATCGACTATGAAGAAACCTTTGTACTTGTCGCAAGGTATTCTTCCATACGGACCATCCTTGCTCTCTCAGCGCAGATGTGTTGGCACATTCATCAGATGGATATGAAGACTGTGTTCCTCAACGGAATCATTGAGGAGGATGTGTACATTGAGAAGCCTGAAGGATTCAAAATCTTCAGCAGTGAGTCACATGTGTGCAGGCTCAAAAGAGCGTTGTATGGGCTGAAACAAGCACCACGTGCTTGGTACACATGGATATACAGTTATTTCACCGGACTTAGTTTTGCCAAGAGTGAGGCGGATCCAAACCTATACCAGATTGTGGTGGAGGGTAAGATTTTGATAATTCTGCTTTATATAGATTATTTAATACTAACGGGTGATGAACTGTTGATAAACTTATGTAAGGCAGATCTTGCAAAGGAATTCGAGATGAAGGACTTGGGCCTCCTTCATTATTTCCTAGGATTGGAAATTTGGCATTGGAAAGGTGAATTGTTTGTGTCTCAAGGAAAGTAGGCCCAGGAGATACTGGAGAAGTTTCGCATGCAAGGCTTCAAGCCTATCGACACTCCTCTTGCTGGTGGTTGGAGGAAGGAGGATGTTACATCGGTAGAGGTAGTGGATGCCACTGTTTATCGACAGTTGGTTGGTTCGCTCATGTATTTAGTCACTACAAGACCAGACATATGCTATGCGGTGAACCAGCTTTCACAAGAGATGGTTAAGCCTACCAAGATCTTTTGGAAGATAGGCAAGCATGTCCTGAGGTATCTCAGGGGCACATCTGAGTATGGATTGTGGTACAGACTGTCAGATGAGGTGAAGCTGCATGGCTTCATGGATGCAGATTGGGCAGGAAGCCCAACGGACATAAAGGGCACATTTGGAGGGATTTTCAATATCATATCTATAGCAGTTTCTTGGTACAGAAGGAAACAAAGATCCATGGAACTCAGTTCAACGGATTCTGAGTACATGGTAGAAAGTTTGGCTGCATGCGAGGCTATATGGATGAGGAAGATCCTGGTCAGTTTGTTAGGTTCTCATTTAGATCCTACTATGATATATTGTGATAATCAGATTTGCATTAAACTCTCAGTTAATCCAGTATTTCATGATAGATCTAAAAATATTGACATCCAGTACCATCATATCATATATTCTGTGCAGCGGAGGATCATGTTGCTTTCTTACATTCCTACGGAAGATCAGGATGTAGATATTCTGACGAAGGCGCTCACCAGGGGAAAATTCGAATACCATAGAGACAAGATCGGGGTGGCAGATAATCCTTATCTTGTTGAGAGGGAGTGTTGAGATTCAACAAGATGATGAGCTTAGTGAAAAGAGTCACCTTCACTAAGTGGGCCCACAGGATATTTTTGGCACAAAGTCTATTTTTAGACTATGTCTATTTTTAGACATGTCAATCATATTCTATGAGTTGCAGGACGCTATTTGTGGATGGTTGGTCAAGTTGGAAAAATAGATGGACTTCTATTTTTAGACATTTTGGGCGAAGTCTATTTTTAGACTGCCAATCTAAAAATAAACATGTTGGATATTATTAGCTTTTAATAATATTTGGACTCTAAACATTATCTTATTCTCTTGGAGCACTAACATTCAGTTAACAGATTTTTCAGATCAGCTAGCTGAAGGAATTACGCAATTCCTAGAGCTACTGGTGGTTCATGCATGGAGGACTTTAGTTAGAACTCAAGTGGCAGAGTTTGGTGGAGTTGGAGAAGTAGTCGGTGGAGTTGGTTTCTAGTTTAACTACACTTGTGGAGTTAAACTCAGTTGAACTGATTGTGTCTATTTCTAACTAATTGATACTTTCAGTGGAGTTGAGTGAATTAATTAGTTAAATTAATTCACTAAAAAATAACTCATTATTTAACTAGATAGAGACAACAGTTAACTGCAGTGCACAACAGATTAGTGGAGACTCAGTGGAGAGATTGGTGAAAGAGAAAGTGTGACTATCAGTCGTGACTATAGTGTTGCATTGTATACACCACACATTCATTGGAGATGCCATTGAGGATTACGTGAGAAATTCGAACTCATCCAGAGTCATTCTTCAGCAGGGATTGCGTAGTAGAGGTAGGCTATTAGGAGGGAAAAAATCAGTGCAAATTTTTGCTGATTTTTCCTGATTAGTGTGTAGCGATTGTATTCTACTGAGACCTTGATATGATCATCTTTGTATGAGGATTGTTACATGATCTCTATGACGTACATTATATACATATAGTTGGGGTTTTCATCTTCAGGCTTTCCCATTAAACAACTGTGTTAATGTGTGTGAATTTTTATTGTTTCATGTGTGCATTACAATCTTGATTTAATTTACGCAAATGATCAATGGTGGAATGGTGGAATAGATTATGTATTTTTCATTAAGTTAAAATAGTGTGAGATCAGGAGAATATTGGACATATAACACATAAGTTATATAATTTCTACACCATGTGGCATTGTGTTCCAAGTGATAATGCATGTCAATGCATCTAACCAAGGTGTTCTAGGGAATGTTAGGGACTACATGCATGCCAACACATGCTAGGAGAGTTCTATGTTGTGCTAGCACATGCCACCATGTGCTTGGTGTCAGTGTCATGACAAGGTGTTCTAGGTAAAAAGATGTTCCAAGACATGTGAGGTGCTAAGAAATGTTAGTGTGTGCCAAATCATTAATTTAAGGTGTGCCTAGATTGTTGAGGAGTGTTAGGTATTTCTCATTAATATAATTGATAGAGTTTTATTAAGTATTAAATAATATATTTCCTACAAAAACTAGTGGAACTTTATCTAAAGGGAATTTTCTATATAATAAAATTAATAGATATGAATCATGTGTTGGTTCATAGGAAAAATCTACTCGACTAGTCATTACTTGAGGGAAATGATACACACTAATTACTTCTTAACAAATTGACTGACTCTAACCACTATGGCATTGGACATATTATAAAAAATACTCCACAATAATGGTTTTAAATTGTTATCTTTTGAAAAAAAATATATTAGCAGGCACATAGCGTCATCAAAAACTCATTGAATGAGCAATGATGATGAACATTTTTTGACCGTCACCAAAAGTAAAAAAAAGAGCATTGGTGAGGGTCATTAAAAGTTAATCACTAGAAGTGTCACAAAATAGAGGATTAGTGATGGGACTTTAGTGACCATCACCAAAAGTGTCATTGAAAATGGCTTTGGTGACGAACCTTAAAGGACCATCACTATATACACTTACAACAATGCTTTTTTAAGGACTGTAACCATATGTGACATTGGTGAGGGACCTTAAAGGTCTGTCACAAGAATGACCGTCACCAATGTCCTTTTTTCTTGTAGTGATAGGGAGTTAGTCCTTAACCTCCATAGTTTTAGGTTTGGTTAGAGAGATTAGTGTGATCAATTCCTATCATGTTGGATTTGACCCCTGAGAGGGGGGAATCTAGTTTTTGATTTATATGTAGCTTTCTTGAAGTTAGATTCAAGGTTGGACATCAGTTAATCAAAGGCTTGGAGCTAGTGTACACTATATCTTTGCACAAATATAAAGACAATTGTAGCTATTATCTTGGGATTCTTGTGGTATGCTTTAGTGATAATGTTTTTCCTTTGTCATTTCATTATATTGAATATTGTTTTCTCCTTATTAACATTATATTTCTTTCATGTGATTATTTCATGAGGTTTTAAACAAACGTCATAGTTTATATGCTCTGTTTTAATGATATTTTCATGTTTATGTCTTATTTCTTCCGATAAATGAACTCATGATCTCTATTTCAACCCCATACGACAATGACAACTCAGATCTATTATTGAAACATACCTACCTTGTCCCATTGTATCCCTGTAACTGAATCATTTGAAACATTCACCTACTTCCCTAGACCTTTGAGCCTGATCCAAAAAACCCTAAAAATCAAACCTTAAGTGAGTTGAATAACTAGCCTAAGATATATTTCCTCTCTATTCACTTCATTGGTTGTGAGATTGCAGAGAGAGCCCTCTCTCATTTGGTAGGGATATCTACCAAGTCGAAGGTGGTTTGAGGTTACCTCCTTTGGTCTCCTTTCTCAGCCTTAGGACACTGTGGAGGACAACATATCTAATGCAACGAATATAGAACTATTTTTCTGAAAACTTGGACCTATTTGACCAAGGATTTTTAAACAAATTTACTTTAAATACAAAGCCTAATTCGAGATTCAAAGTTCTTATATGCCTCAAAACATTAACCAAGAACATAAAAATTAATTACATAAATTTTAGAGATGAATTTCTCAGTCAAAAGGTTGATTGTGTGCAAGTGTATCATCAGCCCTACAGAACCTCTTAGTCCAGCAAAAGCACATCAAAAAACCACAACGAGTTGATGGTTGATATGGTTCCAAACCCTTTCTGAACTACTCAATCACAGACACATGTGTGAAATTTCCATGACATCGTTAACTTCCCCTTTAGAAACCTCCTTTCATCATGTAAAGATTCCAACTCTCAAAACTCCACCTACATCAAAATCGCAACGATTGTATGAAAGTGAAACAAAACCTATCCTTTATGGTTTTGACCAGTGTTGAGGTCTCTCAACAAGATGCACAACCTGTTGACGATGATGACAATCCTGAAATCCTTTTTCAAACAACCAGTCACCAAAAATATAACCAAATGTCTCATTCTTATCAAAACCCTAATGCTTTGCCAAAATGCAAAATTGTTGTATGAGTTTCTCCCCTTTGAAGAAGTTTCATGGTTTCTAGAATCTTACTAATTATTCTCTCAATAAAATTTCAAATAGTACATGACCTCGTTTTCCAACTCCATTCAACCAACATACTTAGGAAGAAACAAAAAACCAAAACTTCTTTGATTTACCTATTCCAATAATCAAACTTTGACTTCTTCAGCCAACAAACCAAGATTACCTTTGTGCTTCTTTTGTATTTCCTGCAACTGTTTCTTGGTAGCCCTTACTTCATTCCTCAAGGTGAGCTTCTATCTGGAAGTGTTTTTGAGCTTCATATGTAAATAAAGAGTCCTTTTCAACATATAATTGACATTTTCCATTGTTGGCTCACACATGTTTAAATTGTGATAAATATTTTTTTGTTCCCTTTCATATTGTTTCTTAAGTATATTGAACTCATTTTGGGTTTTTTTCAACTACATCCTAAAACTGTTTAAAATATGTTTCCTTTCATCCACCCCAACTTTCTTCTCTTATTGCACTGAATTTGTCTCTTGTATCTGTAACTTTCTCACTGAAGACCTAAAAACCCTTATTGATGGAGCTTCTGACTCTTCAATATCCTCTATTACGACCTTTTATTTACCTTTAGACTTGGTGACAAATGGATATGATTTTGTTACTTGTTCCATTTCACCAATCTTAGATATCGTTTCTAAAACAATCTTTTTCAATTCCCTGTTGTCATGTTGTAATTTCAAAATGGCCAAGTGTGCCTTCTTCAGTTGTTCTTGTAGTTTTATAATATCCCTATATTTATGATCTCGAACAATTTCCTCTGGTATGGTATCTCTTAAATTTCAAATGTTTCTCAAATGTTTGTTCCAATGGTTGTTTCTTTGCAGTGGATCTAGTGAGTGGCGTCTTGGGAATATCCACTACTTTAGGAGAAAATTGAAACTTTTTACGCTTCTTCTTCTTTGATGGGTCAACTGAAACTGATGGAATTTTCACTGAATCTACAACTAGTGATTGTATTTATCTTTCCAAAGATGATGGTGTGTCCTTCTTACTCCATGATCTAGTTGGTAAATGAGTCAACAAACTTAATGAATCTAAAAATGCTTTCCAAGATTGATTCCTCTTGTTTAGTTCTTCCAACACCAACAATTTATTCAAAGAGAAGTGGAAAATATTGGGTTCCACTTGGATTTTCTTACCTTGCACCTTGTCTTCCATCTTACTAAGGCTTCTGAACAAATAAAAAGGGAGACTCAAAGGACTTTTCCTATGAAGTGCATCAAAATCCTAAAATGATACTAATAGATCCTCCCAAATATTCCCTCACAAGTAAATTATCTTTGGATTACCTTCAAACATTTGTTGTGGGATTCAAGCAGATACTTTGTTGGTACAATGGATACATAACATTTGTTTCTATACTTTGTTTTCAAGAAATATTTATAGTTGGCTATGTCACGAGGCATGCCCTTGAACCATTTTTATCATTGTATAGGAATATTTTTTGAAGTAGAAATAGTGACATATGACACTGGAAAAGTGAGTTCTCCATTCTTAACATCTAACCTAGTGAAATTCAAATCAAACTTCGTGGTGAGTTGTACATTATATCCCTAGATCTTATCACAAAATCTAATGCAATCAACTTGTTCAAATGCAACTCTGATTGTTGGGTCTGAGTTGATTAAGGTGAGGTGTTGGGGTTCAAACCTAAAAATGTACCCTCCCTTGTGTTTCTTTCTATCTAGGTTGTCATGATTTGTACAACAAATATGAACTCTAGAGTTTTTTTAATGCAATTTCAGTGTATACTAGTTGAGCACATCAAATACGGTATAAATTATGAAAAATAGGGTTTGAGAAAGGATTTTTAAGAAAATTTAGGATGAAAACAATATATACCAGACTTGGACAATAAAATGTATCTCCCAAACCAAAAAAAATAGCTAAAATGTTTTTTGGTCACAGTGGAAAAATTAAAAACACAGGTGCAACAAGAAATCATACCACATGGGGAAAAATAAATTTTATATCCTTTACGGAAACATGAGCAAAATAAGAGGCTTCATACCACTTAAAAGGAATATCAAGGTCCAATATCTATGTGGAAAACAAACATCTGGGTGTTTTATAGAGCTGACAACATAAAAATGCAACATTGATTTATTGTTGGGTATCTGTTATATTCTTTCCATGACTAGCCTATGGTTTGTGCATGAGTTTTTCACATAGTTTTTGGCATGATGTTTTTTTGTCCATGTTATTTTGTAGATCTAGTCAAGGGAACCACTATTATGTTCTAATCCAGTGTTAATGGATTGGGTTTTATGAATTCTTCGGTATGTATATATGTATTGTAACATTGAAAGGAATATAATGAAATATCAATTTGGTAGTCCTGATTTTGGGATCTAGCGGAAAATCTCTATGTATATATGTTTTATGTTTTTTATGCTCTTTCCATTGTTTATTTTATGTTTTAAGAATTCATTTGTAGATAATTTATGTACAAGGTCAAAACCTACATGTAAAACACAACGTATTCTCTAGGAAACTTAGTAAGCTTAAAAATTTGAGGTTTTCAATATATTTAATTCATTTCTTAGAAAATAGGGTAAATTTTAACAACATGCAAGAAAAGGGACTCAAGGAAATAAATAATTTGCACCTAGAGAGAGTGATCAAACACTGGATTGAAAAAATGTAGCAACTGTCTTTGAACGCGGTGCCTCCCCTACAACCTTTGCACAGTGAACCTTAAATGATGTCGAGCAAGCTCTCAATGGAAAAATGAATGGATATGTTGTATTTTTGGAATTTAAATAGGAATTTGAATGCCCAAGGTGGTTAAATCCGAGTTTCAAGGGCGATGATTGAAATTTTGAACGTCAATAAAAAAAAGTGTGGCAACTATCAGAAGTGCAACACAGTTCTCATAACCATTTTGCAACTGGGATGCCATGTCACAATGTGATTTTACATTCTAATTGATCATACTAACCCTACAAATTTATGACAATGATAATAATACAAGGCACTATGACCTTAGTTGTGATTTTTTTTTGAGACATTACCCTACACTCACTTAATTCAACTTATTAGGAAATTAGTGGAAATTTTCATGATCTTTCACAATATTTGACATAATTACATAAATAATGAAAAAAATTATTCTATAGTAATACCAATAGCTTGATCTCTAAAATATCATAGGAAAACCTTTACACATTTTCCAAAATAATGTGAAAAGACAAAACCTGTTTTTTGACTACTATAATATAGGGAAAATTTTAAGAACATGCAAGAAAAAGGATTCAAGGAAATAAATAATTTTATCCTGGAGAGAGTGATCAAGCACTGGTTTGAAAAAAAATAGAAAATGTCTATAAACGCAATGTCAAGGGGGAGAGAAGGGCATGAGAGAGAGAGAGAGAGAGAATGGAAAGAGAGAGGGGGAGACGTGTTAGCCCCCCATAAATTTTTGACAAGAAAACAGGGGGCTAAAATGTTGTTGAGCCTTCAAGGAATGCATTTCCTTTGAAAAAAAATCATCCTTGAAGCCTCCTTGTGCCTTTGTCCTTTGATAAAATCCCCTCTGTTGATTCCCATTATAAAGCCTCTCTGTTTGTGAAGAAATTCTCAAAGGCCTCTTTTCCCCTCTTATTTCATTACCCCTAAACCCTTGTTTTCATCCTCATGCCTCTTCTTTCTAAATTCCCCACTTACCTTTCAAATCCCCTCAAAATCCCCTTTAAATTCTTCCCTTACCCTTTGTCTTCCCATTTTCCCCTTTACCCCTCTACCGTTCCCTTCTCTAACCAACAAAATTCATTAAAATGGGGATAAAGCCCACTTTCCAACTTTATATTAAGGCCTAAGCCCTTTTTCCCAAAAGCTCCAACCACTTCCCCACGTAACCCTTACCCAAAACCAAGCGCTTAAGCCTTGGGAGCCAAACGTAATCGGAGTATCGGGCGGGTGCATTTCTTTTGTTACAGTCGAAAATCCCGACGCGATTATATCTTGTTGATAAGTCTCGCGACACGTTTTAGACTGTTGATCTGTCATGAGGATCCGACGGTGGAGCGCTAATCGCACTCCCTGCCCAATCGCAATCGGAACTTTGATATGTGTCACCCCTGTTCTCCCCCCGATTGCGATTTCCCGACTTAATCCCCACCGTTGATTCTTCCTGAAGATCCTACGGCCCAGCGCTAATCGCTCCGTCGCAATCGCAGCATTCAATCACATTCCCTCTTCCGCCCCCCACCCTCCCCCCCTCGATTGCATTTGCTCCGATCAAATCCTAGCCGTCCATCTCCCTGCTAATCCAACGGTCAGCGTTCAATCGCGCCCTGACCTCCGATCGTAATCACAAGTCCAAACTCCCGATCCCTGATTGCACTCTTCCTCCGATTGAATGATAGCCGTTGATCTGATCTCCGGATCCAATGGTCAGCGCTCAATCGCGCTCCCACTGCCGATCACAATCAGAACTTTGAAAAGTGACACCCCTGTCCCTCCTTCGATTGTGATTGCCCGCCTCCGATTACGATTGCCCGATTCAATCCTGACCGTCCATCGGGTCTAAGATCTAACATTCGAGATGTTATCGCCCTCCACCTCCGGCTGGGTCCCACCTCATCGTATTGCATTGCATTTCCTTCACATTTCTTTGTATTTTGTTCAAAGTCCAAAGTTTAAGAATTTGCACTAAAGTCTTATATTTCATGGTTGTTCCTCCCACTTTCATATTGTTGCTCAATCTCCGCCGTCGATCTTTGTCCCCTGACCGTGATCTAATGGTCTACGCTGCATTCTACCACCAAACACTATTGTTCATCATTTCCACCATTTCGTTGCACTTGGTCACTATTGTTCAATGAATAGCCACTGCTCCGCCGCTGCCGCATAAGAATTTCTTCTGCCACCTTGCATTGTTTTTACTGCTCTCAACTGCCCCACCACCGCTTCCACGGGCTTCCGAAGCATGCCTGCGCCACCACTGCTCGGGTTTTGTAACAGGTTTATTTCATTGTGCAGATAGCACAGAGAGGCCATTTCAGCACCTACCAGCGGATCAGCAGGAGTGATTCAGAGGGGGTTAAGGTTATTATTGATATTATTAATGTTTGACCTCGTAATTCAAATGAAAGGCGCAGTTTGAAGACCAACGCACACGCAACAGTATTATCTGTGTTTAATGCCATCATAAAGTTTTCTCCAGACGTACACCATTCCTACAACGCCTGCCATGCCTCCTCGAGCCCTTAAAATGAATGTTACGAACAGAGGCTTATTTAAGACTGTCAGAGCTGCAGTAATGGAGGTACGGAGAAGGCCCGCAGACTTTAATCCAATTAACCGGATTCAGAAGGCAGTGTAGAGTTTGAGACACCTGAAAGAACTCCAAAGAAACACCAGAGGTCAATCTTGGCTTGACAGAGTCTCCCAGAGCAGATCACAGAGTACATACAGCGAAGCAGATTCCCATTAAGCAGAATGGGCTCAGAATCTTCCATCACTCTGTCTTAAATGGACACATTTAATTTGTATCTACCCCTGTTATTCCCATTCTCCTATAAGAAATCCCCGAGAACATATTGTAAAGGTTGTTGTTGGGCCATTGTTGTCCAATTGTTGTCGTTGCAGTTAGAGGGATTCATTCTGACTGTTAGAATAGTTTTGGGAGGGAGTAGCAGAGTAGTTGTTATGTAGTAGGCTGGGAGGAGGAGTTTGGATTTTAACAGCCATTGAGCTCAGTTTATATGACTGGTTTTGCATCAATTAATCAAAGCACATTTCACAGGATCCTGGTCTATTACTATTGGTGATGTTTTTCTAACTCTATTTATTACATTTCCATATTGTTTCATTTTCCTCTGGGCTTGCATCAGAAATATGGCATAGGATTTACCCTTGTTAGGTACCCTATGTCCCTACTCTCCTTTCCTTCAATGTTTTCTGCTAAATGTGTAATCTGAGGGTTGATTTCACTCAATTTAACCAGTGTAGTGGATGTTATTTCCTGCTCTCTGATGTATGAATTGGATGGATCAGTTCTTAGATGTTCTTGTTGGTTTTAAACTGGTATATTTGAGAACACTGGGGATATAGAGTTAGCCCTGTCCACTAGGATCCTTGTGTGACCAGATGGCCTTCCTGAGCTCCCTTCTGTTGAACTCATCTCTATTTTTCCTTGGAGCATGCTAAAGCTGACCTGGAGTTAAATGACCTCTGGTCCGATCTATAAGCTGCCCCTTTTTCCTTCCCTTGAGAGTTGCCTTTGAGTATGTCCAAGCAGGTCTAGAGTTAAATGACATCTGACCTGATCTATAGACAGAAAGTAGGTTGCTTTCCTTCTCTCACTTTTTTTCCTTAATGTTCCATTCCATCATCTATCTAAAAATATCCTTTAGTGTAGATGACTTGCCCTTTGAAAGCCTTGGCTAGTTGTTGCATGTAATTACCTCTCATGACTCCATAGCCTAATGGATGGCACTTTCTTGACCTACCCTCTTTGCTGAAGCATCCTGCTATTTTGTTCCTTTCCTCCCATTACTTTCTCAGTCTATGATCTCATGACCAACCCAGCAACCAACCAACCAAATCACTTTAAAACCCCCATTTGTGCTTCATAACTAGCCTAACATATTAAACGTTGAGCTTCATATACTTAAACCTTTGCTCGAACTAGAGAGATCCCTCTCTCGACCCGGGAGGGCTAGATCCCGAGGTCTAAAAGTGGATTTATGTTGTATTATCTTTTGGTATTTCCAAATCTGCCAAAACATAGGAACCCCAACATAATGGCGACTCCGCTGGGGATTAGACCAATAAACCTTGATTTGGTAAACCACTGTGGTGGACAGTAAGTTGTAAATCATCCACCTGGCGACTCCATAATTCCTGAATAATTAAAGGACTCCACTAGTGATCAGTAGGCCGTTGATTATCTGTGTGTTCACAAAACTCCACTAGGAGACCAGTCGCATTGCAACATCATCCCCACCAATGGAAGACTCTGAGTTGGGTCCCCTTGAAGAGTTTTTTTGCAGAATATCAGACATACTGGCTAAACTCTGAAGCAAGGACCTTTCAGAGGTTTTCCGTTCCAGCTCAAGATTCAATGATCGACCTGAGCTGAAGAAATTTTTTCTAGAAGTGCTGGTGGAAAGGTATGAAGCTGAGATTGAACTTTTGAATTCACAAGAGAAATCATACCAGTTCAGAGACCCCAGAGCATTTCTCGAAAGTCTCCCTCCCCCTAAGAGGGAAGAGATTCCACTGCCTATTGAAATACAAGAAGATGATCCGGTTCTCGAGATCTGCTTTGAGAATACAGTGGAAAATGCAATGATGGAAGCTGCCCAGGACGTAGATGGCCTACCAGTCACGACAAGCCAGAAAGAAGAAAGCATACATCATTTGTTCGTCGATCCTGTGGAAGATTACATAGAGACCCTGATTTGCTCAAATACTCCAACATCAATCCTTAGCACGGGCCAGATTCATCAGGAATGGTCACTACTGATGGTGACCACAGTTTTGAAGAGCCACATGCTGAGCACCCCGTGGTTATCTCTGACAGGCAGCCAGTGCTCCTATCCTTTTTTGTTACTGCTTGACTAGCTGCATTGGCATTATTGTATCACCTAGTACATCAGAGATTTCCAAGTAGAGTAGGGTAGGTAGGAGGTCTGAAATAAGCTCAACCTGTGAGCATGTAGTTAGTTGTTTCAATTTCTGCAAGGTCCAGCAAGCCAGACAGTCTAATCCTGGCTTGATTGTTTTCAATTCCTATCTTAGAATGTAGAGAAGAAATCTGCTAGATAGTTTAATCCTAGCAGATACTAGTTTAGGTAGAGAAAATATGAGGCCAACAGTATAATCTGGTCTCATGGAGTAATAAGGGTAGAAGTAGAATAGGTTTATTTTCCTATTTGTAAAAATTGATGATGTAAAGGGTCTGCAAGTCCGAATGCACCCAGAAGAGAAAATGTTAGGGCTATAGTGTGGGTAGGTAGTTGTTTGGAAGAATTTTACTGCTGATATGATGTCTTCAAGATTTGTGGTAGCTAATCCAAGAAAGAAAGGGGTGGCTCAAGCAGCAGGCATCTGGCCTACACCACATATTATTCTCTAAATTCTTGACTCCTTTAAGAAGAAGCCATCCCCATGTGGAGCCACTGTTAGCCCCCCCTATAAATGTTTGACAAACAAATAGGGGGATAAAATGTTTTTGAGCCTTCAAGGAATGCATTTCCTCTGAAAACACATCATCCTTGAAGCCTCTTTGTGCGTGGTGTCCTTTGATAAATTTCCCTCTGCTGATTTCCATGATAAAGCCTCTATGTTTGTGGATAAATGCCCAAAGGCCTCTTTTTCCCTCTCATTCCCCCCCCCCCACACTTAGCCTCCACTTTGTCTCCCCTCTATTCCCCTTCTTACCTTTCAAATTCCCCCAAAATTCCCTTTAAATTCTTCCCCTACCCTTTGTTGGCCATTTTCCCCCATTATTCCTCTATCGTTCCCCTTTCTAACCTTTAAATCACATTAAATGGGCCCAAAACCCACTTTATGACCTTATAATAGGGCTTAGCCCCTTTTCCCAGCAGCCCCAACCACTTCCCCACATATACCCTTTGCGCTAAGACCAAGCGCTTAAAGCCTTGGATCCAATCACAATCGCAACTTGCAAGACCGGCACATTCCTTTGTGACATCGAAAAAAACTCTGATGCGATTGTTTGGTTATGCAAGTCCCACGATGCATTTTATGCCACTGATCTATCGTAAAGAACCGACGGCGGAGCGCTAATTGCACTCCCCACCCCAATCGTAATCGGAACTGTGATGTATGTCACCTCCCGTTCCCCCCCCCCCTCCGATTACGATTGCTCGACTTAATCCCCACCTTTGTTTCCCACGTGGATCAGACAGCCCGTGCTAATCGCAAGTCTTCCTCTCTGATTCACGATCACACTCTCCCCCTGATTTAACGTGGGCCTTTGATCTGATCTTCGAATCCAACGGTCAGCGCTCAATCGCGCTCCCACCTCCGATCGCAATCGGAACCTTGAATGTGTTACCCCTGGCCCCCTCCAATTGCAATTGCCTTCCGCTTCTGATTTGTGATTGCAATTATACCCCGGGCCCACCGTACTACCCTTCTGCCCATTCATATATTATAAGGCCTTTCCCTTTGTTAATTGAAAATTCATATTATTTCGGTTTTACAAAGGGTTTATACCCATCGCATCGGAAGCTTTGTGTTTGTCACTCCGCTCCACTCCCTCTCCCGATTGCGATTGCGATTTCCGTATGGGTCCCGCCTTGTACGATCGTTCCCCTCCATTTCAATGCATTTCATGTATTTCATGTGTATTTCCTCAAGCGTTTAATCTTTGGGTTTTTACACTATTAACCATTCCTTCCGCCACTCTCCATTATTTTCACTGCTCTCCATTTTTCCGCCGTTGTTCCTCCGGGCCTCCAAAGCATTTCTCCGCCACCACTGCCCTGGTTCATAACAATTATTTTCATTGTACAGGGGTCACAGAGAGGCTAATTCAGTGGCCAAACGAGATAGCAGAGATGGACTTAAGGGATTTGAGCCTGTAATTGGAGATGTAAAGTGTTAATCCTGTGTTCAAAGGATTAAGGTTTAGCCTGAAGACTAATGAGCACACCAGCAAGTCATAATTGCGCTACCTAACAGCAGAACGTGTTTTCTCCAGAGGTACGCCTTCCTATAGCAGTTTCCATGCCGCCTCGAGCCCATAAGCAGTTAATTGCACTGACAGAGCTTCTCAAAGATTGTATGGTCAGCAGTTATGGAGGTATGGAGAGGCCTGCAGACTTAAAACCAGTTAACCAGATCCAGAAGGTAGTGCAGAGTTTGAGACCGCTGTAAGGACTTAAAGAACATATCAGAGGTCAATCTTGACCTGACATACGCTTCCAAACAGTCTACAGAGTACAGCAAAACACCATTAAGCAGAATGGGCTTGGCCTCCTCCACCAATATGTCTTAATGAGACTCATTTAATTTGTATCTACCCCTTTTATTCTCATTCTCCTATAAGAATTCCCAAGAACGAATTGAAAAGGGTTGTTGTTGGGCCATTTTTGTTCGGCTGTTGCCGTCGCTGTTAGAGGGATTCATTCTGACTGTTAGAACAGTCTTGGGAAGGAGTAGCAGAGTAGTTGTATGTAATAGGCTGGGAGGAGAAATTCTGGACTGTAACAGCCATTGAGCCTAGTGTATGTGACTGTTCTTGCATCAATTAATCAAAGCACATTTCACAGGATCCTTGTCTATTACTATTGGTGATGTTTTTCTAACTCTGTTTATTTCATTTACATGTTGTTTCATTTTCTATTGGCTTGCATCAGAAGTTTGGCATAGGATTTACCCTTGTTAGGTACCCTATGCTCCTGCTCTCCTTTCCATTTATGTTTCTCTTCTGAAATGTGTTATCTAAGGAATGATTTCAGTCAATTTAACCAGCGTAGTGGGTGATATTTCCCGCTCTCTGATGTATGAATTGAATGGATTAACTCTTAGATGTTCTTGTTGGGTTCATGCTGGAAGATTTGGGAACACTGGGGACTAGAGTTATCCCTATCCACTAGGATCCTTGTGCGAACAACTTACCTTTCTAAGATCTCTTCATCAAACTTATCTCTGTTTTTCCTTGGAGCACACTAAAGCTGACCTGGAGTTAAATGACCTCTGGTCCGATCTATAAGCTGCCCCTTTGTCCCTCCTTTGAGAGTTTCCAATGAGTATGTCCAAGAAGTTCTGGAGTTAAATGACCTCTGATCTAATCTATAGACAGAAATTAGGTTGCTTTCCTTCTCTCACTTTCTTTCCTTATTGTTCCATCCCACCATCTAATCTAAAGATCCTTTAGTGTAGATGACTTGCCCTTTGAAAGCTTTGGCTAGTTGTTACATGTAATTACCCTTTCATGACTCCATAGCCCAATGGATGGCACTTTCTTGACCTATCCTCTTCGCTGAAACATCGTGCTGTTTTGTTCCTTTTCTCCCATTACTTTCTTAGTTCATGATCTCATGAACAACCCAGCAACCAACCAACCAAATCATTTTAAAACACCCCTTTGTGCTTCATACCTAGCCTAATATCTCAATTTGAGCTTCAAATATATATTAATCTTTGTGTTATTGGAAAGATCCTTCTCCGGGTCCAGGAGGGCTAGATCCTAGGGCCCAAAAGTGGTTCTGATGTTGTCTCATCTTTTGGTCTTGCCAATCTGGCCAAAACATGGGAACCCCAACATAATGGCGACTCCACTGGGGAATTGAGTGCATTTCACCTTAAACACTCTTAGGCACTCATAGACTCAGAATATCTGGTTAGATTGGCATTCACATTGCTGATGGTGGACAGCAACCTGCTTCAAACAGTCAAATTCATCCACCTGGCGACTCCACACTCCATAACTCCCAAAAGACCAAATGACTCCACTGGTAGAAGACTTCGAACTGGTTGAGAAGAAGCAGTAGCCTTCTTTGCATAAGCATGAATCCAAACATGGACAAAGACACAAAGTATGATGCTCTATGTAATCAATTGAATGAATTAACAGAAACGTTTGGTAAAGTGCTGGAAATGTACATGGCTAATCTGAATGAAAATGAGGATTATTTAGAACAGCCCATGCATTTCCCAGAACAAGAATAAACCCAAGACCTAGAGGATGAGAAAGACATGTACGATGCTCAATAATTTGTAGAAGACAAAGAGGAAAGTGATCAGGAACTTCCTGAGTGCTTACCTATGTCTTGTGTTACGCTGACCCGAGAACATCAGGACCTAGTGGCAAAAGCTAATAGGGAACGTTGCCTTGACGAAACAAGATACCATATAGAGGGGGAAGAATCTGATGTAGAAGAAGAGGCTCGATTTAACATCCCGCCTCCCAGTCAGCTAACATAAGAGAGTGAGGACTATTGTTCTTCCGGCCATGATGAGAGGGAAACCCCTCTTTTGACGGAAGAAGAGATTGAATGGATATTAAACCAGTAGCCCATCTCATAAGTATTTTATGGAACACACACTCTTGCCCCTTCATCTTATGAGTTTGATGATACAGATCCAGAAGAATCCTCTGTGGTTCAGGACGAAGAAAGATATGTTGAAAATCCAGCAGGTTTGGTGGGTGACATTACTTATAGTTATGAATTTCCTATTTATGATCTATTTGATGATGAGCGTTTTCAAATGGAGGCTGAGCTTACAGGACCATCATCCTTAGATTCATGGGAGGAAGATCAGAGCCAGCAATTTCAGAGAAGTAATGAAACTAATCAGCCTATCTATGATACTGATGGGGAGAGCTATGATAGTATAATAGCAGATGAAGATTCTTTGAATCTCCATTCTACTCTACTACAGATCATCAGTGAGACTGGAGACCAGCAGCCTTTCCTTTCAGAAGAAGAGGAGGAAAGCAAAGAAGAGATTCTTGAGCAAGCTGAAAGCAATGAGCCTTCTTCTGAAAAAGATGAAGTAATGGAACAAGCCCCTACTCAAGAATACATAGACCTTCTCACAGAGCTCAGCACCTTAGAGCAGAATATATCAGAGCTCCAGGAGGACAACACTGCCATATATGATGAGTCCTCCAGTTCAGAAGATGAAGAAGATTCACTTCCTCAAGAGAGTCTTATCCTTGATCTAGTGGAAGAAGAGGAAATCCTGGTTGAAGCCTGCCTGCCAGATATTCATAACTAGGTATCATTTCATGATCCTTATGCACATTTCCTGCACACATTTGAAGAAGGATCAAAGGTATTTTTGAGCAGCATGTTGCAAACAGAAAGAAAACTTTTCAAATCTGCTATTATGGAACAAAAAGAGTGGGAGCTGCCCTACCTATCCAGCCTGCTCAAGGAGTTGAGTGAGAGAGACCAGCCATGGGATCATTTGATGGATTGGTTACATTGGAAGACAATGTTTGCGAGCTAGACTGTATTAATTTCAGTTAGATTAGGGTAGGTAGGAAAAGCTAAATAAAGCTTAGATGTGGGCATGTAGTTAGTTGTTTTTAATTTCTGCAAAGTCCAGCAAGTCAGGCAGTCTAATCCTGGCTTGGATGTTTTTCAATTTCTGTCATAGAATATAGAGAAGAAATCTGCTGGACAGTTTAATCCTAGCAGATATTAGATTAGGTAGAGAAACTATGAGGCCAACAGTCTAATCTTGTCTCATGGAGTAATAAGGGTAGAAGTAGAATAGGTTTATTTTCCTATTTGTAAATATTGATGATGTAAAGGGTCTGCTAATCCAAATGCACCCAGAAGAAAATGTTAGGATTATAGTGTGGGTAGGTAGTTGTTTGGGAGAAATTGTACTGCTGATATGATGTCTTCATGATTTGTAGCAGTTGATCCAAAGAAATAAAGGGATGTGCCAAGAAACAGGCATCTGGCCTACACCAAAGATTATTTTTTGAATTCTTGACTCCTTCAAGAAGAATCCATCCCCATGTGGAGCCACTGTTAACCCCCCATAAATTTTTGACAAGAAAACAGGGGGATAAAATGTTGTTGAGCCTTCAAGGAATGAATTTCCTTTGAAAACACACCATCCTTGAAGCCTCCTTGTGCCTTTGTCCTTTGATAAAATCCCCTCTGCTGATTCCCATTATAAAGCCTCTCTGTTTGTGAAGAAATGCTCAAAGGCCTCTTTTCCCCTCTTATTTCATTACCCCTAAACCCTTGTTTTCATCCTCATGCCTCTTCTTTATAAATTCCCCACTTAACTTTCAAATCCCCTCAAAATCCCCTTTAAATTCTTCCCTTACCCTTTGTCTTCCCATTTTCCCCTTTACCCCTCTACCCTTCCCTTCTCTAACCTACAAAATTCATTAAAATGGGGATAAAGCCCACTTTCCAACTTTATATTAAGGCCTAAGCCCTTTTTCCCACAAGCTCCAACCACTTCCCCACGTAACCCTTACCCAAAACCAAGCGCTTAAGCCTTGGGAGCCAATCGCAATCGGAGTATCGGGCAGGTGCATTTCTTTTGTTACAGCCGAAAACCCCGACGCGATTGTATCTTGTTCATAAGTCTCGCGATGCATTTTAGATCGTTGATCTGTCATGAAGATCCGACGGCGGAGTGCTAATCGCACTCCCCGCCCAATCGCAATCGGAACTTTGATATGTGTCACCCATGTTCTCCCCCCGATTGCGATTTCCCGACTTAATCCCCACCGTTGATTCTTCCTGAAGATCCTATGGCCCAGCGCTAATCGCTCCATCACAATCGCAACGTTCAATCGCATTCCCTCTTCCGCCCCCCCAATTGTGTTTGCTCTGATAAAATCCTAGCCATCCATCTCCCTGCTGATCCAACGGTCATCGCTCAATCGTGCCCCGACCTCTGATCGCAATCGCAAGTCCGAACTCCCGATCCCCGATCGCACTCTCCCTCCAATTGAATGATAGTTGTTGATCTGATCTCTGGATCCAACGGTCAGTGCTCAATCGCGCTCCCACCGCCGATCACAATCGAAACTTTGAAAAGTGACACCCCTGTCCCTCCTCTGATTGCGATTTCCCAATTCAATCCTGACCGTCCATCAGGTCTAAGATCTAGCGGTCAAGATGTGATCGCCCTCCGCCTTCAGCTGGGTCCCACCTCATCGTATTGCATTGCATTTCCTTCACATTTCTTTGTATTTTGTTCAAAGTCAAAAGTTTAAGACTTTGCACTAAAGTCTAATATTTCATGGTTGTTCTGCCCACTTTCATATAGCTGCTCGATCTCCGTCGTCGATCTTTGTCCCCTGGCCGTGATCTAACGGTCTGCGCTGCATTCTACCACCAAACCCTATTGTTCATAATTTCCACCATTTCGCTACACTTGGTCACTATTGTTCAATGGACAGCCACCGCTCTGCCACCACCGCATAACCGTTTCTTCCGCCACCTTGCATTGTTTTTACTGCTCTCAACTGCCCCACCAGCACTTCCACAGGCTTCCGAAGCATGCCGGTGCCACCACTGCCCAGGTTTTGTAACAGGTTTATTTCATTGTGCAGATAGCACAGAGAGGCCATTTCAGCATCTACCAGCAGATCAGCAGGAGTGATTCAGAGGGGGTTAAGGTTACTATTGATATTATTAATGTTTGACCCCGCAATTCAAATGAAAGGCGCAGTTTGAAGACCAATGCACATGCAACAGTCTTATCTATGTTTAATGCCAGCAGAACATTTTCTCCAGATGTACACCATTCCTACAATGCCCACCATGCCTCCTCGAGCCCAACGAATGTTATGAAAATAGGCTTATTTAAGACTGTCAGAGCTGCAGTAATGGAGGTATGAAGAAGGCCCACAAAATTTAATCCAATTAACCAGATTCAAAAGGCAGTGCAGGGTTCCAGACACCTAAAAGAACTCCAAAGAAACACCAGAGGTCAATCTTGGCCTGACAGAGTCTCCCAGAGCAGATCACAGTGTACATACAGCAAAGCAGATTTCCATTAAGCAGAATGGGCTCGGACTCTTCCATCACTCTATCTTAAATGGACACATTTAATTTGTATCTACCCCTTTTAATCCCATTCTCCTATAATAAATCCCCGAGAACGTATTGTAAAGGTTGTTGTTGGGCCATTGTTGTCCAGTTGCTGCCGTTGCAATTAGAGGGATTCATTCCGACCGTTAGAACAGTTTTGGGAGGGAGTAGTAGAGTAGTTGTTATGTAGTAGGCTGGGAGGAGGAGTTTGGATTGTAACAGCCATTGAGCTCAGTGTATATGACTGGTTTTGTATCAATTAATAAAAGCACATTTCTCAAGATCCTGGTCTATTACTATTGGTGATGTTTTACTAACTCTGTTTATTACATTTCCATATTGTTTCATTTTCCTCTGGGCTTGCATCAGAAATATGGCATAGGATTTACCCTTGTTAGGTACCCTATGTCCTACTCTCCTTGCCTTCAATGTTTTCTACTAAATGTGTAATATGAGGGTTGATTTCACTCAATTTAACCAGTGTAGTGGATGTTATTGCCTTCTCTCTGATGTATGAATTGGATGGATCAGTTCTTAGATGTTCTTGTTGGGTTTAAGCTGGAATATTTGGGAACACTAGGGATATAGAGTTAGCCCTATCCACTAGGATCCTTGTGTGACCAGTTGGCCTTCCTGAGATCCCTTCTGTTGAACTCATCTCTGTTTTTCCTTGGAGCATGCTAAAGCTGACCTGGAGTTAAATGACCTCTGGTCCGATCTATAAGCTGCCCCTTTGTCCTTCCCTTGAGAGATTCCTTTGAGTATGTCCAAGCAGGTCTGGAGTTAAATGACCTCTGACCTGATCTATAGACAGAAAGTAGGTTGCTTTCCTTCTCTCACTTTCTTTCCTTAATGTTCCATTCCATCATCTATCTAAAAATATCCTTTAGTGTAGATGAATTGCCCTTTGAAAGCCTTGGCTAGTTGTTGCATGTAATTACCTCTCATGACTCCATAGCCCAATGGATGGCACTTTCTTGACCTACCCTCTTTGCTGAAGAATCCTGCTATTTTGTTCATTTCCTCTCATTACTTTCTCAGTCTATGATCTTATGACCAACCCAGCAACCAACCAACCAAACCACTTTAAAACCCCCATTTTTGCTTCATAACTAGCCTAACATCTTAAATGTTGAGCTTCATAGACTTAAACCTTTTCTCGAACTAGAGAGATCCCTCTCTAGACCCGAGAGAGCTAGATCCCAAGGTCTGAAAGTGGTTTGATGTTGTCTTATCTTTTGGTATTGCCAAATCTGCCAAAACATAGGAACCCCAACAAGAGGAAGATGGAGGGAGAGATAATTATATAGATATGGAGAGATTCTATGTGTTTGGGGGGTGATATAGAGAAAAAAAGGAGAGAGAAAGGGAGATAGAGATATATTTGTAGGTGGGAGAGAGGGAAGAAGAGAGATACAAAGGGAGGGAGGAAGATATATAGATATGGACATAGAGAGAGAGTTTGTGTGTTTGGGTTGGTGAGATAGATAGATAAATGAGTGATGGAGGGAGATATAGATATATATGGAAAGGGAAGAGGGATGGAAAAAGAGAGAGATATAGAGAGGGAGGGAGAAAGACACGGAGATGAAGGAGAGAGAAAGAGGGAATAAGAAATAAACACATAGAGAAAATAAAATAAAATATATATATATATATATAGATATATATATATATATATCTATATAGTATAGTATAGTATAGTATTATATAACCAACCTAGATCCATATTACCCTAAGATCTATAAAGAATTGATAGGGATCATATCTCTTGAGGTGAAAACCTTTACTCATTTTTGGCACTCAAAAAATATGTTTTCACCTTGAGATATTTTATCATTCTTGGTGCTTGAAGGATCTAGGATTAAGATAGATCTAGTAATACAACAAGTTTATTAAGCATGGATATTACTAACTTGTAAATAGGTTGTGTTACAATACCATGGGCTAATATCATGGCTTATCAATACAACATGCAGAAAAACCATAACTCATTTAATAATAATAAAACATAAAATATAAAATATTTTAGATATCACATATAGCATTGATTACATATAGTAAAAAGTGTCAATCATATTGAGAGAGAGAGGGGGAGTGGGGGGAGAAGGAGAGAGTGAGGGAGATAGTGGCATAGTTGGAGGGCGTAAAGAGAGAGATAGTGATGGGTAGGGGAGAGAGGGAGGGATGAAGAGAGAGAGAGGAGGAGAGGGAGACGATAAGGGGAGGAACAGAAATATGGAGTTTGAGCGGGAGAGAGAGGGAGAGAGGAGAAGAGGGAGGATAAAGAGGAGAGGTGAGAGAAATTGATAGAAAGGGAAGATATAGAAGGATACATAGAGATGGAGGACAAAGAGAGGGGGAGAGAGATAAGGAGAAAGGAAGGGAGATAGTGACCGAGTTGGAGGGTAGAGAGAGATATGGGGGAGAGAAAGGGAGAGAGAGGAAGGAAGATAGAGAGGATTTGAGAGAGAGAAGGAGAGAGGGATGGAGAGAGTATAGGATCAAACATGGAGCTAGGTTACACTTTTTGGAGAAATGAGGGTTCATTTTGTCGAAAAATGGATGCTTTATCGAGCAATTTTAAGTGCTTGATCAAGCCATTTTTAAGCACTTTATTGAGCTGTTGAGGCGCTTAAAAATAACTCTATTGATTTTTTAGAAAAACTCTTGATCGAGTCATTTTATAACACGAGCTAATGGATCAATCGATATTTGTGGTTCGATCAAGAGTTAAAATTTGGTAAGGGTGCTGGCAGGTTATATTTCTAATGGCTCAATCGAGCCTTTAAGATCGATGGAGCCAAAAATTAACCATGTATGCTTATTGATCAAGGGTTTCTTAAAGTCTCTATCAAGAATTTTTAATTTTGAATTTAACCGCTCGTTCAAGAATTTAAAGCACTTGATCAAGCTCTTGAAGTCCTAAAAATTACAATTCCAGCAGCTCTTCTGCAGATTTCTCTGCAACCCCATTTTCTACCGTATCAGATTTATTGCAGAATTTGTCCTTAAGTGGTGGATTTGACCACGTTGGATTTCTAAAATAATCCTCTATCCAATGTCATATGAATTTGACACCTTCAAATTCATATGATAATTTTCATCTAATTCCTTTTAAACATACACTTGAAACTCTTTTGGACAGTTTCAAAGGGGTTGAATAAAAAATCAATAACAAGAAATATACACAACAAAAAAAAATCAATAAATAACACTATCTTATTTTACGAGTCCTCTTCAAAAGGGCACTCTTGGTTTTTCAATTTATTTAAAGTTTTGAAAAAAATATTACGTGAACACATGTTTCTCCAAAATGCAGTTGTAATATTACTTCACCAATTCCAAAAACTAATAAAATATATAATTTTGCATAAGAAAATATTTTTTAGTATGAAAAATTTAGTTTTGTGTGTGAATATCATCATCATCATCATCATCATATATATATATATATATATATATATATATATATATATTGTAGAAAATCTCTAACACAACTATAATACCATGTAGAAATTATATCAATGGATTCAATATGATCATGTAATGTACTAAAACATGATACTCAATCCTTATACAATATTTGCGGAATATAAATTTTGATCTCTCAATCACATGAAAATAAGAGAAAGAAGTAAATCAATACACAACACGAGATATTCCCGATGAAAGAAACTTTTCAAAACCCCTCCATATTTATTGTATAATCAACCAAGGAATCATGAAGAAATACAATTTATTTGTGATCACCACAACCTCATACACGCTACCAATTGTTTCACACTGATATAGGAAAAATTTGACAAACACATAGCCAATTATCATCCTCCACTCATCCTAGCCTGGTTACGCAATCCATAGAAAATAAAACCCCCATTAAATAGGAAATTCTGCCTTCCTTGATTGCGCAATTCATCATGGGATTCCTTTGATTATATAACTGCATTTGGGAAGTTTACTAAAAATACAAATGATAGTTTACTTGCCTTGAACCTTTGTCTCAACTGGGTCTCCACCAGAATTAGCATGCATGCAGTTATGAATAATGAATCATCAGTTACATGGTAGATCACTACTGGTGAATTAAATCTATGATAATTCACTTGATGTTCCACTAGCTCATCAACTAGTTAGAACTATTTAAATAGATTTTAACTCAATTAATGTGTGTTAACTGATCCCACTCACACCACACTAGTGCTACAAGTGCAACTGGACCCTGTTAATTATAGAATCATTGTACATGCCTATCCTTAGACCCTCAACTCGAAATTATTGAGCTAACTAAGTCTATCACACTTAGTTAACTATTTTTATAGGTCAATTTGGGCACCATTCCCAATGACCTGGTTAAAATGGACATCATCCCCAGAACCAATGAATATGGTCTATCATCCCCTCTCATTTCAGTTGCTACATGCCTTAAGAAAAAGAACAAGAACAAATCATCCATGACTTCCATTGCAAGGCTTCCAAGATTTGAATTACATGTTATATCACTTATGATCTCACCAAAAAAGTCTCTCAAGGGACTAACTACTTTGCATATGCAGCTACCTCCATTAAAGGGTGCTCTACAAAGCACTTCCGGACACTCAAGGGTGCGTTGGTCAATTGGGAGTGAAATTCTCATTGTTCTGGAATCTCCACATGGTCAGTGCCTTCTAGAAGAGTGCATATGTGTCAAAATTCGAATCCATGTGTCCATTCAACACCTCTGAGCTTCAGAACATGTCTTGCCTATTATTAGAAAGTCATTGATTGTGAAACTACCTTCAGCTATTCTATAAATTGAGCACAGATCCTAGTGCTTGAGAAGGAAGAAATTTGGTAGAGAAATGTTGTTGGAATCTCAATTGAGGGTTTGATTTGAGTGATATGCTGCAGGAGATATTTTTATTGTGATGAGGTTGGGATGATGCAGGAGTTGGTGACATCAAATCAATCACTGGTTGTAACCTCCCCTTTTATCCATTAATAAAGATTGTTGTTTACTTTCCCACATATGTATCTGTATAAGCTTCTATATTTCATATTATGGATCTTTATCTGATTTATATGTTTCATGTTTAATTTATTTAATTGATTAACATGAATAGCCATTTGTATATTGCAATCTCTTTTTTGTTTAGTGTTTTTATTTGTAGGAACCATTCTAGCGATCAAGCTTGGATTGGAAGCTACAACAAGAGCGACAAAAGGAGAATAGGAAGCACTTGGACTCCAAGTAATTTTCTTAATCTATTTTTTGTGTCTATTTACTATTAGAAAAAGTGTCTGCAAAGTCTTTGACCTATTTTTCTAAATTCTTTACACCACATTTAGGGAATATGTTTTATCCGTAATCCATAATTCTGCATAACAAATTGGTGACTCTACTGCAGATTTTACCTTTATATTTGGTGATTTTTTCCTATGTTATCCACCCAATAGAATTTACTCTCAATTATTAAGACTTTGAAACAAGTAATTGCATTAGAAGTGTGTCAGTAGTTTGAGTTTTTGTTCTCTGTTGCGCCCAACACACTGTTGGACAAGACACAGTGCTTCACATAGCACTATCTCCCACTCAGGGGTGCTTTACAACGCACTCTCTCCCCTTAGAGACTGTGTTGCCCCTTAAGCCAACCAAATTCCATTTGAATTTGTCATTTCCTTCACTTTCAGCCTTTTGTTTTCTTTGTTTTCAACTGTTTGATGCCTCATAGAGACCAGTGAATTTACCTGAATCTTCCTCCTTTGAAAAGTAAGTTTTTTCAATGTCTCTTTAAGTGTTTTTCTTTATCATTGAAAAATCAAATTCAAAGTATTTTAATTGCTGCATTAGATCTATTTTTTTTCGTAAAGGAAATTGTTGTTAAATTCTTCGTTTCCTGTAGGAAAATTTTTAGTTCCATTCTTCATTTTCCTAAAAGAGAAACTGTTGTTAAATTCATCATTTCTCAAAGAATAAATATTTTTTTTTTGTTTATTTGATGCATATAGTTTCCTTTTTTCATTCACATTAAGGGGACTGAAAAGAAAAACTTGCATTTTCATGTAGTGGATTGTGTGTTTTGCATAGGAACAAACTAGGAAAGTTTCATGTTAGTTTGTGCTCTTTGATTGTTTTCTCTTAAAAATGATTGTTGTTTCCCTTTAGTAGCTAAAATTTTCATTGAAAAAACTAAAAGTTAAAATTTTGCTTATCATTTTAGTTTTCATTTTAGGAATTTCCATCACATCATCGTGGTGAAAATTGAAAGGAAATTTGATAAACAAGATCAACTTAAAATTTACATCAATTTACCTAAAAAAGCATCGGAATGATAACGATAACATTTCGAAGGTCTAGGATAGAGACGTGTTCTGGCGTTGTAAAACATAGTAGATGTCATTAATTATCTGTGACACATTCCGAGTGTGATACCTAACTCCACGTATGTAAGTATATCGTAGCTCATCCATGTACATTCGGTTATATCGGGCGGTATTATATTATGAAAAGTATAAAAAGGTTCTCTCACTGTGCGGTTTTTCATTAGACAGCGCTAATATAGACATGGGCCTCCACATACCTTTGGGTATATTTGGGAGGAAAAATTTAGGTTTCTATCCATCCATAGTGAACCGAGTCAGCCACCTTGTAAATTTTGATACACCTAACACAACATTCACGGAGATTGCTTGCCTGTACTTCCTGGTTTGCCAGGAGGTATTCTGCAGTTCACAGTTTCTTCGTAAAACTTTTTCCTAGAATTACCTTTTTATTTTGTTTTTTGTTTTTGTCATAAAATAAATCAGTCGTCATGGAAGAAGAAAATCCCTTTCCCTGTAGTTCGCGTAGACTTTCATTGAAACCACCTTTACTACCGAAAGCCTCTTCTGGTCAGTGAAGTCAACATCACTCTATCAAAACTAATACCATCAGAACCTATGGTGAAGCATCATGTTCCCATATACCAAAGTAATCATGAGTTTTTTAAAGAGATTTCCGGATTATCCACAGTGTTAGAGAACGAGTGTCGATGTTTCGAATCCCAATGGGGATCCATCATCAGGACTTTATTTGAATGAAGAAATGAGAGAAAAGACTAAGACCATTAGTAGAGGTAGAAGAAGATTTCAGGAAAAGGGCCGACCAATTTTTTTTTTATAATTTTCATATTTTTAATAATTTTATTTTTAATAATTATAATAATTAAATTATTAATAAATTATTAATTTTATTAAGGTATAAAATAATTACTAACTTAATAAGGGACTCCTAGTAGGCTAAAAATAAAAAAGAAAATATTTTTCTAGTACTATTAAAGATGGAGGTTTTATTATAAGTTAATTTTATTTAAGGTTTTATAAATAACAGATATTTTGTAAAATTAAGTTTTAACTTGATTCGCGCAGAAATTAGGAGGACCCGTGCTTTGTTAGACAAACTTGGTCACTCAGCCCTCTCCCTGCATTTGAAATTAGCTAATTCAATTAGGTCTGATCTGTGGAAAACAATCGATGCTAAGGCCGCCATTAACGCTAAAAGAGAGGGTCAGCTGGAAGGCAGAATACATGCTAGGAAATTAGATAAAATAAATAAATTAGCCCATAATAACATCGATGGTTCTATGTCTGGAGATTTTCAATCTAGTTCAGGTGCAGATTGGCGGGTTCAAAAGTTCGCTGTATAAAATAAGAAAAATGTTGTTGATTGCCCTAACAACAGTTCACATTACAGTTCAAATGTTAATATGAGCAGTGGTTTTGGTCTAACACTAGAATACATCTCCGATGTTGATGACAGCAACAACTCCTGGCAAAATATCGCAGATAACGTAAATCCTGATTGCGCTAAAGATCTAAATGCAGATATTAACACTTCCGATCACACTGATGATGGAAACGCAGATAATACCAGTCACGTTCACGCTGGAAATGTTTTCATAGGGTATATCAATTCTGACCACGTTGATAATGTAATATCCTTCAGAGCTCACAGAACTGATGTTGATGACAGTAACAACTCCTGGCAAAAGATCGCAGATAATCTAAAGGTAGAGAGTATCACTTCCAATCACGCTGATGATGTAAATGTAGATAATACCAGTTCTGTTCACGCGGGCAGTGTTTTCACATGGTATATCAATTCTGACCATGTTGATAATGTAATATCTTGCAGATCTCACAGACCCGTAGCTGAATCCGATAGACATGACAGCGGCAACTACGGTCATTTTAGAATTCAATAAAAATCAGAAAAGCTTCTCTCTCTCAGGAAGTACGCTTCCTCAGCCAGGACGTTGTTCCCAAAATTACATAGCACCGGTCACAACGAAATCTTAGATCCTGTGGCTGGAAAGCATTTGTCGTGGAGCAGTACTGGTGAACTGGGTGCTGTGATGTCAACAGTTTCACAAAATAAATTAAGTGATCTTGGTGCTTCTGTCTCATCATTCAACCGTACACAGGATAATGAGAGATCTGCCCCTGATTCACACAAGGAAGAAATTATATCGGTTATGAATAACGTTGCTGAGATTGATAACATGCGGTTTGATTTTTCGGTCAATAATTACGTTACCCAGCGCCTCGTGAATAATACACAGCAATCTCTGCACATTGTAAATGATAATAAAAGTAACCCAATTAACAAGCAAGGCTGCAGTTTTAATTATTTAAACAGCTCATTCCTTGGCAAAAAGAATAAAAAATAATCAGATAGTAAGAGTGGCTCAAATAACACACAATCCACCAACTCGGCCCAAGCTAAAAAGGATATAAAAGAAAATACATTGAATGCTCCTAAGTTGGAATCAGATTCTGAAAATAATTTATATAATAAGGCCATTAAGAGACATGAACATAACCTACCTACCAAAAATAAAAAATTTGTTAACTTATCCTCTGTGGAGTTAGGTCAAGATTCCATTAAGATTCTCAGTAAGGGTCTAGGATTTGTGGTTGCCCCCAAGGGCATCCCAAATGAAAATATCTTGTGCAGTATTGAGGAGGGGATTAGAAGTTTAATTCTTGATGATAAATAAGCCTTGAGACAAGAGTGCTCCCTGATTCTGAAAAAATCCAAGACACCCAAAAGCGACCTAACCAAGGAAGAGTTTTTTTCTCTCAAGGGTCTTCACAGTCATGAAAACATTTTGGTTCTTAAAGCCGACAAGGGAGGTGCTGCTACCATTCTTGATAAGGATGATTACATTAGGAAAATGAATGAACATCTAGATTGTAGCAGCTACAAGAAGCTTAACTACAACCCCATGCCCAAGCTATTAAGAGAAGTCAAGAAAGAAATACAAAATTATGGGTTGGATGACAGACTAAAAAAGAAATTAACCCTGTCTTGTGAAATCATGCCAAGAATTTATGGTTTGCCCAAAATTCATAAAGAAGGAATCCCCCTAAGACTTATTTTTAATACCATAGGATCCCCTACTTATGAGCTGGCAAAGTATGTTGCTAAGATACTAAAACCTCTCGTTGGAAATACTGACTCCTTCATTAAAGACTCAAGCGATTTTGTCAAGCTCATTAAGAATCAAAAACTTGAAGAAAGTGACATCTTGGTTAGTTTCTATGTGGTATCACTTTTCCCGAAAATTCCTTTAGATGAGGCAATCCAAGTCATTAGAGATGTCACTGATCCTGAAACAGCCAAGCTTGCAGAGATTTTCCTACGCTCCACGTTCTTCCGTTTTCAAGGGGAATTCTATGAAAAAGTATCAGGTGTCGCAATGGGATCTTCATTATCCCCTATTTTCGCCAACCTATACATGGAACATTTTTAGAAAAATTCCCTTGCCTCTTATCCCTTAAAACCAGACTGGTGGAAAAGTTTTGTGGATGACACCAACATAAAATGGGCCCACGGTAAAGAAAATCTTGAAGGATTTTTCAATCACCTCAATTCCATTCCACGGAGATTAAGTTCACAATGGAGGTCGACATGGAACATTTTGAGAAAAATGCCCTTGCCTCTTATCCCTTAAAACCAGACTGGTGGAAAAGTTTTGTGGACGACACCAACATAAAATGGGCCCACGTAAAGAAAATCTTGAAGGATTTTTCAATCACCTCAATTCCATTTCCACGGAGATTAATTTCACAATGGAGGTCGAATAAAATAGGAGCATTCCTTTTTTGGACGTTCTTGTCACTAGGAATGATGATGGAACGCTTGGGCACCAGGTGTTTAGAAAGAAAACCCATACCGATAGCTATCTCCATGCTGAATCCTACCATCATCTGGCACAAACGTTTGGTTTCCTTAATACTCTAGCCGTGAGAGCCATGAGGATTTCTGATACCAAACACCTGAGTGAGGAAATCAGCCACCTTTCAGCCGTTTTCAGAGATTTGGGTTATAAAGAGAGCGATATCAAAAAATCCCTCGGAAGAGCTAAGGGTTCGATCTTACCTCGGAATCACCATGAACAACAAGAAAATATGGGGAGAGTTGTTCTACCATACATTAAGAGGGTTACTGATAAAATAGTCAAGCTCCTGAGAAAGAACAAAATTTTCGCTCAATTTTCAGCATTAGGGACTGTTATACAAAACATGTGATCAGTCAAGGATGGCATAAACCCTGAACAATTTAAAGGAGTGTACAAGATTAACTGTTCATGCGGGAAGAGTTATATCGGTGAGACTGGGCGTTCCCTTCAGAAAAGACTTAAGGAGCATGGAGCCGGTATTAGACATGAACGATCACGCACCTCAGCCCTTGTAGAACACTCCTCAAAGACCAAACATCAAATATGTCTAGAAGATGCAACAATCATCGCAAAAGAAGAGCACTATCAGAGAAGGAAAATAAGAGAGGCCCTTGAGATCATAAAGCATCCAGATAATCTTAATAGGGATGGTGGAGTTGAAATTAGTGACACTTGGAGACCCCTTCTTCGACAGATCTGTTCCTCCAGATACAACCGCCAATGAGGTATAGTTTTCAACCCCAGGTATGTCCCTCCTCCTTTGGATTCTTATTTAGTTTTTAGTTTTAATGAACTAAAATTCTAATAATTATCCCTATTAATTAATTAATTTTTATTTGGTTAAAATAAAAGTTAATTAATTAATCAATAATTATTAAGATTTTATTCTATATTCCCTTATAAAAAATTTGTTCCCTTACCTAGGTTTCCTTTTTCCTAGCTTTATAGTTTTTTAGTTAATTAAAAATGAGCTTAATACTCTAATTAAAATAAAAATATATCATTAAAATTTATTATTTAATAAAATTAAATATATAATAAATTAAAATGATATATTTAATAAACTTAATATATCCTTTTAATTCAATTATATATTTATATTTTATTAAAACTTTTATTAGATTAACTAATTATAAATCACCATCATTGTTTTTTAATTTTTTGATAGCTTCTTCTTATTAAAATTTAAATAAATATTTAAAATTAATCATATAATAAAATTAGATATATAATAAATTATAATTATATATTTAATAAACTAAATATATCTTTTTAATTCAATTATATATTTATATTTTATTATTTCCTTAAATAATATTAACTAATTATAAAACCTTAAATAAAATTAACTTATAATAAAACCTCCATCTTTAATAGTACTAGAAAAATATTTTCTTTTTTATTTTTAGCCTAGTAGGAGTCCCTTATTAAGTTAGTGATTCTTTTATACCTTAATAAAATTAAAAGTTTATTAAGAATTTAATTATTATAATTATTAAAAATAAAATTACTAAAAATATGAAAATTATAAAAAAAAAATTGGTCTGCCCTTTTCCTAAAATCTTCTTCTACCTCTATTAATGGTCTTAGTCTTTTCTCTCATTTCTTCATTCAAAGAAAGTCCTAATGATGGATCCCTGTTGTGATTTGAAACGTCGACACTCGTTCTCTAGCACTGTGGATAATCCGGAAAGCTCTTTAAAAAATGATCACCACATGAGTTTAAAAACCAAAATAATCACTAGTTGTTTCCACAAATCCTGGTTTGTCTATTGTTGTCGAGACAAAGTCCTCACAGCTACCCATGGTCACGATCCATCTAATTAGTGAGACCATACCTCTCGAACCCGATGTTGTTCAATAGGAAGTTGATCCAGATCCTGTCTCTTTTTTGGCAGAACATCTGCATCCCGAAGTCGAACGACCGTAAGTTGTTCCTGTATCGGTCACCCCACAATCTATTGTAGCCATTGAGTCTCCCATATCATGTAGTCAACCTCCTGAAATATATTTTGGGCCTGACGGTGAAATCCTTCCACCTGGTTTAATTTCAATCGAAGAAATCCCATAAGACGAGACACCTTTAACTCCAAACCATTTTGGGAAGGATCTTTACTTGTATGATTCTTTTCCTCAACCACCATCCTCTACTTTTGTTGATCCTATTCCTATTCAAATTCCCGTTGCTTCAAAAGGGTATAATTTGGTCAAGTAACCATGCCTGAACCAACATCTTCAGTCGGAACATCTGTTCCAATTGCGTTAGCACCTGCTCTTTCTACCTCGTCGATGTTCACAACTTCACCAGAGTCATATTTTCATGGTGGCCCTTTGGTCCAATCAGGTTATAAATCTTTATTTGGAATTTTCTCTGGTGCATCTTCAAACCCATGGACTTCACCAATGTCATCCTCTAGTATTCTAACTGATAAACCTATAGTGATTACTAAATGGCTTGATCCTTTATACACATAATCATGGCAATATCAAGATGGTCCTTCTGGGTCTATTCCATCCAGTACCATATCAAGTGGACTCCCTGCATTCGAAGAACAATATTTTTCATCTTATTATCCTCCTCATGTTGGGGGGAAACCTTGGTTACCCACTTTGACAGTACTCTGTCATTTTTTTGTCAACCTAATGTTGAAATTAATGTTTGTTAATGGCAGCCCACTCTTCCTATCCAACCATAAACAATTGTACATTCGTATCAACAGGTTCAACCTGTCACACCCACATCCATTCCACTTGTTAATACATATTTACCCTTGTTACATACTCAAACTTTTGTACAACAACTGTTTCAGGTGGGTCCTTCAACTCAATACCCTCAAGTATTGGGCCCTCAGATTCCAACTCCTTCAGCTAATTTACAACTACGACCTGTACCAGGAATCATTTATTCATAATCTGGATTACCATATTATGTGATGTCGCAGCCACAACCAAGTTATACCTATCCTCAACCGAATCCAGGTTATCCTAATTTGGGTTATAACATTGGTGGATAGAACCCTTAGCATCCTCTGGCACAGATACCTCAACCTTCATTTCAACAAGTATCATATCCAAGTTTTGGTCAATAGAATCCTAAATTTTTTGCTTATCAAAATAACCCCTATCTGGGTTACTAGCAGCAGATTCCTTATGCTGGTACTCAAAGGCCTGTTTCCCAAGCAATTCCAACATACCTTGGCTATGCTCAACCTGACCTTAATCGATAGTTTCCCTTTGTTTCAACTTTACAGTTACCATATTTACACTGGCTCACTAATGATCCACTCAATTATGCTCCTTGGTGGTCGGTGATACCCCATAGATTACCCTCATATATTCCTAAGTTCAATGGAAACCCTGGAGAATATCCATTGACTCATGTTATTGTTAGGGTCCCATGATTTCGCAGATTGGTAGACCAAATGACAGGGTAACATGGAACCAGTCTTTAGAGCCCAAGGACCTAGCCTTCCTAGACTCAGAGAGGGATATCTCTATTGGGTGCAAAGGATGTGTTCTTTTTTCTCTAGGGTCTTGATTTTAGGCTAGTTGTTAGGTGTAGGGTTTGTTGATTGTTTTGGTTGGGTAAGATGATCAAGTGGAATAGGTGGAGTGAGAGTATGTCAAAGCCATTGGGATATGGAGTCAAGTGAAAGTCAAGAGTGTCTAAATGATGAAACACAGTGTGTCGCAGGGTCGATTTAGCAAGGTCAATGGATCCTTAAAGTGATGTATGATGTGTAGTGAACATTAAGTTTGGGAAAGACTAAGAGGTCTTAAACATATATATTTTATAAGTTACAATTCATGAGGTAGTAAAAACCATTAATCTAAATAAACCATAATATAAACTAATAAACATCCAAGAGAAACATTCCAGTGATACATAGAAAGCATAAGAGCTTCTAACTTTAGAAAATCACCTTCATATTTTGGGAAAACACATAAGACAACAAAAATAACTCAATTTATGGAGAGGGAACTCCTAAATACCATATATCAAGTTATTGGGAACCTTGAAACAAGTTTTCAATCATGGACAAAGGGAAAGATCGAACGAGACCTCTTTGACTTAACCTAACAATCAATATTTCATAGAAAGGCTTCAAGATAGGGTTTTGAAAAATTCAAATAAGTAGGGCATATGATGAATCTTATTTGTAAGATAGCATACTAACCATACATTAAAAAAAAAACAATTTTTGGTGGACCTAAGGAGCAGTAAATAATTCCTTAAGATAGCTGAAAGAGAAAACATAAAGGCTATAACAAACAGGAAGACTGAGGTGCCTCAAAGAACATGTCTCAACCTATAGTTTTTTGTTGAATAGCAGCCAAGAAACATGAAACATAATGATAAAAAAGGAAACAATAGACAAATAGGAAAACATCACCATTCACCAAGCTATGGAATCCTGCAAAAAAGCTTCTCCATCATCAAGCCAAGCAAGACATTCATCCACTTCACAAAACCAATTTCTTCTCCAAGCTCATGAAACCATGTATATTGTTCTTCAAGCTCATCAAATGCCAACAAAATACATAGGGGCCTCATGCTATATTTATGGAGAAAATGAGGACTAAAACCCTAAATGTGGTAGGAAAATGTCAAATATAGTCATAAATATCATTTATGGCCAAGAGACCATGCAAGGCCCAAGGCACATAATATCCCAAGAAATAAATGCTAAAATAACTATTTGCACCTAATTCTAGCTTAATTTACCTCAAAAAACTCAAAAATATCTATTTACAATAAATGAGTGTGTTTTGTTGACTTTTGGTCCAAAACGCACTAGGCAGCCTCTGTGCGTAGCACCACTTCACCGGAAAATAAGGTCTCTTGCAGCTAAGTTTGGGACCCTTTCCCGACACTGGACTTGGCTCTGTGATGGCTCGTTGGAAATACTTATGAATCTACTTTCTAGAAATTCTTGAGCTGTGCTAATTGGATGGAATTTACCTATCCAAAAATCAAATCTTCCAACACTACTCTGTGTGCAACGCCTGGTCTCAAAATGAGGCAGAAAGGTCGAAGTTTTGATGTTTTTTGACCTTTTGAGGGGGTAAAAATGCTCCAAATGATCTGAACATTGGGGAGAAGACTGTTGGTAATGTGATAAATCCAAAAATGTAAACTTTGAGAGCTGAGGATGCACCAATTTTGTGCGTAGTGACTAGGGTGTTGCACACAGAGGGGTCAAAAATTGGAAAAAACATAAAGTTGTCCAAATTGCCTCAAAATTTTGTGGAGAGGTCCTTCAAGGGTTTTGAGAAGCCTATGAAAAATCTTGAGTCATGTCTCCAAGTTTTTCTTGGTATTTAATTTCTTTGAGTGATTAATTTTGAATGAATTCTTTGTTTCTGGCACTCCCATCATCTTCATCGGTGTTCATAGTTATAAATTTTGTCCCACTTTTACTTGCTGCTCACTTAGGCCTTCAAAATGATCATCACCTTCTTCACTTTCTTCTCTTTGGCTCACTCCTTCACTAAGTTTCCTTTTTTGGTCGATTTCTTGCATATTATTTTGAGTTCCTTGGACATTAAGAAGTTGATTAATGTTATGATAGTCATGACAGCTGTCATGACTATCATGATTATTTTCTAAGTTGTCTTGCTTTTTTACTGTCCTCTCTATGCCATTGTCTTGGCCACTACCTTCATTTTCAAGTTCTGTTGCAGACTCATCAATTTCTTGTGTTTGATCTTTTACTTCCTCATCATCTTCATTTCTTTCTTCACTTATCATCATCTTCAGTCATGTCATCACTGTCTGCACCATTATTGTGCTTACTGTCATGTACAACTACTTTTCATCATCGTTGTCATGTGAACCTTATTGTTGACTACCATATTCATCATTCTCTTCATTACCTTCTTGGTCTCCATCATCACCCTGCTGCTCTTCCCCTTTAGATTCTGTTTTTTTCCCACTGTCTTCATCCTTTCCATCATCCTTATATTGTTCCTCATTGCTCCTATCAGCATCTTTATTTTCATTAAACTCTGCCTCTGACCTACTATCTTCTTCCTTTATACTGTCATCTGTTTTTCCTTCACTATTGCTGCCACCTGCTTGTTCTTCACTACCAACATCGTCATATTCCCTTGATGCATTATGAGAACGTAGGTTTTCTTCTGTAGAAGTCATAGGATGAAGTGATGGAGGAGTGGAGGCAAGTGAGTGATGTGTGGGAAAACTTTCAGCAAATGAGGGCAAGATGAAGCAATCAGAGAATTTTTTTAGAGTTTAGAGGTAATTTTACTCGAACTGAGTGTTTTAGCACCTATTATAACTCTCCAATTTGCAAACCCTACCCTTAGAAGGTAAATAATTGGATTTTCATGTAGATTAGAATTTGGTCACATTAGGTATTAAATGCCTTCCTAGATTATGAAAAGAATACTTGGAAGGCGAGGAGAAAAGACCACCAACCTTGCTTGACTAATGCAGGAGCTTTCGAGGCAGAAAAAATGCAATTTAGCCCCTTTTTGGGCAAGTTAGGTCAAATACCACTGGGGCATAGTGCCAAGTCAGGTCGAGTTGGTAGATGGGCATGTTGAGCACTGTCGGAGCGCAGCGCCGGTGTGTAAGGTGGGTTGTCGGGTGGTTCTGGGCCTGTGCATAGCACCGGCCTCCTGGTGCGCAGTGCAGTGTAAATTTACACTGTGGCCACCTTGCCTGTGCACAACACTGATGGCCAGGTGCATAGCACCGGCCTCAGGGCGCAGCGCCTGAATTTATTTGCCAAAGTTGCCCAGAAAACTCTTTTTTTACTATCCTTTGGATCTTTTCTCTTGCTGATGTCATTTTGACAAGTTTGTTGACAAAGAGGTCTCTTGATGACATTAGTATTCTTCTTTGAAGTTTTTCTTCATTATATTCCTTTTCATGAACTTCAAAGCTTGCAAACAATAATTTGGTGATCATGTTGGCATCTTTCCTGGGGTTTTCAATCTTGCAGGTTCATACTTCTAATTTCCTGGTTGAGAGAATCAAAAGGAGAGATTTATTCTCCCTTTAAATGACCTTTTGTCATGTATTTCTTTGAGACAGTGAAACAGATATACCCTTTGGTGCAAAAAACCTTATCAATTTGGCACCAACAACCACTTTGGTCTTTAAGTGTGACACTTTGGTGAGAAAAATTACGTTTGTTTGTCCTTTTCAATTTTCATGTAGTAAACATTTTGTGACAGTCCTGCAGAAGTGCCACTCAGGGTTAATCTATTTCTTGCAGAATATACCTTTGATAAGGAAAACATTTTGGAGGTTTTACTGCTCTTAGACTAGCTACATGTCTGTTTCTTCGATCATGTTGATAGTGACAGATTTTTGGTTCGAAAAATAAGTAGTTTTTTGAAATTATTTTGTGTTTTTCTAGATATTCACACTTATGCCTTGTGATCACTATCCCTTTGGAGTTTAACACCTCTTTTATCAACCATGAACTTAGGCTTATCATAATCACCTCCTAGGGTAATGTTAACTCATGCTTGTTCTCTTTGGCCCTTTGAAAATATCTCTGACTATTCCTTTGAGAAATCAGACCTCTAAACTGATACTTCTGGCCCTTTTGCTGATAATCTTCATCATCTTTCTTCCTTTGGTGTAGTGGAGTATTGGTTTTTACGTCTACCTTCTTTCATCCCTTAAGTTCTCTGATTTTACCTCTTTGAAACCTCATGCCTTTGTACTAGTAGTCTTTGCCCTTTTTTGTACCTTTGGTGATGTGGAGTCAATCCCTCCTTGCCAAACCCTAAAGGGTGGCTTGAAACCATTTTTTAGCCATATGTTGTGATGAAGGAGGCTCTTTTTCATTATTGGACCATTTTTGTCCATTTTTCTAAAAGAGACTGATTTTGACCAATTTTTCGCAATTCTGGTCTAATTTCCTCTGTACGCAGTGCCACTCCGTCTGTGCGTAGCACCAAATTGTAGAGGTCATTTGGAGGCCTTACTAGTGTCGGAATGGGCTCCGTGATTTCTTGTTGGAAATATTGTTGAGTCTACTTTCCAAATATACCATTTTTTCTCTGATTGGAGTTGATTTTCCCTATCAAAAGTTGAGTTTACCAAGATTGGTCAAAACTTACTGAGTGATGGTGCATAAATGCAGAGTACTGGTGCAGGAAAATTTTGGAGGCCTTCCTTAACTCCAAATTGAGAATTGGATAGCTCATTGGAAAACTATTCAAGTCTAGTTTTCTATTGACTCATCAAGGAAGTCATTTGGACACTCTAGATGTGAGAAAACCTTATTTTCCCAAGGTCACTCCAGCAGTGCAGAAATTGTCTTGGGACACCTATGTTTTTGATATTTCTCTTAAACCATGAGACCTATGTAAAAAGTGAAGGAGGCTTCTATTATTGGCCTTATGATGGAGACAAACCTCTCTCACTTTTTCCAAATTTATCTCTTTTTTGTCAGAAACATATTTTTAAGAAAAACTAGCCCTAGGTGTGGCAAATGACTAGGCCCTTGCAATGAATTTTTGGAAAATGCTAGAGGCATGATGTTTTTGAGTTGGTATGGCTTCATTATTTTTTATATGACCTACCATATGGATCTTCTACTCTTAGGCCTCTTTTCCATAGCAAACTCTAGCTTAGTCGAAAGAGGAATTTAGGGTTTGGGGTAGGAGATTTAGGACTGCCTTATAGAGGGAGGGGAATCAAGGGGTTAAGGGTTGTCTAAATTCTTGGGGAGATTTTGGGGGATAGGGATAGATTTTAGGGAGTAGGGGAAGATTTAAATTCAAGTATTGAGTGAGGGAAAAGGGTCCAAAAGGGAAAAACACAGGCCTAGTCTTAAAAAGTGTCAAATTGTGGCCACAGACTAGGTTTTGTAGAAAAATGATGAATTTGAGGGATAGGAGTGATGGGAAATGTTAATGAAGGTATATTAAGGATAGGAGGAGGTGTAAGAACATCAAGATACAAGCCTTGTTGATGTTTAACCATGGAGGTCATGAAACCAAGAAAAAATGCCCTTAAAAACCCTAGATGGACAATGGAGGAATTTAGGCAAAAAAAAATAGAGGGTTGAGGCCAAAGGTGACACAAAAAAGAGAAAATGAGTGATATGAGCCCATGATGGGTCTTCTGGGATGGGTGAGCTAAGAAGCGACATGATGGGATGATGAAATAGTGAAAAAATTGTCTTAAGGATAATGAAGGTAGTGAGATTTCTAGAACTCACAATGTTAATGAACTTTGTTTCTAGAAATCTAGAACCGATACTTAGTCATCTTCGGATAGTGAAAATTATGGATGACTAATAGTGGCTCCACTTGGGGATGGCAGCTCCTTTTTAGGAGGTGTCCAAAACTTCAGATTTCTAGCTTTATGAAGACCAGTGCCTCATCCATTGGGTAGATTTTTACCTCTTTCTCTGGCCGATGCTTGCTTAAAGCTTATGATCTCAATAATATGAAAGACACGATTAGCTTAAATCCATATCTACCTACCCAACCTAATTTCCTAAGATTTTTTCTTCTTTAGGTGCATTTGAACTAGCAACCTTGACATTGTTTGTTTTTGAAAGCAAAATAAACTATCTACTTCTACCTTATGTCTTCGTGGAGCTTAGATCAGGCTAATGAAATCCTTTGATTCTCTACCTGTACTATTCAATTGTCAAGGTTAAATTGTTTGACAGGATTTATTCACTAGGCTATAGACACGAAATTGAAGACATGGCTAAATCAAGATTAGACAATTTGATTTACCATGGGTTTGTGGCATAAAAACAAGATGCACACAAATGTTATTTTTATACAAAATAAGATTTTAGAAAAAACAGGGCTAGGATACATTGTTTGCTACTCATCCCTATTTTTCTCTTTGGTTATGTTTTAGGCATGTGGAACCAGTATATTTCTACCTAATCTATCTCTTGACAAGCCAAGCTCGAATAATTTTACCCATTATCTTTTTCTAACTTATCAACAATAAATTTAAAACATGCTTCAGCCATGATTAGGCTAGATAACTGAAACAAGAATCCTTGAAGCACTAGTAGTGGTATTTAGGCTTACATGCTTTCAGTAGTTCTATTTTTTGGGTATGGGGCTTTACCTTTTTTTTTCAAATCTGCCCTCTTTTTTCATATTTTCTATGTTTTTGTATTTTAAAAACAATCTATAACTAAAATATGCTGAAATGCTGAGCTTATTTTTCATACCTATCTATCTATCCTAATCTAACCTATACATAATATATATTAATTTGGTGAAATCTATTTTCCAACATAGCCAATCAAGTAGATGATTCCATGATTGATCTTGCTTCAGCTCTTTGAGAGTGCTGAAGAAATCAAAAGGCCACTTCCACCTCACTTGTTTTTGGACAGTAATGGTTAAAAATTTTCTCACACTTTGCAACAAACTTTTTTTGGTAGAACACACTCCTCCTTTAGATTTCTCAAGGAACACAACAAATGGATCTTGGAATAATACCTGATCTAGAGGTTTTGAGACATAAGCTTTATTCAGGACTACTCCTTCTTCCACTTGGATATGCTTGGGACTCTTTTGGGAAAGAAAATCCACCTCTTCCTCATGATCATATGAACTGGTAGATTCATCATATGTGGCAATTTTATCCTCTAACAAAACTTATTTTCTTTGATAGAGTGGGATGAAATCTGTGTGAAGGCTATCATATTGATGAGCAGGAGCACTCTTTGGCAACAAATCTTCTTGAGAAAGAAGTGCAACAACTTTCTTGTGATCATCAATTTCCACACCTTCACCTGCAAATTGTAGTTCAAAGGAACTTGATGGCTGCAAATCTGAAGTTAATGAGGATTCCATGTTCGAAATGATTTCTTCAACCATTTCAGGAGAAGGCTCCTTATTGACAAATTTCTCAAGAAGTTCCTTATCTTCCTCAACCAATACATCAAAGTTGAAAGACTGTTGATTTCCAATTATGTGAAAGTTATTTCTGATGGAATGAAGTGAAGTAGAGCAAAAAGTCAGAGACTTCTCACTTACTTATAAACTTTCAAGGCTTTCCTCATCAGTGTCATAGGTGACCTGTATTTGTTGCTGGCTTTTTTATAGTTGGTGATAGTGAACTTCATCCCATAAATCAACTGTTGATTGCTCTGCAACGTTAGTTTCTGTTTGGAAATCATAATCATCCACATATTGATCAAACCTAGGAGAATCATTAATATAGGAAATGTCACCAACCATACATATTGGACCATCAGATTGCTTCGCTTTGAATTGATTTACAAGTTCACTTCCTGACTTATGGTAGACAAGATTAGCAAGAGAATGAACCAAAATTTTTTGTTCATATGAGGGTTTAGAGGCTATTTTCATATTCAGAAGCTTTTCTATTTCTTCTTTAGTTAAAAAATGAGGCATTTTTCTTTCTCTTTGGAAATAAATACAACATTCCTCTTTCTGTTGTGAAAGCTGATTGGGAGGTTGAATGTCTTCTTGAGCCTCACCTAGAAGAGATGATGAATCATCACTTGTGTTTTTAGAGAGATCTTGTGGGTTCTCTTTCATTCCCTGATTGATTTCATCCTCAGCCAAATTTTCTTGATTTTTGTGAGAGTTAACTTGAGCATGGATTTCATGAATAGCTGCTAAGAGATCTTCAGGGTGCAAATTTCCTTTCGAAATATAAAATGAATTAAAGCATAAGGGTAGAGATCCTAAAGGTTTTGATTTCTCCTCCATTTCATATTTTATTTCATCCTCAACCAGCTTTTCTTCATTTATATGAGAGTTAACTTGAGCATGGTTTTCCTGAATAGCTGCTAAGAGATCTTCAAGAAGAAAATTTCCCTTCAAAATTTGAAATGAATTAAAGCATAAGGGTATATATCGTAAGGGTTTTGGTTCCTCCTCCATTTCATATTTGATTTCATCCTTAACCAACTTTTCTGGATTTATGTGAGAGTTAACTTCAGCATGGTTTTCCTGAATAGCTACTAAGAGATCTTCAGGATGCAAATTTCCTTTCAAAATCTAAAATGAATTAAAGCATAAGGGTAGATATCCTAAAGGTTTTGACTCTTCCTCCATTTCAAATTTTTTAATTTCAAGATGGCTGGTTGATTCTTTAGGGCACTCCTCTCTGTTTTTATTTGCAACTTTCTTGTAATACTCTCTTAATAGTGAAGCACAAGATGTAGGAAAGTAACTAGTACGTACTTGGCAGCCTTCCTCACTCTCTTATTTGTAGTATTTCTCATTATGTATATTTTGTTTGTTTTTATTGTCTTGTAGTGATTTAGTTTTTTCTTCCCGAGGAAAAAGTGTAGGTTTTTTTTAATAAGTAGCACCAACCTTAACCTTGAAATTTTCTCCCTTCCTGTCAAGTAGATGCATTAGTCTGCTGAGTGTATCTACCAATCTCTCTATTTTTGTCTCTCTGTTCATATTTGGATCCATATTTGTTTATTATAAAGAGGTCACTGCATATTTTCAACCAATCTATATTTCTCTACCAGTGGAGTCGTTAGGTGTATTGAGGGTTGTGGAGTCGCCAGGTAGAGGATTTCAACTTTGTTGTCCACCATCAACATGCTTTGGATTGCTTAATGCATTCCTAGAGGTTTTATGAAACTATTGGGGTCAACATGGTTACTGAAGACCAGTGGAGTCACCAGGTGGATGATGTTTACTATTTTAAGGATGTTTTTGTTGTCCACCATCAACAACTAAATACCAATCTAAGGATGTTTGTGAGATTTCTGAGATCTAAGGAATACTTAGTTTGTCACTAACTCAGAATGTCCCACTGTGATTGCCATAATGTTAAGGTGGTGATGAGATGGAAAAATGATCACTGCATACTCTTTAACAAGGGATTTGGAGTCCTAAGAAATACTTATATTTCCACTAACTCATAAGGTCCGACCGTGATTGCAAGAATGTTAGGGTCCTGGGATTTTGCAGATTGGTAGACCAAATGATAGGGTAACATGGAACTATTCTTTAGGGCCCAAGGACCTAGCCTTCCTGGACTCAGAGAGGGATCTCTCTATTGGGTGCAAAGGATGTGTTATTTTTGCTCTAGGGTTTTGATTTTAGGCTAGTTTTTAGGTGTTGGGTTTGTTGATTTTTTGGTTGGGTAAGATGGTCAAGTGGAATAGGTGGAGTGAGATTATGTCAAAGCAATAGGGCTATGGAGTCAAGTGAAATTCAAGAGTGTCTAAATGATGAAACAGAGTGTGTTGCAGGGTCGATTTAGCAAATTCAATGGTTCCTTAAAGTGATGTATGATGTGTAGTGAACATTAAGTTTGGGAAAGACTAAGAGATCTTAAACCTATATAGTTTAAAATTTAAAATTCATGAGGTAGGGAAAACCACTAAGCTCAATAAACCATAATCTAAACTAATAAACATCCAAGAGAAAAATTCTAGTGATACATAGAAAGCATAAGAACTTCTAACTTTAGAAAATCACCTTCAGATTTTGGGAAAACACATAAGACAATACAAATAACTCAATTTATGGAGAGGGAACTCCTAAAAAACATATATCAAGTTATTGGGAACCCTTAAACAAGTTTGCAAGCATTTACAAAGGGCAAGATCGAAGGATACCTCTTTGACTCAACCTAATAATCAATATTTCATAGAAAGGCTTCAAGATATGGTTTTGAAAACATCAAATAAGCATGGCATACCATGAATATTATTTGTAAGCTAGAATAGTAACCATACATGAAACAAACAAACAAAAAAATTGGTGGACCTAAGGAGTAGTAAAGAATTCCTTAAGATGGCCAAAAGAGAAAACATAAAGGCTGTAACAAAGAGGAGGACTGAGGTGCCTCAAAGAACATGTCTCAACTATACTTTTCTGTTGAATAGAATCCAAGAAACATGAAACATAATGATAAGAAAGGAAAAAATAGAAAAATAGGAAAACATCACCATTCACCAAGCTATGGAATCTTGCAAACAAGCTTCTCCATCATCAAGCCAAGCAAGCCATTCATCCACTTCACAAAACCAATTTCTTCTCCAAGCTCATGAAACCATGTATATTTCTCTTCAAGCTCATCAAATGCCAACAAAATACATAGGGGCCTCATTCTCTATTTATGGAGAAAATGAGGACTAAAACCCTAAATGTGGTAGGAAAATGTCAAATATAGTCATAAATATCATTTATGGCCAAGAGACCATGCAAGGTCCAAGGCACATAATATCCCAAGAAATAAATGCTAAAATAACTATTTGCACCTAATTCTAGCTTAATTTGCCTCAAAAAATTCAAAAATATCTATTTGCAATAAATGAGTGAGTTTTGCTGACTTTTGGTCCAAAACGCACTAGGCAGCCTCTGTGCGTAGTGCCACTTCAGCAGAAAATAGGGTCTCTTGTAGCTAAGTTTGAGACCACTTCCTGACACCGGATTGGGCTTCGTGATGGCTCGTTGGAAAGCCTTATGACTCTACTTTCCAGAAATTCTTGATTGTTTCTCTGTGGATTCCATTTACCTTTCCAAAAATCAAATCTCCCAACATTTATTTATGCACATCGCCTGGTCTGAAAATAAGGCAGAAAGGTCAAATGTTTGATGTTTTTTGACCTTTTGAAGCGGTAGAAATGCTCCAAATGATCTGAAAATTGGTGAGCAGATTGTTGATGATGTGAGAAATAAAAAAATGTAAACTTTGAGAGCTGAGGATGCAACAATTTTGTGCGTAGTGCCTAGGGTGCTACGCATAGAGGGGTCAAAATTTGGGAAAAAACAAAAATTTGTCCAATTTGCCTCAAAATATGTGGAGAGGTCCTTAAAGTGTTTTGAGAAGCCTGGAAAAATATTGAGTTATGTCTCCAAGTTTTTCTTGGTATTTAATTTCTTTGAGTGCTTGATTTTCAATGAATTCTTTGTTTTTGGCACTGCCATCATCTTCATTGGTGTTCATACTCCTAACTTTTGTCCCACTTTTACCTGTCGCTCACTTAGGCCTTCAAACTGGTCATCACCTTCTTCACTTGCTTCTCTTTGGCTTTGTCCTTCACTAAGGTTCCATTTTTGGTTGATTTCCTGCACTATTATTTTGAGTTCCTTGGACATTAAGAAGTTGATTAATGTTATAGCTGTCATGACTATCATGAATATTTTCTAAGTTGTCTTTCTTTTTTATTGTCCTCTCTATGCCTTTGTCTTGGACACTGCCTTCATTTTCAAATTATGTTGCAGCCTCATCAATTTCTTATGTTTGATCTTTTACTTCCTCATCATCTTCATTTTTTTCTTCACTTATCATCATGTTCAATCATGTCAACACTGTCTGCACCATTATTGTGCTTACTTTCATGTACAAGTACTTTCCCTCATGGTTTGCATGTGAACCTTCTCGTTGGTTGCCATATTCAACATTCTCTTCATTAATTTCTTGGTCTCCATCATCACCCTGCTGCTCTTCCCCTTTAGAATCTATTTTTTCCCCACTGTCTTCATCATTTCCATCATCCTTATCTTGTTCCTCATTGTTGTTGTCACCATATTTATTTTCATTTAACTCTGCCTCTAACCTACTGTCTTCCTCCTTTCCACTATCATCTGTTTGTCCTTCACTGTTGTTGCCACCTACTTGTTCTTCACTACCAACATCTTCATATTCACTTGATGCATTAGGATAACTTAGGTTTTCTTGTGTAGAAGGAATAGGATGAAGTGATGGAGGAGTGGAGGAAAGTGAGCAATGTGTGGGCAAACTTTCAGCAAATAACGGAAATATGAAGCAATCAGAGAATGTTTTTAGATTTTAGAGGTAGGTTTACTGACACTAAGTGTTTTTGCACATATTATAACACTCAAATTTGCAAACCCTGCCCTTAGAAGGTAAATAATTGAATTTTAATGTAGATTAGGGTTTGGTCACATTACGTATTGAATGCCTTCCTAGATTATGAAAAGAATACTTGGAAGGTGAGGAAAAAATACCACCAACCTTGCTTGACTGATACAAGAGCTATGGAGGCAGAAAAAATGGAATTTAGCCCCTTTTTGGTCAAGTTAGGTCAAATACCAATAGTGCGTAGCGTCATGTCAGGTCAGGCTGGTAGATGGGCATGTTGGGCATTGTCTTAGAGTAGCACCGGTGTGTAAGATGAGCTGTCTGGCCGTTATAGGTTTATATGTAGCACCCTGGTCGGTGTGTAGCACCAGCCTCCCGGTGCACAGTGTAGTGTAAATTTACACTCTGGCCACCTCCCCTGTGCACAGCACCGATGGCTAGGGGTGTAGTGTCGGCCTCGGTGCACGGCGCCCGAAATTTTTTGCCAAAGTTTCCCATAAAACTCTTTTTTTACTATCCTTTGGATCTTTTCTCTTATTAATGGAATTTTAACAAATTTGTTGACAAAGAGTTCTCTTGATGAAATTAGTGTTTTTCTTTGAAGGTTTTCTTCATTATATTCCGTTTCATGAACTTCAAAGCTTGCAAATAATAATTTTTTGATCATGTTGGCATCTTTCCTGGGGTTTTCAGTCTTGCAGGTTCATACTTCTAATTGCTTGGTTGAGAGAATGAAAAGGAGATCTTTAACCTTACTTTAAATGACCTTCTATCATGTATTTCCTTGAGACAGTGAAACAGACCCCTTGGTCCAAAAAACCTTATCAGTCTGGCACCAACAACCCCTTTGGTCTTTATGTGTGCCACTTCGGTGAGAAACATTAGGTTTGTTTGTCTTTGCAAATTTTCCTGTAGGTAACCTTTTGTGATAGTCCTGCAGAAGTGCCACTCAAGGTTAATCTATTTCTTGCAGAATATACCTTTGATAAGGAAAAATTTTTGGAGGTTTTACTACTCTTAGACTAGCTACATGTCTGTTTCTTTGATCATGTTGACAGTGATAGATTTCTGGTTGGAAAAACAAGCAGCTTTTTGAAATTGTTTTGTATTTTTCTGGCCACTTCTGTTCTTGCAGGTGCCTTCACACTTATGCCTTGTGATCATTGCCCCTTTGGATTTTAACACCTATTTTATCAAACATGAACTTAGGCTTATCATAATCACCTCCTAGGGTAACGTTAACTCATGCTTGTTCTCTTTGGCCCTTTGAAAATATCTCTGACTGTTCCTTTGAGAAATCAAACCTCTGAACTCATACTTCTGGCCCTTTTGTTGATACTCTTCATCATATTTCTTCCTTTGGTGTATTGGAGTGTTGGTGTTTATGTCTTCCTTCTTTGATCCCTTAATTTCTCTGATTTTACCTCTTTGAAAGCTCATGCCTTTGTACTAGTAGTCTTTGCCCTTTTTTGTACGTTTGGTGATGTGGAGTCAATGCCTCCTTGCCAAACCCTAGAGGGCAGCTTGAAACCATTTTGTAGCCATATGTTGTCATGAAGGAGGATCTTTGTCATTATTGGACCAGTTTTGTCCATTTTCCCAAAAAAGGTTGATTTTGACCAATTTTTGGCAATTCTAGCCTAATTCCTATGTGCGCAACACCACTCTGTCTGTGCATAGCGCCAATTTGCAGAGGGAATTTGGAGGCCTTCCTTGTGTCAGAATGAGCTCCGTGATAGCTCCTTGCAAATATTTTTTAGTTTAATTTCCAAATATAGCATTTTTTCTCTGATTGGAGTTGATGTGCCCTACCAAAATTTCAGTTTACCAAGACTGGTCAAAAATTACTGAGTGATGGTGCATAAATGTAGAGTGCTGGTGCAAGCAACTGTTGGATGCCTTCCTTAACTCCAAATTGAGCTCATGATATCTCATTGGAAATATATTCAAGTATAGTTTCCTTTTGACTCATCAATAAAGTCATTTGGACACTCCAGCTATGAGAAAACCTTATTTTCCCAAGGTCACTCCAGAAGTGCATAAATTCTCCTTGGACACCTGTGTTTTTTATATTGGTCCCAAACCATGAGACCTGTGTAAAAAATGAAGGAGGTTTTTATTCTTAGCCTTATGAGGGACAAAAAACTCTCTCACTGTTGCCAAATTTATCTCTGTTTGTTCAGAAACATATTTCTAAACAAAACTAGCCCTAGGTGTGGCAAATGACTAGGCCCTTGGAATGAATTTTTGGAAAATGATGGAGGCATGATGCTTATCAGTTGGTATGGCTTCATGATTGTTGATATGACCTACCATATGGATATTATTCTCTTAGGCCTCTTTTCCATAGCAAACCCTAGCTTAGTTGGAAGAGGAATTTAGGGTTTGGGGTAGGGAGTTTAGAACTGCCTTGTAGAGGGAGGGGAATGAAGGGGTTAAGGGTTTTCTAAATTCTTGGGGAAATTTTGGGGGATAGGGACAGATGTTAGGGAGTAGGGGAAGGTGGAATTTCAATTATTTATTGAGGGGAAAGGGTCCAAAAGGGAAAAACACAGGCCTAGTCTTAAAAAGTGTCAAATTGTGGCCATAGACTAGGTTTTGTAGAAAAATGATGAATTTGAAGGATAGGAGTGATGGAAAATATTTATGAAGTTATACTAAGAATAGGAGGAGGTGTAAGAGCATAAAGATACAAGTCTTGCTGATTTTTAACCATGGAGGTCATGAAACCAAGAAAAAATGCCCTTAAAAATCCTAGATGGACAATGGAGGAATTTAGGCAAAACAGAATAGATGGTTGAGGCCAAAGGTGACACAACAAAGAAAAACTAAGTGATATGAGCCCATGATCAGTCTTCTGCAATAGGTGAGCTGAGCATTGATGTGATGGGATGATGAAATAGTGAAAAAATTATCTTAAGGATAATGAAGGTAGCGAGATTTCTAGAACTCACAATGTTAATGAACTTTGTTTCTAGAAATCTAGAACCGATAATTAGTCTTCTTTGGATAGTGAAAATTATGGATGAATAACAATTATGACTTATCATTTTTGGTTTTCATCAAGCTCTCTGAATGATGACTCTATTTGGCTACGTCTTTTCCAGCGTACGCTCACTGGTCCGACTACAAAATGGTACATTCAGTTACCTAGAGCTTCTTTTGATAATTTTACTGCTTCGGCCACTATCTTTTTGACTCACTTCCAGTTACCCATACAATATGAAACTGGAATGGAAATTTTGAATAATTTTAAATAGATTAATGCTACTAACGTTTCTAATGATATTCATGAGTGGCATCGTTGTCGTAGAATGGTTAAGACATTTGTTCCTGATCATATCCTTGTTGAGTGGTTCATTAAGTCCCTATTACCATCTATAACTGAGGATGTGGCTAAGGGTGGCATCGTCACTAAAGAGCAGGTTATTGTTTGTGCTCAATATTTAGACTTGATTTATACTTAGTCTGGCACACCCTTTGAGAAAATTTGTAACACGCCGCGATCTAATTTTTTCTGTTCCTGCTCCATCAAAGGACTCTCATGCCAGAGACGTTATGGTTGGTACTACAAGCACACATCATACTACTACATCTGATCCTGCACCTTCTTTCAAAATAAATTCCATGTCGGTTGACAAAGGAAAAAGTGACAAACAACCCAGAAGTAACAAAAAAGGGAAATCAAAGAAAAATCAATCTTTTAACCCACAAGAATGATCATTTTACCAATCATCTAGAACTAGGAAACCTCGTTATCCATGCATAATATGTAATGAGGAACACTTTGTTCAGGATTTTCCTCACAGCGTTGAAGTCTCAAAAATGGTTAAGACTTCACATGCGTCAGCTGTGTTGATAGATCTATTTCCAAATCCGAACAAAAATTTGGTTGATGCGGATCCAACTTCTAGTTCCCAAGTGTTTATACTATATGTCACAAAACCATCAACAGATATTTTGGTGTCAACGCATAATAAATATTATGGTAGTCAGGCCACTGATCAACCTACTACTTCGACCATGAATCTATTTACAAAATAGGTAGTGCCACCTACTATTCTTGAATTGAAAATCAAGCCACCGAAGGGAGTCGTTCATAAATCGACATATAATCCTCAAGCAAGAGTTGATAAAAATTATAATATAGTTGAAGATTTGGCTCAATCCCCTTCAGCTATGTTAGCTCTTGGGGTATTAAAAAATTGTACCTCCTAGAAACAGGCCTTATTGTCGGCTATTAGTGGAATTGATCCGAGTAATTCTAATCTCACAATCTTTAATCATACGAGCTATGTGCCGCAATTACTAGCAGAATTGGCATTCTCCATACAAGTAAATATTCTCAATCACCTTGTTCATCGTACTATTATTGATGAGGAAGCATCTACATGCATTATGTCTTTAAAATGTTGGAAATCACTTGGCTCGCCGCACTTATCTCAATCATCAACGACGTTGAAGGCTTTTTATGGACGTACATATAAGCCTTGTGGTATTATCAATAACCTGCATGTTGAACTAGGGGGAAAAACAGTGAATTTTGACTTTGAGGTCATTGATGGACCCCTTGACTACAATATTTTACTTGGAAGGCCATGGGTATATTCTATGACTATAATTGTTTCTACATTTTTTAGAATGATCACCTTTCCACATAAAGGTGTTATCATAGTCATCAATCAGTTATCCTTCTTTTCCACCACTTCATAGGTAATTGGGAGCGTTATGTTCATTCACTCACACCAACTAGCACTTCAAAACATTGGTGTAGGACTCTTAAAGGATTCCACTCTCATGGGAACCTTTGCATTACCACTGCCTACAACGTCGACAGAAATTGCAAGTATATAGACCTACTACATGATCTCTTCCACTCCATCAGGCTTAAGCAAGAGTACGAGTGATTCTGAAATTGTTACATTGGATGAGTTTCTACCACCCAAACCTATTGAGTTGGCATAGAAATCAATCTATCTGGCTTGGGTATTAAATCCGAAATCAGCATCACCGGTTGTTTGGGTTGATTGTTCCTTAGATTTGTGTACTCCATCTAATCCTTTTTTCTCAACATTCTTGACAGATGAAAATATTTTGGAATCCATGATGTCGGAAGGAGAACCATGGGAAGATTATCATCACCATTCCCATCTTTCTGATTATGAAGAAAATAATATTAGTGAACTATATCACCCATCAATGAAAAAATTATTTTCAAATTATTTTCCTATTAATGCAATCTATTCTAAGAAAAAATTTTCAAATATTGAAGAAACAAATTCTATCGATATTTCAACCAAACCTGGCATTGTAGAAAACATTCATGTTGGCATATCTTGTTCTCCATCGGAACTTGAAACATATTTCTCTCTCTTTCGTGAATTGCGTGATGTATTTTCTTGGTCTTACGAGGAAATGTCAAGCATAGATAATAGTATTGTTGAACACACTAATAATATGTACCCTAATGTCAAACTAGTATCTCAACACCTTTGTCCAATTCATCTGAAGAAGGCCGCTGCCATTAAAGTAGGAGTTGAAAAACTTTTGTGTGCTGGTTTCATTTACCTTGTTCCGCTAACTGAGTGGGTTTCCAACATCATTCCTATTATCAAAAAACAAGGAACCATCAGAGTGTGCACTGATTATCGGAATTTCAATCTCGCATGTCCAAAATACAACTATCCTACTCCCTTTATCAACCAAATTATTGATGATTGTGCTGGCTGCGAAATATTTTCGTTCATGGATGGATTTTTTGGCTACAATCAAATCAATATATACCTAGAGGATCAATATAAGATATCATTCATCTATCCCTGGGGCACATTCACTTATCGGAAACTACCATTTGGTTTAAAAAATGTTGGGCCACTTTTCAGACAGAAATGGATTATACTTTCAATGACATCAAGCACATTGTTCAACCCTATCTAGACGATTTACGCGCACATTCACAAAATCTGAATAATCACCTGATACATTTGAGAACCATCTTTTTACGTTGCCGACACTACAAAGTATGCCTCAATCCACATAAATGTGTGTTTTGTGTTGGTTCTGGTCATTTTCTTGGATTCATTGTCTTAAAATAAGGAATTCTAATAGACCAGTTGAAGGTCCAGGCCATTCTTGATTTTCCTACACCATCAAATTTACTTCAGATACAGGAACTTCAAGGAAATTCTAACTTCCTAAGGAGATTCATACCCAACTACGCCGAAATGGCTAAAGGATTTACTCAATTCTTGAGAAAGGGGATTCCCTTCCATTGGGACCAAGTTGCGCAATCTTCTTTCGATGTTGTCAAGGATACTCTTGTCTGGGCGTCATTAAAGTATCCCCCCAATTATCAAAATGATTATTTCTTATATATCGTCGTGGCTGATATGACCATTGCTATGGTATTGGTATAAGTAGAAAATGGGATAGAACATCTGATCTATTATTTGAGTCGTAATCTCAATGATACGGAAGTGAAGTATTCGTACATAGAAAAGTTTGTCTTAGTAGTTTTTCAAGCTGTCCAAATATTTCGCCACTATATCCTATTTAGGAAGACCATTTTAATTTTGGATTGCAACCCCATGACTTATATCTTATCACTTCAATTTCTGGGGGGGAAATATTCAAAATGGATTGTCATTTTGCAGGAATTTGATTTGGAATTCATCAAATCCAAGTCAAAGAAGTCTTTAGTTTTGGCTGAGTTTCTTTGTGACCTTCCCTCTGATAGTAATGCTACTACGTCAGAACCATCTAATCCTGACGAGTGTCTATTTTTTATCAGATCATCTGATCCTTGGTATGGGGATTTTATCATTTATCTCCAAACGCAAACTTTTCGGCCTGATACCTCTTGCTCCGACCAGTGACGTATTTGATACCAAGCCAAAGATTAGCTGATCATCGGTGATACACTTTATTGTCGTGGTTTCGATACCATTTTAAGAAGGTGCCTCACTCATGAGGAGGCCGAAAAGGTTTTAAATGATTTTCAAGTTAGGGATTGTGTGTAATATTCCAAAATTTTCTGACAATAATTTGGAATATTAATTTTCACTTATTTCACCTAGGAGGAGAATAAATGGGTAAGGAGGCCCATGCATAGTGATAATCTCAATAAAATCCCTCAGATTATGAAATGGGGTCATCTTTGGAGCTGGTATTCACACCCTCATGTGTGAACAGGGTTATTTGCAAGTGGACAAGGTCAGGTTGACAAAGTCAACAGCACTGCCATAGGAGGAGTGGCTTACTTTGGAAGAGAGCGCAGTGTGAATGAGGAAGGGGATATTTGGTGGAGAAAACCCTAATGGATGGGGCCCATGGAGAAAGAGCTTTCACTTGTTTAAAAGGAGGACAAGGCAACCATTGTTTCTCATGCTTGTATTATTCATCTCATTGTCTATTCAGACAATTGCGAATTCTTTACTGTTTAGCAAGAGTTGTCGGGAGGAATTCCTGTTTAGGATTCCTTCTCCTTCTTGGGAGGCCTCTTGAGGGATTGCACTAATTTTCCTCACATCTAGGCTTGAGGCCAAGAATCCTCCATCAAGACAGTGCTATTTTTGCAGCAGAATAATACTGTGTTGCTGGGTGTTGCAGTGAGGGTTCACTACACCACATCCATTCGCTATTTTTCAGAGGAGGAGTATCCATTCCCTTTGGGAGATCATATTGGAGGCATTTCAGATCTTATTGCAGAATTTGGCATCAAGGCCAACTCATTCCCTAGCCCTATAACGTAATTCCATCCAATGATTGTGTTATTTTGAGTGGAGCATTTGTAGTGGGGCTCTTGCAGACTATTGGAGGGCAAGATCTTTGGAGAGAGGATCAACCTTTCACTTTAAAGATCCATTAGAGGAGGAATATTTAGTTTTGGCATCATCTATCAGCCTCTCCATCCAGTTCTATTTCTGAGTTGCTGCACCTACCCAACAACTCCAGCATTTTGCAGATTTTGTATTTTGAAGCCAATCCTTCCCGGATTGACTGGAGGTAGTCTTTGGGAGCTGAGATCTTCACTCCTAATGTTGTATTGGGCCATGTATTGATATATCCATGTATTTGACACATTTTAGCATGCAGTTTCTCTATAAAAATATGTTGTCATAGCTTGGTATGCATTAGGTAGTAGTGGTTTTTCCATGATTCATGTACTAGTCTCTTGAGGTTGAGCATTGCTTATTTTGAGTATCATTTTCCTCAAGATATTTTATTCTATTGTTGTTTATATTATGAGATGGCTATGGATGTCTCTCGCATTTATATGATTTGAGTGTTGTTTCTACTCCATTTATTGTGTTTGCATATTGATGGGTCTCTAACTTTAGAATATCTTGAGATATTCTCATTGTTGTAGCATTTTCCTGATTTGGAACATTACAGTGGTATCAAAGCATGATCTCTAGCTCATCCGGTGGATCTCAGCCATCATGCTATCAAGGAGAGAGAAGATGAAGACTCCACTATGTGGAGAGAAAAAGGAAGATAAGCTTACAAAGCTTCTTCCAAGATCTGTACTGAGCATTCATGAAGAATTTGAGAAGATAAGGAAGGAGATATGTATAGGATCTCCAAGAGGGTTTGAAACTAAATCAAACTCCAGATTTTCTTATAGGGAGTGTAAGAATATAGTCACACCCTATGAGGCATAGCACAGTCTCATGGCCATATTTGCAATAAAAGGAAGAGAAGGAGGAGGAATGCCGAAGAAAGGAACTCTTAGTGGTTTCTTGCATGAGTATGAATCTCAAACTCAGAAGTATAGAGATCATATTACCTTTCCGGATTTTTGCAAGATCATGGTGAGGAGGAGCAAGAAGCATGATCTGGATAGATTTCTTCTATCTATATTTGATGGTTCCCCTACATGTTTAGCCAGGGCTTGGATAGAAGAGCTAGACACCTTTTTGCAGCAGCATTAGATTCCTGAAGATGAGGCCATCAGAATAGTAGCATTACACTTAGGAGGTAAGGTCTATGCATGGTGGTTATTTGATTCATTTAATTTTAAAAATGGAAATACATCTTCCTATGCAATTTTCATTAGAAATTTTATGAGGAGATTTGGTAGGAGAAATTCTGAAACACATGTGGAGGAAACAAACACATTCAAACAAACAAAACCCTTGCATGTGATGGAGGAAACCATAGACTCAAAAAAACTTCAAAGGACCATGAAGGAGGCTGATATCTTGCATGATACTTTATTGGAGGCAAGACCTTCATCTTTCATTTTGGCACAAGGATGCATAGAGATCCCTTTTCCAAAACAGGATCGAATCATTGGAGGGTTGCCCAATCATGTTGAGGAAGCTGAGGGCAACAACGCTGTCATTTCTAGAGTTGCTCTAGTACCTCATGCAGAGGAAGGAGGAGCTCTTGCTCCAACTAGAGGGATTCTTGTAGCTTTGCAAGGAAGTCCCCAGGATCTCATACATGGATGTCCAAGCACAATCAATGAGCAGCATGACTGTGCATCATTGCAACTGAAAGGAGGAGGAAGGGAGGAAGAGCACCATCATGTGATGAGAAGCACACACCCAAGTTCTCTATTTCAGAGAGCTAGTGCAAAGAGGAGGTAGACTATATTGTGCTGTGAGAGCAAGGGAAAGGGTTCCCAACCATATATACATTCCACTCTTGACATTGATGTCTCACTGCATAGAAGCATTCCACCAGGGAGGCCACTAGATCTATCATTAATGAGAGACATTTTGTCTTTGGATTCATCGCTCCTGGATTTTGGAGAGGTGAAGAGTTTGGAGGAGAACTTTGGCATGGGGGATGTCAAAGTAGCAGACAATAGCAAGAGGAGAGCTTCACATGCCAGATCACCAGCGCTGTCTCTTGGGAGGATTGATCCTTACTGGAGATCTCAGCTTGTAGTAGAGTACTCCAAGGATCTTGGTGTATGCATGATTCTAGATGACCAAGATAGAGATGGTGAGTATATGGTGGATGATATGGCCATCTATTCACATGGCATAGTCTTCTTGACCATATATTCTAGTCTCAAGGAGAAGTTGTTGCATGCAGCACATGAGGACTTATTTTCCATGGATTGTGATGCATATCTTGCCTTGGAAGAGGAGTTCATTTGGGAGGGCATTCATCAAGACACACATCAACATATGGAGATATGCAGAGCTCGGATGATGATGGAGAGGATGTCACATCCACCTTCCTACTCATTGAGAGTAAGGTAGCATTTTCAGTTGAGCCATTTCAACTCAAGTCTTCTAGTGCATGATGGAGAATGTACAATTTCACCTTATGTTTTGTACTTCTTGTCTTTTTTTGAGAAGCATATTGTAAAAGGAGGATTATTCCTTCTTGCATATTTTATAGTGATGTACTTGAAGCCATTTGTAGCATTGAGATTGGCTATCTCATTAGTGGATTGTGGGGAAAGCCACATGACTTTTGGTGTGCACCATTGACACCTTCCTATACCTTCATGTTTATATTTTGTAAAATGATTGTGGCAGCATATAAGTGGCTAGAAGAGCACTTGTTTTTATTTGGTTTGATGCAAGCAAGGGATGCACTGCGCTGGTTCCATGGGTGGAACTATGATTCACTCTCAAGTTGTCATTTGGCAACTTTTTCTTATTATACTATGCTTCCATGTATTGTTGCTATGTTTATGTTCATGGGAAGCTTTTATTAGATAGAGGGCTTGAGACTAAGTATGCCCATTGGGATCATGATCCTCCCTACTATACATGTTGTAAATTTCAGGAGGAACCATGGGCCAACCATGAAGGCCACATTACATTTCTTGTCTTCTTTTGGGAGGAACCACTTGGAGAACTTGAGGAGGCACTCCATGGATCATGGGGAGATGGAGGAGTTTGCACAGTTAGCTCTTTTCCTTTTGAGGATGAGGGGAAATTCAATTATGAGCCACTCCATTTATATGAGAAGAACATATGGCAGGAGTATTTTTTACTTGCATAGTGATTTGTCTATATATATGCATCTCTTAACCATATATGTGCAGGAATTTTCTCAAAGAAGGATTATTATTCCTTCTAGATTTGATGGTCTACATAAGGCCATTATGGATGATAACTCCCTAAGTGGATATGGGGAGGGAATTTCTTATGGATAACATACTCACATTGCACATGATGGCATTCACTTTCTCCAGGAGATTGGGGCAGCAAGAAAATGGTGGGGAGGCCACACATCATTTTATTTTCTATGGCAGTGGAGAGTCAAACTGCATTGGCTACACTTGAGGGGCCATTTTCCTTCTCCTTTACTTCATATGGAAGCCAGAATGTTTCTCCTTATGGTTCCATTGATTGATATTGCTAGAGCTTTTCTTGGGAGCATGATTGGAGGAGAGACACATTGGGTGAATGTGTCCTTGGAGGGAGAGAACTCCCACACACTATGCACTACATATTATAGAGGGAGCATGGGAGATGGTATGGCCACTACAGAAGCTCATTTTTTTCCCTATGAGGTGAGCCATATGTGGAATATGATGCCATATGATGATGACTTCCAACTCATCACATATGAGATGATTTGGGCCAACATGTTTCACAGCATTGGAGGAGATATCCTTGGATATCTAGTCTTCATCTTGCCAGTTGAGGGAAAGTATTTTGCAGCCCAGGATCACCATTCTCTCTACGCTTATCATGAATGGAGAGATAGACAACGTGGGGTAGGCTACATTGTCTACCATGAGAATATTTTCATCCCATCTACTTTTCCAGAGCCAAAGGTGGAGGACAGTTTCCAGGAGTTGCCTAGTTGGAGGGTAACTCATTTTGTATGGAGGATGGAGGATCCACATGAGGAAGATGTTCCTCAACACATTATGGACTCCATTCCTTGAGAGGAGGCCTTCCTATTCTACCCTTTTAGTTGCTTTAGGACAAGAAACAATTGGGAGGGGAGGACTGTAATATTCCAAAATTTTCCGACAATAATTTGGAATATTAATTTTCACTTATTTCACCTAGGAGGAGAATAAATCTTTAAGGAGTCCCATTCATAGTGATAATATCAATAAAATCCCTCAGAGTATGAAAGGGGGTCAACTTTGGAGCTATTTTTCACACCCTCATGTGTGAACAGGGTTATTTGAAAGTGGACAAGGTCAGGTTGACCAAGTCAACAATGCTGCCATAGGAGGAGTGGCTTACTTTTGAAGACAGCGCAATGTGAATGAGGAAGGGGATATTTGGTGGAGGAAACCCTAATGGATGGGGCCCATGGAAAAATATCTTTCACCTGTTTAAAAGGAGGGCTAGGCAACCATTGTTTCTCATGCTTGTATTAATCATCTCATTGTCTATTTGGACAATTGTGCATTCTTTGTTGTTTAGCAAGAGTTGCCGGGAGGAATTCCTGTTTAGGATTCCTTATCCTTCTTGAGAGGCCTCTTGAGGGATTGCACTGATTTTCCTCACATCTAGGCTTGAGGCCAAGCATCCTCCATCAAGAGAGCGTTATTTCTACAGCAGAATAATACTGTGTTGTTGGGTGTTGCAGTGAGGGTTCACTACACCACATCCATCAGCTATTTTTCAGAGGAGGAGTCTCCCTTCCCTTTGGGAGATCATATTGGAGGAAATCCAAAGCTTATTGCAGGATTTGGCATCAAGACCAACTCATTCCCTAGCCCTATAGCACATTTCCATCTAGTGACTGAGCTATTTTGAGTGGAGCATTTGTAGTGGGGCTCTTGCAAACTATTGGAGGGAAAGATCTTTGGTGAGAGGATCAGCCTTTCACTCTAAAGATCCATTGGAGGAGGCATATTCAGTTTGGGCATCATCTATCAGCCTCTCCATCCAGTTCTATTTCTGAGTTGCTGCAGCTACCCAGCAACTCCGGCATTTTGCAGATTTTGTATTTTAAAGCCAATCCTTCTTGGATTGACTGGAGGTAGTCTTTGGGAGCTAAGATATTCACTACCAATGTTGTATTTGGCCATGTATTTGACACATGTTAGCATGTATTTTCTCTATAAAACTGTGTTTACATAGCTTGGTATGCATTGGGTAGTAGTGGTTTTGCCATGATTCTTGTACTAGTCTCTTGAGGTTGAGCATTACTTATTTTGAGTATCATTTTCCTCAAGATCTTGTATTCTATTGTTGCTTCTATTATGAGATGGCCATGTATTTCTCTCACATTTATATGAGTTGAGTGTTGTTTCTACTCCATTTATTGTGTTTGCATATTGCTGGGTCTCCAACTTTAGAATATCTTGAGATATTCTCATTGTTGTAGCATTTTCCTGATTTGGAACATTACATTGTGGTGGACACTTGTCTGGATATTATACCATTCAGAAGATACTCCGTGCTGGTTACTTTTGGCCAACCATGTTTTGGGATTGCATCCTCGTGGTCAGAAGTTGTCATGCGTGCCAGATATTTGATCGTAAAATCCACAAACTGCCGCCAATGTATCCTGTTATCTCTGTAGGACCATTTTCAAAATGGAGTATAGACTTCATGTCCTATAACCCTCGTTCGTCCGGGGGGCATGGTTATATTATTGTCACGGTAGACTACTTTACCAAATGGGCTGAAGCGATGCCTACATTCAACAGCATAGGACAAACAACTACATTTATTTTCTTTAATCATGTCATTTCATAGTTTAGGGTCCCATGGGCTATATTCATAGATCACGGGAAGCATTTTTGCAACCATATGATGACTAAATTTATTGCTAAGTTAGGATTGTCACATGATAATTCTACTCCTTATTATCCAAAATCAAATAGAAAATTTGAAGCTACCAACAAGATTCTTAAACGTATTCTTCAATGAATGATAGGATTTCTTAAAGGAAACTGACATTTGATCCTGTACTCGGCCTTGTGGGAATACCAAACCTTGGTGAGAAACGCAATCGGATTTACTCCCTTTCAATTGGTGTATGGTCTGGAAGTTATCTTGCTAATCCAATGTGAAATACTGTCGTTGAAACTTGTAATCAACTTGTTACCTGACACCTCAGAAGAAGAAGCACACCTTTTTAACCTCATCCATCTTGATGAAACACTTCGTGAAGCCCAATTGGCCAATGAAGCGTATAAGAGATGTATAAAGGCGCAATACGACAAAAATGTCCAGCCTCGCATTTTCTCAAAGGGTGACTTGGTCCATATTTGTTATCAAGAAGCTGATGTAATAGGTACAGGAAAATTTGAGCCATTATGGCATGGCCCCTATTTTGTCAAATATTTCTTACTAAGGGTTCCTACGAGTTAGTTGATTACGATGGAATTCCATTGGCGTAGCCTCGAAATGGGTTGTATCTAAAATGTTACTATGCTTGATCATGAGAGTAGTAATTTTTTGCATTATACTTTATATATATGTTGTTGATTTGTATTCACTCTCTTAGTTTGTTTTTTAGAGTTTTCTTGACGTTAGTGATCCAATTTACATTTCATCGTAGATGTATGAATCTTTGGAACCATTTGTTGGATATGTTGATGGTGCTAGTCATAGTACACAGAATCTATCCTCTATAGTGTGCGCCATTTTCGCTCCAAACAGTGAGCTAGTGAATTTTCAAGGGAGTTGTATCGGTAGATCAACAAACAATATCACTGAGTATAGTGCATTGATCGAACTTCTCTCTGATGCCATTTCATTTGGTATTAACTGCATCATCATAAGGTTAGACTCACAACTTGCCGTATTACAACTTACTAGTGTTTATACTATTAGAAATCCAACACTACATCATTTTTTCCTAAGAGTTCGATTTTTGGAAAGACACTTTGATTTTATTCAATATCAACACATTTCCAGAAACTTGAACACATCAACTGATTCTTTAGCTAATCATGTTTTAGACAGACATTTGCAACACATGTAAAGATACATTCACATAATTGAATAGGATTGTGCAATAAACATAGGAAAACACTGAAATCAAATATATATATATAGTTATAAGTTTTTACAAAAAAAAATCCCAAGACACTTTAGTCATCTCACCTCAAAATGTATGCAAAATGTCAAAAGTAAACTAGTGATGCTCATGGTAACATACTATCGATCTGGCTATCGTACATAGTAACCGCATCCAGTGGTTAGGAACACCTATAGTGTGGCATTGCAATCGCATGGGTAACTCTTCAATTCGACAATCTGAAATCCTGAAGGTCAACCCCTCTATGTGCTAATGAATCTCAAATAGACTCTCAGCCATTTCTAGATCCTGAAGAACTGCTCTCCTGATAGCCCTCTCTACTGGCTTATCTGCTCCATGGTCTGGTTCCTCCATCAGGTGAAATTGACCAACATCTGCATTACATTAAAACTTTAGTTTAGTCTTGGGAAAACATAAAAGTAAAAAAACATTATATAAACCTTAGAAAAATAAAAAACATGGTCAAAAAATTCTTACCTATTGCACCCCACTTAGCACCTTCTGGTAAAGCTAAGTCTGGATCTCCTCGAAAATCGACGCCTACGTATGCATACTCATCAATGGCGATAAAATTTCTTCTGAACCAGGCAAAGAATGCAGTCGAGAACACGATGGAAGATTGGCCTGCATGCCGAGACATCAGTTCTACCAATCTCTGCATCCTCAAATCTCTAGGATTAGACACACCCAGTGTCACATGTTGAGGCTGCATTAGTGGAATCCACTCTAAGGTAAATGAAATGAGGATCGAACCATAACTAATTTTTTTCTTCATTCCTCCCTTTGCCTTGTTTATTTGTTCTTTTATCTGAGAAAGTACAGCTTCAGACCCGTTGAAGACTGTTGGTTCCATGCACTCTAGCGCATACTGCATATATGATCTATTCGCTACATGTAGTGTAACGGTGCCAGAAAGCTTTGTGATCATGAAAATAATGGCTCTAAAAGGAAAATATCAAATGTCACAGATGTTTATTTTCCTGTCCTTACTTGGCTATGCCCCTGGATAGCAATATTGCAAAACATAATCTCTCATGGTCTCTCCTCCAAGAGAAAACCCTGAGAGAGAAATGGGCAAGCCTCTCCTCGACAAGCCTATCAAAAAATATACATCCTCCACTGTAATAGGAACCACTTTGTTCCTAATGTGAAATGCCTCGATAGCTGGATCCCATGCTTGAACTAAGAACTCCAAGAGTTCTATTTTTTTCCTCATCTCTAACAAGCGGAAGTACTTTAAAAACCCACAATCTCTTAGGGCTCATACTATACCCCGATAATTTAGGGAAATCATATTTTTTTCTTCATTCACTCTTTCTCTCCAAGTAATCAGCATTCTAGTCCGATGGAATCCTGAAACATAACCATAAGACTCATTGGACTCCCTTTTATGCAAAAAATAAAGCAAATTTCGAGTACATTGCAAGAATCAAGAATGTGAATTGTGCCCAACTCAGTATTGAACAAGGAAAAATGTGTTTCATATGCACCTAGGCTTCAATTTAGGTGCTCCACAACGCAATTTTCGATGCTCAAGGGTGCATCTCCCTCTTTGGAAAAATAATTTACCCTAAGGTGCCCAAATCCCTAAAAATTTGCAATGAAAGGAAATGAATTGACTATTGAAAGAAAGAGAGGGTTTATGGCACCAAACTATATCAAACAGTGATAAAAAATGTCCATAGAATCGATCACAATCAACAGCTGAAGTTCGAGGGAAAAAACAGGTTCACAACTTCAAAATTAAAATGGTAACCTTCAAATGGTAAAAATGAATAATAAAACTCTTTTAATTAGTCATTTGATTATTTGAAAATCACATTTATTGTTACGACTATGGTTTTATTATATTTTTATCATGAAATAGGTATTTTTAATCCATTTGATGTTGTTCTAAATAGGTTTTACAACTGATGAGAAGATTAGTCGTGTAGATTTATTTCAAGAATGATTTGACCACAAAGCATACTTTTATCCTTATTTTTCGAGCTTTGTTAAAAATGAAAAAGGACTTGAAGCACACTTTTATCTCTTTTTCGAGCTTCGATAACAGTGAAAAAGGAACCCCTGGAGTCTTCTTTTAGCTCTTTTCAAACTCTGATAATGTGAAAATATTGTCGAGAACTTGTCCTTTCAAGCTCGTGAAAGTAAATGAATTGATATCAACTCAGTATAATTTTAACCCTTTTATGGACTAAGATAGATTATTTACAAAAAAGGAATGCCTTAGTCGAACATAGCTAGGAGGTTCTCTCAGATATTATTTTACACTTTTTTGGATCTGAGTGACAACTTTACGAAAAAGTACTTTTGGAGTTTTCTTTCTTCCTCTTTCTCAAACTCTCTAAATATGAAAAACGATTGAGTTTTCACTGTCGTTAGGCTAGTTAAAACATAAAATAACGATGGGCTTGTCGATCATGGCATGGATCGAGTTTCATGCATCGCTAGAATCGTTAAATTATTAAATAGCGATACATTTTTCGCCCGAAGGGTTGAATTATAGATTAAGCATATGTTATCCTCCTCAATATTGTTAAAAAATAAGTAGTTACTAGTTGAAAAATGACCAAGGAAAATTTGAGAAAGTGAACAGAAATTTTTACGGTAGCAGGTCGCTCTTGAACATGACACTTCACTCCATCATCATGACTATTTTTTTTGGGTAACATTCTTGACGGTTCATTCATACCTATGGTTCATCAGACCTTCACTTTGGTTTTGGGTCAATGCTACCAACTCATCTCAGTGTCACTGATATGTTCAAGAGAAGTCATCCAGTGAATACTCATCCTTCTGCAATATTCATAAACCTTCATTCTCATGACAGTCATCCCCGAATATTCCTATATCAAGTCATACTTTGTCTCTAAAATATGTAACTCTTGTTTTGAAATAAAGTAGCTTCCTATCGACGAAAAATAATCATCCAGGATTTTTACTTAGAAACATCATATTCCAGTACCATGAGGCTTGTTACAGCATCGACAAGACCCTCACTTCCAGACTTTTGACCAAAATATTTTTTTTATCATTCGACATCAAATTATCTATTCACACCTTGCAAAATGTACTGCAGTACCTTGAGGTCCATTAACTAACGGTGGTTCTCTCATGTTTGTTAACAGCTCACATGATTGGCTGGTAATCAAACGATGTCTTACCATGTTCAACTACAAATCATATATTCGCATGTCTAGACTTGTACCCGAATGATCGAGTGAACGAGAAAAGAAGACCATGGATCTAGTTTTAGCCATCTGAGCTGGGATTTCAGGATTTTTGTTCACATCATCTGTATGGTGATCTTACATACAGATCGTCATCTGAACATGGGCCTATATCTGTAGGCATTTCTGTATTGGGAAACATTCCAATATAGACTACTTTATGCACTATGTACATGTTATTAGATATTTTATGTGTTGAGAATGGTAATGCCTTCCCTTAGGAATTCCTGATCAAAAGGATATATCGTGATGTAATGTATTGTGAGATTGATGCAGGTCGCCACTCCTCCTTAGCTCCAGCCCATCACAGTGTAAATCATCTCATTCAAAAAATATTGTTATTATTATTCTGACTTCATGCTTTAGGGGGAAATTGTTATAGGTCAATTTGGCCACCATTCCCAATGACCTAGTTAAACTAGACATCATCCCCATAACCGATGAATAGGGTCTATCATCCCCTCTCATTTCAGTTGCTACATGCCTTAAGAAAAAGAACAAGAAAAAATCATCCATGACTTCCATTGCAAGGTTTCCAAGATTTGAAGTACATGTTATATCACCTATGAGCTCACCAATGCAGTCTCTCAAGGGACTAACTGCTTTGCATATGCAGCTACCTCTATTCAAGGGTGCTCTGCAAATCACTTCCTGATACTCAAGGGTGCACTGGTCAATTGGGAGCGAAATTATCATTGTTCTAGAATATCCACATGGCCAGTGCCTGCTAGAAGAGTGAATATGTGCCAAACGTCAAATCTATGTGTCCACTCAGCACCTCTGAGCTTGGGAACATGTCTTGCCTATTATTAGAAAGTCATTGATTGTGAAAGTACCTTCAGTTGTTCTATAAATTGAGCACAGATCTTTGTGCTTGAGAAAGAAGAAATTTGGTGGAGAAATGCTCTTGGAATCTCAATTGAGGGTTTGATTTAAGTGATATGTTGCTGGAGAGATGTTCATTGTGATAAGGTTAGGATGATGCTGGAGTTGGTGACATCAAATCAATCGCTGGTTGTAACCTCCCCTTCTATCCATTAATAAAGATTATTGTTTACTTTCCCACATATGTATCTGTATAAGCTTCTATCTTTCATATTATGGATCTTTATCTGATGTATATGTTTCATGTTTCATTAATTTAACTAATTAACATGAATAGACATTTGTATATTGAAATCTCTTTGTTGTTTAGTTTTTGTATTTGCAGGAACCAGTCTGGCGATCAAGCTCGGATTAGAAGCTACAGCAAGAGCGACAAAGGAGAATAGGAAGCCCTTGGACTCCAAGTAAGTTTCTTAATCTATTTTGTCTGTCTTAATCAGATACTTTTCCTATCTTAATCACACAAACCCCAAACTTATTTACCTATGTTGTGGCTTTGTGACGAAGGAACGCCTGTTCTTCACTAAAAACTACATCATATCCAAGGCCTCACAACATAGCAACTAAAACTGAATTCTTTTTCAGGCCTAGTACGTGCATGACATATTTTAATATGAAAGGTTTACCTAACTGTCTCTGGAAAGTAACTGTGCCAATCCCGATAGCGTTATACCTCTCGTCATCACCCATCTCGATGTGCATCTAAAGATCCTTCTCCTCTAAGCTACTAAAGAGTTCTTCATTTCAAGGCATGTGCAAATATGCTCCACTATCCAAGTACCACATAGATCACATCACATTTAATTCCATGCATGCAATGAGAGAAAATTCCAACTCAAGTTGTGAGGCCAAAGCTTCACCCACTGCAGCTCCTGGAGCATTCTTATTGTTATTCTTCCTTTTGATTTTCCTGAGCTTGTCCTTGAGTGCCAATTTTCTGTGGTCATTGCTGCTTTGAAACAGATCTGTTAAGGCCTTCCACATAGCATATAGAGTTTCCTTTCCATGGAGACTTGAGACAATGTTATCTCGAACTCCCTCTAACAAGATCCTCCTCCCCTTTGCTACCTTATTCTGCCATGCATTAAGAAGTTGGGCATCTACTGCTGCGAGATTGGGAATATCATTATCTATGAATTCCTTCAACCCATTGTCCTCCAACACTTCCTCCATCCTGTCCTTCCATGCAATATAATTCCAACTGCCCTCGAGTTCATATTCGAGTCTCAAGCCTTTGAAAGACATCTTGATCAACTTATAGCTTGAAAGAAAGTATCTAGAAATTTGAATAATGTTCAACAAAAACTCAATTTATTCCCCACTATTATGATTCTTGGCGCTCTGATACCATGTAGAAATTATATCAATGGATTTAATCTGGTCACATAATGTTCTAAAACAAGATATTGAATCCTTCTACAATATTTGTGGAATATAAATTTCGATTGCTCAATCACATGCAAGTAAGAGATAGAAGTAAATCAATACACAACACCAGATATTCATGGGGAAAGAAACTGCTCAAAACCCCTCCATATTTATTGTATAATCAACTAGGGAATCATGAAACAATACAATTTATTTGTGATCACCACAACCTCCTACACTCTACCAATTGCTTCACACTGATCTAGGTAAAATTGGACAAACACGTAGCCAATTAATAGCCTACCCTGCTTATGCAATCCCTAGAGAATAAAACCCCTATTAGATAGGAAATTCAGCCTTCCTTAATTGTGCAATTCATCATGGGATTCATGTGGTTATATAACTGCATTTGGGAAGTTTACTAAAAATACAACTGATAGTTTACTTGTCTTGAACCTTTGTCTCAACTGGGTCTCCATAAGAATTAGCATGCATGCAACTATGAATAGTGAATCATCAGTTACGTGGTAGATCACTTCTAGTGAATTAAATCTATTTTAATTCACCTGAACTTCCACTAGCTCATCAATTAGTTAGAACTAGTTAAACTGATTTTAACTCAATTAATGTGAGTTAATTGATCCCTCTCACATCACACTAGTGCCACAACTATAACTGGACCCTGTTAATAATAGAATCACTATACATGCCTATCCTTAGACCCTCAACTTGAAATTATTGATCTAACTAAGTCTATGACACTTAGTTAACTATTACAAGTTGTTATGAGATAAGATTACAATTTATTTTCCAAATTATTTAAAAATTGATTTCACACTAATGTGTCACTAGGATCCATCACTGTGTGACACGTGATCCCACACCAGTGTGTGTGTTGTTTCTGGATGCCAATTTCACTGTTTCTTGTTGCAAATTTCAACATATATTTTTTTTTTTAAATATACATTTTAGACTAAGTTATGCTATGTGAACACACACATACCTCTTATGTTTTTCAAAAATTTGAAAGGACATATATTGCATTTAATGGAAAATTTAGAGATTATACCACACTATTTTTTTTGTAAAAAATATCATTAATCAAACAACATAATTCTCCACATATTTTCCTTTTACTACGAATCAAATTTCGTAATTCTTATATGAACTGTGAGGGGTCGAATTTGATAAAAAACTTCAAATTTCATAGCCACATTTGGCCCAAAATTGTAACCCATGTTCATGCTTTCACCCTAGAGAAGGGGAGGAAGAGAGAGAGAGATGAGGGGATGGATCCAACCTAGATATGGTATGTGTATATAAAAACCAACCTATATCCATCTTAACCCCAGATCTATCAATTGTTGAGAGGGATCAAATCTCTTTTCACTTTAAAAGAGGTTTGCATCTCAAGAGAATTGATCACTCTCAGTGCTTGATAAATCCAGGGTTAAGATTGATCTAGGTTGGTTATAATTTCAATTTATAAAATAAAATCATTTATTTTTAAAAAAATAATGTAAAAAAAACATTAATATTAAAAATAATTGGTTTTTTGAAAGGTTCTTTACAACCCAATATATGAGTTAGATGTCGCCACACATAGTTACATTGAATTTTTTTACACATATATGTTGGCTAGTTAATAAACAATAAAGAATAATATTGAATATGTTGGCTCAATTAAACTTTTTAACAGGAGGAACATATATACAAAAATATCATCGATCAAAAAAAGAATTTAAGTGTGGGAAATATTCAAGAAATAAAAAGGATTTTAAAGTTTTTTGGCCAAGGAGTAATCATGCCAAAACTTAATTGAGGTATGATTGTTCTTTAAAAAATATTCAACTATCTAATATATAGCATATAGAAATGAAATAAGATTATTTGTTTGTAATCTCTACGTCACTTCACATTGGGATAGGGTGAAAATGTGAAATTGGGAAACACTTTTCGCTTGTTTTTTACATACAAATTGTGAAATCTTATGTTTTTCAACTTGAACTCCTAGAAACTCATATTTTCTTTGAGAATTTTTGTTTTTAGTAAAAACAATAATTATAGAGTATTTTATTTCCTTCGTACTCATATATATATATATATATATATATATATATATATATATATATATATATATATATATATATATATATATAGTTGTAGAAACTTGGTGGATATTGAATGCATATACATGAAAGGTTTAGGAAAGTATAATGAATGACTTATGTATCCACCATAAATTTTAGAGATGGTAATTCACTTTTGGAAAACAATTATATCATCACAATCTACATAGATTGCACTCGAATTTGGAATTTTTTGGGTGAATTTTTAGATTCAATCACTATGTTTAACCATTTAATGAAATAGGGTATGAAAAAAAAGTGGTGATTTTTCAACACTTTTGGGTATCCATAAATTTTCATTTCAATGTGATCATAAATGAGTTAGGTGAAAATATCATTTTGAAGAGGACACAAAGAGCAAGCACTTAGTGAATTTTAAAATGATTAGGTGTTTATATTTTGAAGTTATTGATTTTTAATTTCAGGTAATTTTAAGAAGTACGAATATCTGCAGTGACACATTTTAGTATAAAATTATTAATAAATATCATTTTTTCATGAAAATGGAAAAAAATTATATCATTCAAAACTAGGTTTAGATTTTAATCTAATGGTACCAAAGATGTCATCTAAATCCTAAATTTAACAGGGATTCAACTCATACTATGTAGTTATTTCCTTAAAATCCTTGAATTTCTTCTCATTTTTGTTAACTAAAAAATTCGGCCGAGAAAATATTTCGACTTAGAGTTAAAAAAAATCTTAGCCGAGAAAAGTAAAATTCTTGGATGATATTTTTTGCAACTTAGGTTTTTTTCAATCACACAATCTTAACGCTACAAATATTCTCATCCGAGAGTTTGAATAGATAATCTTTCCCTTCTTGTTGGACAGATGGCATTGTCTGGATGGCTAGTGACTGCAACTGTGTTGGTGTTGATGTCAACAATCATGTTAGGAGATGTGTTGAAAAATTTCCATTGTCTGAATATTGGCAAGAGTGTTGGCATTGATGTCAACCAAACTATCATGGATGTTTGTGGAAAGATATGCTAGCATTGACGTGCTTGATGTGTCAAGCATAGGGGAGTCCTATAGTTGCTACAGTATCTGGTAGAGAATCCCCATAATACTTGGATTATTGGAGAAGCCATAAAATGATGGCTATAGTGGTTGGCAGTCCCATAATACCTCTGAAGATTCATTTCTAGGAAGAATAAGAAGAGTCAAGGTGAAAATAATGTCAGAGAGTTTGTAGCCCTTTTTCATGTAGAAAAGGGGTTCAAAACCTACATTAGACCTTCTCCACTAGAAAGTGCTCTGAAAACTATTTCCAAGGGTACGTGGAAGTCCATTAATGGCCATCGACATCAACTTTATTGACTTTCAAATTCAATCCTTGGTAGGCCAAATTTCAGAACCTCGAAAGGCTCACATCATCGGAACCCAATATCGAAAAGGATGGAATATTGGACCTCGATGGTTTATTTCCTCAGAGATTTATTTAAAAGGGACCTGAGATAGCATATTAGAATATCATAAGTAGGAAGGCATATCGAAACCTATGAAGGGAAAATATCAGAGGAGGTAGGAACCTCGTGACCTTGGAACATCAAAACTTCAGAACCTTGGAATATAAGAACTTCAAAATATCGTAAGTTATTAATAGTTGCAATTATTTTGAAAGCATCGAGGTTGCGAGAAATAAGGAATTACAAAGGAATTAATTGAAAAACAAAAATACCGAGGGATCATTACTGTCTCCTCTGGCAGGATATGTGGCAATTAGATTTGAAAATATTAGGTGGCCTAATGGGGAAAATCCAGGTGACACATGTCACCACTATGGAGGCACCATGTGGATATGATGACATCAACATGACATCATCTTAGAGGTTGTATATGGGAAGTTGTAGTTCTCGTAACTTCAGTGTAAATGCATTATGAAAAAATTCTGATGAAAGGGGCTTCGATGTTGGTTGGCATTTTTTCATGAGGAACCAAAGAACCAAGGGTGTAGAGAAGGTTGAGCACCTAAGTGCTATGAAAAATATTAGAGGAAGGAGACATCGTAACTCTGTTCTAATTGATACTTTAAAAAATTATGATATGTAGGGACTTCCGATGCGATTGGCACTTGGTTGTGGAGTTCAGAGAATGGCGGGTGATGGACAGCATAGGAAAAATATACCATTGTATGATATAGGAACAAAACATAGGAGCATAATTAAGCAATGTAGGGGAAGAAACATCGTTTCTTGTGAGCTGTGTGGAGAGCTCTGTGTGTGTAAGAACATTGCTATGTGAGTCCATGTCATCTAGTTTTGCACATAAAGGTTGAGAGTACCTAAGAAGAAGAAAGAGACCCCAAAATAGGTTGTGTTGTTGTGTAGAGGAAGAAGGACAAGTGAGCCAGTGTTGTGGTGTGAAAGGATGAGAGATCTTGTTGAATATAAGGGGTCGAGAGCTAAGTCTATACAATTGAAGAGAAGAGTGTTGCGAGTGTTGTGTGGGTTGTGATAGAGAGACTCTTGTTGAGAAGAACAATGAGCTTATGCAAAGTGTGCAGAGGGCAGAGAACAAATATTGTTGCATGGGCCAAAAGGTTTGAAAAGAACGTCGTTGAAAACAGGTAGAGAGGTTGCCAATTATAGTGAACATTAGTTCCTTATTGAGTGTGGGTTAGAGCCTACATGGAGCCTTCATACCATTCAATATTCAATAATGAAACTAGGTTGCAGATAACAATAGCTATGTTGCTTTCTTAATGTGTACCACATGGATGAAACTTGAATAAAATTTTATTAGTTATCATATACTAAGGATTGATGGTAAATTTGAATTTTTAATTAATATAAAGTAAAAATAAAAGTTTATTTTTTTGTATATGTTGAATATATAAAAATTATAATCAAAGGTCGAAGTAATCTTAGGAAATATGGCCCTGCCCCCTTATAGACCACTAGTGAGGTCCCCTTATAGACCATTAGTGAGGTAATTTTAGGTGACATGGTTTTTTGCATGTGGCATGGTTTTCCTTCAATAACAGTGATGAGTTTCTAGGTGGCATGGTTTTCCTTCAATAACAATGATGAGTTTGGAGGTGGCATGGTTTTTCTTCCATAATAATGATGAATTAGCCTGCATTCGTAGATAGCAGTGAATCATAATTGTCTTCATTACTAATTTAACAATTAAATTATAATAATTTTTTTCATTATTTATATATATAGTTTATAATTTAAATATAAATATTTTATATAAAAAACAAATAATAATAAAATAAATAAAAATTTAGGAAATAATTTAATATATCTCGAGTCCATAAAATTTGTAATGATGATAAATTTGCGCATATACATGGAAAAATAAGAAAACGTAGAGGTAAAACATAAGGAAAATGAATGAAAATATTGTAATGGCGAGTTATGATTTGGACTTGCACTTTATACCCACTCCATAATAAAATATGTCGAACTCTCTAAAGTGTGATGTTCAGTCTCAGATTCCGTTTCGATGTCGCTCACTAATGCTGGTTAGCGTGTATATATAATACGAAGTAGTTGAGTTAAAGGCGGTAAAGGTGTGTGGGAGATCGAGTCGTTGGAACTACATAAATTTATAGTGACATCATCGTACTTTTTCATACAAAGAGTCTTTTCTTCGCAGTATTAGGTCAACAAATCCATGACATACACAACTAATTACTAACCAACTGTACCAAACTAACCAAAACATAACTGGTATGAGAAGGAAAGGAATAATATTTGACGCTTCTCCACATATATATATTTATAGATACCTGGCGCGGATTTTTCCATCCAGAAATTTCAAAGATTTTTATATTTGTAGCTACCTGGCGCGGATTTTTCCATCAAGAAAATTCAAAGATTTTTTCAATTCGGTTTCAGGAAGAATAGGACATGGGTTCAGCAATAGTCATAGTTGTGTTCGTTGCAATGGCCGTAGCCATGGCCGTTATGCCCTGTGAGGCGACGCAGTACATGGTGGGAGGCAGTGCCGGATGGGACGCCAGCACTGATTTCAATTCTTGGTTGACGAACAAGACATTTGCAGTGGGGGACACTCTCGGTATGTAAATATGTTATATTGCTGTAAGGCTAGATTAATTTGTTTCGTATCTGGCTTCCAGGTTTGAGGTTATGATTGAAAGGTTACGAATTCTGGTAGTGGGAGCATTGGTTAGGCTATCATTGTTATAGGCATATAAGTTAAATAGGTTACAATTTGGTTGGTTTGACTTATGCAGATTTGATCTTTGAATTACATGGTTTAGATAATATTTCATAGATACTGTATTTATCACAATTTTCAATTTGTTCAAATTTTTGCCATCTAGAATAACATCTTTTTATAGAGAATAAGGTGAACCAAGAATTAAAGCAGCTAGCTACTCTCGAGCCATTGTCTTTGACATAAATTAAGTGGGTGATGAAAGTTGATAGATTTGTTATCTTTGAAATCATATTGATTGAAGATTCCAAGAATATCTCAAAATCTGAGGATAAAGAGAAGTAAAAAAAAAAGTCACTTATTTGTTTAAACTCTCTCTTAACTATCAGATTTTGAGATATTCAATAAAATTATATAAAAATGCCCACTTATTATAACTGAAATCTTATATATATATATATATATTTTAAAAGTAATGGCTTGTTCCATTACACTTTATGCACATATAAAAGCAATTTTTTTTCAAGAGAGAAAATAACCGTTCAGATATTAGAGATAAGCTATTACAATTATATAGAAAATCTAAATCACAATATCTGGAAAAAAAAACATTGGTGGTGTAAAAGCATGGGAGCATCTAATAAATTTTGAAATAACAATCTGTAGAACTACAAGCAATGGTCAACGCTCCAGTGTTAAAGTAATAGAGAATGTAATTTAGGAGAAAGTTAGTTCAGCAGAACTTTAAATTAAGAATTAGTTCTTATTTTTTAGATAAGCTATTCTTACTTACTATATTAATGGTTGTAATGTGATTGAGAAAAAATGTTTTAAGTGACAGTCTCTCTTAGTAATATCTCTATCCGAAAGCTGCCCAATTTCATTTAATAAAATCAACCCTTGTATTTTTTATCATCCAAATCCAATAATGAAATCTTCATCTAAGCATTAAAAGTGTATCAGTCCAGGCTGAGCAGCCATTCCACTATGCTAGAGCCGATCAACCCGGAAATTCTGCACCTGTAAATATGGTAGGACGTGCTGAAGAGAAAACAAGCTCACATAGAGGAGATCTGGTCAACAGGATTTTCCCAAAGCATTCTTATTTCCATTATGAATTAAATAAAATATTCTAACACGAAATTCTGAAACATTTTCAATATGGCATGTATCTTTATAATTTGCATATTATATTTTATTATTATTATTTTTTTAATTAGACTACTTTTATTATATCATACAGTTTCAAAGATTATATTTCTTGTCTTTTGGAGATTATATTTCTTGTCTTTTGGAGTTGGCAAGTTAGAGGGAAGTTTTGATTTCAAAATCACAAAAAAGGGTTGCTTTAGACGTGGAAACCAGCCCAAAAGTAGAGCATAGAGAGTTGATAATAAGCTGTTCATAGTGGGAAATCACCCTGACAAATGACAAATGACAAGTTCAAGACAGACCCAAAACACTAGACAGAACCAGAACACTAGAAACCTTGAAATAACAAAAAATGGACTGGAATGAAAGATAAACATCACAACTTTTCCACAATTTTGCATTCATACTATGACTCATCCTCCTTTTGCTTGGAGAAATAAGCTGTATCTTATTATTGTTAATTAATCATTTTATTGTGATTTATTATTATAAACATATAAATTAAATAAGTAATAAATGATTTTTTTTTTTTTTACTTATAAATATTTAAATTTTAAATTATATAATTTATATAATACTTCATAACACATCTCTATTATTCATTAAAATTTTCAATTTGTTTAAATTTCTGCCATATAAATTAACATGTTTAAAAAATATATAATAAAAACTCTCTACATATTGCCTTCTATCATAAATTAAGTAGATCGAGAGATGTCTCTTGTTTGTTTGACTCTTCTCTCTTCCCAATCTTTAGTCAGATTACATGAGAATACCCATTTATTATAATTCATTTTTTTAATAGTTTGTTCTATTATACTTTATAGAACATTTTTATTTTTATGGCAAAATAAAGAAAATATGTTGAAATCTGAAAAATCCCAAATTCTAAAACATTATCTAAATATTCTCAAAATCTTCGATTCAAAATTTCTGAATTATTTTCGGAATATTCTTAAAATCTACGATTCAGAAACATGAAGAACACTTATCGTCATAATTTTCAAATTACATCTTGTTATTATTAATTAACTTAATTAATCATTTCATTTGCGGTTCATGTGTGTTTCACAGTTTTCCAATATTCGTCGCTGCACAACGTTATGGTGGTGAGCAAGTCGGATTACGATTCCTGCCAGACGGGCAACGCTCTGCAATCCTTCACAGACGGCAACACGCAGATCAAGTTATCGAAACGCGGCAGCATGTATTTCATATGCGGAACTCCCGGCCACTGCGTCGGCGGTATGAAGATGGGCGTTAACAACATTCAGGCCGCCACTGCCACTAGTCCTAGCAGTCCGCCAACTGCCTCGGCCTCGCCTTCCAAACCCACCCTTACTACTCCCCCCACCACCACCACTCCTACCACTCCTGCTAAACAATCGCCAGTTGGAAAGAGCGCGGCCACCTCGATTTCCTATGGCCATGGAAACATTTTTGGAGTCGTTATTGCTGTGGTCGGATTATTATTACCATCATTCATCTGATTTATTCGAAGATTTATTCTAAGTTAAGCCAGGCAAGTGGCAGTGCTTGTAGCCAGGCAGGAGACTGTTAGTAATGTATTTTTTTGGGTGAAAAACAAGTATTGTTAATAAGGTTGTAACCTGTATTCTATAGACTGAACAGCTGTTCTTTCTTTTTCAATTTGTATGGTTCAATAAATCCTATTTCTTAACGGACAGTGTCGAATTTCTCCTCTTTATTTTGGCCGTAATGGGTTCAAGTCTCACATAGAACCATAACAATATTTGAAAATTGAACGTGGCCTACTTGTGTTGTAAAAGAGTCTCCGCCTGAATCTTTTTGTACAAATATTGTATTATAATTTTGATAATTAAATTGCAGATTGCTTACTTGTGTTCTGGAATAGACTCCAAACAAACGTGGATTAGTTGTGTTGTAGAAGAGTCTCCACATAAACCTTTGGGTGCAAATGTTGTATTATAAAGTTCTCATTATTTATTTCCAGATTGGTTACTTGTGTTCTGAGATAGTCTCCAAACAAACCCTTGTTCTCGGAATATTTTATTATAACATTTTGTTTACTGATTGTGTCGAGATTTCAAATTTGCTAGATTTGACTTTTTTTTAGACGCAAGGATTCTTAATAAAAGAGAAGTGAAAAACAAGTTTAATTTGGCATCTCTATCTAAAAGTTGTTGCAATAGAACCTATGCTGTCATTTCTTACGAAGTCTAGATTTTATTTTTTAAATATAAAATGGTATTAAAAGTTTTAAGACAATACATGGTCTCCTACTGTAATTTCTATTTTTTATTTTGTTTTTCATTTCTGAATGTAAAAAAATATTAAAAATGTTAAAAGAAAACAATCAAAAAGTGATACATGAAAACAATTACCTTGTTAAAGTTAAATATGAATTCCCTTTTCATACATAATCTTATATTGAGGGAGGATACTTATGCATTTTTGTTTCCAGCAAATAAAAAATTTTAATTAGTGTTTGATAAAAAATATTTTCCTAACAAATATTTCACAATTTTAAACCCTGTTTTAATGTTTTTCCCGAACTTTCTTCAACTTATTAATGTAAGAATTATGTAATTAATTACAAATAAAATAAAAATTAAAATATTTCATTTTTTAGGATAATTATAATTTCAATTTATAAAAGAATAATTTATTTTTAAAAACATACCCAAAAAAAAATTAATATTAAAATTTATTAAATATTTATTAAATTTTTAATATTTTTAAATATTAATATTATGTATATTTTTTATTATTTATAATGTTTATGAATGCTTGATATTATAAGATTAAGTGTTAAAATTGACTTTTAGTATTTTTCAAGAGGTTTGTATTTCAAGAGGTTTGCATTTCAAGAGATTTGATCTCTCTAAGTGCTTTTATGTAATTTGCCCTTTTAAATAGGTTATAGTGCACATGAATACTATGAGTCAATACCACGAATTCTCATAAATTTGGAGGTCAAAAGAACTAGTAAGATGACCAAAATAATATATACTAATTAAATAAATATTTTCAAAATTAATTTTAATAATAAATAATAGATTTTTTTCTCTTTTGATTTTATTTTATTTTTCCTCATTAATAATGCTTATTTTATTTTATGAAATTTGACTAATTCAAAATGTTTACAAGGCTTGATATTACAACATCTCTTCCATATAAAATAAGAAAGTGCCTCTGAGAACCATTATAGATATTTTATTATATTTTTATTTTTATATATTTTTATATTTATAATGTTTATGAAGGTTTGATATTATGATATTAAGTGTTAAAATTGACATTGACTATTTTATTTTTTCTTGTTTTATAATAACAATATTGTATATGTGTTAATTTGAATTTGTAAACTATATTATTTAATTTTTATATAGGAAATCTAATAAATTGTTATGATATAAATTAACAATCAATGTATTTAAAATTGCTAAATGTGTTACTGTAGCCATATAAATTAAATGACTTCTATACCTATCTTCTTCAAAACAAAATATTTAAATGTCCTAGAATCTCCATTTTCATCTGTAAGGCCCTTCTCTTCCTTTTTTACTATGGTGTAAGGAACTAAACCTATCATTGTAATATAAAAATAACTAAAGAAGTAGATGTCCCACTTAGAAGAAAAAATCCCATATAGAGGTTATGTGTGGTGTTTCAATGCATTTTGCATAAAACTTTAGCCTAGGAAGATTTTTCAAATAATTGAGCCCCTTAGCATTGTCCATTGATCATTACTAAGACCCAATGATCCATCAATCTTACTAAAAACATCATAATATCCCATGGTTAACCACTCATTCTTAAAATACCCATAAGAGAGGACATGTTTCATGGTTGTAAGTGTTTCTTCATGGTGATTAAGGCTAAAATACTTGATGTAGGGGATAACACCCTTATGATCCTCCCTTAACCTTCATTAAATGTCAAGGCCCATTATTGGTTTATAATTAAGCTAGTCATGGTGCCCATATCTCATTTTGATACAACTAGTACCATACATAGATCATATGTAGTAGTTCAAGGACTTATCTGAAACACTTTAGCCTGATAAATAAGGCATGTTGCCATAAAATATTTTTTCCTCTTTTAAATATGCTTAAAGGCCCAAGAGCCATTCATGATTTCCAAAATGGATCATTATGTAATTTCTCACCTATTTTGGTAATTTTTGAGTGGAAAAAAATGGCGTTCAGAGATAGAGATCGAATTTTTTATGTGCATTGGGGTTCTTAATACATGAGGCTTTGGTGTAGTAATTTAATACAAAATATATATTGTCTGGATTCTCCTGATCTAACAATTATATGCCAATTTTAAATACATAATTGCTTCTACAAAATCTTTGCGGAATTTAAAACAAAATCGCCAATAGCAATAACATGAAGAAAGATCAATCACCCATAACACAGATAATTTTACTAGGAAAGAATAAAGCTAAAAACCCCACTATCTTCTATTATGTATTTTATCATAGATCATGAAACAATTACATACAAAAGTCTACTCCAAGAGCTCTCAGTACAATAGCTAATTGTCTCACACTGTCATACAAAAATTGGCAAGTTCCTTAGCCAATTTACTATCTCCAGGCAGCCAGCCTCCACTGTGAAATCCCTAATGGTCAAGAAGCTATGAATCATTGATGCCTTGCCTTCCTTGACTACGTAAATATCATGGGCACATCCAATGTGTGTGTGGTTGCATGTGTGCAACCAGATAATGTCACAACTGATAGTTTACTTCCCTTTCACCTAGAACTCAACTGGGTCTCCACTAGATTTGACATGCATGTAGTTAATAATAGTAAAAACATCAGTTGCATGTGATACCACTGATTGTGAATTAATTAACTTGATATCTCACTAAAGTATCTTTAGTTACAACTTGCACAACTAACTTTAACTCACTTAATTGAGTTAAACTAATTTACAATTTGCATTAACTAATGCACCATTGCACTTCCAAATATATTACAAGTATAATCACACTGTTACAACTCAAGTCAACCTGCATGTCCCACCAACCAACCACTTAACTTGAAATTCACTTAGCTAACTAATTTTCCACTTCAGTTAACTATTTCCAAGTCCACATTGAGAATATATTACAATTTATTGTCCATCTATATCAAGGGATAATAAATATAGATATGCACCTATAAATAGACATACATTCTATAAATAGACATGCACCATACATCTATAAATATAAATACACCTTAAAATAATCTATGTGTGCCCGACGTAGTGTAAGTGCTTAATTTTCACTAGGATGAAGGATATTGTTTCCGAATGCCAATTTCATTGTTTCTTGTTGCAAAATTCAACACTCCCTCTCAATAAGAAAGGAATGTCCTTGAATGCGACATGCAACTCCGTGCATGCGACATGCAACACGTGCATGCGACATGAAACTCCACGCATGCGCCATGCAACACTTCCAAAACCGAATAGCCTCCAAACAACTAAATTAATATAATGCATCTGTCATCAAAGTATACTTCTGCTAGTTACTGCACATGTCTTCAGGATCCACTGTGCTACTGACACCTGCATCCATGCACTCTGCACTTGCTGCCAACTATGATATGCACTCCAGTATCCAACACTGTCACTTTGATTTCATCTCCTCATGACATATGACTACATCAATCCAAATGATCCCGCTACTGTTGCTTTGTGGGCTCCTCGTAGCTAGGTTTGATTCATGAGATCGAAACCATCTCAATGAATCCTACCCAAAAAAAATCTTCTAAGGATTATTCATGCATGTCGCACCACCTCTCACCTAGTGGTATAGCTGCATGCACTCCCTCTGACCATCTGGCTCAAAATTTCTCTGCATGAGTGGTTACTCCCACTCCATGATCCTCTGCATGTGGCTGCTCCACATCTTGAGGTTCACTCTTACTTGCATGCAAATCCAGCTCCCTCTCAAGGGTCAACTGAATGGATTTTTCACACTTCCCCATGGTTGGAAGCTCTGTAGAAATCACATCTACATCAAGCCTATAGATATTCTTCACACAAATCCCAATATTCTTGACATGATTTGTTGCTTTATGCCGAAGGAAGCCTTTACCTTCACTAAAGACCACATTATAGCCTTTATCTTCCAACATTGCAACTGAAACTAAATTTTCCGTTAAGCCTTATACATGCATTACATCTTTTAAAAAGAATGGTTTACCTAACATCCTTTGGAAAGCAACAGTACCAATCCCGATAGCTCTATACCCTTTTTCATCACCCATTTCGAAATGCATTTGGAGTTCCTTCTCGTCCAAGCTACTGAAAATTTCTCTGTTTCTCGTCATGTGGAAATATGCACCACTATCCAAGTACCACATCGAAATCATTGCACTTGACACCATGCATGCAATAAGTGAGAAGTCAATCTAAAATTGTGAGGCAAGGGCCTCACCAGCTGTAGCTCTAGAAGCCTTATTGTTCTTCTTCTTTTGTGGAAAAATTGTGGGAATATGTCCATGCTCATGACAGTGAAAACACTTAACTTTGGACATGTTGTGCTCCTTTCAATCTTCACCGGCCTGAGCTTTAGAATGGAATTTCTTCCCCTTCCCTTTTTCACCTCAACAACCAAAGCACAATCCTCTTCATCATCACTCTTTGATGAAGAGCCATCTCTGGTGTTCTACCTGAACTCCTCCTGCACCAGATCCAACCACAGTCATTCCCAATCTGGAAATTTTTCTCATCCATTAACAAAGTCTTCATAACTGTGCCAACTCTTAGGAAGTCCTAGGAGAGCCAAACTCACCAAATCATCATCAGCGACAGTTATTCCTACACTCCCAAGCTCATCCCGACATTGGAAAAACTTTGTTAAGTATACCGGAATAATGTCATTCTTTTCCATCTTGATCTTCCTGCGTTTATTTTTGAGCACCAATTTCCTATGGTTGGTGTTGCTTTGGAATAGATATGTCAAAGCCTTCCACATAGCATATGGTGTGACTTTCCCATGGAGGCTTGAGACAATGTGGTCTCTTACTCCCTCCAACAAGATCCTTCTCGCCCTTGCCATTTTATTTTTCCATGGATCAAGATTTGCAGCACCTAACGAAGTAGGCTTAGGAACATCATTGTCAATGAATTCCTTCAAGCCACTCTCTTCGAGTACTACCTCCATCCTATCCTTCCAAGAAATATAGTTCGAGCTACCCTTGAGTGCATACTCTAACCTCAAGAAATTGAAATCCATTTCAATCTTGAATTAGTTGTAGCACCAAGAAAGTATTTCTGCAAATTTGAATTCTTTCCAGCAACAAACTCAGCTCCTACTTCACTTCTGCAATTTTCCGTGCTCCGATACCATGTAGTAATTTAATAAAAAATATGTATTGCCCAGATTCTCCAGATATAACAATTATATGCCACTTTTAAATACAGAATTGCTTCTACAAGATATTTTCAGAATTGAGAACACAATCGCCAATAGCAATATCACGAAGAAAGATCAATCACACATAACACAGATAATTTTACCGGGAAATCATACTAAAAAACCCACTATCTTCTATTATGTATTATATCATGGATCATGAAACAATTACTCCAAGAGCTCTCAGTACAATAGCTAACTGTCTCACACTGTGATACAAAAATTGGCAAGTTCCTTAGCCAATTTACTATCTCCAGACAACCTGCCTCCACTGTGTAATCGCTGATGGTCAAGAAGCTATGAATCATTGATGTGTTGCCTTCCTTGGATGCATAAATATAATGGGCACATCCAATGTGTGTGTGGTTGCATGTGTTCAACCAGATAATGTCACAACTGATAGTTTACTTCCCTTTCACCTAGAACTCAATTGGGTCTCCATTGGATCTGACATACATGCAATTAATAATAGTAAAAATATCAATTGCATGTGATACCACTAATTGTAAATTAATTTATAATTAACTTACTTTATCTCTCACTAGTGTATCTTGAGTTACAATTAGCACAACTGACTTTATCTCACTTAACTGAGTTAAAATGATTTACAACTTGCATTAACTAATGCACCATTGTACTTCCAACTCTTTTACAACTAGAATCACTTTGTTAAAACTCAAGTCAACCTGCATCTCCCACCAACCAACCACTTAAATTGAAATTCACTTAGCTAACTAATTTTCCACTTCAGTTAAATATTTCCAAGTCCACATTGAGAATAGATTACAGTTTATTGTCCATCTATACTTAGGGATAATAAAGATATACATGCATCTATAAATATACATTCATTATATAAATAGACATGCACCATACATCTATAAATAGGCATACACCTAAAAATAATTTGTGTGGTCCCCACCTAGTGTAGGTGCTTAACTTTCACTAGGATCAAGGATGTTGTTTTTGGATGCCAATTTTATTGTTTCTTGTTTCAAACTTCAACATTTGGGACATTGTTAGGTGAGGATCTATGTAAAGCCCTCATCAAAAGGAGGCAAACACTGCCTATGGCACAAATATGTTGTTGTTGGAGGAATCACAAAACCTCTTTGGAATCCATAATTTACACCCTGGGGATTCTAGTTACCAGTTTAGAATGTTTACTAACACCTGTGAGTTTTCATATAAATAAAAACCTTTTCATGGTGTCAGGTCCTAGACCCAAGTTTGATTCCTCTGAGCTAAGTCTAATGGGGGCTATTGGAGGAATCACCTAACCTCTATCGAATCCATAATTTCCACCCTGGGATCCTAGTTACACTAAAACCCGCAGATGTTAGTAACTTTCCAAACTAGTAACTAGGATCCCTAAGGTGGGAATTATGGATTCCATAGAGGTGCAATGATTCCTCCAACACCCCCCATGAGATGTATCTTAGGGGAATCGAACCTGGCTCTAGTCTTTAATATCATGTTGGTGTACATGCACTTATTTAACCTTAATTAACTCTCGTTAAACTCTAGTTCCTCCATGTGATGTGCACTTGGATTTATCTAGTTAGTTAACTTGAGTGCTTATATGTTTTGTGCACTTGCCTTTAGTTAGTTAACATTAGTTCTTACCTGTGGTGCATGTGCACATTAACATAACATAAAGCACACCTAGCTTTAGTTAGTTTTAATTAGCCTTAGTTATTGCATGTACAACTAAACTTAAATTAGTTACTTAATGTATTGATTCTCAAATCAATATTGAGTAATCGAATTCATTCTCAATTCCAATTTTCATTTTCAATTCTTGCAAATTTGTGCAATTCTCCTTTAGCTAGATATTTATATGTGCTCTAATAAATTTACATGGTATGAGAGTTTCTTTGAGAAGGTGAGTGAATTTTTTTTTGTAGGTTTGAAGATCAAATAATTGGAAATTGTTCATATATTTGATTTGTGGATCAAATATTAAAGAATTGTTGCAATTGCTACTATAGACACAAGGTGAAAGTATGGAGTTCTGATCTTCAACTATTGCCACTCTGTATAACTACTTCCAATGGAAGCCATATGTTTTTCTTCAACTCAAATGAAAAGGCTTATATTAGATAGTTATCAATACGAAAGTTGAACCCAATTCCACCATTGAAAAATCCAAATATTTCAACTGGATGGATGAGAATTTTAATGTTATATTATTTTCCTTATATACTACATTGTGTTTCCATGTGGACAAATTCAACACTCTGAATGGCATATGGAAAACTTGGATGATTTATTTGGAAAGAAGGATGAGATGTGGACTCATATTCTTGAAAATGAGCTAAATTCCTTAGATCCAAAAAAAATTGAGAACATTCAAGATTTATGTATGATATTAAATTCATTTCTTCTTCAATTACAAGATTACAGGATCTAAAAAATCCAACAGGAAGGTCCATTCATACTTTCTATTTTGTCTAAATGAGGTCCCAAATATGTTGTTTTTGTTTCTACATTTCATATAGTTAGACTTTCAACTAGAGATAAATGGAAAATTCCTAATCTTGATGGATTTATTGAGTCTCTCATTCATGAGTAGGATAAGCTCATCAATTTGGGTTGATGAAAGTCTTCAAATGCTGATGCACTTTCCATGCATGAAAAGGGAAATTCCAACTTGAAACCAAAGCAAAAATCTAAAGGAAAATAAAAGGAAAGAGATCCAAATCAAAGAAAGGGAGGAAATCCAAAATCTCCATAGGACTCTTCCAGCTCTAATGGTAAGAAGGGAAAGCAAGGAAACTCCAAGTGTCCTGGTTGTAACAAATTCTATCATCCTAAATCCTATTGCATGCAATATACTATTGATTTGATGGAAAATAAACTTCAACAAAATAATCTTTTTCATCACATTCCATAAAGTGCCAAGAAGAAGACGAAGGAAAAACCCTGAGAAATAGGGGGTAATGGTCCCTTCATTCTATACTACAAGAATAAATAATTGATTCTAGATATTGTTGAAGATTGCAAAAATAAACAGTGAAGGAGGCATCTTCAAACATCATTCCTGATCCTAGTTGGAAAATGATCACCTAAACCAGGTGGGGCCCACACAGGTGATTTTTGTCACAAAGACTATTTTTAGACAATGTTTATTTTTAGACATGTCGATAATATTCTATGAGTTGAAGGATGATATTTTTGGATGGTTGGTCAAGTTGGAAAAATAGATGAGATTCTATTTTTAGAATATTGGGCGAAGTCTATTTATAGAGTGCTGATCTAAAAATAGATATGTCGAATATTATTAGCTCTTAATAATATTTGGACTCTAAACATTATCTTATTCTCTTGGAGCACTTCAGTTAAGTGCACAGATGTGGCACAGGAGCTGACAGAAGGAATTACGCTATTCCTGAGGGTTTAGTGGAGCTAATGCATGGAGGACTTCAGTTAGAACTCATGTGACAGAGTTTGGTGGAGTTGTAGAAGTAGTTGGTGGAGTTGTGTTCAGTTTAACTCAGTTAGACACAGTTGAGCTAGTTGTATCTAGTCTAACCGATTGATACACTAGTGAGAGTGGTGTGAATTAATTAATAATTAATTCACTAAATATTAACTCATTAATCAACTGAAGAATACATCAGTTAACTACAGTGCATGGACAGTTTCAGTGGAGACCAGTGGAGAGGTAGGTGAAAGAGCAAGTGTGACTATCAGTTGTGACTATAGTGTTGCATTGTTTGCACCAAAAATTTAGTGGAGATGCCTTTAAGGATTGCGTGAGCAAGGCTGGAGAAATTCGAGTTCATCCAACGCCATTCTTCAGCAGGGATTACGCAGTAGAGGCAGGCTAAAGGCTGGCAAAGATCGGTGCATGGATTTGCAAGATCGGGCCTGATTAGTGTGTAGCGATTGGATTGTACTGAGAGCTTGTGATAAGATTTGTATGAGGATTGTTACATGATCTCTATGACATATATTATATATAGATAGTTGGGGTTTTTAGCTTCAGGCTTTCCCGTGAAAACAACTGTGTTAATGTGTGTGAATTTTTATGGTTTCATGTGTGCATTGCAATTGATTTAATTTCCGCATGTGATGATCAATGGTGGAATAGATTCTATATTGTGCATGAAGTTAAAATAGTGTGTGATCAGGAGAATCTTGGACATATGCATGCGTAGTGCTTATAATTTCTACATGGTATCAAAGGATTGATCATTGGAGCATATTGCAATTATTGAAGCGGTTGAGTTTTGTGCTGGTGGAATTCGAATTTGCTGTAGTGTTTTCTTGGTGTCGAAGTTGAGCATTCATTGAAATGTATTTCAACGGATTGAGATTGGAGTATGCCCTTGATGGCAGCTTGAATTATATTGCATGGAAGGACAGGATGGAGGCAGTGCTAGAGGATAACAGATTGGAAGGATTGGGATGCCGATGTTCCTATGCCCACTTCCATGCCGCATTGGCTTGTTGGAAAAAGAAGGTAGCAAGGTGTCGAAGGATTCTATTGGAAGGTGTGAAGGAACACATTGTGTCCAACTTTCATGGTAAAGCCACTCCATTCTTGATGTGGAAGGCTTTGAAAAAAAATTTCCAAAGTAGAAGTGACCAGAGGAAGTTGGCGATTAAAGACAAGGTCAGGAAAATAAAAATGGATAAGAATGACACTATTCCGGTATACTTGGAAAAGTTTGTCCACTGCAGGAATGAGCTTGGGAGTGTAGGAGTTAGTGTGGATGAAGAACACTTGGCGAGCTTGGCTCTCCTTGGGCTTCTAAAGAGTTGGCATAGCTACGAGGACTCTGTCAATGGTCGGGAGAAACTTCTAGGATGGGAGCGACTTTGGTCAGATCTTGTGCAGGAGGAGATAACGCGGAGTACCAGGGATGGCTCTTCATCAAATAATGATGATGAATAGGATTGTGCTTTGGCTGCCAAAGCAAGGAAAGGGAATGGGAAAAAAAATCCTTCTCAATTCGGTGCAGATGGCAAAGAGCGTGACATGTCCAAAGTGAAGTGTTTTCATTGTCACGAACATGGGCATTTCGCCACACATTGTCCACAGAAGAAGAAGAACAAACACGTTGTTGGAGCTACAGCTGCTGAGGCTCTTGCCTCGCAATTTGAGCTGGAATTCTCATTGATCGCATGCATGGTGTCTAGTGCATTGGGATTAGGGTGGTACTTTGATAGTGGTGCTTCCTTTCACATGCGAGAGATGTGAACCTTTTCAGTGACTTGGTGGAGAAATATTTCCAGTTGCATGTTGAGTTGGGTGACAATGGATGATACAATGCGACCAACATTGGTACCATTACCTTTTAGAGGGAGTCAGGTAAATTCATTCTTTTACAAGATGTAGTGCATGTTCCAAGTTTAAAGAAGAATTTAATCTCAGTCGCAATGTTAGAGGATAAAGGGTATGATGTTGTCTTTAGTGAAGGAAAAGTTTTCCTTTGGTACAAAGCAATAGGACAAGTCAAGAAGGTTCGGATTCGAGAAAAGAATCTCTACAAACTTGAAGTAGATGGGATTTCTACGGAGCTTCCTACTGTTGGGAAGTGCAAGAAAGCCATGCAATTAATGCTTGAGAGGGAGCAAGTTTTGCATGCAGGTAAGAGTGAACCTCGGGATGTGGAGCAGCCACAAGATGAGGATCATGGAGTGGGAGCAACCACTCATGTAGAGAAATTTCGTGCCAGATGGGCAGAGGGAGTGCATGCAGCTATACCACCAGGTGAGAGGTGGGGGGACATGCATGAGTAATCCCGAGAGGATATTTCTGGGTAAGATTCATTGAGATGGTGTGGGTCTCATGAATTGAACCTAGCTACGAGGTGCCCACAAAGAATAAATATCATGATCAGTTGGATTGATGCAGGCAGATCAAAGTGACAGTGTCAGATACTGGAGCCTGGTTCGGAGTTGACAGCAAGTGCAGAGTGCATGGGTGCAGAGTTCAACAACGCAGTGGTTCCTGAAGACATGTGCAGTAGCCAAGAAGAAGTCGAAAAATTTGATGATAGATGCATCAGATTTATTGAGTTTTTTGGAGCCTATTCAGTTTCGGAAGAGTTGCAGAGCAGATGCATGGAGTTGCATGGCACTTGCAAAGGTTGTAGGGTGAATGCATGGAGTTGCATGTCGCATGCAAAGACAGTCCTTTCATGTTGAGAGGGAGTGTTGAAGATTGCAAAAAGAAATAGTGAAGGAGGCATCCTGAAACATCATTCCTGATCCTAGTTGGAAAATGATCACCTAAACCAAGTGGGGCCGACATGGGTGATTTTTGTCGCAAAGTCTATTTTTACACAATGTCTATTTTTAGACATGTCGATCATATTCTATGAGTTGCAGGATGCTATTTTTGGATGGTTGGTCAAGTTGGAAAAATATATGAGATTCTATTTTTATAATATTGGGCGAAGTCTATTTATAGAGCGCTGATCTAAAATAGATATGTCGAATATTATTAGCTCTTAATAATATTTGGACTCTAAACATTATCTTATTCTCTTGGAGCACTTCAGTTAAGTGCACAGATGTGGCACAGGAGCTAACAGAAGGAATTACACTATTCCTGAGGGTTTAGTGGAGCTTATACATGGAGGACTTCAGTTAGAACTCATGTGACAGAGTTTGGTGGAGTTGTAGAAGTAGCTGGTGGAGTTGTGTTCAATTTAACTTAGTTAGACACAGTTGAGCTAGTTGTATCTAGTCTAACTGATTGATACACTAGTGAGAGTGGTGTGAATTAATTAATAATTAATTCACTAAATATTAACTCATTAATCAACTGAATAATACATCAGTTAACTATAGTGCATGGAAATTTCAGTGGAGACCAGTGGAGAGGTAGGTGAAAGAGCAAGTGTGACTATCGGTTTTGACTATAGTGTTGCATTGTTTTCACCACAAATTTAGTGGAGATGCCTTTAAGGATTGTGTGAGCAAGGCTGGAGAAATTTGAGTTCATCCAGAGCCATTCTTCAGCAGGGATTGAGCAGTAGAGTCAGGCTAGCAGATGGCAAAGATCGGTGCATGGATTTTCAATATCGGACATGATTAGTGTGTAGCGATTGGATTGTACTGAGAGCTTGTGATAAGCTTTGTATGAGGATTTTTACATGATCTATATGACATATATTATATATAGATAGTTGGGGTTTTTAGCTTCAGGATTTCTCGTTAAAACACTGTGTTAATGTGTGTGAATTTTTAGGGTTTCAATGTGTGCATGCAATTGATTTAATTTCCACATGTGATGATCAATGATGGAATAGATTATGTATTGCGCATGAATTTAAAATAGTGTGTGATCAGGAGAATCTTGGACATATGCATGCATAGTGCATATAATTTCTACAGATATTCACATCATATGCCTTTTCAAAGGAATATTTTTCTTCTCTACATGTAGACTTAAGACCTTTTATTCTCATGGGATAAAATTCTACAGTTGAAACAAGTGGACAAGGAAGAGTGCAGTTTGAAGATGGAATTTTTGAGAATTTCTTACATATTCTGAGTCTTGTTGTGAATATTTTTTCAATGTATTATATGACACACACTGTCTGCTCAACTTAGTGTTCCTAAATTGATGTCATAAATTGTCAACCAGGGCTAGTAAACTGTTGAAGTGAAGTGCACTATATGTGCCTAGGTATTTGCTTCCTAATTCGTTGTGTTTAGTGTTTTTTCTTGTGTTTTTGGTTTTGTGTTTTTATGCTAAGAGGAAAAGAACTAAGTGTTTAACAAAGAGAAGTTATTGGTCACACTAAAACATAGCAAAAGCTACTGTAAACTATGTATGGCACCTAAGAACAGAGAATGCAAAACTGACAAGAAAAATAACCCATAACATGAACTTAGTCCAATTCATTCATTAGAAGTATGATGGAATAGCTTGAGAAAAGGATAAGTTTAATGCAATGAGGTTCTTCTAAGTAAACAAAAACCTACAATATCACAAAGAAAATCTCATCCATTGTTAGAAATTTGTTGGAACACATTTGGAAAAGATTATCTATAATATATTAAGGAACCCTACTCTAAATTAACTTATGACACTAAAACTAATCCATTCTGAAACTCAAAATGTCACTATTAAACCTCATTCAAGGGTTATAAATCTTTTGGAATAGTTTTGGAAAAAGGCTATTTGTAAAATTATGAGAAATTGCAGAACAGTCAAGACCTCAAACTGATATCACTAATTATTGTCCATATGATGATGTGTTGGAAGAGATTAATAACAAGAGTAGTTTGTAAATAATGAAGGCCTTTAAGTCTAGTTTGACAGAACGAGAATACAACTAGCTAATGAAAGTTAAAATACATTAAACATAATTGAACTAGAATGCAATCAATCAAACTTGAAATACAGTGAACATAACTTAACTAGAGTGCAATTAACCTCCGGAGTATTACAGCTGAACTAAAATGAAAATAATCTCTAAAATACTACAGCTATATCTCATTCAGTGTTAGTGATATTTTGGAACAATTCATAAGAATAAGACTGGCTGTAACATTCAATGTAAGTTAGCATAAAACATAGAGTTCAGAAAGCTGCTTGAATTAGGAATGAAACAGAGCTAAAGTTACTTATCTAAACAATATGCATAGAGCTTCTTGGGCAGTAGGGGCCCTCTACCACCGTATTAGCATACAAATCTCCTCAAGATTGCCTTAGATCATGAAATTAAGTTGGACTTCTTTCATTAAAGGAAAAATACTTCAGAAACAGAGTATTACAAACTTTTGAGATCTAACAACAAAACATCAATCTAGCTAACTGTCTCTCGGTCTCCCGATTCATTATTATAAGAGAAATACATAACTACCCTTGAGAAGAAATAGGGATAAGTGTCTTTCCCAATTAAAATAAAATTAGAACTCTTGTGGAAGCCTCGTACTTTTGCTGAAGACATCTGTAGAGTTCTTGTCCCGGTAGAAGTCTACCTCTTAGTTTTGATTTCTTCCACGTGCATAACCACTTGGAGATTTTTACTCAGACTTCATAGAGGACAAGGAATGATGTAGATGAAGTCTGGAATTCAACCATATGTGTTTTTCCTCTAAGTGACACCTGTAACCTGTGTGAACATGAAGATAGCCTGGTGAGTCGCGTGGCTATAGAATGGTTTGCGATGCATGGCAGTGCAGTCAAAGGCTACTACAACAACAAAACCACGAAAATATAGCAATTCAGTCATTATATGAATTCCTAAAGTGAATTTAATTAATCCTATTGATCTTTTAAGCCTGCAACTGATAAAGGACAAAGGAAATGAAGTGAAATTTGGTGAAATAGAAGGACATCTTTGGGGCTCAACACACACAAGCACCAAAAGGAAAGTGAAATTTACCTCAGATTCTGTGAGAATTTATGATATGAAAACCGACTTAAATATTGCATCCAGTTAGGTAAATGATCAATATTCCATGTATACAATTTCTGATTTTGTTTCTCAGTGAGATTCTATTTCACTACTTACGCATGAAAATGAAGAAAGTAGGATTTGGAATGAGAGAGTTGGACGCTTCAATTTTATATATATGTAAAAATTTAGCAAGCAAGGGATGTTTAAAGGATTCTCAACCATTTAATTTTCAAACAATGTTTGAAATGGATGTGCTCTTGGAAAGCATCCATAAGACAAGTTCGAGAAGGGGCATGCGTGGAGGGAGAGCCTCTTCACTTTTAGAGTGTACAAAATGATCTCATGGGTCCATTTCCAATACCTTAAATTAGAAAAGTAAAATATGTGTTTTAATTTATAGATGATTATATGAGATTCACTTAGGTTTATTTCCTGAAACTCAAGTCCAAATTTTTTCAACATCTAAGCATACATACAATTATTTCCACTCTGTAGCAAAATAGGTTGGTTGAGAGGAAGAATAGATCTTTGAAAGATATGGCCAATTTCATGCTGCATGCAAGATCTCTTCCAACAAAAATGTGGGATAAACATATCAATTGTTCCTCATACATCCAAAATAGATCTCCTCATAGATATGTTACTAGAAAAACACCTTTTGAGTCTTGGACTGGCATGCATCCTGAAGTCAATCATTTTCACATTTTTGGATCTTGACCATCGTCCTACATTCCTATAGAGAAGAGAAAGGTTTTGGAGGGATAGAGAAACGAATGTATTTTTTTGGATATTATGATGAATTCAAAGGGTATATATTTCTTGATATCAACATTGAATAGATTCTTATCAAAAGGAGTGTAAAGTTTGAAGAATATTCTTTACATGCACCAGGAGATGAACCTGTTACAATTTTTTCCTCACCACTGTTAGTCTTGTATTTACAGTATCACTAGGTGACTATTGATTTTCTACCATCTTCAGAAGATAGCATTCCTTGCCTATCATCTATCCTCAGAAATCTCACTGCCTTCATCATCTTCATAAAACCTTTTTCATTACATCTCAGTTTTCCTTCTCAAGATCACCCTCCTGCTCTTAAGAACTCATTTTGGGCTTTAAATCATCTCATTTTCATCCTTCTTTCCTACCTAAAGCCTCATTTCCTCATTTTCCCCACTAAAAGCCCACTTTCATTCCTAAAAGATCCATTTAACCCCCTCACCTCATAAATTTCCCTTATTTCCTTAAAACAATGTAAAAAAAATCCTTTTGTACATTGTTTTTAATAAAAAATTTGAAGCATTTGGGACCCTCCTTTATATATATTAAAAATTTGTTTTAATATAAAATCCCCCACCCTTTGTGTGTTTTTAAATAGACCCTTTATAAATATTAAAACCCTGGCTATAATGTTTTTAACCCCCCGCATTTGTTAAAAACCTTATATAAACCCTCCCCTTTTCTTTAAAAAGTGTTTTTGCTTATTTAATTAAACCTTGGGCCCCACAATACAATGAAGAGCCCCAAAAACTATCCACCCGGGCCACACCACTCAGACTCACCCGCTGCTCTGTAAACCCCCCACCACTGTTAATCTCCATCCCTCGATATCCAACGGTTGATGGCGCATATCGCATCATTCTCTGTGCAGGGGTTAAGAAACCTTAAACCCTACAAAATGGGTAGTATTTTCCCATGTAACAGCTGCCACATATCATCCTCTGAATGGAATCACATCTGCTCCCCCGAAACCATTTACCACTCCTCATCCCATGCGAAAACCACCTCCCTCACTCGCGAAAACCACTCTTCCTCCTTCGTGCAAAATCTCGATACTGCCATCCAATTCAAAATTTCTAGACCCCTGTGGCTCTCCGATGAAGCCAGATCCGCTATCAACACCTTTGTAGCACTCCAAAAGCCTGAAAAACCCGAATAAATGTAGAGAAGCCACAAACGAAGGTTTTAAAAACTAATTGGTTGTTTTATCATGCAAGTATCATGGAAGAAATGAGATAATTGCATTCCTAGGGTCAAAAATGGTTTTAATAAGAGTTATGGGTGACGATCCAGAGAACTTGTTTCATTAAAAGAACCAGAGGCGTAAGATTGAGAATAATCACCAATGGATCATGACCATTGGTGGTTACTTAAGCACTCTAACAGTAGAAGATGCTCCACTACATAGTAAATACAGACAAAGATAAAGGTGAAGGAAGACAAAACAGTCAAAAGACCATGGTAGTGAAGATTAGAGGGTTAGAGATCGAATCAAGGATTAAAAGACAAATTAAAATGGTTAGTCACAAATCATAGATAAAAACATAATTAAAAGAAAAGACAATAAAGCAGACAGTGAAGACAAATCCAAGATTAAAATAGCCTAAACAGAGCTTAAAGGATAAATTAAATCAAAGATTAGCACAAAGGCATATTCGAATGACTCAACCAAAATAATTTACTTCTTCAGGGACACATATGGACACCTACAACATGTTTTATTCCAATAAAGACATCACCAGTTATTGAAACAATTAGAGATATTTCTCATCTACTCAGCAGTTATTGTAAAAGTTATTGAAAAGCCTTAAAAGTCAAATATTTCCAAAATTTAGCTCAACAATTAAGTTAGGAGTTATTATTACAGTGAGTCAGTCTCATATATGTTTTCCCCGGGCTTTACATGGTCTCAAAGGTCAAAAACACATTAAATCTGTAATAAATACACATCTGAAACCATAGCTTAGGATCACCTTCTCATTTTGCAGATAAATATGTTGAAAATGCAGCAAGATGATGGAGCTTAGTGAAATGAAGTCGCCTTCACTAAGTGGGCCCGCAGGAAAATTCTGGCGCAAAATCTATTTTTAGACTATGTCTATTTTTAGACATATGGAGCATGGTCCGGGGATTGCAGTATGAGATTCTTGGAGCATTGGTCATGTTGGTAAAAATAGATGGGACTCTATTTTTTGACCTATAGGTCGAAGTCTATTTTTAGACTGCCTCTCCTTAAAATAGGGAAGTCAAATATTATTTACCCTTAACCTTATTTAGACTATAAACTTCATTACTCTCTTGGAGCACTTCAGCTTCGAGCCTTGGAAGTGGCTCATGCATCTCGATGAGGAATTTTACGCTATTCCCATGGCTTTGAGGAGTACATGCATGGTTGACTTGGCAGAAGTTTGGTGGAGTTAATGAGACAACAGCAGTGGAGTTGTGTTCATGAATTTAGTTGAACTGCTGAGATTAGCTTAACTAGCTAATCAACTAATAGGAGGGAGTGAATTAAATATTATTTAATCATTAATTAGTAACTCATTATTCAACTCAAGAACACATCAGTTCACTACAAGGCATGTTAACTACAAGGCATGGATAGTTCAAAGGTGTAAGAATAAAGAAAGAGGTAGATGAAAGGGTGGAGTTAGCTATCAGTGGCGACATCAGTTGTGCATGAGTTTTGCACCACACTTGGAGAAATTTCCCATGATGATTGCGCTTTCAAGCCAAGGAGATTCAAACCTTGGATCTCTATATAGACAGGCCATGATTGCGCAATAGAGGCAAGGCAATTAGTGGTGAGTTTTGAACCAGTAACCTGTTCAAAACCAAGCTAGATTGTGTGTAAATTTATGAGAAAGTACTGAGTACTTGTGAGGAGTATTGTACTAATTTTGTTACATGATTTATCCATTATAATATCCACAATAGCTGCGGGGTTTTCAGCTGTAAGCTTTCCCCATACAGATTGTGTTAATTTGTATGATGAATTGATGTGTTATCGTTTGTTTTATTTCCGCATGTGTGATGATCTGAGTGGAAGAGATTATGTGTTGCATATAAATTCAAATTGTATGTGATCAGGATAGTCTCGGTGGATAATTAATCATTATTCAGCAAATTTCTACATGGTATCGGAGCTATTGAAGTAGAGATTGATCATCACAGTGATTACAAACTTATTTCGGTAGACAGAGTCTGCATGCGGGCCAGGTAGCCTCCGGATTCATCTTTCTTCGGAAAATGAAAGGTCTGGTAAATGCCCCTTGCAGTCAATCTCTGTGCTATAAATAATTTTTTCTCACAGATCTAGAGCGGTTGAGCTTTGAGGGGGAATTCGAATTTTGCAGCAGTTTTGTTTTCTTGGTGTCGGTGTTCAAAATGTCTTTCAACGGTTTGCGACTCGAATATGCTCTTGAAGGCAGTTCGAATTATGTTGCATGGAAGGATCGCATGGAGGAATTATTAGAAGATAATGGTCTGAAGGAGTTCGTAGATACGGATGTCCAAAAGCCCACTGATCCTGCTAAAGTCGAAGCATGGCAAAAGAAGATGGTGAAATGTCGAAGGATCCTGTTGGAGGGCGTCAAGGAACATATTGTATCCAACCTGCATGGAAAGGATTCTCCATATTTAATGCGGAAAGCTTTGACGGATCTATTCCAAAGTAAGAGCGACCAAAGGAAGCTGGCGCTCAAAGATAAGCCCAAGAACATCAAGATGGAGAAAGGCGACAGTATTTCCAAATACCTCACGAAGTTCACTCAATGCAGAGATGAGCTGGGAAGTGTGGGGCTGACTGTCGAAGATGAGGACATGGTCGACCTGGCTCTCCTTGGTCTTCCAAAGGCTTGGCACTCATATCAAGATAGTGTCAATGGTCCGGAGAAGCTGACGGGATGGGAGCGCCTTTGGGCGGATCTCATGCAGGAGGAGATAAGGAGGACTACTCGAGATGGATCTTCATCAAAGGGAGCTGATGAAGAAAATTGTGCTTTGGTTGCCAAAGAAAAGAAGGGGAAGGGTAAGAAAAATTTCATTCTGGTGCAAAGGGCAAGAAGCAGGATATGGCGAAAGTGAAGTGTTTTCACTGCCATGATCACGCACATTATGCTACCAATTGTCCAAAGAAGAAGAAGAACAAGCAAGCGGGAAGATCTGCAGATGGAGAAGCTTTGGCTTCACAGTTCGAGCTTGACTTTTCACTGATTGCAAGCTTGGTTTCAAGTGTGATGGGATCGGTGTGGTTCTTGGACAGCGGTGCGTCATTTCATATGACGGGAGATCGGGAGTTGTTCTCAGATCTGGAGGACAAGGATTTGGGTATGCACATCGAGATGGGCGATGACGGTAGATACAGTGCGACTGGTATCGGTACCGTATCCTTTCAGAGGGAGTCTGGTAAACCCTTTGTCTTAAAGGATGTCATGTATGTACCTGGATTGAAGAAGAACCTGATTTCAGTAGCGATGTTGGAGGATAAGGGTTATGATGTGGTCTTCAGCGAAGGAAAAGCTTTCCTACGCAGTAAGACTACTGGAGAGACCCGGAAGATAGGGGTTCGAACTCAGAACCTTTATCAGTTGCAGGTAGATGACTGCGCAGCTATGGCATGCAAGGCGGGAGAAGTGGTGAGTCGGGATGATGAGGGCGAACTATGGCACAGGAGATTGGGCCATCTTCACCATGGAGCTTTGAAGATTCTGCAGCAGATTTCTACTGGACTTCCTAAGGGCACTCTTGCGCAGTCAGATCAGTGCAAGGGGTGTACTTTGGGGAAGTATGTGAAAGCCACCTTTCACGAGAAGGATAGTCGCGCCACGACAATCCTTGAGAGAGTTCACACAAACGTGTGTGGTCCTTTCTCAGTTGCTTCGACAGCAAAGCACATGTATTATGTGATCTTTGTTGATGATTTCTCTCGAAAGTGCTGGATCTTCTTCATGCAGAAGAAGAGCGATACATTCGCGAAGTTCTGTGAGTTTAAAGCACTGGTCGAGAGGGAGTCGGGGAAGAAGGTGATTTCTCTAAGGAGTGATAACGGTGGTGAATTCATCTCGGCTGAATTCAAGGAGTTCTGCAGCGCAGAAGGGATTCGGAGAGAGATCATCGCACCCCATAACCCACAGCAGAACGGGGTGGCTGAGCGGAAGAACAGAACGATCGTGGGTGCTGCACGGGCGATGTTGCATGATCAGGGCCTACCTTCATTTTTCAGGGGTATCGAGGCATGCACACACAGTAGAGGAAACTGCTGTCCTGGTACACTCCCATGGCTTAAGGACACCCGTGAGGAGGCTTATTCGGCAAGAGGTCTGATATTTCCCATTTTTGGATTTTTGTCTCTTGTCACATGCATGTGACGAAGGATGCGAGAAGGAGTTTGATCCAATCGCCGAGGTTGGAATATGTGGGTTACACTGACACACCTCAGACTGACACACCTCACACAACCATTGTGGGTGCATATAATGTAAGACATAAAGACGGATATAAATTTCAAGAGACAAAGAAAAAGTTGTTTGCTTTCTTGAGAGGGAGCTACACTTGTGCTGCAGATGAGAGCCATGAAGCCCTGGGTGAGACCTTCTGCATGTGGACTAAAGCTGGCGAGGAAAGCTCGTGGAGGGTGGGGAAGGGCGACTGCAGGCCATGCAACGACTGGAAAGGATGCAACAAGGGAGCCAGCGACTGCCTGGGAGATGCAGAGAAGGTTGTAGGACCACCCACAAGACAAACACAGGCAATGTGCATCGGGACCCAGATAATCGGATACAGCATTTCTGTGAGTCAACGGTGTTAGGACAGAGCCATCTTCTTTGAGGAATCTGTGGAGGAACCCTGGACGAGCGGATGCCAGCGATCGAAAAATATGATCCACTGTCATGATAATAAAGCATGGAGATTGTCCCAAAGAGCTGTAGAAACTGTGTTGGTGTGGTTCACACATGGATCACAAAGGCTGCAACACGGAGTGGAGAAGTACAAGGTGATATTTGTCGCCCGTGGCTTTTCACAGATCGAGGGGATTGACTATGAGGAGACTTTTGCACCTGTCGCAAGGTACTCTTCCATACGGACGATCCTTGCTCTCTCAGCGCAGATGGGGTGGCACATTCATCAGATGGATGTGAAGACTGCGTTCCTCAATGGAGTTATCGAGGAAGAGGTGTACATAGAGCAGCCTGAAGGTTTTGAGATCTTCAGCAGTGAGTCGCATGTGTGCCGACTCAAGAGAGCACTGTACGGGCTGAAGCAAGCACCTCGTGCTTGGTACACTCGGATAGACAGCTACTTCACCGGCTTGGATTCTCCAAGAGTGAGGCAGATCCAAACCTGTACCAGATTGTGGTGGAGGAGTCGCTGACCATCAGATTTTAAGGTAGAGATGACTCATTTGACCGGCGATGATCACGGAGGCCTCGGGCAAAAAGTAGGATCTGCACTTGAGTTTGTTACAAGGACTTGGGCCTCCTTCATTATTTTTTGGGATTGGAGATTTGGCAGCGCAGTGGAGGACTGTTTGTTTCTCAGGGCAAGTATGCCCGGGAGATTCTGGAGAGGTTCAACATGCATGGCTGCAAGCCTGTTGACACTCCTCTTCCTGGTGGTTGGAGGAAGGAGGATGCTACTTTAGCAGAGGTAGTGGATGCCACTGTCTATCGACAGTTGGTGGGGTCGCTTATGTATCTGGTCAATACACGACCCGATATATGCTATGCAGTTAACTAGCTTTTCTGCCATGAAGTTTACAAGGCTCTGGCCAAGCCTTTTAAAAAGGTGCAAGTGTTATTATTATGCCACTGGGAGGCATCTGGGATATGGACTCATGGCATTGGGACAAGGTCCGATGAGTTGAGGCAAAGTGGGATTTAGGCAATTATCATCAGATAGTCAGATTATGTTCAATGAGAATCATGATGCTTTCATGTTCCACTTTGAGATCAGAGGCCAAGATTCCGATTAAGGCGCTCACCAGGAGCAAGTCTGAATTCCACAGAGGCAGGATAGGGGTTGCAGATAATCCATATCTTGCTGAGAGGGAGTGTTGAGAATGCAGCCAAGATGATGGAGCTTAGTGAAATTAAGTCGCCTTCACTAAGTGGGCCCGCAGGCAAATTCTGGCGCAAAGTCTATTTTTAGACTATGTCTATTTTTAGACATATGGAGCATGGTTCGGGGATTCCAGTTTGAGATTCTTGGAGCATTGGTCATGTTGGTAAAAATATATGGGACTCTATTTTTGTGACCTATAGGTCGAAGAGGTCGAAGTCTATTTTTAGACTGCCTCTCCTTAAAATAGGGAAGTCAAATATTATTTACCCTTAATAATATTTAGACTATAAACTTCAGTTTACTCTATTGGAGCACTTCAGTTCGAGCCTTGGAAGTGGCTCATGGATCTGACAGAGGAATTACGCTATTCCCAAGGGTTTGGTGAACACATGCATGGTTGACTTCAGTTAGGACTTCAGTGGCAGAAGTTTGGTGGAGTTAATGAGACAGCTAGTGGAGTTGTGTTCGGTTTAATTTAGTTGAACTAGTTGAGATTACTTTAACTAGCTAATCAACTAGTTATGAGTGGAGTGAATTAAATATTATTTAATTCATTAATTAGTAACTCATTATTCAACTCAATAACACATCAGTTCACTACAGTGCATGGACAGTTCAGTGGAGACCATTGAAAGAGGTAGATGAAAGGGTGGGGTTAGCTATCAGTGGCGACATCAGTTGTGCATGAGATTTGCACCACACTTGGAGGAATTTCCCATGATGATTGCGTTGTCAAGCCAAGGAGATTAGAACCTTGGATCTCTATATAGACAGGCCTGGATTGCGCAATAGAGGCAAGGCAATTGGTGGTGAGTTTTGAACCAGTAACCTGTTCAAAACTGAGCTAGTTTGTGTGTAACTTCATGAGAAAGTACTGAGTACTTGTGAGGAGTATTGTACTGAGTTTGTTACATGATTTCTCCATTATAATATACAAAATAGCTACGGGGTTTTCAGCTATAAGCTTTCCCCATACATACTGTGTTAATGTGTATGATGAATTGATGTGTTATCGCTTGTTTTATTTCCGCATGTGTGATGATCTGAGTGGAAGAGATTATGTGTTGCATATAAATTCGAATTGTATGTGATCAGGATAGTCTCGGTGGATAATTAATCATTATTCAGAAAATTTCTACAAAATACTACATGTATCATTCATTTTTAGTGTTGATTGGTTGGTTAGTTGGATGATTGATGGTTGTTGGGCTAGTGGATGAATTGCTAGGATGGATTTGAGAAAAATCTGAGTTGCAGAGATCTATCATACTGGAGTAATGTAATTTTTTTGAACATCACTAATACAAGCACATTCATAGGATTCTTGAGCTATGTTTGGTGAAGTTTTCGTTCTCTGTCAATATTTTCCTTCTATATTTCATTCTGTCCATTATTTCCCTGATGAAAGAATAGAAATTTTAGATTAGGATATCCTGTCTTGGCACCCTAATTATGTCTACTTTATTTATCTTAATGTTTTCTTCTACAAGGTCTGATTGGATAATTCTTAATTTCTCTATGGTTCCACCTAGCTTGTTGTCCTGGAAATGATTTAATAGAGTCAAGCCAAAGAAGTCTATGGTATTCCCTATCCTTTGGTATAGCTTGAAATATTTTTTCTTAAGACCTTTCTTTGAATTATACTTAGTAGGGTCCAGCCAGGGAAGTCTATGGTACGCTCTGTCCTCTGGTTTGCCTTAAAATGTTTCTTTGAAGGTCTTTATAGTGTTTGATTAAAGAAGACAGGTCTATCTTTCTCTTTAGTTTCACTCATTGTTATCCTAAATGTTTTCTTTGTTTGAAAGTAATCCTAGGATTGTTAGTTTGTTGTCTTAAAGGTTTTCTTATTAAAGTTTGGTCAAAGAAGTCTATGGTATGCCCTATCCTTTGGTTTGCCTCAAAGAGTTACCTAAAATGATTTTCTTGTTGAAGTAGAGCTAGAAGATTCTTAACTGACTTTTATTTTTGTTTCTTTCACAACTTATTTTCATTTCATATGCCATCTAATCTAAGAGATCCACTTGATGTAGTTAGCTTTCCCTATGAAAACCCTTGTAGATTTGATGAAAAATTAAATCTTTTTATGACTCTGTAGCCCAATGGATCAATGTTTCTCACAGTCTGCTGGAGCAGGGTCTCCTACGAGCTACGAAAATGATACATTTTTGAATACTTTTGATTATATTTAGTCTAGCGTAGGGGTTTTGGGGTGGGTCAAGGCCTCGAAAGCATTGTAATGGGTAAAAGGGTAAACCAGAGGTTCGAAAACCATGGTTTGCAGACCATAGGAAAGTCTAGGTTAGATTATTATAAATAAAGGAACATTTTGTATTAGAAGGTAAGAAAGAAATAGCTATTGAGGTGAATGGTGTTTTAAGTTGTCTGTTTGGGTTTTTTGGGAAAGAACTCCTGCTGGCTGTGTGCGCAGAGATCCAATGTCCAGCTGTGTGCAGACCCTACTTCTATGTGCATAGGCTGGGAAGGGGATTGTAAGAAGGAACTGATGAATTGATGAATAAGAAAGGTTGATAGAGAACTGAATTTGTGAGTACTATCTGTGTGAATCTTGGTAATTACTGCATTTTGCACATTCTATATTTAAGCAACGAAAGATCTGTGTAATGTTTTTTCTGTATCTAGATCTGTTCTGTTCTATTTATGCAATATTGTGTTGTTGTCATAGAAAGTATATAATTATAGATCTAGCGCACGTGGATGCGAATAGAGACCTCCTTGTCCCTGCGCAGAACAAGGCGATATGGGTATCTCAGGGCCGAACGCAGCCCTTATTACCTTACCTATCCTTTCTCAGGGTGCGAAAACCTAGTTCTAGCACCCACCCATACTACTTTAGGTGATACTTTGGCCTGCGCAAGCAGGTCATTGCTAAAAGGGCCAGTAGTATAGGGGTTTGTTGGAAAACCTTAAACTCCGAACCTGGGTTAAGACCCCTTGAGCCAACAAATGGTTGCATTTCCGGGACCCAAAGCACTTTGAGAAAGGGATCAGGTAATGAAAAAATAACATTGAGAGCCTGACAAGGAAGAAAGAGACATGGCAGCGCATTTAAAATTACCTACCTTTAAAGGCGCGGCCAATGAAGACATGGATCGTTTTTTATTTGTGGCAGACTTGGTATGGACTGTGCACGGTGTGGTAAGCGATATCAAGAAGAGAGCGCAATTTTCCCTAGCCTTTGAAGAAGGAGCTCTGGACTGGTATATGAGGTACATATCTCAAAATGGGAGCGCATCTATCCAAAATATTAAGGATGCCCTGAAACAGAAGTTCCGAAAACCTAAGTCCTACTCGCAGGTTGTAGTAGATGTAAAAGATTTCAAGCAGGGAGCAACTGATTCCATGTGGGAAGTGGATCAACACCTAAAAAAGAGCTACCAGAGAAGGAGAATTTAAATATGACAACTGACAGCTTACAAAATGGTTCATCGCCATGCTAGTCACCATAATTTTGAATCACAAGATAAATCTTTGGAAGCTGCTATGAAACTAGAAGCTACACCCAAGAAATATGCTTCATTGAAAGTACAGCAGATCCAGGTGCAGCTCGGGGCCATGCACCAGTATATTCAGGAGCTACATGGAGAAAGAGGAAGGGAAGCTAGTGCAGAACTATCACGAGCTGCACCTAGGCCACCTGCAAACAGGAGAACATAGTCTGGGGCACCCGGGATCCTGGGGGCCTAGCCTAGGACAATGAAGCTCAAGTGGAACTACGTTCCAGTATGGGGATGGCCGCGTAGATGTGCTGCGTAATTCCAACCGCTGCCCCTTGCCGGGAACCAACGTCCTAGAGAAAAAGCAACACTGGTGTCGGTTCTGCTGATTAGTGGGTCATGATGAGTAGGACTATCGAATCCATAATTTCGTAATAGGCTGGAGAAACTTGCCGGAAGTACAGTTAGACCCTGCCTCACCAAAAAACCCCATGAGTGGGGATGGATCCCCCTCCGGAAGCAGGGACAGGGGCTGAAGTCGAAGCGTAGGTCGGGGCCGGGGCCAGTTGATCTGCTATAACTGTGGTAGTGCGGGAAATTTTGGGAGGGATTGCTCGAACACCATGCAATAGTCCTACAAGTATTGCAGACAGTTGGACCATATGCTGGAAGAGTACCCAGCCTTGAAAGCAAAAATATAGGAGAAGCAACTCCCACCTACACAAAAGGTGCGAAGGGTCCAGACTGAGCTAAGGGTTAAGGGTTCGAGCATAAATGTGGTAACACGCAGTGGATTGGCTACTAGGGGGATTGAGGAGAAGGTTGAAACTGAACCGCTGATTTGCAAAGCAGTTAGAAAACAAGAAGGGCTGGACCTGTACAAAGCAAGAGAAACATTTATGGAAGCTTGAAGGGACTTTCTTGGGATGGAGGCATATATGTCCCTATGCCCTGGGGATGCGAAGGTAGAAAAGGAGGTCAAACCCTTCCTACATACATGTATGAGACTGTTGTGCAACCCCTAGGTAGTGCAGAATCTGCAGGCTTTACTAGAGAGCTGCACAACAAACACTGCCATGTCATCCGACATTAAGGATGTGCACAAAGTATACAGGTATAAAAGACTCACTGGGAGGGAGATGCAGTTGACGGTCCAGATCGAAAACTATGAGAAGGATCAGGTTATCTTAGACCTCATATCGGACGCCAATGTATTATCTAAGAAAACGTGGCAACGCATGGGTGAACCAAATCTGGAATGGTCCACCATCCAGCTGCGCATGGCTAATCACCAAAAGATCATACCTTTAGGGAGGCTCTCTGGGATATTGGTAGATATCGTGGGAGTAAAAGTCTAGGCTGACTTCAAAGTCATTCAAATCGCTGAGGATGCGGACCCCTACCCTGCACTACTGGGATTGGATTGGGCCATCAATATGGGTGGTGTCATTAACTTAAAGAAATGAAGCATGGTATTCGAAAATAATGGCACGAGGGTAGTTGTGCCATTAGACCCTGAAGAAGGTAAATGTTATATGGAACCAATACCCAAGGGGGAAGATGTGGATTATATCTATAAGTTGACTGCGCGAGACACGGACAACCCAACTGAGGGTGAGGCACCATACGGCGAGGGGGATACCGAGGGATTTTCTTATCCCGATGAGGAAATCGAGACTTGGCATAACCGGTTATGTGATTTCTCCATGCTACGTTGTCTTCGCATCACAAAAGCCTTCCACTATGTTGTTTCAGAGGTAAGGACTCAGACGAAGCCAGGTTTAATCAACTGCTGCGAACCTACCCCGGGAAAAGGTCAGGATGACTCACGCACAAGTAGCAGGCCTTCTACTATAGCCATAGGATTAGAAAGTAGAGCTCTCATGAATCTAGCCAGCTCTACAAAAACAAAACAACTGCGGGTTAGACGATATGCTCCGACTACATCCCCCCTTAAAGCCTCAGTTGCACAGACGATAAGGTTCCCTTGGTCACGGGTCATGAGTTACCTAGGAAGAAAGCCTGTGTTGGGGGAGGACATGCAACTGCCACAAATGGGTAACCCTAGTGTAACGAGTAATTCAAGATCACCAGGGATATGAAAACTAGTCGTTGGAGCAGTACCTATTGGTAAAAAGCAGAAGTTACTGTTGGAAGGATCAGCCTCCGAGCCTTTAATGGAAAGAATTATGGGGATTTTTTACCGTTTCTTGGGGAACCCACCTCGAATAAAGTTTACCTCACCATTTCACTCTTGGAAGTGCCTTAAAAAGAACATGATAGTCTAGCCAGAGGTATTGTTTCACCTGCACAACTGGCATGCCTCATGCGTCTCATGGAAGCACTTGAGCAATCATATTTTTCGTATCCACACCATCCCTCTCATTTCTGTTCAACCTACTCCGTCTGATAGTAGTCACCTAGGGTTGGGATTCATTTTTTGCGCAAGGATGCCAGCTACTAACCCTGCCAAACCCTTAGCCTCGACGAGGCCTAATGTTGAAGAAGTCTCGAATGTTGAGTCCGAATTGGAAGAAGTTCCCCCCACGCCAGTCATAAGGAAAGGCAAGGAAAAATCACAAGGTTTGGGACAAACCCCGAAAGCAACAAGGAAGCCTAATACTTCCCCGAGGAATGCCAGGCCTCCACCTGTATCACCTTTAGAACAAAATGCACAAGAGGGTGCTCTAGCTACTAACATGATCAATTGGTTACCCACCTTTGTTCACCCTCGAAGGTCGTCTATGAAAACGCCAAAAGACTTGGATGGCTTGGTCACCTATCCGCAAATCCCCCTAACCTCGGGGGAAGTCCCTATCCTCAGTGTTCCTTGTGGACGACTCCACGAGGTAAAGTTTGATGATCACGATTTGGTGGACTATGAAACCCTCCCGAAATTGGCACCTGCATTATTCTTTGACACAATCCATAGGGCTGATGGAGTCACGGTAGTACCCTAGCATTGGGTCTGCGGCTTGGCAGGATCAAGACTTTTGAATATGCTCTGAATGCCTCATTTTTGCCATTACAATGTCATCGATCAATTGACCTGCTAGTTGCTTGCCCTCATTCAGGATGGTTGCTTATGGGTTCACGACAGGATCCCTATTGATGCTGCGTTGATCCACAAGATTACAGGCAAGTCAAAAAAAAATACAAAGCAGCCACTGCTACATTTTTGCGGCAGAACTACGCGGTGCATTGAAATCAGTGAGGGTTTGTGATCTAGACTATCAATGACCCAGCCACGCAGATGGGTACTCGGCTCTTATCCTGCAAGCTAATGAGGAAGTGCCAAGTTGCGACTATCCCTGCTTATGTGATCCAACTAGCCGACGAGTGTGCGAATGGCATTTTTTTCAACTGGGCTCAATACTTCTGCGAGGAATTTCTGGCTAATGTCCATGAATCCCAAGAGCAAGGGACATATTTCTTCTATTTGTGGTTATTATTCCTAATAGCACTGGTTTCCTAGGACAAACTTGAGGAGTCGGTCCTTCCTAAAATCCCTCCTGGGATGTGCGAAGGAGCTCAGTATGCTCACTTATGGGACTCTAAGGATAAGAAACGCATCGAGGATAACAAGGTCTTTTGGATCCTCTTCCAGAGCAGTGTAGTAGCCACCATAAACTCTCGACCCCGGCTTTCCCTGACAATATATGACAAATACAAGAGTGTTGCTGCATTCCAAATTACCATGCACCATATCTATATTTGTAGCCTCAACAATAAGACATGGACAACACTCCCTTATATGGTGGCAGATGAGGAAATTGACCTACTGATCTCGCTATGGACCCTTGCCTGGAAAAAAGGACTCACCGATACCAGTGGGGAGAACGTGGAGTCCCACCAGATGACCTAGGCTATAGCTGAGAATAGGGATACCCAGCTTCCATAGACTACCACGACTAAGACCCAGGAAGGACCTGCCAAAAGGTCAGGGGAGTTGGCACCAGGGTCCCGAACGAAATAGCGTGCCCACCGCGTGCAGTATGATGCAATAGTCACACTAACCGATGGTGACCTTGAAAAAATCGCGGACACAGTCGCCTTGGCTATGGAAGATAAGTGGGTAGTTTTCAAGGCATAGCATAAATGGTCGACTCTCTCCAGGCTGAGCTCTGCACTCTCCGGATCAAAATCGATACACTGCCAACCAGTGCGGGCCCGGCTTGCATCCCTTCAGTTGACGACAGTTCGACGCTATTTGAGGAATGTAGTCATCTCTAGGCTATACCTAGCATAGGCCTGATAGGAACGCAGCCTCCAGAAGGCTCAGGAACCTAGTTGGACTTGGCTAAGCTGCCCCACCCAGCCTTACAGGGCCTCTGTAATATTCCAAATTTTTCCTTCAATAAATTGGAATATTAGATTTTGTTAAATTCACTTAGGAGATGAATAATTGGGTGAGAAGGCCCATTCATAATAAAAACATGGATAAAATCCCTCTAGTATGAAAGGGGATCAGCCTTGGAACTAGATTTCACACCCTCATGTGTGAAAGGGGACATTTTGCAAAGAGGCTTGGTTAAGCTTGACCAAGTCAAGCAACACAAATTTATGAGGTGGAAAGCATTTGTGGGATAGTGCAGAGATAGCGGAGGGAATATTCCTTGAAGGAGGAAACCCTAATAGAGTGGGACACATGGAGAGGGAGCTCTAGTTTGTTTAAAAGGAGGGCAGGAAACCATTATTTGATATGCATATGATTATTTATTTCTTGTCTACTTAGAAATTTCTACAATCCCGGTTGTTTAGTTTAGTTGATGTGCTGCTTAACATAAGGATATCCTGCTTAGGAATCCTTCTCCTTTCTTGAGAAGCCTCTTGAAGGATTTATACTGATTTTTCTCACATATAGGCTTGAGGCCAAGCATCCTCCTCCAGGACAACATTATTGCTACAACAACATAATTCTGTGTTGCAGGGTGTTGCAGTGAGAAGTCACAACACCTCTTCCATTTCTTGTTTTTTAGAAGGAGAGTAATTATTTCCCTTGGAGGATCATTTGGGAAGCTATAAGAGCTTATTTCAGATCTTCACACTTGGCCAAATCATTCTATTCCACCTACAATGCAGTTACCCTCTTAGACTACATTATTTTCATGGAGCACTTGTAGTGAGGGATTGCAGGTTGATTGGAGGGTGAGATCTCAAGTGTGAGGATCAGCCTTCCACTTAGGAGATCCATTGGAGGAGGTATACTTCAGATTTTTTATCATCTTCAGCCTTCTCTATTCAGTTCCAGATTTGAGTTGTAGTAGCTGCCCAACAACTCCAACTTTTTTTCCATTTTGTATATTTCAGTCAATCCTTTGGAGGATTGATGTATTATTGTTTCTAAGGGTTATATCTTCGCTCCCCTATTGTATTTGAGCCATATATTTTCATATATTTCTGTTATTATGTAATATGGAGTAGTACCTCTTATAAATTGCGTCCTCATAGCTTGGGTTTATGTAGAAATAGCAGTGGTCTTGTATTTCATGTACATTTCTTGTTGAGGCTTGCATTGCCTTTCTTGAGTGGATGTTTCCTCAAGAAATTGTACTCTTTTGCTGCTATATCATATATTTTTTGGCTATTCAAATCTTCATGTGTTCATGGTTGTAAATAATTCTTTCATTCCAGCTCTTCTGCTTACATTGCTGCAGCCCCTTCATCGAGCACTTTTTGAGGACATCTAAGTGTGGGAGATCTGTTTAACCCACTTAGGAGGAATTATTTGGAGCCACTTCTTGGATTTAGAACTTGGACACTTTTTTATAAGGGATCCAGGTCTTGGTTTCAATTCCTGTAGCAGTCGTTACTGGAAAATGCATTTTCCAATCATGCCTTGCTAACTGTTCTAGATTTGGAATAATACAGTGGTATCAAAGAAACTTTCTTGGCTCAGCCTGTGAGTCTAAGCCCAAGAAGATCAGAATGATGAAGAAGATGAGATTGCTCTCATCAGTATTCAGAAATAAGAAGATCCTCTCCAAAGATGAAGAGCAAGAAGAAGAGGAAGGACCATGCACTTCCTATTCTCAGCGAGAATAAGACAAGCATGAAGTACAATTGGGTTATCAGATTCCAAGTGATTACCTTGTTGAGTACAGATCTCAACCTAGAGCCTTCAAGGAGACTCTGGATTTTCTTCATTTCATCCAGTTGAAGGAAGAGAAGAGACCCTGTAGCAGAATAGAAATCAAAGGCAATATATTTCTGTTGTCTACCTTTGATGGGTTATCTACAGCAAGAACTTGGGTGAGAAAGTTGGAGGCATTTTTACTACTACATCCTGTAGCAGGGAAGGACGCTGTTGAAATCTCAGCGCTGCACTTGGAGGGTGAAGCCTATGTTTGGTGGTGTAGCCACTTGAGCCATGCAAGGGTGAAGACTTTTGCAGAGTTCACCCAAAGGTTTATCCAAACCTTTGATGGAGAAAGAACAAAGGAGGAAAATCTCACACCACTTGAGGAGCCTTGTCCTAACGTTGTCACACTCATGGAGGAGTAGGCACATGCATCAAAATTTGGGGTAGCCTAAAATTTGGAGGAAGGAACTCTTACAGCCCTACAAGAAGTTCCCAAACATCATTGAGGTATGAAAATATTTCCATAGTCTATTGTTTCAGCAAATTCTTTTGATAATTGTGGAGATTTACTTTTACATGACCAAGGGTCAAATCCCATTGCTACTATAGAGCAGCTTGGTTGCACTGCGTTGTGCAACATGGAAACATTCAAGGAGGAAGAAAAAAATAATTCTCATGAGCCATTGTTGGATTGTACATGATACTTGAGGGTGGGGTTTGAAGACTTGAAGGAATATAGTAGACATCTTGGAGTGAGAAACCATTTCTCCTTTCAAGATGACACTTTCTCAATGACCCCCTCTCAGTTCAAAGAGGAACTTCTACTTTCAGCAGATCCAATACCTCATTGGTTTTGGAAGACTATTGTTGAGAGGGAGGTCTCAAGGAGAGATCTCATTGGAGGTGCACTTCAATACACCATGGAGTGCAAAGATTTTCTTCCTTTCTCATAGGAGAAGATAGAAGATGGAGGACATCTTTAGATGGATAACATATCTCATGCTTGTGTTGGAAATTCCTTCAGCCATACACATCATGGTGGGAGGTTTTTTCCTGCCACCTATTTGGGTCCTCATAGGTTCTCATTGATCCTTGAGAAGCTAGCATTTAAAAATCCCATGAAGTGCAAAGACAAGAATCTGATTTGGGAGGAAGAATTGGTTTGGAAGGATGGTAGCCCTCATGAGAGGAGTACCAATAGGAAGAAAAGGAGAAGGCATCCACAAGTGATTGAGTGTATGTGGTTGATAAGCAAGGAGGTGGGAGGCTACTTGCAAATTTATGATACAGGGTAGCAGAAGGCTTGGCTGCGCTGGTTACTCCTGAAAGAGTTTGGCCATCACTTGGCATATACTCTTCCTAAGAGTAGGAGGAAGGAGGAGAGATGGCAAGATATTTGAATCATTAGGCAGTGTAGAGTATGGATGCATGGTGTTGATGTGATACTCATATCATTCATTGTGTCTTCATCACATGAGTTTTGTGATGGAAGTAAGGGGGGGCAGCAAAATATTTTGTTGCTTTGCTTGTTTTTTGGAGAGAAAGAGCGGATTTTATCTCACACTTTTCATGATGTTGCAGGAGGAGGAGATGGCATTATCTCTTTTTTCTACGATTATTTTGAAGAATTTCCATCTTGCGAATTATTCCATATTCTTTGCAGCATTATTAGAGGAGTCTCTGACAAGGAGCATGTCAAAGAACAGAGCTTTGTATTGACAGGATCTTATTTGCATGAGGTCACAGCGTTGTCAATTTGGAGCAGAAATTTATGGATGGAGTGTCCCTAGGATCACTTCACTTTGGATGAACTTGGTGAACAAGGAGGGGTTGATGATGATAGAGTGGTGGATAGAGACATCTATCACTGTGACATATTCTTCTTGACTTGGATTTATAAGCATGAGGAGAACTATCTTCTGGCAGCACATGGTTCATTCTTCTTCATAGCATGCCAAAACACTATGGAGGACTCACTCATGGGTCCATGTACAATCTTACTTCCAGAATATGGTAAGAAGTTTTTTTTTACATGTATTGACTTCCATACTCTTACCATTACTTTACAGTGCATTTCTCCACAAGAGGGCAAGCTTTTCACATTGCTCCATGTTCATAGTCGGGCCAATCTATAGATGGAGGCAGCCATATTTTATATGGCCTTGGGAAAATGTTTTCTCATTACATGCATGTTCAGTTTTTATGTCCAAATATTTGCCAAATGATGACATACATGCTTAACTATGTATCAAGAAACATCTTGCCTTGTACTTTTCTGAAGTAGCAGCTTGTTAAACTGTGCTGTACACATGGTATCTTCAAGCACCACATGAAGCCATCAATATTTCCTTCATTCTTGTACTGATCATGTCTTCATTTGCTAATATTTTTTCTATCATTGTTGAGAGCATGATTGGGAGATTGACACATGAGTTGGCTGTGTCCTTGAGGGGAGAAAACTCGCACATTTTCTGCACTACATGTTCTAATGGGAGCATGAGAGGAGGTATGGCCACCACAACCACATGTTTGTTATCTTTTGAGGTGGGCCATGAGATTGATATTCATCCATTTTATAACCATAGGCAAGCATTGGATCATGTATTATTGACACATTCAGCCATTTACTATCCATTAGTAGATGTGATGGATTTTGTACATCACTTGCCATGCTACTTTTTGATGTTGTAGTGGATGAGACTGCGATGTATCCTTTTGAGCTATTTTTTGTATCATGCACTATCATGTAAAACTTGCAAAAAAATTCTCATTTGGATACTCTATGACGATATTGTCCTATTCCTCATGGATGAAACATTTGGGGCCAGCTTGTTCTTCATTGTTGGAGGAGAACTCTTTGGAGGATTGTTCTTCACTTTGCCATTTGACGGCAATACTTTTGCAGCCCAGGATCAGCACACACTCTACACTTATCATAAGAGGAGAGAGGGATAGCTTGGGGTAGGCCATGATGCTTACCATGTTCATATTTGCATCCCACCTTCATTTCCATAGCTTGAGGTGGAAGGAGATTTTGAGGAGTTGCCTTGTTGCGAGGTGGCTCATTTTTTTTGGATGATTGCTTGGGGATGGAGGATCCACATGGGGAAGATGTTCCTCATTGCATTTATAACTCCATGCCTTGAGTGGAGACTTTCCAGTTCCATCCTTGGAGTTGCTTGAGGACAAGAAACATTTGGGAGGGGAAGACTGTAATATTCCAAATTTTTCCTTCAATAAATTGGAATATTAGATTTTGCTAAATTCACTTAGGAGACGAATAATTGGGTGAGGAATCCCATTCATAATAAAAAAATGGATAAAATCCCTCTAGTATGAAAGGGGATCAGCCTTGGAACTAGATTTCACACGCTCATGTGTGAAAGGGGACATTTTGCAAAGAGGCTTGGTTAAGTTTGACCAAGTCAAAGAGCGCAGAGGTATGAGGTGGAAAGCATCTATGGGACAATGCAGAGATAGAGGAGGGAATATTCCTTGAAGAAGGAAACCCTAATAGAGTGGGGCCCATGGACAGGGAGCTCTCATGTGTTTAAAAGGAGGGCAAGGCAGTCATTTTTTGATATGCATATGATTATTTATTTCTTGTCTGCTTAGACATTTCTACAATCTCGGTTGTTTAGCTGAGTTGCTGTGCTGCTTAGCACAAGGATCTCCTGCTTAGGAATCCTTATACTTTCTTTAGAAGCCTCTTGAAGGATTTATATTGATTTGTCTCACATCTATGCTTGAGGCCAAGAATCCTCCTCGAGGACAACGTTATTGCTACAACAGCATAATTCTGTGTTACAGGGTGTTGCAGTGAGAAGTCACAACACCTCTTCCATTGCTTGATTTTTAGAGGGAGAGTATTTATTTCCTTTGGAGGATCAGTTGGAAAGCTATCAGAGCTTATTTTAGATCTTGGCACTTGTCCAAATCATTCTATTCCACTTACAGCGTGGTTACCCTCTTAGACTGCCTTATTTTCATGGAGCACTTGCAGTGAGGGATTGCAGGTTGATTGGAGGGTGAGATATCAAGTGTGAGGATCAGCCTTCCACTTAGGAGATCCATTGGAGGAGTTATACTTCATATTTTTTATCATATTTGACCTTCTCTATTTAGTTCCAGATTTGAGTTGCAGCTGCTGCACAGCAACTCCGGCATTTTTTCCATTTTGTGTATTTCAGCCAATCCTTCAGAGGATTGATGTATTATTGTTTCTAAGGGTTAGATATTTGCTCCCCTATTTTATTTGAGATATATATTGTCATATATTTCTGTTATTATTTAATATGGAGCAATACCTCTTATAAACTGCATCCTCTTAGCTTGGGTTTATGCAGAAATAGGAGTGGTCTTGTATTTCATGTACATGTCTTGTTGAGGCTTGCATTGCTTTGCTTGAGTGGATGTTTCCTCAAGAACTTGTAATTTATTTCTGCTATATCATATATTTGTTGGCTACTCAGATCTTCATGTGTTCATGGTTGTAAATAACGATGCCATTCAAGCTCTTGTGCTTACATTGCTACAACCTCTTCATCGGGCACTTTTTGAGGACATCTAAATGTGGGAGATATGTTTAACCCACTTAGAAGGAATTATTTGGAGCCTCCTCTTAGATTTAGCACTTAGACACATTTTTCTAAGGGATCTAGGTCTTGGTTTCAATTCCTGTAGTAGCCATTACTAAAAAATATTTTTTCCAGTCATGCCTTGCTAGCTTTTCTAGATTTGGAATACTACAGCCTCCATCATGTTGTCCTCAAGGAGATTCGCCATTGTGACCAGCGAGTACACCAACATCTTGGTACCACCGAGCACACCATCTCGTAGCTGGCTACTGATTTTCTCCTAGCTGTGTCACAACAGGTGGAGCTGGAAACAGTGATCCACCAGCTCTGTACAGAGGTTACCGACAAGATCTCGGCCATTGACATGCCTCAGGATAAAGCAAAAAAATTGGTTGTGGCCCTCAAATCCCCTTGGATAGAAATACAAACTATTAAGACACATCTGTAACAACAAATCACTAACTTACATGCCAGACTATAGCCTGAAACGCCCCCGGAAGTTCATGCCCAGCACGTCGCCCTAGTCACTGACGCGAAAACTGTTATTTCAGGGTAGATCACTCAAGGTGCCTAGCTGTTGGAGTCAGCCATGCAACTCTGGACTAAGGTTCAACATGATCCTGTTCTTCATAAAATCAATCAGGACTTACGGCAGAAGGAAGAAGCCTTCGAACAGGTCAACTCTATGCTGACCACTTTGGTACCTACCCGGTGCTTGACATGACTAAAAACAAACAATGATCTCCAGGATGAGATTGAGAAAATCTGGCATAAACAACACATCATGGTAGAACGTCTGAAGCCATGGGCTGCCACAGCTCTCCAACTTTCACACGATATTAATGGCGCGACCAAGCGACTTAATCAGATTCTTGAAAGTGTCACTGCGGCAATTGAAGGACCAACCTCCCAGAAGCTGGTATACCTTACCTAGAGTGTTGCTGCCCAAAGTTAGGAAGTGCTCCCTCTGCTCATCACCGCTTTTAATACCTTGTGTGCAGAGATAGAGGCCGCACCACCACAGTGACTCGGGACAAGTCACAAGATTGTGTTGGGGGACTGTTGGAATAGGGTCTCCTACGAGCTACGAAAATGGTCCATTTTTTAATACTTTTGATTATATTTAGTCTAGCGCAGGGGTTTTTGTGTGGGTCAAAGCCCCGAAAGCATTGTAACGGGTAAAATGGTAAACCAGGGGTCTGAAAACCACAGTTTGCAGACAATAGGAAAGTCTAGGCTAGATTATTATAAATAGATGAACATTTTGTGTTAGTATGAATTCTTCGTCGAAGTGTATGAAAAAGAACCACTTTAGCTATGCATAACTAATAGCCCTAACAACAATAGAGGCTGCAAAACATCTTCAGATCTGCAATTAGTAGTTAAAATGCTGCAACAAACAGATCTATAAATGGAAAGACATTAAGCAGAAAAATAAAGAGTTTGCTCCATGCATCCAACAGACAAGACAAGAACACGATTTTTGAATGAATTTTTATATTACAGGGCACCTGGGAGGAAACAAGAAGGTGTATGCAGATCTCCTCAATGGGATGGGTTCTTTGTAGTCCTCAGCACTTCAGATCTAAGCTTTCTCTCTCTTGTAGATGTAGAAAACCCAATGTAGAAGATAGAGCTCAATGGGAGCAAAAATGGTAGAAATGAGACCAAGTGTATAGATCGAGAGTGATCTAATAGGCAACAAAAGGTGAAGAATGATGGGGAAAACCCTCCTATTTATAACAAAATATTGGGTCCTTCTAGATCTTGGTGCATGATTAAAATAATGTTAATCACATCTAGATCCACCTCTATGGAATATTTTATTATTATTTGTTGGAGGGAAAGGGACTTTGACTTGGGTCAAAATCCCTTGATTAGTGAAGAATAAATAAATAAATGATTTATTTATCTTTTTAAGGAAGTGGTTGGGATATAATCAAATAAATAATGATTTATTTGATTAATGGTGGTTGATTTGGTCATATTTAACGAGGAATATTATTTAAATAATTATTCCTAGAAAATAATAAGATAACTATGGGTTTATCTCATTAATTTCTTTGTTTTTGGGTTAAACATGACTGGGGATAATAATTAAATTATGGTTTAATTAATTATTCCTTTTGGGGTTTCCTAATTAACATAGTGAAAGCAGTTTTACTTGGGGTAAAACTGGTCTTACATGGTGTACTTGGGTTCATCTAATGATGAAAAGTTAGATGACCAAAAAATGGTGTAACAGATTGCCCCCCAGCGTGCGAGTGTCAGGAGCAAATCGTATGACCGAAGTACGTTGTAAGAAGACAATCACTAGAAAACAAAAGGGTATGTCAGAGAGAGAAATATGAGGTAGATAGTGTGCTGAAGGACTAGACCCTGAGGAGACGAGACTCGCAGGTGCAACAAGTCTCTGTTATGAGAGGGTACCTGTGCTGAAGGCGGCGGGGGAGGCATACCTATGCCCGCCGTGACAAAGTACAAAAGAATAGGGTGTCCAGTAAACAAGGGACCGAACCATAGAGTACAGCTGGCATAATCAAGGGCCAGATAAAAATACAATGAAGAGTCTCACATACATGCTGTGCCTGGGATAACAGCCAGGACTAGTACAATAACATCTGAGTACATGAGATAAATACAACCCAAATGCCCCCTGTAAATGGGGAAGGGCTCACAAAATCTGATTGATACATGCAAATCATAGAGGGGCTGCAAGTGGCTAAGGCCAACATCATCAAAATCTGGAGCAGCATCAAAGGCTGCAATGAAGCGGTCATCCGGGCATGTGGGGGGCTACCTGCAGGGCCACCCCCTCATGAGGGCTGAGACATCTCACACACGCCCGGGAATCATCAAGAGCTGCTGCTGGGTCACTGGACTGTCCAGTATACGAATCTCGATCATGCTGAAAGGAGCTGGAGAAGCAACCAAGTCAAAGGGAAGTGAGAAATCCCTCTGCCTGATCCGAGGCACCGAACAAAAGTGGAAGCTGGAACCAAGGTACACCGCCCTCTAGACCTTGCTTCTGGAATAAATGTGCTGATGTCGACAGAAGGAGGTCCGCTGTAGGTGAGGCAATGAGAGATCCTCAACTAAGGCACGAGAGAAGAACAATAGGGCGACGGACATACTAACACTAATGATGAAGGTGGAAATGGGAAGAATGGAGTGGCGAATGGACGACTTCCCTTGTTAGAGCATAAAGGGCATGAATGACATGGCAGCGACTAACACGATATCGAAAGGGATAGGGGACAGTGGGGCTGAAGGTCATGATATGCGACACAAGAGAGGAACCAAGCAAAAAAGAATGGAGGGCTATAGTAGGGTGTAAAAGGCCGCGGGATAGACTCCATGAATGCAATGATGACTCAACTCGGATGCTCTAAACAAGGGCGACATGATAGTGCTGCCACACAGTAAAGGCCCCAATGGGGGACCAAGAAAGCATGAGTAGAAGGTGGGCACTCATGACGAAAATCGACACGAACATGGACGAGTAGGGGGGGCAGTATGGTGCCCCCAGTACAAGAGTTGTAGGTGAGGAAATTCGATTTTAAATGAAGGTGAGGTAACTTTGCGAGGACGAAATGGGTCCTGGTGCAATAGGAAAAAATGAAACAACAGATGCTGGCTATCTACAAGAAAATAAAACATGCATTTCGAGGGGAAATGCTAAGGGTAATATTTCTTGAGATAGAGTGCATTGCGAGGGTTAGGAAGGGGATGACCTTCAAAATCCTCTAAGAGGTATGCCCCTTTGCCAAGATCCTTACTAATTATGTAAGGGCCTAGCCATAATGAGTCAAACTTCCCATGACCCAGGACATCATGGGCCTGGTCATAGACTAGAACAAGGTCGCCTTCGTGAAAAGTGCGAGGCTGGACTTTTCGGTCATACTGAGCTTTGGTGCGTTTTTTGGCCGCTTCCATGGTTTGCAAGGCAATACGGTGGTCTTCAGAGACACGCTCGAGCATGATAAGTCGTTGTTCTAGCGGTTGGGTGTCAGGGAGAAGTTCAACGGCTAGTTGCAGAGAAGGAATTTCGCACTCGATTGGTAAAACTGCCTCCTCTCCAAAAACAAGGTGGAAAGGGGTGAACCCGGTGGCGGTTTTAACAGAGGTTCGATAGGCCCATAAGGCAGGAAAGAGCATGAGATGCCAGTTGGTTTTGTGCTTATTCACTGTTCGTTGAAGCATGGTCTTGAGGGTTTTGTTGACTGCTTCAACTTGGCCATTACCTTGGGGGAGAGGAGGAGGAATATTGGTGCTCAAAACCCAACAGTGAGGATAGCTCACGCCATATCTCATCTTCAAAATGTCTGCCATGATCAGAGACCAGTTGCTTGGGAACCCCGAAGCGAACTATAACATGGTTAAAGAAAAAGAGGGCCGCGGTAGCTGCCGTGTTGGTGAACGTTGGCATGGCCTCGGCCCATTTGGTGAAATAATCGACCGCCACAATGATATACTTGTGGCCACCAGAGGATGGCGGGCGACACTCCATAAAGTCGATAGCCCATTTACAAAAGGGGCCAGTGGAGACGACCGGATGGAGGGGAGCTGGTGGAGCTCTCGCCTTAGGGGCGAAATGTTGGCAACTGGGACAGTGTTTGACTGCCTCGATGCAATCACTGAAGAGGGAAGGCCAAAAATACCCGGCGCGCATTATTTTTTGGGAAGTAGCGAGACCGAAGAGGTGGCCACCGCAAGCGCCGCTATGGCAGGCATTAAGGACCTGTTCAGCTTCAGCGTGTGTGAGGCAACGACGAAGGACCGTATCAACCCCACGACGATAAAGGTCGTCACCGATAAGAAGGTATCGGGGGGCTTGGTGTCGGATACGGCGACGAGCCTCACGGTCAAGATGGAGGGCGAACTTTTGGGTTCGCAAATAAGTAAGAATATCGCCGTACCATGGGTCAGCGGAAGAAATGGTAAACAGGTGCTCATCAGGGAAATCGTCATTAACGGGAGGGTCTTGCGATCCGGTAGGTAATTCAGAAATGAGCTCAGCGAGGGCTAAGCCTTTCTTACTTTTTGGGGTGACAAATTCAAGATCGAATTCCTGAAGAATAACGACCCAACGGGCGTACTTCCCAATAAGTAGACGACGACTCAATAGGAAGGCCATAGGGTTGGAATTTGTCACAACCTTGGTGGAGCGCAGGAGGATATAATGACGAAGTTTTTGGACTGAGAACACGACAGCCAGCGCTAATTTCTCGTCATAGGAGTATGAGATAGGGGGTCCCACAAGGTTCTTGCTGACATAGTAGATCACATGCTCAACGCCATGGTCATCCTCTTGGATAAGGACTCCAGCGACCGAATAGGTGGAAGTGGAGATATATAGGATGAAGTCCCGATTAAAGTCGGGAGGGCGAATTAAGGGAGCAGATGTGAGAGCCTGCTTGAGGGCATCGAAAGACTCGTGAGCATGGGTATCCCAAACAAAGGGGATGTGAGAGCGTAGGAGTCTAAGGAACCCGTGTGCGGTGGTGGCGTAGTCAGGGACGAACCGACGGAGAAAATTAGCTTTGCCTTGGAGGCTTTGGAGCTGGCGGAGGGTACGCGGGATGGGGAGTTCAAGAATGGCTTGAACTTTCAAAGGGTCAAGAGTGATACCGTTCTTAGACACGATGAAGCCTAGGAGACGGCTGGCAGGAACGAAAAAAATGCATTTCAACGGGTTAAGGCGGATATTATACTTGCGACATCGGAGAAAAATGGTGCGCAGATCATGTATGTGTTGCGCCCGATGCTTAGAACGCACCGTGAGGTCGTCTAAATAGGCAAGGATAATATGAGCTAAGTCGTGGAAGCAATAAGACATGGCCCGTTGAAAGGTGGCACCGGTGTTTTTGAGGCCGAAAGGCATGACCCGGTAAGAAAAAGTTCCCCACGGACTAATGAACGCGGTTTTTAGTTGATCAGCAGGACGGATAGCAATTTGGTTGTATCCGGAGAAACCATCCATGAAGGATAGGACCTCATGCCCCGCACACTCGTCAATGATTTGGTCGATGAACGGTGTGGGGAAGTTGTCTTTGGGACAAGCTTTGTTCAAGTCATGAAAGTCCATGCAGACACGAATGGTGCCTTGTTTCTTGAGAACAGGAACGGGGTTAGAAACCCAAGTGGTGTATTCAATGGGGTAAATGAAACCAGCCTGCTTGAGCTTATCGATTTCGGCTTTGATAGCGTCACGTCGGGAAGGATGAATGGGTCTCATCTTTTGGTGGACTGGTTTGGCATCAGGCCAGGTGTTGATATGATGTTCGACAATGGCAGGATCGAGTCCGGGCATTTCAGAATAGGACCAGGCGAAGATATCGCGGAATTCTTTGAAAATCTTGGTGTAAGTTTCAATTTCTTCCGAGGTGCATTGGGCACCCAAGGTGATGTATTCTTCTATTCCTGGTTTGACCGAAATGTCAACTTTGATGGTAGACGAGATATTGGCCATGTTTCCTTCTTCGAAAGCATCAGGTGCAGGGATGGGGTTTTTGAACCAGTCGACTGCATGAGGAATGAAGTCTTTGGTTTCCACAGCGTATTGGTCATGGGACTGCTGTGGGAGGAAATATGCGCGGTGGTGCATATCATCCCAGGGAAAGTCGGGGTTGGTCATGGCTTCCATAATGTCTTCATCAGATTGGAAGATGGGAAGACTGGAGGAAGGTGGGACACCCAAGGAAGTAGTGGTGGGGGACGGGTCATCATGAGGAGAAGGGCTCGGATGGGCGATATCAATAGATCCAAGGTTGGCTGAGGAGCTGAGGGGATCGGTAGGTTGAGAGGCCGGTGAATTATTTCTCGAGGATGTTGACATGTACAAAATGGTGTGTGAGGGCTCCGTTGGCGTAAGAGACGGAATGTGAATGGAGGTAGGAATGTCCTCTGGTCCGATTGAAGTGGCCTTGAATTGGCGGTACATGTCCAAGGAGGAACGATACTCGTCAAGGCGGGGACAGAGGTGGGTGTAATGGCCGTGAAAATCGCACAAGGCACAAGGGTGGTTTGTGCGCAAGTGTTTGAGTTTTGGGAGGGAGTCAGGGATAGTGACATAGACTTTTGGGATATCAGAGTCGGGGAATGTCTCGTTGACCAGAAGCTTGAGGTGGGGCAATTCAGGACACAGGTGGGTGGTATGACCGACGATATCACACAAAGCGCATTGAATGGCGGGTTTTGGTGGTCGTGGGTGGGGAAGAGGTGTCGGGGCGGCCTGATCCTGATGGGTTGCCCCCTTACGAACTTTGCCTTTCTTCCTAGGAGCCGTCGCAACAGGGGAAGGGTCCTGTGGAGGTGCTGGGGGCACAGTGGCTACGGAGGAAGCGAGGGGGACCGGTTGGACCGGTGTCAAAGCCATGTAAGGTTTGGGTTGACCAGGGGGGGTGGCAGCTGGGGGATCAAGGTACCAAACCGGAATGCCCAAGGTCAAGTTAGGGAGGGAGAGGGTGGCCATGACGGGGACAGAATATACTCCGGGAGGGGGAGCTAAGAAAGGGATCTGCCCAGCAGGGAAATGACCAGGAGGGACGGCTCCAAGATGGTTAAGGCCAGGAGGAACTGATCCGAGAGGATAAAGGGGTTCAGGGATACCGGCTGTAGGGGCAGGGCCAGAAGGAGGAGGTCCGGCTGGCTGAGATGAATGGCTAGGAGCGGGTTGCGGAGGGCGGGGAGGAGGTGGCTGACTAGCCGAGGCAGGCCGTTTATGGGCGGCCTGAGACGATTGCATCATGCAAACATTCGACGAGATGGTATCAGTGACCGGAGGAGGGGGAAGGTGAGGGAAGGTACCAAGCAAGGTGGAATCTTTGTAGACGCCGGGGGAGACACTGGTTAAAGAATCGACGGTTTGCTTGTTGGCTACGGAAGAGATGGTCGTCTCAGAGGAGGTCGGAGACGGCGGCTCATGATAAGATAGCTGGTCGATGGTGACTATCTTCCCATTATGAGGAAAAGACATCTTGCAGAAAACCGCGGATGGGACAGCAGACATGGCATAGGTGTAGCTTCGCCCCAATAGAATGTTGTAGTCTAGAGGGGCGTGAATGACTTCGATGTCAACGCAAACCGTCTTCCCGGTGAGGGTGATGGGACAGTTGTGAAACAGGCCAATAGGCTGGGAGGCATGACCGTCCCACGCTTGAAGGGTGATCGTGGAAGGGGCCAGCTCAGGGGATCCGAGTTGCTTCCAAACCGAAGCGGACATCACACAGGTGGATGCCCCCTCATCGATTATACACCGGGATATGGTGGCATTCCGGATTTTGACAGGGATTTGGAAAGCAACGGAAGGAGGGAGAGGGGGATGGTCCGATTGGGTGGCGTCAAAAACAATCATTTGGTTGTCAGCAGGAGCGGCGGAAGGGGAAGGATCGGAGCGCATCATAAGGATCTGGTAATCAGAGGAACCAGAAATGGACGAGGGGGTGGCTACATGGCTGTTGGGGGGTTGGGTAGCCACGAATCCCTGTTGAGGGAAGGGATCAGTGAACACAGCTGGCTGGGTAGTGGCCACATTAGGAGGAGCATGAGGGGAGGCGTGTTGTCTGCGCAATGTGGCTTGAGACTCCCACATCTGTCGCATCTGGGGTAAGAGAGGACAATCGTGAGTGTAGTGACCGTAAACACCGCAACACGAACATGGCTTGTTTGTGCGAAGCGGCCTGTCCGGCCTGGGCGGAATGCCCTGAGGCTGGTTGCTAGTGTTAGGGTCCATACCGGAATTGGGTCCTCGGTTACCGGGGGCAGATGGGTTCTGGTTGCCTCTCCGCCTTCTTTGAGAAGAAGGGGGATTAATCGCACCCTGCTGTGCAAATACTTGCCCTGGAGGGGGTTGTAAGTGCTGTTGCGGGTTGTGAAGAGGCAAGGGAGGCGGAAGCGCATATGCTGGAGGAGCTGGCGCACCAGGCTGTGGATAAAAGTAAGTGTTGGGTTGGGCGACATTGAGGTAAGCAGGAGGTTGGGCAAAAGGAGGAGGCATGCCGTATCCTGGATACATGTTGCCGGGAGGGGGAAGAGTGCTTGAGGTGCTGGCCCCTCCCTGAGGGAGACCATAGCTCATAGGAGGGTGAGCGGATGGGTGGGAAAGAGATCCAACAATACCGTCGGCGGAATGAGATGCCCCCGGGGCGTTAGCGCCACCGGGCCTGGGGATGTCAGGGAGAACGGTATAAACATAACCAGATTGAGCGTAGATCAGGTCATATTTTAAAGCTATTTGGAGGGCGGCTTCTTCAGATTGAGGAAAGTGAGAGGCGACATCTTTTCCGATGGGAGATGGGAGGGTGCGAAGGAACCGGTCCATGTAAACCCGATCTTCAAAGGGAGGGGCTCGACATAAGCTCCGTCTTCGTCGCCATTCCTGAACATGGGCAGAAAGGCGTGTGGAAGAGGATTGCTTAAATGAAGTCAAGAGCTCCGTGCCAGTGTCGTATCGGAGAGGGAGCTGGAAGTACGACACAAAGGCTTGGGCAAGAGTCTCGAACGTGGTATGGGAGGAAGTGGCCTGTTCGACATACCATTTAGAAGCTTCGCCGGTAAGCGTGCGTTGGAACAAACGAAGACGGATGGAGTCATCGGTAATGGAATTTGAGGAACACCACATGTGGAAAGACCGGACGTGATTGGTTGGATCTTCTCCATTAAGGCCTTCGAACTTAGGGATATCAGAGGGCAACTTGGTGGGCATAGCGGGCCAGGTAGTATTGTGGTGTATGGGGTCATTAATCAACTGATGGAAATCGGGGAGGCTGAGGCCTGCAATGTACGGCAGCACAGGGGTGGCCGGAGTGGTGGTTGTGACGGTTCCGCCAGAAGTAGGGCCGGCATTGGGGCCAGGAGAACCGCTAGCATTAGGCCCTGGTCCAGACATGGTGAAGGTGACAGGGGGAGAACCAGAAGGAGAAGGAGGACCCGATGAATCAGGAGAGGAGTCAGAGTGCGGACTCGCAGGTGGACTGGCTCGACGATGGTGGTGCGGAGCAGGTCGATCAACCGGAAACTGAGGGTGAAGGCCAAGAAGTCTCCGGGAAAGGCGCCTTGGGGGCGCAATGATGACGGGAAGAAGTAAACCGACAAGGGCAGAAAGGGACAAAAATCAAGAAAGGTCAAGGGCAGATAAGGTGCAGTGACAATTGATTTTAGAGTCTTTGCCAGGCGGTGTAAACCAGGCGCTTCTTCACTTAGGGTCAGTGTGTGGTGTGCGTTAATTTTAATTTTTAAACCCTTTACGTTGTTTGAGAGCAAGAAAAAGTGTGCGACGTAGCTGAAAATAAACCTACAGAGAACAGAATAAAATGCTGAAATAACAGAAAAATAACAGCTACGTATGCATCTATCTAAACAAAGAAGGTGGGTCTCTCACAACTATGCTGAAAAGAAAGGGAAAAACTATGGAAACACACACAAAGGAAGCTCGACAGATCTAGGGTCAAAGGGGACAGAGATCTGGAGGATAAAGCTGCAGACAAGGGGTGCAGATCACAGCCAAGAGACAGAGGCAAGGTGGCTGGAAAAAGGAAATCAGCAAAAAACCGGGGGGGCAAGGCGGAGGCCTTCAGAGGAGGTCCAAACAAAACGACAAGAGGTGATTTGAAAGGAAAAGAGGCTGATTTCAATGGATCTGAAAGTGAGGTAACAGATCTGGAAAAGAGGGGGCGGAAGCTCTGAAACCGACGGCTGAAACAGCTAAAACTCTTCCACAAAAAGTGGAGGGTACTAAAGCCCTAAGGGGCTGGGTTCCCACTTAGATGAGTAAAAACAGATCAGATCTTGGTCGAGGCGGGCTGAGACAGAGGCTGGAAAACCCTGGCAGAAGCTGCAGCAGAACCCAGAAAAAGTGCAGAAAAAATGCTGGAAAAAAGGCAGGTCGCAGTTTCTGACCTGATCTGAGTTCAGGTCGCAGAAAACAGGCTGAAAAGTGCGACCTGGAGGTCCAGGTCGCAGGTTTAGGGCCAAAAAGTGCGACCCCCTGTTCCGGTTGTCTCGGCGGCAGATTTTCAGAAAAGTTGTCGTCTCAGTTGCGGCTGGTGTCGCTTACCTGCGCAATAGGGCCAGAAACACACGGAAGTTAGAAATTTTAAGTTTTAGGGTTTTATGTGAGAAAAATGACATAAAAAGAGGAAAACTAAGCAGCTGAAAAGAAGCCCTAGGGCCTGAAGTAGCTGGATATGCAGGAATATGGAAAACGACAGCGGTCGTAATTTAAAACCCGTGTGGAGTCGCCATTTGTTAGTATGAATTCTTCGTCGAAGTGTACGGAAAAGAACCACTTTAGCTACGCATAACTAATAGCCCTAACAACAATAATGGCTGCAAAACATCTTCAGATCTGCAATTAGTAGTTAAAGTGCTGCAACAAACAGATCTATAAATGGAAAGACATTAAGCAGTAAAGTAAAGAGTTTGCTCCATGCATCCAACGGACAAGACAAGAACACGATTTTTGAATGAATTTTTATATTACAAGGCACCTGGGAGGAAACAAGAAGGTGTATCCAAATCTCCTCAATGGGATGGGTTCTTTGTAGTCCTCAGCACTTCAGATCTAAGCTTTCTCTCTCTTGTAGATGTAGAAAACCCAATGTAGAAGATAGAGCTCAATGGGAGCAAAATGGTAGAAAATGAGACCAAGTGTATAGATCCAGAGTGATCTAATAGGCAACAAAAGGTGAAGAATGATGGGGAAAACCCTCCTATTTATAACAAAATATTGGGTCCTTCTAGATCTTGGTGCATGATTAAAATAATGTTAATCACATCTAGATACACCTCTATGGAATATTTTATTATTATTTGTTGGAGGGAAAGGGTGTTTGACTTGGGTCAAATCCCTTGATTAGTGAAAAATAAATAAATAAATGATTTTTTTTTTTTTTAAGGAAGTGGTTGGGATATAATCAAATAAATAATGATTTATTTGATTAATGGTGGTTGATTTGGTCATATTTAACAAGGAATATTATTTAAATAATTATTCCTAGAAATTAATAAGATAACTATGGGTTTATCTCATTAATTTCTTTGTTTTTGGGTTGAAAATGACTGGGAATAATAATTAAATTATGGTTTAATTAATTATTCCTTTTGGGGTTTCCTAATTAACATAGTGAAAGCAGTTTTACTTGGGGTAAAACTGGTCTTACATGGTGTACTTGGGTTCATCTAATGATGAAAGGTTAGATGACCAAAAAATGGTGTAACATTTTGTATTAGAAGGTAAGAAAGAAAGAGTTGTTGAGGAAAATGGTGGTTTAAGTTGTTTGTTTGGGTTTTTGGGGAAAGGACTCCTGCTAGCTGTGTGCACGGAGATCTAGAGTCCAGCTGTGTGCGGACCCTGCTGCTGTGTGCACAGGATGGGAAGGGGATTGTAAGAACGAGCTGATGAATTGATGAATAAGAAAGGTTGATAGAGAACTGAATATGTGAGTGCTATCTGTGTGAATCTTGGTAATTACTGCATTGTGCACATTATATATTTAAGCTGCGAAAGATTTGTGTAAGTGTGTTTTTTGTATCTAGATCTGTTCTGTTCTGCTTATGCAATATTGTGTTTTTTATCATAAAAAAGTATATAATTATAGATCTAGCACATGTGGATGCGAATAGAGACCTCCTTGACCCTGCACAGAATAAGGCGATATGGGTATCTTAGGGCCGAACACAGCTCTACTTGCCTTACCTATCCTTTCTCAGGGTGCAGAAACCTAGTTCCAGCACTCACCAATACTACTTCGAGTGAGACTTTGGCCTGCGCAAGCAGGTCATTGCCGAAAGGGCCAATAGTATAGGGGTTTGTTGGAAAACCTTGAACTCTGAACCTGGGTCAGGACCCCTCAAGCCAACACAGTCCACTATTCAGCTAAAACACTCTATCAATTAATCACACCATTAGTCTCTCTATCAACCAATCCAATCAATCAAAACAAACAAGTCCTCAGAACTTCATAACTAGCCTAAAATCAAAGAAAAAGCATAAAGACATATCATTTTTAAACACTTATATAGAGAGATCCCTCTCTGAGTCCAGGAAGGCTAGGTCAATGGACTCCAAAGTGGTTTGATGTGGTTCCTTGTAGAGTTTGTTCTTGCCAATCTTGAAAATCACAGGGAGCCAAAATAATGGAAACCATACTGGGGAATACTGAGTAATAAACAACTTAAATATAACATCAAAAACTCATAAAACGTCATTCTAACTTAGATGCATCAAGTGTTAGGCAATAATGGTACCTGGTTGCTGATGGTGGACAACTACTAGCCATAAAACAAGTAAAAATCCTCCACCTGGTGACTCCACTAGTTTTCAGTAGGCCTACTGACCCCACTGGCTTTCCATACACTCCACTGGGAAATTTATTTTATCATTAAAACTCAAAAAAACCCAGTTAAGAATAATTTGTGGATTAATTATTCCTTTTACAGATTGGTTTGTTTTTCAAATTGCTATAAAAATATCAACTTCTCTGAAATCTTGGGTCTAAGTTCTGGCTCCTAGAAGAATCTATACCAAATCCCATCCTAACCCAAACCTGCGTGCAATAGTTGAAAATCCTAAGAGCATCTTTAGGAAATATCCTAGATCTAAAAACCTGACTATTAGCAGACCTATCCACAAAGAAAGTTCCCTACCTGAAAACCTTAAATACTTGCAAAATATTTGGTTGCTGATGGTGAACAACAACCTGCTTTAAGAAAGTTGAAATCTTCCACCTGGTGACTCCACAGCTCTCAATAAGCCTAAAAGACTCCACTGGAAAAAGAATCCAAATTGGTTATAAAAAGATGTAGTATCCCTTGTTTTGTCTAATCAACAAAAATGGATCCAAGGATACAACACAGATATGCTCCAATGAGCAGAGATCACATACCTGCATTCCCACACAAAATGCCTCAGATAAATTGGGACATAAACCTTCCTATGTTTAAAGATGAAAATTTTGAAGACCCTTTGTTACATCTCATCAAATTTCATATACATACATTGAGGTTAAAGGTTGAATGGCATGAAGTTTGCCTCATGAGAATGTCCATGCCAACATTAGAAGGGGAAGCAAGGAAATGGTATGAAGGTCTGCAACTTGGTTGTTTGTTTTCTTTAAAAGATTTCCACAAAGTATTTTATGAGAGTTATAAAGAAAATTTCCAATATTTATCATTAGCTGAAAATTGTTGTGATCGGTCTGAGGATCTCATACAATACCTCATAAATATTGATTAAGACTTGGGAAATAGGCATCATGGGGATCTATTAGAGGAAATTCATGCATTTAATACTCAATTTAACTACCATGACAACCAAAAGGAGTTGGTTGAGCATGAAATCAATCAGGAAATAAAAGAATATCCATAATATCTCTCTAAAGAGACAAGTGATGATTCTTCATCTCTTTTGTGTGAGGCTCAAGAAAAAATTTAGCTTTATGATCAGTCACAAAAGAAGGAGAAACATCATGGTTCTACCCAAAGAAAAATGAAAATGACTCCCCCTTTAACTAATGAGAATTCAATTAGATTCTAAACATACAGCCAACCTCTAAACTTTTATGTAAAGAAGATCTTTCTATTTTTTATATTGATGACTTATCCACTAATGCACTTTCTCATGTAGAAACTATCGAACGAATTAATATTGATGTTGTACTACCTTCTCAAGAGGACCTATTGCCAGGAAATTCCCCTAGTGATGTATTTTAGGAAAAATTTAGCTCATTCAACCAAAGCATGGCATATTTGCTTAAGGACAACATAGCAATAGATTATGAGGTTTCCAAGCCAAGTGATCATGAAGAAGAGGTAGAGATTCTTTCTCAAAATAATCCCAAGCGCAACACAGTGGAGTAAGGAATAGTCTTGGATGCAAATTACAGTTTCAATTCTTAGGGCCAGTTCTTATTCAAATATCCTTTTGCTAGTTTCTTAGAGACATCTAAAAAAGGAGAAAACTATGTTAGGAACAATTTGTTGCAGAGTGTAAAGAAAATTTTGAGCATTGTTGTTCAAAATAAAGTGAGATGGGAGTGCCCTTTTTGTTTTTTTAGCATACCCAAAGGGCTGAACAAAAATCAATCATGCAATCATTTACTTGATTGGTTGCATTGGAGAAAAGAGTTCACCTAGTATATATATAATCTCCAAATTAGAGTAGGATAGATAGGTATGAAAATAAGCTCAGTACTATGAGTATCTTTTTAGTTTAATTTTAGGAATTTTTTGACAAGTAAACACAAAAAAAAAGAAGAAAAGAGGGCAGATAAAAAGGAAAGATAAATCCCCATACCAAAAACAGAATGTTTCTAAAAGTGTGCAAGTCTAAATGCCACTAATTTTGAGAATAGAAGTCTTGTTCAATCATACAGTCTAATAATGATTGAGCAGATTTTGAATTTTTGCTGATAAGTTAGAAATGAGGATTTTCCAAACTATTTAAAATTGGCTTATCAGTAGATTAGATTAGGAAATACATTGGTTCAAAAGTTCAAAATTGAACAAAAAATAAAAGAGAGGGATGGATGAAAAATTTTAGATTATAGCCCTTAGTTTTTAGTTTTACTTTTTGCAAAAATAAATTATGTGTGCATCGTGTCCAAATTGGCACAACTCATGACAAATCAAACTGCCTAATCTTGATTTGGTCATGTTTTCAATTTCCTGTTAATAGATTAGAGAATGAAAATTTGTCAAATTGTTTAAACTTGACAGATAAGTAGATTAGGTAGAGAAATAAAAGAGCTCATCAGTCTAATCTGAACCCTTGGATGAAATAAGTGTAGAAATAGATAGTTTCTTGTTTTCAAAAGAAAAATGATGTCAAGGGTTTGCCAATATAAATGCACCCAAATGAAGAAAAAATGCTAAGAAAAGTATGATGGGTAGGTAGAATTGAGTTGCAGCAAAGCATGATTTTGAAGTATCAAAGGTCCAAGTTTCAAATAACAGTAGCAGATCAACAATTAAAGAATTAAAAAATTTTCCAAGTACAATCAAGGCACTGATCTACAAATTCTAGAGATTTCAACTCTGAGGTTCTTGACACCTCCTAAAGGAGCTGCCCTCCCCAGATGGAACCATTGTTAGTCTCATGTATTCACAGTATCACTAGGTGACTATGGATTTTCTACAATCTGCTGAAGATAGCATTCCTTGCCTATCGGCTATGTTGAGAAATCTCACTACCTTCATTATCTTCATAAAACCATTTTCATTACATCTCAGTATGCCTTCTCAAGATCACCCTCCTGCTCTTAAGAACTCATTTTGGGCTTTAAATCCTCTCATTTTCATCCTTCTTTCCTACCTAAAGCCTCATTTCCTCATTTTCCCCACTAAAAACCCACTTTCATTCCTAAAACCTCCACTTAACCCCCTCATATCATAGATTTCCCTTATTTCCTTAAAACAATGTAAAAAAAATCCCTTTTTACATTGTTTTTATTCAAAAATTTAAAACATTCGGGACCCTCCTTTATATATATTAAAACTATGTTTTAATATAAAAAACCTGGACCTTTGTGTGTTTTTAACTTGACCCTTTATAAATATTAAAACCCTGGCTTTAATGTTTTTAACCCCTTCCTTTGTTAAAAACCTTATGTAAAACCTCCCCTTTTCTTCAAAAAGCGTTTCTACTTATTTAATTAAACCCTGGGCCCCGTATACACCAAACCCCATGCTACAATGAAAAGCCCATCGACCTGTCCGCCTGGGCCCTACCACTCAAACTCACCCACTGCTTCGTAAACCCCCGACTGCCGTTGATCTCCATCCCTCGAGATCCAACAGTTGACGGTGCATATCACATCATTCTCTGTGCGGGGGATAAGCAACCCCAAACCCTGTGAAATGGGCCATATTCGCTCATGTCCCATCTGCCATGCGTCATACTTCGAATGGAATCACATCCGCTCCCCCGAAACCATTTACCACCCCTCATCCCATGCGAAAACCACCTTCCTCACTTGTGAAAACCACTCTTCCTCCTTCACGCCAAATCCAAATACTTCCATCCAATTCAAAATTTCCAGAGCCTATAGGTCTGCGATGAATCCTGATCCACTATCAACACCTTCGCAATGCTCCAAAAGCCCGAAAACCCCGAATAAACATAGATAAGCCACAAACGTAGGTTTTAAAAACTAATTGGTTGTTTTATCGTGCAAATATCATGGCAGAAATGAGAGAATTACATTCCCAGGGTCCAAAATGGTTTGAATAAGAGTTCTGGGCGAGGATCGAGATAACTTGTTCCATTAAAAGGACTGGAGGTGTAAGATCGAGCATAATCACGAATGGATCATGACCATTGGTGGTTACTTAAGCACTCCGACAACAGAAGATGCTCCACTGCGCAGTAAATACAGACAGAGATAAAGGTGAAGGAAGCAAAATAATCAAAATATCGTGGAAGTGAAGATTAGAGGGTTAGAGGTCGAATCAAGGATTAAAAGACAAATTAAAAAGCTTAGTAACAAATCAGAGATAAAGGCAGAATTAAAAGAAAAGATAGTAAAGAAGACAGTGAACACAAATCCAAGATTAAAATAGCCTAAACAGAGCTTAAAGGACAAATTAAAGAAAAAATTAGCACAGAGGCACATTCGAATGACTCAACCAAAAGCATTTACTTCTTCAAGGACACATATGGACACCTACAACATGTGTTATTCCAATAAAGACATTGGCATTTATTGAAACAATCAAAGATATTTCTCAGCTACTACAGTTATTGTAAAATTTATTGAAAATCCTTACAAGTCAAATATTTCCAAAAGCTAGCTCAACAGTTAAGTTAGGAGTTATTATTACAGTGAGTCAGTCTCGGATATTTTTTCCTTGGGCCTTGCATGGTCACAAAGATAAAAAAATCATTAAATTTGTAATAAATACACACCTGAAACCCTAGCTTAGGATCACCTCCTCATTTTACAGATAAATATTTCATGTATCATTCATTTTTAGTGTTGGTTGGTTGGTTAGTTAACTGATTGATGGTTGCTGAGCTAGTTGATGAACTGCTAGGCTGGATTTGAGAAAACTCTGAGTTGCAGAGATCTATCGTACTGAAGTAATGTAAATATTTTGAACATCAGTAATACAAGCAAGTTCATAGGATTCTTGAGCTATGTTAATGGTGAAGTTTTCCTTTTTTTCAATGTTTTCCTTCTATTTTGCATTCTATCCATTATTTCTCTAATAAAAGAACATAAATTCTAGATTAGGATATGTTGTCTTGGCACCCTAATTTTATCTGCTTTCTTTATCTTAATGTTTTATTCTGTAAGGTCTGATTGGAGAATTCTTAATTTCTCTCTGGTTCCACCTAGCTTGTTGTCTTGGAAATGATTTAATAGAGTCAAGCGAAATAAGTCTATGGTATGCCATGTCCTTTGGTGTAGCTTGAAATATTGTTTCTTAAGACCTTTCTTTGAAGTATACTTAGTAGAGTCTAGCCAAGGAAGTTTATGGTGCACCTTGTCCTCTGGTTTGCCTTAAACTGTTGCTTTGAAGGTCTTTAGAGTGTTTCATTAAAGAAGATAGGTCTATGTTGCTCTTTAGTTGCAGTAATTGTTATCTTAAATGTTTTCTTTGTCTGAAAGTAATCCTAGGATTGCTAGAATATTGCCTTAAAGGTTTTTTTATTAGAGTCTGGCCAAAGAAGTCTATTTTATGCCCCGTCCTTTGGTTTGCCTCAAACAGTTACCTAAAAGGATTTTCTTGTTGAAGTAGAGCTAGAAGATTCTTAACTAACTTTTCGTTTTGCTTCTTTCACAACTTATTGTCATTTCATATGCCATCTAATCTAAGAGATCCACTTTATGTAGTTAGCTTTCCCTATGAAAACCCTTGCAGAGTTGATGAACAATTAAATCCTTTTATGACTCTATATCCCAATGGATTAATGTTTCTCATAGTTTATATATTCAACTAAAACACTCTATCACTTAATCACACCATTAGTCTATCTAACAACCAATCCAATCAATCAAAACAAAAAAGTCCTCAGAACTTCATAACTAGCCTAAAATTAAAGCAAAAGCATAAAGAAATATCATTTATAAACACTTATATAGAGATAGCCCTCTCTGAGTCTTTTGAGTTGCATCTTTGTCGAAATTTTTATGGTTTTTATCAGATAATTTTGTGATTGTACCTAGTATTTTGATCCGTTTTATATTATGAAGTTGATGATTAAAGGCATTTAGAATTAAATTATAAGTTCATGTTATTAATTAAATTGAATAAGTGTTTTATATAATAATATAATTAATAATAGGTTTGCATGATGGCATGAGAATAAGTTGAGCACCAACATTACTGGAATGCCTCTTGAAATACATTTGAGTATGGGTTCATGCACAGAAGTAACACCATATTTGAGTATGGATTCAAGAACACTACACACTGCAAAGCTTGTCGAAACCTTCAATTGGCCAGATAATGCAGTCATGGGTTATGAAACAAATTCCATCATAAAGATCTATGCTTTTGAAATCTCAGCCATAGATGAATTATCAACATCACGATCACCAAATCTGTAGCAAGTCTACAAACTATAGTTTCAGAATAAAATCATGAAACCTTTTTGATACAAATAGTGCTGGAATATTCTCTATCCTTGGAAAAACCAAGCTTATGGTTCATGGACGGTGGATCTTCCTTCAGTTTTAAGAATGTTTGATAAGATTTTTAGCATCAACAAAAGGGAAGTGTATTATAGTCTTTATGATGGGACACTTTCTCCTATTGTAGAGGGTATTGAGACATGCCGCAACTCCTTGGGCTTAAAGTATATATATTTTTTGAACTGCTTTGGTGTTGTCAATATTTCTACAGTGCTCATTGATGATGGAATTCACTTTGATCAAATAGAGGTTCGTTCAGCTATTTCAGACGACATTGAAATCACAAGCCAAGAGCCTTATTGATTTTAATGGTGTATATGCTTGACGCAATGGTATTAGTATAACTCTATTGGTGGGAAGTCAAGAAGTTGCACTGCTTCTAAACACCACATTTATAGATGGAGACCAATGGCTAAGCTTAAGTGAATATTGTGGAATTATTGTTGACAATTCAAGCTCCAAATAGTAATCCCACTATTGCTACTGGGGTCTCATCGATTTAAAAACTGCAAAGAAATTTTATTAACTTAAGCGAAGATAGATATTTTATGAGGTTGTTTTTCATTTACGTCGCTGCCTAGCTTTCTCATCAATGAAGAATCCGAGGATTTGAAAATATATATGGAAGTTGTAAGTACATATTCATAAAACCCCGAACGATCGTTGTCCCTATCCCAGAGCCAATGCTTAAACATTTGTTAGAACTTCAGCTAGCTATCTACGGATCATGGTTTCCAGTTGTAGCACCCATAGCACACATCTTTTTCAACCATACATTATTGATTGGGGATAATCCAAGCTTAATGGCATTCTGAGAGGCACAAAAGGAGAATTCGTAGCAGGTGGTTTTGTAAATTACAATAAGAGGTAGGAAAATATTCTCAGATCTCAGTGCAAATATGTAGCATGCCGAGAGATTCTATAACAAATTTTTCCAGGCTTCTCTCTTTTAATTAATTCAACTTCTCTGGCTTGGGTATAGAGCATAAGAATTGTTGGGAAGATGATTACCATTGGTGTTGAACGTTTTATATGCCATGGAGTATTGTTCAAGCCTTCTCTAATTGCAATGGAAGCTGTAGATATCCATGAGACAACGTACAACACCATCATGAAGGGTGATGTAGATGTCGTAAAGGATCCATATGGAAACAATTTTCCTATGCATCAAATCGCATTGCTATTGTGGGTGATATAGCTCATCTTCTAACTGATCGATCAGTTTCATTTCCCCTCATAAAAAATACCATTGCTGAATAACGACAACAAAGTTACTAATCTGGAAGCCTGTTAAATACACAAAGTGGTTTGAGTATTGTGATATCAAAATAAGGGATATTTGTTGATGCCCAAGTGTTGAATATACTCAGGGGTTCGACCATAGCTTGATTTTTTCTACAATTAAGGGATCTCGTGGGATTTTTCTTATACGGCTAAAATATTGTGCCCATTCAATGTGGAGTCCAGCAACATCATCGTTCCTTATTTCGACATTCTGTTTTCAACTAAATTTTATTCTTGGAAAATTGCTAGAACCGGAAATCTCCAATCCTATATTCTAATTGACTAATTATAATCCCAGATTGTGATTCGATGGTTATATAAGACATGAGGAATAGATTATCGGTACAAAGGAATTAGTTAATCTGTCATTTAGAGAGAATAATTCTCATAAGCAAAATCGATTCTCTCATATGTAAACTCTGACTTTCTCATATGTAGACAGGGCGCAGATGAAGGTAGTCCATCAATTAGATAGAGAGAAGCTGGGATTTATAGGAATAGAAGGTCAAATTTCTCAGATGTAGAGGGCACAATTTCTCAAATGTAAGCCGTTGAATTTATCAAGGTTGATTTGCTTAGATGTAGAACCAAGGCAGAATTTATCAATGCGAAGTCGAATTTTGAGTTGTAGAACCAGAATCAAATTTGTAGAGTCATGTAATAGAGACAGGAAATTGCTGTGTGTAAAAGTTAATTGTTGTGCCGGACTTATGTGATCGATTTCCAGATGTTGTCTTAACAATAAATTATTGTGTTCAAGTGATGTTGTGAGATTCAGAGGAAATTGTGCATGATTAATTTCTAATTCCAGTTTTTGATGTTTTAAAACCGTTCCTCCGTTGTAGTAAGCTAGCTTACTCTAGGCATGGGAGGGCCCACCACATCTAGAGTTAAGCTTTATCAATCAGCGTAAGGTAATTAGATGTGTGTGTGATTTCATAGTGTAGTTTATTATTTCTGGTTTTGTGTGAATTTGTGGCAAGTACGGGTTAAATACAAAGAGTTTTTTATCATAGTTGGATTGTGCAAATAAATGGACTAAGGAATTATTGTAAAACTCAAACTCATTACATAATATGTGCCTGATTTTTAATATAGAGTTACACTCTATCCTTTTTGTTAAAATCGAATGCAATGAGAACGTCCAATTTCTGAATTTGAATATGGAATTAGAACATATTTTAATAGTTCGAATATGAATATGGAATGAGAAAATAATTTAACACTTTGAGTTTGAGTTTAGTTTGCATTACATAATCTATTTGAATGTTTGCAGGATTTAAATGCGCATTTGACTTGTCTACGAATGACTTCACTCAATAATTGGATCTCTTTTAATTAGAATTTGTCTTGTTTTAGATCTATCTTTAATTAGTTTCATTATGGTTTTCGTAGTGTAATCATTTTCTTATAAGAATAAGTCTGAGTACAACTTTGATAGATTTATTTTTAGTTAGAATGATTCTTGTTTTCGTAGTGTAATCATTTCCTTATAAGAGCAAGTTTGAGTGCGGATTTGATTAGGTAGAGATATCAAGTTTAAATGTAGCGTGATTTAGTTTTAGTTATTGAGATACATGATTCGATTTTGAAGTAGGATTGGTTTTTAATAGTGTTAGAGTCGGTATCTTCATCCCTCCGTCAGAGATCAAAGTTCTCTTGTTGCATTTCATTTTAGGTGTCTCATTCAGTTCAGTCAGTTGCATTCCATTAGGAGCATGGATCATCTGACAGAAGGGTCTTTTCACTCATATCCCTCATGTCTTGTACCTGTTGGCCTAGTTTTGTTCATCAAAATCATTTATAGTCATTTACAGTCATGATTGGTCTCTTGGTTGGCAAAGAGATATTTTAGGGTTTTTAGTCCCATTAGGTCTAGGGTTTCATTAATTTGGTCTTCAGAATGTCTAATAATGTCAGCAGGCACATGAGGAAGCTTCAAATCAGGTTTCACTGCAAAAATTTCATCATCATAATGCTTGATAATGATTCTTCTTCAAAACTCTGTTTTGAAGAAAAATTTCCTATTTTATCTTTTTTGTAACAAATGCAATGTAATTTTTAAGTTCTTCAGTTGTAATAATGCTCCATTCGCAACCCTGGTCACCTTTTCCAAAACTTCATGCCATCCATCCATGCAAAACAGACAAGAAGCTCATTATTCAGTCAAAAGCAAAAACAAGCAAAACAGAGTTCTTTTGGAAAAGTGTCAAAGTTTTCAAACATTGTAAAGTGGGTTTTTTTCAAATCAAAAATCAAAAGTCTTTGGTACAAATATGGGTTTTGTATTTTAGCAATCCATTTGTATGCCAAAGGACAACATTGTGCCAAGAAAAATCATGGAGGAGCGAAAGCAAGTGATTTGGGAGCAGATTGTTTAGAAGTTGCAGAGCACAGCGCACTGGGCGCTGGTTGCAGTGCATAAGCTGAGCGCGGTGCATAGGGCTGCTCTTCCCTGTGCAAATTCAAACTAGCGTGGTGCATCAGGAGGGCGCAACGCACTGGGCAGTGGTCGCGGCGCATTGAGCCGAAACACAAAAAAAATTGCCATCCCTCTCAATTATCAAAACGACTCGGTCCCTCCTTGTTCGAGTAAGTCCATACAATCACTCCATTGCTTATGACAAATGTTTGGTGTTGATTGTGATTGATTATGAGTTTGAATACAAAAAAGCCAAACCCTATTATATTTTTGAAAAGTGCCTCCTTAGGGTTTTGAAGTTGAAGTTTTAAAATTGGTTGTGGTGCAAAAAATTTTCATTCCCCACCTTGTTTTTCTTCCCCCTCACTGTTACCTCATCACTTCCCCTATTTCCCTACATCCCTAAAACCACTCATAGCATTTTCAAAATTTCTCCAAATCCCAAGTTTATCCCAAACAATCAAGTGGATGTCCCTTGTCCCTAAATTTTTCAAATCACAAGTTTTCAAAAGGAAAATTCCACTTGATTAAACCCCATTGTCCCCACTTCCCTATTCCTCTACAGTCTCTCCCATTTGACACATATTTGGCACTAAAACAAAAGCACCAAATTCTCATTTTCATCTCATACAAGCCAACATACACCTTGCATCAACCTTGAACACCATGGAGATAGACACTGATACATCATATGACCGAGATAGTGATTCTACGACTGAGCTACATGCACCTAGAAGGCCTCATAAAGGTGGCAAACATGTGAGAGAGGAGCCCACCTCATTGGCTGAATTGCAGGCTTGCCCACTTGCCATGACATGTTTCCAACAACAGTCATGCTATCAGTTTTGTGAAATGATTGCTAGGATCTGTTATCATCAGGAGTTGGCTCATTTGTTTGTATTGCATTTACATGATGGCCAGGTCACCCTTGCCGGTGTAACTTTCACTTTGACACTGGAAACTATCTCTCAAGCAACCGGAATACCGAATGTGGGTGAACGCTAGAACAAAAGACAGCAGGTGGGAAAACTGCATTATGAACCATATATTAGGCCTAGCTTTGTGAGTCAGCTCAACAGAGTGTTCCCATTCCGGTTCCTAAAGGAATCCTATGCGCCTTTGATGAAACTCATTATCAGATACTTCAGTTGTGAGGGCCGGTTTTCAGGCCTCTATGCCTACCATATCAAGTTATTGATGCATTTCACCAGGGTAAGGATGATGAACATCCCTTATTTCATGTGCCGGAATATTGAGAGAATGACCACTCTTGTGCAGAGGAAAACTCCTAAGCAATAGTACAACAGTATTTATCACTACGCAATCATCAAGATTGTGGTTGTACATCAGCTTGGATTGCAGGGTATTTCATGGGAGGATTTCATTTCCCGTGATTTCTTCACAACTCCTCAAGTTCCTCCAGAGGTTTTCCATGATGCAGGTGAACCTTCACATCAGTATGGAGGTCAAGAGGCAGAGACTACTAGTGTGCCGACATATGTCACTTATCAGAGAGGCACTAGAGGATTATTTGCAGCAGCCCGGCGAGTACTATATCCACCTGGGGTGGAAGGGGTCTCGTTGTTGTCATCAGTAGCACAGGTACAGGTAAAGGACATAGGTAAGAGGCCTATGCAGGATGAGGGCCTTTCAGGAGGCCAATACATAGGTTTCATACTGATTGATGAGGATTTGAGCTCTCCAAGCTCAAAGTTGAGAGAGACCATTCAGGAGAAGAAGGCGGAGATAGATACATTGATTTTCAAATTGTAGAGATCCCAATGGATCATAAAATACTTGGAACAGTGAAACAAACAGTTGGAATATCAGCAAACAATCATGGAGTTGCAAAACATTCGTGAGAACCGGCAAGTTGCCCAAAGAAGCCAAACCGAGATGATATCCATTGAGCGGGAGATTGAGGCTGATAGAGAGACTTGGATTGAGAGGGTCAATATTCATCTTGAGAAGCTGTTGGAGAAGGCCAACAAGGAAAATAACATGCTCAGGCACATGAAGAACCATTATTGGGCATGAAATCATGTTTTCAAGGCGCGAATCAAGATCCTGAAGGCAAAACTAAAGAGGGCACTAAAGCGTCACAAAAGGCATGATAGACTCCAAATTTTGGCCGAAGCTTCTTTGGCTTAGCATAGTGCTTGATGGTGGACATTCAGCCCAAATTTCAAGAAATTTGGGAACCATTTTGTCAATTTTGAATTTTTTGGCCTTAACACAGATTTTCCTGCCCGACGCGTAGCGCCACTTGGCGCGCGCTTATGATTGGCAGCTCCTCTTGAGGAAAACTTTGCATTTCTATATTTTTCATCAAAATTATGCATGCATACCCATTACCTAAGGATTTTTACAAGTTTTGGGTTGCCTGAAGGGTCAAAAACACCCTAAAAATGGCCTTTCTGCCACTTTTTGGACACACAGGAAGTAGTGTTGGGAGATTGGATTTTTGGAGGGTAAAATGGAAACCAAATTTAGAAATTCCACTTGGGTTGGAAATTAGATAGGTATATATTTCCAAAAATCTATCCTACGCTCAATTTGGACTCCGGGAAGGCCCTCAAAATCAGCCTCAAAGTGGCGCTACGCATAGAGATTTCAGGCGCGGCGCATTGGGAAATTTGGCCTAATTTTCACTCAGCAGTTCAGATTTTTGCCTAGTTTTGGCCAGTTTGACTTTTTTATCCTCATATGTATAGATCTTGATGTAAATTGATGTAATTTCATGAATTTGATGTAATTTTGGCACATTTTACTCATCCAAGTAGATTCATTCACCAAAAAGTGAAATGTAACTGAATGAATCAGTTTCCTATCTTATAGAGGCAACCTGTTTCATTGCCTATTTTCTAGTTATTTGTTTAGATCTTGTTGAAACAGCTCCTAGAATGGTGAGCTAGACCCCTAGAGGCATGGGGATGAGTTATTCTTGTCTATATCTTGTAATTCTTCAGTCATTTTCAGGGTTGGACACTTGGGATTGCTTGGCACTTCATTGTACATTTCATCTCTGCAATTTTGGCAAAGGAATAGATCAGGGTTTGTAGCACTCTCTGGGATCCATGTGGCTCTATGTTTTGATGGTGTGTTTCGCTCTGTGATTGTAAGTTTACTGATGTTTCATGTATATCATTTTCCTTCTCCTTTCTTCTCAAATTAAACAAACAAGTTATAAAGGTGGAATTCATTAGATTACTTTGCTCTGCCTTGAGTTTTGTTTAATTTTCCATGTTTTCATCAGTTTGAAGAGGATTCTTGAAAGCCTCTTTCCCTCTTCAGCTCCTCACTGGTCTGAACTATCCACTCACTCAACCCAAAGCATCAAAACAATTGCCTTCCTTGCCCCATTCAGAACTCTGCAAAAACTAGGCCTCATCCCCGGACCCAAAACTGTCTTTCCCTTTGATTCCAACAAAAAAACCCCAAAATCAAATCAAATCCTTTCACATATATACCTAGCCTAAAATCAGCCTTTATTTTAAGTCATCTCAAGCCTTACCGATTATTTTTGCTGAGATTGACAAGGAGAGAGCCCTCTCCCGATCTGGTAGGGCTAGCTACCAGATTAAGCATGGTTTGATGTTACCCTAGACTCTACCTTTTTCAGCCTGAGGTAGATTTAGGCAATAACAAATAGTTCCTTTTAATTTAGATTAAAATATTTAAATAGAAGGTTTATCATAGATTACTTGCAATGCCATTTTTAATAGGATATTTTAAAGTGTTATTTTATATGAATCCAAGTAGTTTTTTTTTAGCAATAGTTAGGATTGTCTTTTGTTAATTTGAATATTGAGTTTGTTTTTAGGAATAGTTATAGTTAGTATAAGGTGTGAATTTATAATGTATGTTCTTTTTGCTTATTAGTTACAAGTTTTAGTTTCAAGTTAGTGAGAGAATTTAATAGATTAAGGTTTTCAACATAGTAGATTTTAAAAGTAGAATTTGAGTGTGAGAATGTTATGTGATTGAGGATTTCTTTGTATAGCCTTACAGTTTAATTGTGGTATGGAATTTTCAGTGAAGGAAATTGGTTAATTAGGTTCCCTTTTTAAAGATTGTTTATTTTCCAGCAATTTTATGTTTCATTCCAGTACCTAGTTTATCATTACAAAGGAATATATTTATACTCTGACCATTAAGTTGAGCCAATACATAGTACGAATTTTCTTTATGACTCTCATATTGATAATTAATATTGACAGGTTTAATCCGACAATTAAGCCGACCAACATTTTGGCGCCGTTGCTGGGGATTTGTATTTTGGCTCAAGTAAAATTTTTCTTACAAAGTTTCAAGGGTATTGCGGGACGTCAGAGGGTAGAGAGTGTATGGTAAGACGTGATTGAAGAGCCACACAACCACTGTTGTGGGGTTGCTTCAAAGTCTGGCCATCTTGCGTATCTCATGAACTTTTCTTCCTTTATGTGTAGAAGTAGAAGTAGGCTTTAGACATTTAATTTCCAAATTTCTTTGATCTTCATAGATTAAATAGTACTTTGATTGGGAATTTTCCTTTCATGCAAGTGTGGTGAGCTTTATTTCAGCTAATAGCTTTAAAATTCATTTATCTTTAGAATACAATCTTCAACGTTATATCATTTTTGGGGCACTGTAAGAACCCTTGCATACTAATCCATGTGATGAAAAAAATTACCAGTTTTCCTGTTGAAGACAAGAAGATGGTATTTTGAGGAATCATTCAATGAGGAGTTTTTATGTTGCTACAGAGACAAACAACTCATCCAATGAAGAATTCACAAGTGCAGAATTTCACACCTTGCTTGAACATAAATTCAATATAATTAAATCTTTGATTTTGGAATTGGATGATTTGCAGGAACAAGAGAAGGACGAATAACCACTGCTTATCCTTTGCGCCAACTGTCAAAAGAAACACTGCCTTGAAAACTGTCCACTTAGTGGTCTAAAATTTTGCGAAATTTACGAGGATGGTCACGCAACCGAACATTACCCGTCACTGCCGCGATTACGGAAGGTACTCAAGGAATCAAGTAAGGAATCGAATCAACTGCTAGGTATAACTCAAAACCTAACACCATTCGATACTTGGAATAATTCTTATTTTTCTGAGCAAGTTCCTCAACATGTTTATAATCCTACAGTTCCATGGAAAAATTTTAATCCTCCTCCAATTGAATATCCTACTTCATGGCCATAGTGGCCCTCTCCTTGGCTGTCATCCTCAATCCAGATATCTCCATGGCCTCAAGAATCATTTGTATCCTTCTCTCTAGGCAAATATCCCATGAAAATTCAATCATATGAGCACCAACAACAACCACAATTTCTTTCCAATGCATCATTAAGTTATCCTCTTCCATGGTCTCAACCGTATCTGCAACCTTACCCTAACACTCATCCATACCCTAGTCCTAATCCAAACCCTAATCCATACCCTAACCCTATTCCATACCCTAATCCACACCTTAGGCCTAACCCTAATTCTAATTTAAAACCTATACCTAACCCTAGTCAAAATCCTAACCCCAATCAAAATCCAAATCATAGGCCAAGCCTTAACCAAAACCCTACCCCAAGCCATCTTTTAAACCCTAATCTAAACCATGAGGTTGCACAACAGTTTGAGCCACCTATTCTTCTCGTTGATTCCTCTATTGAACATAATGATACATCTTCCATGTTCGAAAATGGAATGAATCTAAAAACTACCCCCATTACCATAGAACATTCACCCAGGGAACGTGTAATTCAAATACTACAAGAGGAGAAATATTTCATTAGAACTTGTTATGAAAATGTTTTTAAAACTCAAAACCCTAGAATATCTCTCAACCATTCTTTTCAATTTGAAAAGCGGATATTTCAGCCTGAACTTGAGGGATTTATCTTTTCTCTTTCACCAGATTCTTTGTGTCTCCAGGAGAGTGACTATCAAAATGTGGAAGATTTACATTAGTTAGAAAATCATAAATATGTGGATTCCATTGAATCCTGGTTTCTAGCAGTCATCAAGCCGTCTTATTTCCTCAGCATTCGAAAACTCTTGGTACCATATCAGTTGAAGAAACTGGTTTCTCATGCTTTTGCATGTCTTGAAGTCTATTATTTAAATCTAAGTGTGAGTATTACTGGCATTTTGTTACGCATATGGCTTCATTGGAAGTACTCCTATACTTAAAAAGGAGTCTTTTGCCTCTTAGAGTAAAGTAGGGTAATAAATAAATAAAGTTTTTATAATGCTATTAGGGTTTTGAATTTTAAATCATGCCTGTTAAAACTACTTTTGATCCACATTAGTTGTTAACACACACATTCGTGACAAATCTTGTTGAGTACAATTCACTCTAATACCTTATGATTTTGCAAAGGTAACCATGATTAATCATTCTAATAAGTTGTCGTCTCGAATATATATTTTCAGTTTCCCTTATAAGGTACTATTGGAAAACCCCTATGGTGGACCACTCTTGTTAAGATCATAATGAGCTATTCATGAGAACACTAGCATTATTAACTCAAGGAATCTTTCAGTCATTTTCTGGGATATCCTTAATAAGTCCTTAGAGTAGAGGAATTAGCCAACAGTGATTAGTCATTAAAAAAATTTCATGCCATCCTGTACTCTTAAGGAGTAGATATGTCTCCCCATTTATTAAGTAACCTTTAAGGTTAATCATAATCAGAGCTTACAAATATTTAGGGAAGGATGGGAGGTCTCGTGATGAGCTGACCTAACATGATCATGAGACCTAACATGCATGACATTACTACTAGTGGTCACCAAGCTAGAGTAATGGCTTTCAACGAAAAAGCTGGAAGACAAGAGGTCTCACCACAAGATGACCTATTCACCCATTTTACTTCTTGTGAGTGGAATTGTCATCAGCTGGTTACCAAACCAGGATAGTGGCCTTCATCTAAAGAGTCAAATAAGCTAACTATGAGTCTATATCTAGTAAGTGGGACGCAGACATTTCGATGGGTCAAAAGACATCCATGTCGAGGTTATGGACACCTGTGGGCAGCAGGGCCATGTCTATGGTATGAAAGTTAACTACATACTATGATTTTCTTGGTTATCCTTCTCTTTCCCTAAGACTCATAATTTTTATTGGGAAATGGTGTTAAGACAATTTTAACATGATTCTTTGAGTTCTAACTTTCAAAAATCAAGAATCTTTGAATGATGTGGTACCCTTAGTGAAGATAATCCTTTGTACTAGATTAAGAGGAAATTTATTTTTGAATCCGGATAACAACATAATTTAGAGCATTCAATAAAGAGGTTGTTGATTGGCTTCATAACTCACTTTAATTCTCATGGTATTTAGAGTGATGAAATACTCAATGATGACTACTCACAAGGTGTTGGTTGCCGACAATGTGTATTGATTGTAGTTGCCTCTAAATATGTGATGCATGACCTAGGTATGAGATTGTTATAGTAGGTGTAGGAATCTTGTGTTATTCCTTCTAAAACTTCACTCTTTCAACAAAATTTGATTCTTATCATAAGACTTTGGGTGAAAACAAAATATGGAATCCATTTGGGACAAGGTATCAAGCATGTGCCATACTCTTTTTCTATAATGTCTACTTGTTGTACGTGGTCTTGTTACATTCCTGCAATTGATACTTTCATTAGAACTGTAACGTGGTTTTGGCTAGCATTGTAATATTTATGTTGCGGGCTAATGAATGCATTACTATATCAAGCATATTCGCCCTTACTTGCTAAATTCGTTGTTGAAATTTCCCTTGCCTTATTTCATCGTCTTATAGTTTTTCCTTGCACGAGGATATGCAAGAAGTTAAACGTGGGGGGATGTTGAGCTGCATCTTTGTCCAAATTTTTATGGTTTTTATCAGATAATTTTTTGATTGTACCTTGTATTTTGATCCATTTTATATTATTAAGTTGATGATTAGAGGAATTTAGAATTAAATTATAAATTATCGTTATTAATTAAATTGAATAAGTGTTTTATATAATAATATCATTAATAATAGGTTTGCATGATAGAAGGAGAATAAGTTGAGCACCAATAGTACTAGAATTCCTCTTGAAATACATTTGAGTACGGGTTCATGCACAGAAGCAACACCATATTTGAGTACGGATTCAAGAACACTGCACACTGCAAAGCTTGTCAAAACCTTCAATTGACCAAATAATGGACTCATGGGTTATGCAACAAATGCCATCATAAAGATCTATGCTTTTGAAATCTCAACCATTGATGAATTATACACATCACAATCACCAAATCTGTAGCAAGTCTACAAATTATAGTTTCAGAATAAATTCATGAAACCTTTTTGATACAAATAGTGCTAGCATATTCTCTATCCTTTGCAAAACCGAGCTTATGGTTCATGGACGGTGGATTGTGCTTTAGTTTTAAGAATGTTTGATAAGATTTCTAGCATCAAAAAAAGGGAAGTGTATTGTATTCTTTATGATGGGACACTTTCTCCTATTGTAAAGGGAATTGAGGCATGCCGCAACTCCTTGGGCTTAAAGTATATATATTTTTTAAACTGCTTTGGTGCTGTCAATATTTCTATAGTGCTCATTGATGATGGAATTCACTTCGATCAAATAGAGGTTCATTCAAATATTTTAGTTGACATTGAAATCACAAGCTAAGAGCATTGTTGATTTTAATGGTGTAGCTGCTTAACGCAATGGTCTTAGTATAACTCTATTGGTGAAAATTCAAGAGGCCGCACCGCTTATAAACACCACATATATAGATGGAGACCAATGGTTAAGCTTAAGTGAATATTGCGGAACTATTTTTGACAATTCAGGCTCCAAATAGTAATCCCACTATTGCTACTGGGGTCTCATCGATTTCAAAACTGCAAAGCTATTTTATTAACTTAAGCAAAGATAGATATTTTATGAGGTTGTTTTTCATTTACATCACTGCCTAGCCTGCTCATCAATGAAGAATTTGAGGATTATAAAATAAATATGGAAGTTGTAAGTGCATACTCATAAAACCCCGAACAATGGAAACAATGTGCCTATGCATCAAATCGTGTTGCTCTTGTGGGTGATATAGCTCATCTTCTAGATAATCGATTGGTTTCATTTCCCCCCATAAAAACTACCGTTGCTGAAGAAAGACAACAACGTTACTAATCTGGAAGCCTGTTAAATACACAAAGTGGTTCGAGTATTGTGATGTCAAAATAAGGGATATTTGTTGATAACCAAGTGCTGGATATACTCAAGGGTTCGAACATAAGTTAATTTTCCCTACAATTAAGGGATCTCATGGGATTTTTCTTCAATGCCTAAAATATTGTGCCCATTCAATGTGGAGTCTAGCAACATCATCGTTCCTTATTTGGGCATTTTGTTTTCAACTTAATTTTATTCTTGGAAAATTTCTAGAACCGGCAATCTCCAATCCTATATTCTAATTGACTAATTAGAATCCCAAATTGTAATTCGATGGTTATATAAGACATGAGGAATACATTATCGGTAGAAAGGAATTAGTTAATCCGTCATTTAGAGAGCAGAATTCTCATATGAAAAATCGATTCTCTCAGATGTAAACTCTGACTTTCTCAGATGTAGATAGGGCATAGATGAAGGTAGTCCGTCAATTATAAAGAGGGAAGCTGCGATTGATAGGAATAGAAGGTTGACTTTCTCATATGTAAAGGGCGCAATTTCTCAGATGTAAGGTTGAGTTTCTCAAGGTCAATTTTCTCAAATGTAGAACCGGGGCAGAATTTCTCAATGTGAAGTTGAATTTTGAGATGTAGAACCAGAATCAAATTTGCAAAGTCATGTAATAGAGATAATAAATTGCTGTGTGTAAAACTGAATTGTTGTGCGGGACTTATGTGATCGATTTACAGATGTTGTCTTAACAATAAATGATTGCGTTCAAGTGACGTTGTGAGCAGAAGCAATTGTGCATGATTAATTTCGAATTCTAGTTTTTTATGTTTTAAAATCGTTCCTCCGTTGTAGTAAGCTAGCTTACTCCAAGTGTGGGAGGGCCCACCACATCTGGAGTTAAGCTTTATCAATCGGCATAAGGTAATTAGAAGTGTGCATGATTTCATAGTGTAGCTTATTATTTCGGGTTCTGTGTGAATTTGTGGCAGGTACGGTTTAATTTCAAAGAGTTTTTCATCATAGTTTGATTGTGCAAATAAATGGAATAAGGAATTATTGTAAAACTGGAACTCATTACATAATATGTGCTTGATTTTTAATATAGAGTTACACTTTATCCCTTTTTTTAAAATCGAATGCAATGGGCACATCCAATTTCTGAATCTGAAAATGGAATTAGAACATATTTTAATAGTTCAAATTGGAATATGGAATGAGAACAGAATTTAACGCTTTGAGTTTGAGTTTGGTTTGCATTACATAATCTCTTTGAATGTTTGCAGGATTCAAATGGGCATTTGATTTGTTTACGCATGACTTCACTCAATAATTAGATCTCTTTTAATTAGAATTTGTCTTTGTTTTAGATCTCTTTTTAATTAGTTTCATTCTTCTTTTTGTAGTGTAATAATTTTCGCATAAGAGTAAGTTTGAGTGCAGCTGTGATAGATTTATTTTTAGTTAGAAAGATTCTTTTTTCGTAGTATAATAATTTCCTTATAAGAGCAAGTTTGAGTGCGGATTTGATTAGGTAGAGATATCAAGTTTAAATGCAGCGTGATTTAGTTTTAGTTATTGAGTTACACGATTCTATTTTGAAGTAGGATTGCTTTTTAATAGTTCCTTTTCACTTAGATTAAAATATTTAAATATAAGGCTTATCATAGATTACTTGCAATGCCATTTTTAATAGGATATTTTAAAGTGTTATTTTATATGAAGCCAAGTAGTTTTGTTTTAGCAATAGTTAGGATTGTCTTTTGTTAATTTGAATATTGAGTTTTTTTTCAAGAATAGTTATAGTTAGTTTAAGGTGTGAATTTATAATGTATGTCCTTTTTGCTTATTAGTTTCAAGTGTTAGTTTCAAGTTAGTGAGAGGAGTTAATAGATTAAGGTTTTCAACATAGGAGATTTTAAAAGAAGAATTTGAGTGCGAGAATGTTATGTGATTGAGGATTTCTTTGTATAGCCTTAGAGTTTAATTGTGGTATGGAATTTGCAGTGAATAAAATTGGTTAAGTAGGTTCTCTTTTTAAAGATTGTTTATTTGCCAGCAATTGTGTGTTTCATTCCAGTACCTAGTTTATCATTACAAAGGAATATATTTATACTTTTACCATTGAGCTGAGCCAATATGCAGTACAACTCATGTTTACGACTCCCAGATTGATAATTAATATTGAGAGGTTTAATCCGACAATTAAGCCGACCAACAGAGTCTAGGAAGGCTAGGTCCATGGACTCCAAAGTGGTTTTAAGAGGTTCCCTGTAGAGTTTGTTCTTGTCAATCTTGCAAATCACGGGAAGCCAACAACCACTACTTGGTGAGTATGCAGATGATACTTCTGATCAAAATTTTGATCTAGATGAGCCTTCTTTTGTGAAATCTATTGTACGAATATTTTTTGAACATTGAGATAATATTTCCTCATGTAGTTCGGAATATTCTTAATGAACTTCTACACAATAATGGTGTAGCTTGAGTGTTATCTTAGTTGATCTTACCACTATACCTCAGTTTTAGGAAGCTCCATAAGAAACATTAGATATGAAGCCATGCATGCCCATGCACGCTTATATGATGCATGCATTTGATCCACAAACTTATGCACTAGAAACGAGGCATCCTAAATGGGAAGCAGCTATGGATGAGGAATACAACCATGTCATTGATATCCAGACGTGGAACCTAGTTCTGCTACCTTCCAATCGTAAACTTGTTAGGTGCAAGTGGGTTTATCAGACTAAGAAAGTAGCAGATGGTCAAGTTATTCGATGTAATGCATGGCTAGTGGAAAAAGGTTTTCAACAAGCACATTTTGTTGACTATGATGATAATTTTTCTCCATTTTCTAAAAAGGATTCCATTCGGCTAGCACTCTCAATTGCAGCAGTAAAAGGATGGCAGTTGCATCATATGGATGTGAAGAATTCATTTCTTCATGGTGATCTTGAGAAGGAAATCTACATGGAGTAGTCACAATGATATGCACAAATTTCATGGTATGCAAACTAAATAAGTCTCTCTATGGCCTCAAACGTGAAGCTAGAGCGTGGTATGTAAATATGGATTCCTATTTGTTATCTCTAAAATTTGCATGCTACAAATATGATTCTAATGTTTATTTGTTGAAGAGAACTGACTCCTTGTTGATCATATTAATTTATGTAGATTATATTTTGATAACATGTACTTCAACTTCTACAATCACTGAGATTAAAACCACATTGAATAAGTCGTTTTCTATGATAGATATAGGCTTGCTAAATTTCTTCCTTGGACTATATATCAATTAGAATGGTTCTAGGATTACCATTTCTCAACCAAAGTATGCTAGAGATATTTTTGAACAGTTTAACATGAGTGACTGCAAGCCAACAACCACACCTTTCTTATCAGGGATAAAGGTTGAGAATGGCAAAGACACACCATTGGTTGATTGCACATTGTCTAATAATCTTGTGAGGAGTCTTCTTTATCTCACTCACTAACGTCCTAATATCGTATATGTTGTAGGAGAAGTTTCTAGATACATGCATGAGCCACATGACTTACACTGGAAAGATGCAAAGTGCATCCTTAGATACCTCTAGAGAAAAATCACCTATGGGATTCATTATGCAGAAAATTTCTCATTGGATCTCATTGGGTTCATAGATTCAGATTGGGATGGCGACAAACTTGGTCATAATTCCACCTCTAGTTATTTACTTTATTTAGGATATGACCCCATTTGTTGGTAAGCAAGAAGCATGCTACCATTTCTTTGTCATTAGTAGAGGCCCAATACAAAGGATAATTCAATGGCACACTTTAGGTTGTTTGGCTATACTAGCTTAGTATCAATGTCCATCGTTCGACTTTCGTATAGTGTGATAATCAGAGTACACTAATTTTTTGCAGACATCCAATGTAGCGAAAATGGAACAAACATATTGAGATCCACATGCACCTCATTAGAAAATTGATTCATGATGGGATCATCGATTTATAGTGTTGTCCCAATTCTGAGCAGACCGTTGACATCTTCACCAATACATTCGCTAAGCAGAAGTTCCTATTTTTTGGATATCATCTAGGGGTGAAGGAAACAACTTCCTAGTAGTTGTATTTTCCCTTCTTTTTCCATTGTATTTTTTTTTTTTTTTTGTGGTGGGGGGGGGGTTCTTCCCTCTTTCCTTTTTCCATCCATGATACATGGGTACCTAAAATAGCCTTGTTGTCATGACTCATTTTTTCATCATACTCACCTAAGTTATGCTTAAAGGGGGTGTTGGTGTACATGAACTTAGTTAGACTTAATTATCACTAGTTAAACTCTAGTTCCTACATGTGATGTTCACTTGGATTTATTTAGTTAACTCGAGTGCTTACATGTGGTGTGAACTTGGATTTAGTTAGTTAACTCTAGTGCTTGCATGTGGTGCATGTGCACATTAACATAACATAAAGAAACCTTAGATTTAGTTAGCTTTAATTAGCCTTATTTATTGCATGTGCAACTAAGATTAACTTAGTTACTTTAGGTATTGATTCACAAATCAATATTTAGTAATCGAATCATTCTCATTTCTAATTTTATTTTTCAGTTCTTGCAATTTGTGCAATTATCCTTCAGCTAGATATTTATCTATGCGTTAATAAATTTACATCTTATCAAATCTACAAGGGCTCGGAGAAGGTGCATCAACTAATTTTGTTGGTTTGAAGATCAACGAATTGGAAATTTTTCAGAGAATTGATTTGCAGATCAGAATATTAAATAATTTTTGCATTTGTTCATATACATGTTGATGCAACCTAAGCTGCTCAAACCCACAATATGCATATATAAATGCATGTCAATTCCTGTCCCTGGAATTTAATTTTTTTTCAAAGTTCAATGGTGAATCCACTTTTCTTCCAAACATTTCACTCTTTCAATATTTATGCAGAAGAATTTCCCTTTGATCACAATTATGTTATCAACCATAATAAAATACCCACTTTATGACAATTTCTTATTTATGAATTCGACTTTAGTTAGAACCCAAAGTGCCAACATATATATGTTGGGCCCCACAGCTATTATCGACACACCTTTATCCGATGATTTATATGCATCTGTCGATCTGATGTTTATCGTACTCCTTTGAATATGATACTCAAACACACTATAACGTGCGATAGGGGATGTTTTACCCTGCTACGTGTCACCTCCTAAACACAATCGCACTCATAAATTAATGACTGCTTACCTCTTTTCTGCTGTGCAAAAACCATTTGTTGTTTTGCAAAACCGGTTCAACATTCCACTGTGCCATAGATTCATGGTTCTGCTTATTATTCACTAAGTTACAATTTTTAGCCTTTATCCAATGCACAACCTTCTTCTTTTCGTAGATCAAATTCACTTCATAGATTCTATGAAGTTCTTGGATATGAAAACTCGGTCTATATGAATAATTCAGCCACATTGTTCATAATATGGGATAAGATTTTATTTCAGAAGCTCAAACCTGAGGCAACGGTGAGTAAATTGCAATGTCGTCGCTTTTTTTAGAGTTCTCTCGGAAATTTTGCGTGTGCATAAATTCCTTGAGTCGAATTTGTGCTCTCAATGTTTTGAGAAATTGCGGCTATGATTTCTTCTCACTTCTATGCAGTGCATGTTGGATATCAGTTTGAAAGGCCATTTTTTTTTATGAGCATCGATCCATTCTGGGATCGATGACCGACCTTCGATACATGCAAATCCACACAGAACTCAAACTATAAAATGAGTGTTCGACCTCTTTAAAACACAGTCTCATGGATTCATAAAACTGTAGCTCAGATACACGATGATGAAAATTTATTTTATTATGCCCGGTTTCACCTGCATACATATATACTGTGCCAAACTCTGATTTATCACACAATTATAAATTGAATTTCTCAATGCACACTTAATAATTCAGAAATACAATCTCTATATATATAACCAAATATTTACACAAGTTCTTCTCTCTGGCCTGATTTTCTAATTATTAGCCTCTTCACCTATTCTCTGGCCCGTAGGTTTTCAATCCGAACCTTTTTCTATTTATCAAAAATCCTACTCTCTCCTTTTTTATGCCATGAGGCTTATGATTTTATACAAAAGTTTATGAAATCAATTTTGGTTTTAGATCCTCTATCTTCTCAACAAAATCCAAAATATCCTCTAAGTCCTCTTTTGATTCAACTAATCCCTAACGATCCTCTCTCATCCACAAAATCATGAAACTAATTCCTATTCTAAGATTTTCAATTAATTCCCAAATTGCTCAATATTTAAACTATCCTAATTCTCTCATCTTCTCCAACATTTCAGAACATTTATAAAATTCCTCCCAATATTTAATTAATTCTGTCTCATTCAAAATATCTTTAAATTAAATTAATTTAGTACATAGGAAACCAACTTCCTTGAATTCATAAGACCCTTATCTCTACTAAAGTACAATGAGTTTTTTGAGTCAAATTCTCCTGCATGAGACTCCCAAGGTTGAAAATAATCATGATCTCCCGATCATGTGCTTCTAGTATTTGTCTTCTTGGATCCCATACCTTGTTCTATAATTTGTTTTCTATTGTTGCTATTTTTTGTTTCTTTTCTCCAGGTCTTTATGTTGTTTGGATCCCATACTTTATGTTGCTTTGCTCCACTAGCTATGCTTTTACAGTCTGCTACTGTCTTCCTCCTGCTGCTGATTTTTTACTTTCCTTTTGCTATCTTCCTTTGAGACACTTTCATCATTGTCCTTCTTATCAATTCAATTTCTTTGTCTAATATATCCTCTGACTGTTGATTACTTTCACCTCTTGATTGCTGAACTTTTATTCTTACTGCTGCCATTTCATCCTTACCCTATTTTTTACTGTTGTCTTGCACCTTTTTAGTTTCTTCTACATTGTATTCCAAGGAAATATTCTACTTCTATTTACTGCAATTGATAACTCTTTACTGACACATAATCTTCCATTTACTGCTATATCTTTCTCTTTGCTTTAGTTTGTTGTTGTTGTCCTCTAACTTTTTCATCTTCACATTCTACATTTCTTCAAGCTCTTTTTCTTTCATGGTTACCTCTTATTGCATGAAATCTTGGCTTTCCAGTATTTTTTCCAGCACTCTAATATCTCTGTCCCATGGATTAAATACTTCCATAGATTCTTCTTCTTCCTTCTTTACTTGACTGTTCACTTGTATCAATTTTTCACCATCATCTGCAACAAAACTTGTAATCATAAAACAATCATTAAAATCAAAATCATAAGACCTTTGTGTCTCTTCTTCTTCTAGAAACATTTTAGCTTTCTACTCTGATTTTTTCTCCTCTATCAACTCTTCAGTATGTTGATTCTTTAAAGAACTTTCCAAATAATTCTTGAGACTGTCAACTAGTTTCTCCTCCACATCATCTACTCTAATGATTTCTCTCTGTCCTGGTTCATAATTATGAAATCCCTTTTTTGTAATCATACTGTCATACTCTGAGTTTTCCAGCAAACATTCTAGCAATGAAATTTCTCTTTGAAATTTCTGTTAAGCTGGTAAATCCCCTCTACGGACATAGGCGATCCCTCTAGCCCTAGAATGGGTTTAGAAACAAAGAGACATGCTATAGTGTCGATTCCTAATTAATAAATGAAAAGCGGACAAGGTAGATTGACCTACCTGGAGTCCAACACTGTCATTGTGGTTGTAGTGGTGGTGGCCTCTCGCTCCTGCCTCGATAAGTCACAATCCTTCTACAGTCATACTCGGATACCTGCACATAGAACAACAAACAAGAACAACATACGACATAATAAATTCATTCATAACTACTAGCTAGTCAAAGAGGGCTAAGCATATTGCATTAAACAAATGACATAACACAAAATGGGAACCAAATAATAGTCGCATGCATGTATTGATAGAAGGAAGAGGTACAACCAAAGCTTTGACGTCACTGTCTCCTCCAGTGGGGTTCAGCAGAAGCGCGTCTCAGATACTCGTCAGGAGATTTGGACGGGATGAAGGCATGGACTCAAGCTCTCTAAATGAGGTTCCTTCTTGTTCTATCTCTTCAATAGTTTAGCTATAGTACACTTAATTCTCCATGTTTAGCTAGCTTATGCAACGAGAGATAGCTTCTTTTTATAGAGGAAAAGGAGGAGGTTAGGATCCCTAAAAAGGTGGGAGGGATGCCTATCCTTTAGGGGGTTCCCATAAGAGGTGGAAACCATAAACTAAAGGAGGGAGTCTGCGGTTATTCAATCCACCCACTCCCAATGACTCATCCTCGAAGTTGTTGGAGTGTAATCTCTGCCTCTATTTTTTTTTTAAACATTCCATAAACATCTCGTCATGGGTGGCTAACTAAGACAGAGCGCCAACTAGCATGGGGCCCAGTGTTAATCTTCCTCATCGGCGTGAGGGCACAACTGACTACTTGCGCCAAGGCAAAAATAGGAGTTTTCGAATCTCTGCTTGGGGAATTGCCAACAGAAGGAATATTGCTCTCATGTAAAGGGATGCACTGATGGTATTTTCAAGGCATGACACTACTTATTGATCATAGAAATGACCCTCAAATGGGCGAGATGGGGATTGCAGGGACAGTGACAATTTTTTTTGTAACAAATGCCCCCTAACGCATGATGTACGAGGGAGAGGGAGGGGCGAAATTCTTTATGATAACGTGTTGGAACCAAACACCATTGTCGGAAAACCTACAATTAAAAATACAACTGATATCTCTGATACATGAACACGTGGTATGGGTACAACCATCCATAATAGAGTGCATAAAGACCGAGATCCAAGGTTTGGACGCAGCCATCCAATAGTAAGAATCAACAATAGACTCAGGTATGGTCGCAACCACCCAATCAAAATAATCATGCAATAAGTTGTGATAATCCACAAGAACCCACAACCTAGATTTTATCAGATAAAACCTAGGGTCTTGCGCTCCATCTTGACCCAGGCAAGTACAAATTCAAGCATGCGAATATATGAGTTGAAGTTGAACATGAAAAAAAATCACCTGATTACTAGCCAATGATGAAATTTGTTAACAGGCACGAGAGAAACCACCAATAATGACAATGGATATCAAGGTACAAAAGGTACAATCCACGAAATGTGAACAGTGATATGGCATTGAACACACGCAGAATCACCCGATAAAAGGCCAATGATGTGGCCCTTGTGTCAAATGCGAAGAACCTACCATTGAGGCATGTACGCTCCAAGGTACCAGAAGGGAGTCTCTAGATCAGATTCCTAAATAATGAGCTGAAGTTGACAGGAAGTGACCTAATCGAAGGAGGGTCATAATGTTTCCCACATCATCGACATGAGACAAAGGAACATAATAGTGAATCAGGACCAACAGAGAATCAGAGGGAGGTTGAAAAATGGAGAGGCAAACTTCTCTTGAAGATATCAGCGACACAACACTAGATTTGGTAGTATTTGACATCAAGGGATTTGAGGTCATGATGATGTGGCAAAGAGCAGATGAAAGGTCAAAATGGATTACCCGAACCCATGAAGGAAAAAATGATGAACTGAGATGTCCCAAACCCAACACGAATGTAGAATAGTATCATGTTCAAGAGCCACATACTACTGACATAACTAAAATCTGGTTCAATTTTCCCCCACCATTTCTAGCGAGTACCCCAATTATTTTTTAAAACAAGCTTGAAGGAGATATCATATGCTTGTGCTGTAATTTTATCCTTCGGAAAAATCCAACCTAGTACATTTTATGTGCCCTAGGAAGGAGGAACTTGAGTAACGTCATGGTGACGAAGTCTGATGTCATCAGGGTTTAACGAGTCTGACAAAGGGAGAACTCAACAGCTTTTCATGTTTAGAGATTTTGAAAATAAGGTAGAAAAGAAAACTCCAACATGGCCCTTTTCGTAAATAGTCTCTTAGATCTGAAAACGTAGAAAAAAATATTTGAAAGAACCTCTTAGTTGTGATATGCTAAGGTATTCCTTTTTCGTAAATAATCCATCCTAGCCTGAAAAAGGGGTAAACATATACTGGGTAGATATCGCTTTGCAGCCATTTAACGAGTTCAAAATGAAAAGAGTCTCAGCAATATTTTCAATTTTTTGAGAGTCGGAAAAGAGCTGAAAGATGACTCCAATAGTGAATTTTTCGTGTTTTTACTGAGTCCAAAAAGGTATAAAATATAACTCGTTACTTCATCACTATGGCCTGAAAACCTTTCGTTGCACAAGAGACACGTGTAAAACCCATTTCTCGAAAATAATATAACAAAATAATCAAAAAATATATCTTAAAATCTAATTAGGGTTGTGAAAAGTTATAAAATGCCAAAAATGGTCAAAATAATTACTTTTCACTTTTCTACCTCTTGTGGAGTAATAGTTACCCATTTTACAATGTGATCTTGTGGCGAGGATTGCGGATGATCCGATAGACCAATCTCGAATCCGTCAGTTCTAGGTAAAAGCCGATATCTCTCCCTTCATTTTAAGTCCTCTTGTTAAGATTGCAACCCTCAATTTTGATTTATGAGGGAGGAAATGTGAATTTTAGGGCACGGCGGTTGGCGCGAGTTTCGGGCACGGATTCGCACCAATTGCCCATATTTCTGAACTAGAGCGCTCCTATTGGTGCGACTATTTCAGAAACAGTCACGGCAACCACGCAGACCATTATCGTTTAAAAAGTTCAAGTTAAAGACCCATTTTTTTACAAATCCAAGTTTCTAAAATAGCTAATACTATCCATATGAACATGTTTGCAGATAGAAAGTATCAAAATGGTGATCGAATGGAAATAACAGGAACATAGTGAAGAGGATGAGCTTGCCATGGAAAATGAGAGACGCATGGAAGATCTCAGAGACTATGGACTGAAGAAGTTTTTCTTGACACCGTGTCTCTGAGCTCAATGGGAGCTGCTACATTATTTGATTAGCATATGGGATGAGAATTAAGAAAAGTTCATCCTTCGAGATCAGGAACTTGAGATTGATGTTTCTGTTGTCTACTTCATAATAGGACTAATGCGGAGGGGAGCAGCACCAATCCTAACCGGCACCCGACCTTGCATGGAGAGCATGTCCATGGTGATTGATAAGGTATGTCTAGGCATATGGAAGGGATCAAGAAGCGGGAAAGTAGATATCCAGACTATCCTGGACTTGGCACTAAAATTAGTGCTACGTACCATCACACGAGCTGCAGGATCGCAAGCACTACACGAAGCAACAAAGACACAGGTACTTCTTGCCGTAAACTTCTTGAAACCGACCATCTACAACTAGGCAGATGCCGTGAAAATAAATATGAAACACTAGCTGACAAAGTGCAAGAATATAAAACTAAAGAAATTTGGTTATGGGTCTATCCTAGTATCTTTCTTCCTGGAACGGCTATCAATCTTCCAGCGTCAAGAGGTCATAGTCTCGACACCACCACTGAGGGAACCACAGATGGCCCGATGGGAAGCTCTAATGCCTAGGGCAGGGAGAGGTCAACAAATGTCCTGGAGACCAGAGTTCTTTGATTGGCTCCACTGCCAGTTGATCATCATGGAGGACTGGCCCTACTCTGGTAAAACTTTTACTGGTGATTCGAACCTCCCACTCCCAAATGGAGAGGATTGGGATGAAGATTTGGGTAAGAATCATTTGTAATTTTCATGAGTGTTCTGATTTTTTTAAAATTAATTATGTATGTTCTAATGCTAAACCCATGCGTTTGCAGATCTTGGCCCAAAGAGACCTGCAGGCATGTCTCTGATAGTGAGGTCAATCCCTCGTGATTTTGACTCTCATGGTGAGGGAGGTGAGGAAGAAGAGATCGTGCGCAACTTGGAGGGAATCACACGCGGAATCTTGGACTATGCACGATTCGATGATGTTCCTGGTGCCTACTAGAGACATTCTGTAGGGGTGCCAAGCTGAATTCACTGCTTGCTGAGGCGTCTTGTATGGGAAATGACATGCTACCATGAGCATCGTGCCGATTAGACACCTAGGTTTTATATCTGCATATTTTGAGAGAGATGGTGTCTCGGGATGTAACAGAAACACACATATTTTTTGAATTTATGATGCACACTGATGCAAAAATTCAATCTATCTATATATATATATATATACACACATCTATTTTCCTACATGGATATTTTAAATATGATGATGATTTCATAGATTACACAAATTTCTATTTAATACAATGTTAGCCATTGTATCAGTTAATGCATTCATTCGTCTAGGAATATGTTGATATGTGATAAATTCAAAATGCCTTTCTAGAAAATGAACACGTAAATACAATCTCAGAATGTATGGGTTTCTGACCAAAGAATGACCATTGAGCTGAAGAACAACAAGCTGTGAATCTAGATTTACAAGAAATGCACTTATGCCGAGGTTGATTGCCTCAGTTAATAGTTCGAGAACATCACTATATTTAGCGACATTTTTTTTAGTCCATCCTAGACAAATACCTTGTATATCTATCAACTCACCAGCAGGATTCTAAATTACCCAGGCTGCTAAGGAAAAATTCCTAGTACCGTGGGAAGCACCATTTGCGAAACCGACATAAGGGGTAAAAGACATCTGCACAATAAGCAAGACCCAATAAGCAAGAAAAAAACTCGCAAAGCACACCAAATCAAAACATGTACAAAAATTAAAACAAAACCTATGTACACAAATCATGCATGAATGACTCATGCATAATATTTTTTGAGATACAACCCATTTCTGGGATATTTTGGAGGATGACCTTCGTAATCAATGAGCTCATCAGCCCCATTCTGCAGCACAATTTTAATAATGTAGGGCCCATGCCACATGGGTTGAAATTTTCTTGCCCCCAATTTATCATGAGCTTGGTCATACAGGAGGATGAAGTCTCCTTCAATGAAAGAATGAGGGGAAACGAATTGGTCAAAATGAGCTTTGGCCCACTTCTTCTGTTCTTTGATAACCAGAGAAGCAAAGCGGCGGGTTTCATCCAACCTTTTTAAGTAAAGGAGATGCTCTTCTTCTGGCGAAGTGTTTGGCAGTAATTCAATAGCCAACTTGAGCAAAGGTATTTCACACTCAATTGGGAGACTATCTTCCATACCATAAACCAACTGAAAAGGAGTAAATTCGATCGCATTCTTAACTGAGGTTTGGTATGCCCAAAGAGCCGAAAATAACATGAGATTCCAATTGGACTTGTGTATCCCAATCATACACTGAAACATGGTGACAAGAAATTTTTCATGGCTTCAACCTGGCCATTGGCCTGAGGATAGTATGGCGTTTATTTGTCATGACGCAGACCCAACTTAGTAGTCAACTCCACTACCATATAATGCCAAAAATGGGAACCATGATCGGTAACGATGGCTTGAGGGACACCAAACCTAGCAATGATGTGATTGAATACGAATTTAGAAGCTTTCTTACTATCAATGGAAAGTGCAGGCATTGCTTTGGCCCATTTGGTGAAGTGATCAAAGGCTATGATAATATAAGCATGCCCCTCAGTCGAGTGAGGGTTACATGTCATAAAATAGATGCCAAACTTCACAAAGGGACCAACAGTAATGACAGGATGAAGAGGTATAGGCAGCGCATGCATCTTGTGTTGGTAGATCTAGAAATCATGACATTTGAGAACTGTGACAATGTAGTCCTTGAAGATAGAAGGCCAGAAATAACCAGCACGAAGGATCTTCTATGCATTGGCATAACCAGACATGTGACCGCCACAGGTGCCACTGTGACAATCATTTAGGGTTTTCTCAGCTTCCTCGAGATTCAAACATCGGCAGAGTATGGAATCCACTCCAACGTGATAGAGCATATCTCCAACTATACGATAGGGTTTCGATTGGTATCAGATGCATTGGTGGGAATCCTTCATCAACTTAGATCTAAAGGTAGAAGTCTGGAGATAGACGATGATATCACCGTACCACGGATTGAGGGTGCTAATCAATAAAAGTGTATCTTCTGGAATGTATTCCTCAGAACGAGATGGAGCAGAGTCTGATGGGAGGGAACAGATCAAATCAACAAAGACTAATGATTTATTTGACTTGGCAGCAGTGATTTTCAAATCGAACTCTTGGAGGATGACAATCCACTTCGAGTATTTTCCCCCCAGCAATTGTCAAGACAATATATAGGTCATAGGGTTGCAATCAGAAATCGCAGTCACAATACGCAAAAGAATATAATGACGAAAATGCCGAACTTCTTGAACCGCAACCAACACTAACTTATCAACATACACATAGTGTGTCTCAGGATCAAGAAGGTTACGAGATAAGTAATAGATAACATGTGTGTTATCGTCATCATCTTCTTGTACTAGAACCATGGCAATCGTATTGAAAGAGGTGGCTAAATAGAGGGAAAAATCACGATGATAGTTGGGAGGACGCAACAGAGGAGCTTTGACAAATAATGTCTTCATTGTCTCAAAAGGCTTTAGGCAATCTCATCCCAAAATAATGGGACACCCTACTTTAATAATCATGTGAAACCCTTATCCACTTCTACATATTTAGGTATGAAAGAGCGTAGAAAATTAGCCTTCCCTTGCAAACTTTGCAATTGATGTAATGAGGAGGGAGAAAGGAGATTGAAAATAGCCTCAACCTTAAGTGGATCAAGGCGAATTCCATCTTTGCACATGATAAACCCCAAGAGTATACTGGAATCAACGCAGAAGAATTACTTGTGCGGATTAAGCTGAATGTTGTAACGTTAACAACGAAGAAAAATCTGACGAATATGGTCACGATGGTCCATACGCTTAGCTAAATGAGCAGGAAGTTCATCCAGATAAGGCTGAATGATGTGACAAATATCATGAAAAGCATATGACATCGCTCACTGAAATGTGGCCCCAACATTATTTAAGCCAAAAGGGAGCTTCTTATATGCGAAAGTGCCCCAAGGATAGATGAAGGCAGTCTTATGTTGATCAGTCAGGAGAATGTTAATCTGATTATAACTAGAAAAGCCATCCATGAGGGAAAAAATCTCACTCCTGGCACATTCAACAATGATTTGATTGATAAAGGGAGTAGGATAATTATCCTTGGGACAAGCCCAATTAATATCACGATAATCAATGCGGACTCGAATGGTTCCCTGTTTCTTATCTACAGGAACAATATTAGAGACACATTCTGTCAAAGGAATCGGATAAATGAAACCAACTCTGAGAAGCTTTTCAACTTCACCTTTAATGGAAGCAAATTTTCTAGGGTGCACAGGATGAAGATGCTGGTGAACAGGTTTCGAACCATGATACATAGGAATTTCATGCACCATTATACTAGCATCAATGTTGATCATTTCTTCGTAAGACCAGGAAAATACATCACAAAACTTGCGGAAAAGGCTAGCATAAACTTGGACTTCATCAGAAGAAAAAGTGACCCCGATATGGATGTTCCCAACGATTCTCGGTTTAACAAAAATTTCAATAAGCATCGTCTGTGTAATATTACTCAAGTTACCTTTTGTAAAGACGTCATGTGTCAGAACTGGAATTTGAAGCAGAGGAGAGGGAACCTGAGATGCAAAATGCTGAAGAGAAGTAGACATGGCCCCGAGCCCAAGCATGAGCGAGAAATGATGATGACCATCATCACACATCAGATCCTCGAGAGACATAGTTTCCACGATGGCTTCATCGGAGGGAAACACTTCTTTCAAAGGATCAGGCGAATCTGAATTACCAAGTGTAATGTTCCCAAAATTAGCATGGAGCTAATTGGAACATTAATTTTTCTTGTATCATCTAGGAGGTGAATAAATGGGTAAGGAGGCCCATGAGTAGGAATAAAATCCCTCATAGTGTGAGGAATAAAATCCCTCATAGTGTGAAAGGGATATTCAGAGTAGCTACATTTTGCACTCTCAAGTGTGAAAAGGGGCAAATGCATGAGGACAAGGTCAAGTTTGACAAAGTCAACAGTGCTGCCATATTGGGAGTGGATCACCTTGAAAGACAGTGCAGTGTGAAAGGGGAAGAGATCATTTGGTGAAGGAAACCCTAATGTGTGGGGGCCAAGGCAAGGAGGCTTTCATTTGTATAAAGGGAGGACAAGGTAGCTATAGAAGGATATGTTATTGAATATAGAATTTGGTCTGCATGACTATTTGCTCTCTTTAGTTGTTTAACTGAGATTGTTATGCTGTTTAGCACAAGTGATTTCTTGTTTAGGAATCCTTCTCCCTTCTTGAGAGGCCTCAATGATGGATTATACTTCATTCTCCACATTTCAAGCTCAATGCCAAGCCACCTCCTTCAGCTAAAACTTTATTCCTGTAGCCATAAACATTGTGTTGTAGGGTGTTGCATTGGAGGGTTCCACAACACCATTTCGTTGGCTCATCTTTCAGAGGAGGGAGCTTCTATTCCTCTGGGAGGTTAGTGAGGAAGATTCAGGAGCTGATTTCACATCTTTGGCATCAGGCCAAGCACTTCCCATCTCCTACAGCGCAGTCCATTCCCTTGACTACGTTATTTCTGAGTGTATTTGTAGTGGGGGTTTGCACCACTATTTTGGAGGGTGAGATCTTCTATGATTGGATCATATTTTCACCTAAAAGATACATTGGATTCCATTCATCCATCATATGCTTCAGTTATCTTCATCCATTTCTTGAGTTTCAGTTACTACTCAGTTTTTGTGACTGCAACTCTGGCATTTTGGCCATTGCATATATTTCAGCCAATGCTTCTAGGATTGACTTGGCATTGTTTTTCAGGGGTTTAGAGCTTTGCTCCCCACCTTATTTGAGCTATACATTTCTAAATCCAAGTATTTACATCCATTATGTAGTAGTGTCTTTTATAAACTGCGTAGTCATAGCCTTGGATTTTCCATATGTAGCAGTGTATTTCATATTTCTTGTACATGTTCCTTTGAGGTTGGTTTACCCAATATTGAGTGATCATTTCCTCAAGATATTGTACAAATTATGTTGCTGTAACATTAATAATATGGCTATGAGATCTTCTTACATTTTCTGAAGTTGGTGCGACACTGCTCTTTCATTGATGTGTTTACATATTGCTGGATCTCCAATTTGGGAATATTATAAGATATTCCTAACATTGTGGATTTTCCTTATTTTGGGATATTAAAGTGGTATTAAAGCATGATCTTTGGCTCAGACTGTGAGTTTCAACCATAAGAAGATAGAAGAGATCAAGATTATGAAGAGGATGAGCTTTCTCTCATCATTTTTTAGATCCATAAAGGACCTCTCAAAGGAGGTTAAGAAGATGGAAGAAGGAGAAGAGGAAGGACCATGCACTTCCTAATCTCAAAGAGAAGAAGACATGAAGCATGAAGAACACTTGGAATATGAAATTCTAAGTGAATACCTTCCTGAATATCGAGCTAAACCTAGAGCCTTCAAAGAGACTCTAGCTTTACCACAATTTATTCAGCTGAAGGAAGAGAGAAGACCCTACAGCTATGGGATGATGAGAGGTAATAGATTTATATTGTCTACTTTTGATGGATAATTCACATGTGCAGCAGAGGCTTGGGTGAAGAAGCTAGAGGCTTTCTTCCTACTACATCCTATAGTAGATAGAAAGGCTATAGAAATTGCAGTGCTGCATCTTTAAGGTGAAGAAAATATCTGGTGGTTTAGCCATTTGAGCCATGCAAGAGTGTCAACTCTTGTTGAGTTTTCTCAAATATTGATCGAGAAATTTGTAAAAGGGGAGGAGAATCCCTCACCACCAGTTGAAGAGGCATGTACCAACGTTGTTATACCCATGGAGGAGCAGCCTTCATCTTCAATAGTTTGGGAAGCCAACACATGTGGGGAAGAAGCTCTTGTAGCCCTACAAGGAGCTTCTACATTTCACCAAGGTATGCTTAAATTTCCATCTCTTGTCATTTCAACAAAAATTATGGATGGGTCCACATCACTGCATACTGTTGATTTCGAGCAGCAGAATTGCACTGCACTATACTAGATCAGTGATGAAGAAAAGAGGAATAATTCCTCATGGGAGCATTCAAATGGTAGCTTCATTCAGGAAGCCATGAAGGAAGCAGTAAGAAGGAGTAGACATCTGGAGATAAGAAACTCTTTCTCCTCTCTATATGACACTCTCTCAATGAGCATGCCACAGCTCAAAGAGAGACTTCTACTTGCAGTAGATCCAAGACCTATTTTGTTTTGGAAGGCCATGCATGAGGAGGAGATCTCATGGAGAGATTTCATTGGAGGTGCACTTCAACACATCAAGAAGTGCAAAGTTCTTCAACAGTTTGAGGAGGTTCTTCCCTTCTCACACTTGGATATGTATGGATTCAAGGAGGAGCAGATAGATAATGGAGGACATCTTAGGATGGATAACATCTCTCATGCTTGTGTTGGACATTCCTTGAGCCCTACACATCATGATGGGAGGTTTTTGCCTACCACCTATTTGGGTCCTTATGGGATCAACTTGATCCTTGAGAAGATTGCATTTAAATATCCCATAAAATTCAAGGACAGAAATCTGATTTGGGAGGATGGTAGCCCTTTTGGGAGGAGTACCAAGATGGAGGATGGGAGGAGACATCTAAAAATGATTGAGTGGATGTGGATGAAGAGCAAGAGGATAGTGAGCCACTTCTATATCTATGACACTGGGCAACAGGAGGTTTGGCTGCGGTGGTTACTCTTGAAGGATTTTGGCCATCACTTGGCATACACACTTCCTAAGGGTATGGGGATGGAGGAGATGTGGCAGGATTATTGCATCATTGAGCAGCAAAGAGTATGAATGCATGGTGTTGATGTGTCATTCATATCATTCATTATGTCTTCATCACATTTCTTGTATGATGAGAGCATGCAGAAGAAGCAAACACTTTTGTTGCCTGGGTTGTACTTGAGAGAGCAAGGGAAGATTTTCTCTCACATGTTGTATGATGTTGCAAGAGTAGGAGATGGCACTATGATGGGGAAAAGGGGCTACTCCTTGGCCTTTTATGATCAATAAGTACTTCCATCTTGGGAGGAATTCCATATTTGCAACAACATTATTGGAGGAGTCTTTGACAATCATCATGGCAAAGAATTGAGCTATGGGTTGGCAAGAGCCTATTTGAATAGGCCAACAACATTTTTCCTTTGGAGCATAAACTTATTCATGTATTCATGCATCACTTTATTTTCAGCACATGGTGATAATGTTGTTTTTTCATCTATTGATCATGTAACATAGTATTTGCATCTTCTTACCATTGTCATACAGTGGATTGCTCCATGAAAGGGAAAGTTTATTGTTGAGCCCCATGAGTAAGATTTTTCCAGCTATTATGATGAAGACAACCATCCTTTGTTTAACCATGGGCAAGTGTTTGATTCTTTCTTGTATGTTCAATTGGTACACTCACTCATTTACTATTCACTAGTATATGTGATGATTCACGCAACTAGCCATTTGTCAAAACACCACTTGCCATACTATTTTCTAAAGTTGCAGTGGGAGAGACTGTGTTGCGTCCACTTGAGACATTGTTTGTATCATGCAGCATCATGTAAGACCTTCAAAAATCTTCTCATTTGGATACCCTATGATGATCATGTCCTATTCATCATGGATGACATGTTTTGGGCCAGCTTGTTCTTCAATGTTGGAGAGGAGATCCTTGGAGGATTGTTCTTCATTTCGCCACTGAAGGGAAAAATTATTGCAGCCCAAGATTAGAAAATATGCTACACTTATCATGAGTGGAGAGGAGGAAAGCGTGGGCTAGACTACCTTGTCTACCATGTTCATACTTTTAGCCCACCTACTTTGCATGAGCCAAAGGTGGAGGAAGACTTTCAGGAGTTTCCATGTTTTAGGGTAACTCATTTTTTATGGATGATTTCTTGGGGATGGGAGATTCATATGGGGATGGAAGATCCCAATTCATTTCAGCCTCATGCCTCAAGAAGGCCCTTCATTTATATCCTTGTAGTTGCTTGAGGACAAGCAACATTTGGGAGGGGAGGGATGTAATGTTCCCAAAATTACCATGGAGCTAATTGGAACATTAATTTTGTTTGTATCAACTAGGAGGTGAATAAATGGGTAAGGAGGCCCATGAGTAGGAATAAAATCCCTCATAGTATGAAAGGGATCTTTAGAGTAGCTACATTTTGCACTCTCAAGTGTGAAAAGGGGAAAATGCATGAGGACAAGGTCAAGTTTGATCAAGTCAACAACGTTTTCATAGTGGGAGTGGATTACCTTGAAAGACATCGCAGTGCGAAAGGGGAAGAGATAATTTGGTGGAGGAAACACTAATGTGTGGGGACCAAGGAAAGGAGGCTTTCATTTGTATAAAGGTAGGACAAGGAAACCATAGAGGGATATGTTATTGAATATAGAATTTGGTCTCCATGACTATTTGCTCTCTTCAGTTGTTTACCTGAGATTTGTTTGCTGTTTAGCAGAACGGATTTCCTGTTTAGGAATCCTTCTCCCTTCTTGAGAGGCCTCATTGAGTGATTTTACTTCATTCTCCACATTTCAGGCTCAAGGCCAAACCACCTCCTTCAGCTACAGTGTTATTCCTGTAGCAGGAAATGTTGTGTTTCAGGGTGTTGCAGTGGAGGGTTCCACGACACCATTTCCTCGGCTCATATTTCAAAGGAGGGAGATTATATTCCTATGGGAGCTTAGTGAGGAAGATTTAGGAGCTGATTGCACATATTTGGCATCAGGCCAAGCACTTCCCATCTCCTACAGCGTATTCCATGCCCTTGACTGCGTTATTTCTGAGTGTATTTGTAGTGGGGGTTTGCACCACTATTTTGGAGGGTGAAATATTTTGTGATTGGATCAGCCTTTCACCTGAAAATCCCACTGGATGAGATTCAGCCATCATATGCAACATATTCAGTTATATTCATCCATTTCTTGAGTTGCAGCTGCTACTTAGTTTTTGTGACTACAGCTCCGACATTTTGGCCATTGTGTATATTTCAGCCAATCCTTCTAGGACTGACTTGGCATTGTTTTTCAGGGGTTTAGATATTTTCTCCCCACCTTATTTGAGCTATAAATTTCTAAATCCATGTATTGAAATCCATTATGTATCAGTGTCTCTTATAAACTGTGTAGTCATAGCCTTGGCTTTTCCATATGTAGCAGTGTATTTCATATTTCTTGTACATGTTCCTTTGAGGTTGGTTTTCCCAAGCTTGAGTGATCATTTCCTCAAGATATTGTACACATTTTGTTGATGTAACATTAATAAGAAGGCTATGAGATATTCTTACATTTTCTGAAGTTGGTGCAACACCACTCTTCCATTGATGTGTTTACATATTGCTGGATCTCCAATTTGGGAATATTATAAGATATTCCTAACATTGTGGATTTTCCCTATTTTGGGATATTACACCAAGCCAGGGGGATTGAGAATAAATGTTAAGAGACATGATCAAAGGAGCATGATCAGAGGACATAGTTTCTGAAACCGCAATGACTTCACAATAGTCAATCTCAATCAGACTCAATGGCATCGAATCTCTGAAGGAATCGATTTTTTCAAGTGAAGGAATAATCCATTGGTCATCAGATCAAGAGATCATATTGATATGAACAGTGTTTTGTGGAGGAAGAGGAAAAATACCCATTAGGGTAGGATCCTTAAAAATACCTTGTCTTACTCTCTCATAGGGAGTAGGAATCTGATCCACATATAGAACATTGTTCTCGGAAGTAGACGTGAAGAAGGACAATTGATCAACAGTAAAAATATTTCCTTCGTGTGAAAATTTTAGAAAATGAACGAGAGTGGATGGAACAAATAGCATTGTGTGAGTCCAACTGCAACCAAGGAGAAGATTATAATTGAGTTTAGCATCAACTACTTCTACCTCAACATTGACTGTCTTCCCTTTCAATGTAATTGTTAAACTAGCGAGAACACCTAAAGGCTTTGATTCCCTTCCATCAAATGCTTCAAGGGAATTTGGTGATGAATTCAAGGCTGGAGAACCAATAGCTTTCCAGAAAGAATATTACATGACATAGGTTGATGCACCCTCATCCACAACTGCTCGATGGATGTCGAGACCATTAATAACAACTTGGATAATGAGCGCAATCTGATGTGGTAGTCGTGGAACAAAATTCTCTAAATCAAAAGTGAGAATGTTGGTATCAGTAGGATCAATCTCGCCAATCACAGATAACAAAGCCTTCTGTTGAGATGGACAACTCTGAAGTACTTCTAATGTAGACATTGCAGACGGTGCTTGAGCCAAATCCTCAACAATACTGTAATGTTGAGCAGCTCTAGAGTTGGGGTTGTAAGAAAACTTACGGAGTACACCTTTGGAAGGTGGTTGTACAATGGATTCAACACTGGGCCTGTCAATCTCAAGAGGGCCAGAAATAGGAGGACGAGGAGGACCATCAGCGATCTCTTTCCCCATTTCCTGACACGATATAGTATAATATTTTGATCGAGAAGCAATAAAAATGACTGCAAAACCGTTCATCATGAACACCTGAGAGTCAAATGGGGCAGAGGACTGAGGTTGCTCTACCATCTACGTCTGCTGAGATGGGAAAGGTTCTTTAAGAATGACCGGAGTTCCTTGGGTGCCTTTGAGCAACTGACTCACTTCGGACCATCGAGGACAGTCCTTGGTGAAGTGCTCTTCATTACAAATCAAACAAGGGTACTTCGGCTTACGTTGAGAACCATCAGTAGTATGAGGTTTCTGAGAATCCTATTTCGAGGTATCAGCTTTGGCCTTGCCTTTACCCTTATTTTTACCTTTAGAAGCATTATCTATCGGATTGGCCTAAATGGCATTAACTTCTACAGGCTTACCAGAATTTGAGGTAGACTGAGAAGCAACATTATTGTAAGAAGTAGACTTCGGCTTCCTAGAATTTGAAGAAGAAGACTTTTGAGAAGTATGAGACATGGAACCAATAATACCATTGACAGATGGAGTTGCTGGTGATTTATAAGTTCTAGGTCGGGGAGAATCAGGTAAGATATCATACAATATTCCAGACTGAGAGTACACAAGATCAAAGTATTGGGCGTAAGCAATGGCTTATTCCTCGATCACATATGCCCCCATAGCTATGTCCTTCGCAATCTAATTGAAAAAGGAGGTGGTGAACCAATGAGTCAGAAGCTGATCAAGAATTTCAAATTTGATCATGCGACGATGACATCGCCATTCATGAATATGATCTGAGATATGAGTAGCTCGGTCCTGTTTCAATGAATTGAGGAGGTGTGTCTTGGTCTCATAGCGGACTAGTAACTAAAAATGCATAAGGAATGTCATGGCTAAAGAATTAAAGTCTTGGAAAACACCACGATATAGCTCAATGCATCACTTTGCAGCGGCACCAGTAAGAGTTCACTGGAGAAGACAGAGCCAAATAGAATCTTCAACCCAAGTGTTAGAGGAACACCAAAAATGGTAAGTCATAACATATACTTGGGGGTCTTCACCACACTTTCCATCAAATTTGGGACAATCACCAGGAATCTTGGTCAGAACCGGAGGCCAATATAGGTTATGAAGAATGGGATCGTTCGTTAACTTTGACACATCGGGTAATTCCAACATAGCAAGAAATGGTAATTGAGGGTTGACAGTCATCATAGGTCTCTTATAAGGACCTGTGTTCACATTCCACCCAGTTCAAGAGGAATTTTGTCCCCATACATTCCGTCTTGAAAATTTTTGACCATAGGGGTTAGAAGCAAGACAATTCGGTTGATACAGGGGTTGTGGACCAGGATACTGAGTCGGAGTAGACCATTGAGGTCCCTCTTGAGAATCGTATGGAGTCTACTATGGAATGTAAGCATGGCTTTGAGTTTTATTATATACAAATGAAGGTTTATTTTGAGGGTAAAAACCTTGAGGCGCACTATATATCGGTTGATATTGACCTTGAGGGTAATAAGCGTCTTGTGGTTGAGTAGGAGGGCCCTGCTGAGTAGGTTGAGCGGGTTACTGAGCAGGTGGAACTGGTTGAATTGGATAAATAGGTAGAACCAGTTGTTGAACCGATTGAACCAAATAAGGAGCAGGTTGAATCGATTGCTAAGCTGGTTGTACTGAATACTGAGGCCCACCGTGTTGCCCTTGTGGGAGGGGTTGGCCCGATGGTTGCAATGGACCAGGTTGTCTCTGATAACCAAGTTGACCCAGAGGAGGACCATAGGGTTGTCCTTGTTGCACAAATTTTTGGCCATACAGAATGTGTGGCTGAGGTTGTGGTGCAAAAGGTTGTCCCTGTGGTGGATAGATTTTCCCCCCAGGAGTATAAGATGGTCCTAGTTGATTCTAAGGTTGACCGGACAGACCATAGGGTTGACCTTGTGGACCGTAACATTGTCCCTATGGATCAGAGGCAGAGCTCTGCTGAGTCAAAGGTTGTCTCGATGAGGGTTGTCCTTGCAAGCCAGAGGGTTGCACAGGTAAGGTTGGTCCAAGATGAGTAACGGTCTTATAAGGATCATAAATAACCTGATGAGGATCAATAGGATGAAAATAGACATGATTATCATATACATCATAATGATGCAGAAATGAATAAATGGGGTTACCGACAACATCATAGTGATGGAATCGAGGATTGCTAGGAGCTTCGAGCTGCTGAGAACCCTGAGAGCTCTGTTGTTGAACACAACCAATAGATACTCTTCAAAAGTAAGGCTGCTAGGAATCACTGGGGTAGTGGAAACTACGCTAGAAGCAGGTGGAGCCTCCGCGGCACTAGATTATGATCTACCAGGACCGGGATTAACAGGCCATGTAGGATTGAGAAAAATAGACCTGCGAACATGAAAATATCCTGACGATTGAGTCGTAAAAACTGGTGTGGATGAAGCCACATAGACAGTCGGTTGGACTGGAATAGATGTAACAGTAACCAATGAACCAGGTGTCAAAGGTGATAGTCCTAATGAATGGAGGACTGAACTCTGAGGAGGATTTAATGTGTTGGACTGCGCTATGGAGGCAACACCAAACATAATCTGACTCAAGGACTTATATCCAAGTGGAAGTGACACTGATGGTGGAGAATACTGAGTAGACACACAAGGGGAATCTTCAGGAAAAATTTGATATTCTCCCATAGAAACAGGAATTCCTTCACTGTCAACAGGACTAGATGAATCCATGTCTGACTCTGTCGTAAGATCTTTGAAAAGAGGACGGGGACTAGGAGGTACAACAGCAGCTAAAAACGGTGATCACGACATAAGAGGAGGAAATTCTCCTTCTTCCCCAAAACCAGACCAAGAACCTAAAGGAGGCCAATTGAGCTCAACTGACTCTTTAGGAGGAGATCGAGTAGCAAGAGGTTGGACATACAGGAGAATAGGCTGCGAAAAATCGGCAAACCTAGTGAACTGAGGGGTTTCAAAAGAAACGTTCGTAAAAGAACCACCACTAGGAGGCAGTGAGGGTGACAAAATTGGTGGTTTCACCACTGTGACTTTGTTTTAAAACAGGAAGGAAAAAAGATAACCAATTGAAAGATCCAAGATCAAAATCAAATGAAAACAAAAACAGGCCAAGTAATAAAAATTTTAATGGGCGTGTGATCGTAGGTGATTAATTTTATGACATTGAAACCGGATTTTGTTGTTTCATATTTTAAGAGTCGAGAAATAGAAAAAAGGTGACTCTAGTCACCTTCAATTTTAAATGAGCGTGAAAGGACAAGTGATCGACAATCTCTTCTCTTTTTAAAGTGTCATGAAAATATGAAAATGACTAGTCAGGTACTCTAAACAAGAGGGTGTACCAAGTTTCCGTGAACTGCCATATACACCTTGGTGATTAAATGAAAGAGAAATGACCGAGGACTTATTGTACGTGTAGGTAGTCTCCCCGAAGGCTGTGTTTGGTGTATTATAGTTACAAGGTGGAAGACTCAGCTTCCTATGGATAAAAGGATTGCAACCTAGAGGGGTCTCCCTTTATATACTCGACGGTACGGGGAACATAAGTTCGTACTAGCACTTTCTAAAGCCAAATGGTGAGTGACAACTACTAGGTTTTAAGACCCTGGAACACGTCTCTAGCGTAAACCACTAAAAATTTTGTGTTAGGTTTCAATGCTTCCTTAGGTTAATTGAATGAATTTTAAAGTTTCTCTTGGGTTATGTTGCAGTTTCAAGGCCCTACCGAATTTGGATCTCAAATTTCGTAAATGCAAGTTATATGCAAAAGAATACCATCTTCCATTGAATGAATGCTATTTACAAGAAGGACAGAGATCTTTCAAACAATAGCAAACAATGAGAATATGGAAGGAAATCCACTAATGCATCTAATGCAATCAAACGAAAATGAAAAACTCTTTCCTAGATTATCAAATGCTAGTTATGCAAAAGAAATTTTCACTTCAATGCAAAGGAAAGAATGCAAAATGTTTTTTTTGGTTTTTCAATGAAAAAGAGTACACAAAGCACTAATTACATGAAAAACAAAATAAACACTAGCTTGAGTATTGAAAATGTAAGAATCGAAATTGAATGACTCAATCAATGCAAAACAATCACAAGAAAGGACTCAAACTAATTCTGCGATCTTCCAAATCAAAAGAAAGTTTTCAAAATGACCCAAAACAAGCAATGTAATCTATGATTGGAGCAACAAGGAGAAGAATCAATCGAAAATGAAATGATCATTTAACCAAAGCAAACACTCAAAAGGATCAAGAAGGCTTAGCGCAATCGATCCAAGAATGAGACTAACAACAATCGATGAGACTTGATTTCCAAATAGAAGGCTCAGTGCACAAAGACTCTTAGAAACCCTAAGGCCTTAATCTACAGTTATAGGAAAATAGAAAAATGACTGAGAAAAACAAGCCTACAATAGTCAAAACAGTCCCAAAGGCTTAATTACACACAAGAAATAACCCAGAGTCAAGCACAACTGACCAAAAGACTCATAAAGGAGGGAAAACCAAATCCTACAGGATTCAACATGACTGTTCAAATGAAAAGCACGCCAAGCCGAATAACTATGGGAAAAGGAAAAAACCCAATGAGAAAAGGTCAATCTTGACACCCTGGAGCTAAACAGGGGATGGAAAACAAGCAAGAAAACGACTGAAGTCAACCCAAAGAAGTTAAAACGACAAACTCACACTGATTCCTCAATGGAGTCACCAATTTGTTAAGTAGGTAAATCCTCTCTGCGGACAGAGACGATCCCTCTAGCCCTAGAGTGGGTTTAGAAACAAAGATACATGCTAGAGTGTTGGTTCCTAATTACTTAATGAAAAATGGACATGGTAGATCGACCTACCTGGAGTACAATGCTATCATCGTGGCCGTAGTGGTGGTGGCCTCTCGCTCCTGCCTCGGCAAGTCATAATCCTTCTGCAGTCATGCTCGGATACCTGCAAATATAACAACAAACAAGAACAGCATACAACATAATAACTTCATTCATAACTACTAGCCAGTCAAAAAGGGCTAAGAATATTGCATTAAACAAATGACATAACACAAAATGGAAACCAAACAATAATCATGTGTATGTATTGATAGAAGGAAGAGGTACAACCAAAGCTTTGATGTCGCAGTCTCCTACAGTAGGGTTCAGCCGAAGCACATCTTAGATACTCGTCAGGGGATTTGGACGGGATGAAGGCATGGACTCAAGCTCTCTCAACGAGGTTCCTTCTTGTTATATCTCTTCAATATTTTAGCTATAGTACACTCAATTCTCCATGTTCAGCTAGCTTATGTAAGGAGAGATAGCTTCTTTTTATAGAGGAAAAGGAGGAGGTTAGGATCCCTACAAAGGTGGGAGGGAGGATTATCCTTTAGGAGGCTCCCATAAGAGGCGGAAATGATAAAATAAAGGAGGGAGTCTGTGGTTATTCAGTCCAACCACTCCCAATGACTCATCCTCGAATTTGTTGGAGTGGAATCACTGCCTCTATTTTTTTTTTAAACATTCCATAAACAGCTTGGCACGGGTGGCTAACTGAGACAGAGCACCAACTGGCATGAGGCCCAATGTTAATCTTCCTCATCGGTGCGAGGGCATAACTGACTACTCACACCAGCCAAGGAAAAAACAAGGGTTTTTGAATCTCTGCTCAGGGAATTGTCAATAGAAGGAATATTTCTCTCATGTAAAGGGATGTAATGATGGTCTTTGCAAGGCATGACACTACTTATTGATCACATAAATGACCCTCCAATGGGCGAGATGGGGATTGCAGGCATAGTGACAAAAAGTTGTGTAACAATTTATTAAGTACTTCATCATCACTTATATTTATTTCATTGTCAAGTTTGAAAATTACAAGTCTTAACAGTCTCAACTGTTGCTTCACACATTAGCTTTTCAGACTCAATCTCATTTCCTTCTTCCACAAGAAATTGTTCCCGTGTTGTAATAGTTTCAAATATCAAAGCATTACTAATTTCTTTCTGCTGTAACAAATCACCGCTTTTCTCATTCAAGAGACATTCTTCATCATTACTTTATGCTTCAAAGTATTTATATTCTGAAAGATATTTTTCCATAATTTTGACAGTTTCAAAAGATTTTTCATCCTCTGCAAAACCTGTAATCACATCAAAATAATTATTTACAAAAATACAAGGCTTTACATCCTCCCATTGATCTGAACTTGCCCAACAGTTCATGAAACCATCAATAATTTATTTTTTAGCAAGGTAAGCTTCTTGCTATAATTAATAATATCTTTCACAAATCTCCAATCTTCATCTTCACCCAAAAGTTTACCATGTTCTGGTCTACAAATGGAAACATCCATTTCTAACTCTGTTTCTCTGAGTTTTTCTATGAACTGGATCACTTGTTTTTGTTGTAGCCTTCTCTATAATTTAGACCACTTCATTGTATTTTTCCTCAATACCCAACCTTGTCTTTGGTATTCTTCTATCATCATATTTAATTTATTAAATTGTTCTCTTATCTCAGAAATATCTTTGTCACACTCCTCTTGACTCATCTGTTTCTTGTAGATTTCTTTGACACCCTTCTCCTTCATCTTGTATCTTTCTCCTGAGCCTTGCACATGACTTTCCATAGTCATCTTCTCTTCTATGTGAACTTTTGTACCTGCAACCAATCAACCTCCTGCTAATTTTATCTTCTCACCAAGCTTCTCCTCTGCCTAGTCTTCAAGTTCTCTCCTTATCAGAACTTGTACTAAGCAATCTTGCTCTCTTCTCTGGTTACTACACTCACTTCATTTGAAGACACCATTGTCACTGTTTATTCCAAGCCTTAGCTTGAATAAGGTCCTGCTACAATTTCTACGAATTTTCAAAAGTTCTTCCTACAGTCTCACTGCTACAATATTGTGCAAAATTTCCACTCCTTTAATATGTTGTGGTCTTGCTCAGAACCTATGTTATGAATACTAGTGGTAATCTTCTTTCCATCTATATGATTTCATCACTCACTCCCTCACTATGAATTTTTCTAAGCCTCTACAAAAGTAAGTCCTTCCTGCTGCCACTTACTTCACCAAGTTTTCTCTGGACTTGGACTTTCAGCAAGTATGGTTCTCTGTCTCTGGAACCTCCTTTTCAGTATTTCTCTCTACTCCTTCTAGGCTTTAACTCTTTTTCTCTTTTGAGAACACAATTGTGCCTTTTATCCAAACTCTGTTGGAATTTTTCAAGGTTCTACTCCACACTTTTCTTTCACTCAAAAACTCTTACCAGCTTTTTTTATCACTTCTCTTAAGGTCGTGATTTTCTTTTCTTGAGATTCTCTTCAACTGTCTGCAACCTAAATTCTGCAAACATAATTTTCAAACCAGATTAAAATAACACATAACACCCCACCTTCAATATCTCTGTGTGATCTTGTTTCATCACTCATTTTCACTTTGAATGGATTGTTCTCTATTTCCTTGCTTCTGCAAATTCTTCCAATATTCTGCTACACTTTATCTCTAAGTGCATGATGTCTATCAGATTAAAATCTGATATTTTTTTCCTTTTTGTCATCACCATTGTACCTATACACACATCTTTCAAAACATAACTTTGTAAATATTCAAAGAACATTTTATTTTTTAACTCAGATTCTGCAGATCTAAATTTCCCCATATTTTTAGGCTACCATGATTCTATTGCATACCTTTTCTAATCTACTACTGCTACCAATCAAATTTAAAATCTAATCTTGTAACTTCTTTTTCAATATTTGTTACAGCTTTTAATTTTATTTCACACAAATCATCATTAACTAATCATATTTCTTTCCAATACATGCAGAATCCAATTTTTCTCTGATACCACTAACGATGTAGCCTAAGTTTCGCAAACCCACAGTATGCATATATAAATGCATGTCAATTCATGTCCCTGGAATTTAATTTTTTTCAGAGTTCAATGGTGAATCCACTTTTCTTCCAAACATTTCACTCCTTCAATATTTATGTGGAAGCATTTCCCTTTGATCACAGTTATTTTATCAACCATGATAAAATACCCAATTTATGAAAATTTGTATTTATGAATTTGACTTTGGTTAAAACCCAAAGTGCCAACATATATATGTTGGGCCCCACAACTATTATCAATGCACCTTTATCCAACGATTTATATACATTCGTCGATCTGATGGTTATCACACTCCTTTGAATATGATACTCAAACACATTATAACGTGTGATAGGGGTTGTTTTACCCTACTACGTGTCACCTCCTAAACACAATCGCACTCCTAAATTAATTACCACTTACCTCTTTTCTGTTGTGTGAAAACCATTTTTTGTTTTGCAAAACCGGTTCAACAGTCCACTCTACCATCGTTTCATGGTTTTGCTTACTATTCACTGAGTTATGGTTTTCAGCCTTTATCCAATGTACAACCTTCTTCTTTTCGTAGATCAAATTCACTTCACGGATTCTATGAAATTCTTGTATATGAAAACTTGATCTATATGAATAATTGAGCCACATTGTTCATAAGATGAGATGAGATTTTATTTCAGAAGCTCAAACCTGAGGCAACGATGAATAAATTGTAATGTCGTCGCTTCTTGTAGATTTCTCTCGGAAATTTGGCGTGTGCATAAATTCCTTGAGTCAAATTTGTGCTCTTGGTGTTTCGAGAAATTGCGGCTATGACTTCTTCTCACTTCTATGCAGTGCGTGTTGGATATCAGTTTGAAAGGCCATTTATTTTATGAACATCAATACATTCTGTGATTGATGACCAACCTTTGATATATGAAAATATACACATAACTCAAACTATAAAATGAGTGTTCGACCTCTTTAAAACACAGTCTCATGGATTCATAAAACTGTAGCTCAGATACACAATGATGGAAATTTCTTTTATTCTACCTAGTTTCACATGCATACATATATATTGTGCCAAACTCTCATTTATCACATAGTTATAAATTTAATTTCTCAATGCACACTTAATAATTCATAAATAGAGTCTCTATATATATAAAACTAAATACTTACACAGGTTAATCTCTTTGGCCTAATTTTCTAATCAGTGGCCTTTTCACCTATTCTCTGGCATGTAGGTTTCCAATCCGAACCTTTTTCTATATATCAAAAATCCTACTCTCTCCATTTTTATGCTTTGAGGCTTATGATTTTATACATAAGGTTCTGAAATCAATTTTGGTTTCAGATCCTCTATCTTCTCAACAAAATCCAGAATATCCTCGAAATCCTCTTTTGACTTAACTAATCCCTAAGGGTCCGCTCTCATCCACAAAATCATGAAACTAATTCCTATTCTAAGATTTTCAATTAATTCCCAAATTGCTTAATCTTTCAACTATCCTAATTCTCTCATGTTCTCCAACATTCAAGAACATTTATAAAATTCCTCTCAATATTTAATTAATTCTGTCTCACTCAAAATATTTTAAAATTACATTAATTAAGTACATAGAAAACCAACTTCCTTGAATTCATAAGACCCCTATGTCTACTAAAGTACAATGAATTTTCTGAGTCAAATGCTCCTGCATCAGATGCAAGGTGAAATAATGGAGTTCCCATCTTCATCTATTCTCACTCTATATAACTAATTCCAATGGAAGCCAAACATTTTTCATCACCTAAGAGAAAAAGCCTTGTATCAAATAGTTATGAATACAAATTTTGAACCCAATTCCACCATTGAAAAATCCAAATACTTCAATAGGATTGACGGGGGCTTTTGGTATTCTATTTTTGTCCATATCTCTTCCATTGTTTTTCCATGTGGACATATGAAACACTCTAAAAGAGGTCTGGCCAACCTTGGAGAATTTATTTGGAAAGCAGGATGATATGTGGTCTCATATTCTTAAAAATGATATAAATTCCTTATATCTAAAGAAATTTTAGAACATTCAAGGTTTATTTACAAAATTCAAATCATTTCTTATTCAATTACACAATTGCAAGCTCGATAAATCCAAATAGGAAGTTCCATTGATACTTTTTATTGTGTCTAAAGTAGGTCCTGAATATGTTGTTTTTGTTTCTACATTTCATACAATTAGGCTTGCAACTGGAGATAAATGGAAAATTCCTAAAACTTGATGCATTTATTGAGTCTCTCATTCATGTGCAAGATAATATAATCAAGATGGGTTCATGAAAGTATTCAAATGCACATGCACTTGTCGTGCATGAAAAAGGAAATTCCAACTTGAAACCAAATCAACAATTCAAAGGAAAAGGAAAGGAAATAGATCTAGATGCAATAAAGGGAGGAAATCCAAAACCTCCATATGACTCTTCCAGCAATAAGGGTATGAAGGGAATGAAAGGAAACTCCCAGTGTCCTAGTTGTAACAAAGACTATCATTCTGAATCCTCTTGCATGTAGAATATTATTGATTTGATGGAAATGACATGTCAACAAAATAATCTTGGACATCACATTCTAGAAAGAACCAAGAAGAAGACGAAGGAAAAACCATAAAAAACAAGGGGGATTGGTCATGCGTTGATTTCCCTTTATTCTACACCAAAAGAATGGATCATATATTCCAGAGATTCACATCATATTAATTCTTCAAAGGAATATTTTTCTTCTCTACATGCATACTCAAGACCTCTTATTCTTGTGGGAGACAATTCTGCAGTTGAATCAACTCGACAAGGAAGAGTGCAGTTTGAAAATGGAATTTTTGAGAATGTATTAAATATTTTGAGGCTTTCTTTGAATATTGTTTTAGTGTATTATATGACACACACAAGAACCAAAATGAAATTGTAATTTACCCAGGATTCTGTGATCATTTATGATATGCAAACCAACTTAAAGATTGCATATATAAAGGTAAATAATCAATCTCATTGGTATACATATTTTTATTTTGTTCCTTAGATTCTATTTTTCTACTTATGCATGAAAATTAATAAAGTATGATTTGGCATGAGAGATTTGGACACTTTAATTTTATATATATGTAGAAACTTAGCAAGCAAGGGATGGTTAAAGGACTTATGACCATTGAATTTTCAAATAATGTTTGTAATGGATGTGCTTTTGGAAAGACTCCACAAGACAAGTTCCAGAAGGGGCATGCATGTAGAGCCTCTTCACCTTTGGAGCTTGTACACAATGATCTCATGGGTCCATTTCCAGTACCTTCAATTAGAAAATAAAAATATGTGTTTTCACTTATTGATGATTGCATGAGATTCACTTGGGTTTATTTCCTGAAAATCAAGTTTGAATTTTTTCAACATCTAAATATTTTCAAAGCACGTGTGGAAAGTTAGTTTGGACAACACGTGAAGCTCATCGGCATAGATAATGGGAAATAATATGTCAACAAATATATCCAAAATATTTTTAATGAAGAAGGAATATCGTTGAAACATACAATTCCTTACACTCCGCAACAAAACAATTTGGATGAGAGGAAGAATAGATCTTTGAAAGAGATGGCTAGTTGCATGTTGCATGCAAGATATATTCCATAAAAATTGTGGAATGAAGTTATCAATTGTGCCTCATACATCCAAAATATATATCATCATAGATTTTTTACTAGAGAAACACCTTTTGGGGCTTCGACTAGCATGCGTTGACTTGAAGTCACTCATTTTTACATTTTTGGATCTCGAGAATGAGCCCACATTCCTATAGAAAAGAGAAAGGGTTTGGAGCCTTAGGGAAAAAAAATTCATGTTTTTTGGATATTCTATTAAATTAAAATGGTATATATTGATTGATATAAACATTGAAGATCTCTTTTTCGAAAGGAGTGTAAAGTTTGAAGAAGCTGCTTTGCATGCACCACCAGATGAGCCTGTTATAAAGTTTCCATCACCACTAATTGATGAGTATGTATATGATACTTTAGCTCATAATTTTTATCTAGATGAGCCTTTTCCCATGACACATATTGGACCACTAGTTGTTTCACATCGAGATAATATTTCCGCATGCAGTTTGGAAGATTCTCAATCATCTTCGACACAAAAATGGCATAGCATGAGTGATCTCTTAGTTTATCCTACCACTATACCTCACTTTTAGGAAGCTCAATAAGAACTCCTATCTATCGAGCCATTCATGACCATGCACACTTATATTCTGCATGCATATGAACCATAGACTTATGTAACAGTAGTTAGGTATTCTAAATGGGAAGAAACTATGGATGAGAAGCAAAACTCTCTCATTGAGAAATAGACTTTGGACTTGGTTTCGTTACCTTCCAATTGTAAAATTTTCAAGTGAAAGTTGGTTTTCCAAAACAAGTGTGATGCAGGAGCATCTAACGCTCCTTAATTAAAAAGGAATCCAAAGCAAAGCGAGAGGACGTGGCCACAAAAAAAACATATTTTCATTAAAATTCATATTATTAATAGAGTTGTTGACTGATTTCGGGAGAGGATTTTGTGGATCGAAACAGATTCGCGCCTTTGTAAATGCTTTATAAGCATGTTTGTATGCGTGAGGAGGAGGGGCGAGTGATAATACAATGTAATCCGTGTGGATTTATTAGCTAAGGCTGCAGTGCCTTAGATTTAAGCGATTTTGTATATAATCAAAATAATATTTTCTGTCACTTTCCTGCATGTCGAGCTATGGATTTTGTAGTTTAAATCTATGAGTTAATTTCTGTGTGTGATTTTTTTGATCGACATCGATCACTTCAGGATCGATGGCGATCTAAATAACGTTTAATTGTTATGAATGAATGTGGTGATCGGTGTAGATGGGAAAGTGAAGACAGAGATCGGATTGCAGAGATGGATTGGAAATGTTATGGGATGGAGCGATGGCAGAGAAGTCGGGATATCGACTTACAACAATCGACATCGTTTTGTATCAGATCTTCGGTGTAGAAGCGTATAGAACAAAGTAGATGTAAATTACATCAGAACAGAGAATCATTCCAATCGCATTTATTGATAATGGATCGGACGTGAAATGAAATAAGCCGGGTTGAAGTGTGAATTGGGTCCAGTATAGTGGATCGGATCGAATCGGAGTTCCGATTGGTATCGGATCGGATCAATAACATTGAACTGGCTGGTCTCCGATTCCAATTAATCAGATCGGAGTAGCGGAGAACGTATTGAATCGAAGTTGAACGGAATGTTCATAGAGGCGCCCATATTATGTTTCTTTTAAACCCATATACTTTTCGTGCGTTGTATTATGAGTGACGCGGTGTTTTAACCCTTAAATCTTATATTGTAGAATTGAAATGGTTATGTAGTCCGATAATAGAGGTCCACGTCTAATAAATTTACAAGGTTTTAAGCCTAAAACGCTTCCGATGAGGCTCAGTGGGCCATAACCCACAGGCCCAGATTCGAATTTTATACATGCAAGGGGATTTTGGGCTTACCCCAAGTTCTCTTAGCATCAAGTGGTATCAGAGCAGGGAAAGGATTTCCTGCGAGAAGGAAGAAGAATGCAAGCAGAAGGGGAAAGAGGTACAGTTGTGTTAAATATGGAGAGTTTATGGTCTTACCATCGTGCAGATGGTGGCAGCGAAAGGTGAGAAGATTTGCAGCAACCTAGAGCAAGGTGTGCTCAATTGGTTCCAGAGAGGAGAACCAGAAGGATGCCAAAAGACCGAGTGCGGAGGGCTTGGTGAGGTATCGTGTAATAGAGGAGACTGTTACTGCAGAGGTTGGTTGCAGCTCACAGAAGATCATGAAGGCATTTCTACTGAAGAAATGTAGTGGGTAGAATTGCTAAGAGCCTGGAGAAGTATATGACCAGGAGGTCATAAAGTTTTTTTTCCTCAAGAGTCTGATGCAGGAGCATCTAACGCTCCTTAATTAAAAAGGAATCCAAAGCAAAGCGAGAGGACGTGGCCACAAAAAAAACATATTTTCATTAAAATTCATATTATTAATAGAGTTGTTGAGTGATTTCGGGAGAGATTTTTGTGGATCGAAACAGATTCACGCCTTTGTAAATGCTTTATAAGCATGTTTGTATGCGTGAGGAGGAGGGGCGAGTGATAATACAATGTAATCCGTGTGGATTTATTAGCTAAGGCTGCAATGCCTTAGATTTAAGCGATTTTGTATATAATCAAAATAATATTTTCTGTCACTTTCCTGCATGTCGAGCTATGGATTTTGTAGTTTAAATCTATGAGTTAATTTCTGTGTGCGAGTTTGTTGATTGACATCGATCACTTTAGGATCGATGGTGATCTAAATAACATTTAACTGTTATGAATGAATGTGGTGATCGGTGCAGATGGGAAAGTGAAGATAGAGATCGGATTGCAGAGATGGATTGGAAATGTTATGGGATGGAGCGATGGCAGAGAAGTCGGGATATCGACTTACAACAATCGACATCGTTTTGTATCAGATCTTCGGTGTAGAAGTGTATAGAACAAAGTAGATGTAAATTACATCGGAACAGAGAATCATTCCAATCGCATTTATTGATAATGGATCGGACGTGAAATGAAATAAGCCGGGTTGAAGTGTGAATTGGGTCCAGTATAGTGGATCGGATCGAATCAGAGTTCCGATTGGTATCAGATCGGATCAATAACATTGAACTGGCTGGTCTCCGATTCCAATTAATCGGATCGGAGTAGCGGAGAACGTATTGAATTGGAGTTGAATGGAATGTTCATAGAGGCGCCCATATTATGTTTCTTTTAAACCCATATACTTTCCGTGCGTTGTATTATGAGTGACGCGGTGTTTTAACCCTTAACTCTTATATTGTAGAATTGAAATGGTTATGTAGTCTGATAATAGAGGTCCACGTCTAATAAATTTACAAGGTTTTAAGCCTAAAACGCTTCCGATAAGGCTCAGTGGGCCATAACCCAGAGGCCCAGGTTCAAATTTTATACATGCAAGGGGATTTTGGGCTTACCCCAAGTTCTCTTAGCATCAAAGTGTAACAACCGTGTTTAAAATCCATGTAAAAAATATATAAGACCACGGTTGATGGGACACAATTTTCAAGTTGAATGGTGGGAAAATATATCCTAATGGGTGTTCATTTTGGTTATTATGGATAAAGGAAATTAGCGAAGGCAATGGAAAAGGCATGAGGAATTAATTGACATTTTATTTATGAAAATAATAGAAAATCGTAGAAAATGGAGGTGAAAGGTCACGGGTTGCATGTGAGGAGGAAAATGAAGGAAAAAAATCGAAATTGAAGAAAATAGAGGCCTCATTGATAAAAGGCTTTTCAGGATCAATTGGTAAGCTTTTGTCAGTGAATTTTTGGAGCTCTCTCATTATTCTCTCTCTGTCTCTCTCATACTCTTGGATACTTAGAGTTTTCTTGGAGAACTCCTGGAGAGTGTGGATACTTGGTGATTTGGAGAAAGAAGGAAAAGGAAGATAACAAAAGCACAATCGAACATCGAGATCAATAATTACAATTAGATTTGATTGCATTTACTGAGTTGCATGTATGTTTCCTCATTAGTTTTGGCAGGCATGGTGTATGCATGTGGATTTTCCTAGCCTCACTGTTTCCTGTATAGCCATGGTGTTATGGGTTTATTTCCATCAATTCTTTCTGTTTGGTTCTCATGATTCTTTTAGCTATGGGATTAATTATTATTTCTCGGAATCCTTGGTTATAAATTTTTTTTGGATGCTCGACATACAATTGTGGGTTGAGTTACTAGTCCTGGAAACATTAATTGTAAAAATTCTCTTTAAACCCTAGGTGGATTGAGTTACTAGTCCTGGAAGCCCTGTTTAGAAAAAAGTTCATGATAGTCATGATGTCTGACCATGAGGTGGAATAACTAGTTGAGGGTTGAGGTGGTTTGGCCTCTCGAAGCCTTGGATTGATTTTGATTTGTGTGTTTGATGAAATCCTACATTCATGCTTGGAATATGATACGGGTATGACTGGTTGAAGTGAGACTGGGATCAAAAAATATATGGTCAGGTGGAACGTGGAAGTCTCATCTCCATTCAATTTCTACATTCAGCAATGAATGATTCATTCCCTTGGTATTTGGTATGCAAATGTATTGATTTATATGTGGATTATATTGTTGTTGTATCCATGGTATTTTTTTTGTTATTGTGTTGGTTATGAGCATGTGTTTTTACAGTGATGATATATGGCTCTCCCCATGTTTTTACTTGTAAATGAATACAAAATGTATCTATGGTCAAATGATTGTATTTCAGTTAATGATGTATGGTAGCAATGCTTCTTAGGGATTCTCAAATAAGCATGAGACTCTTATGCTTAAATATGTTGTTTACACATGTAGAAATGTTTGTGACATGTTTGAAAAAATGCTTGTCATGTCTAGGAGGGGTCTAGATGAGTTAAATTTTATATGATTCATTTCGTATGATTTTCCTATTATTATTTATAATCCCTTAATTTTTCATGAAGTTTTGGGTAGTGACCTAGGCTCTGGAACTGAAAAGGTGGCTCAAATCCCAAAGTCACAGGCATAGAACTAAGGTTTTCGGGCCCTAGCTGGATGCATGCATTGTTCTTCCTAGGGATATAGCCTCCTAGCCATATGCATACATTTTTTGCCTCTGGATATGGATCAAAGAGTCCAAAATTCCAGTGTGACCTAGGGGTAAGAAGCCTAAAAGGTTGGGTTAGCTCCTAGGGGTGCCATTGATGATGTACAAGGTCTATATGTTGTGTTTTTGTCGGTTACACTTCCTTAAAGTCACCTAGGAGGTTGAATCCCATATAGTATTCCCTCGTCACATGTTTACCCCAGTTGGTCGGTTACTTGAATAGATGTGGAAGACGATGTTGCAAAGTGGTATCAAAGCATGGTTGTGCTCTCCTTGGGTGGTGTTTGGTCTCTATTCTCTTTGTGTGATATCCGATACCATAGAGTAGTATCAAATAATGGTTCAACCATCAGACTGTATGGGTGTTTTTTTTTTGTAATTATTCGGTGTTATCCATGTATGCTTTCTTATGGGATGTCATATGTTGAACATGCATTGGTCATTCATGATTGGTTATACATGTCAGGTGGGTGCATATGGTCAAGTTTGCATTAGTTTCATTGAGGTTGTTGTGCATAAGTTCATTGTACAGAATTAGGTCATCATGATGATTTTGTATGTTATGATGCTAATGTGTTGGAAGAGATAGAGTAGGAGATGCATATCATTAAAGTGAAGTTGCAACATTGGACCTCAAGGAAAGAGGAGATCATCATACAAGTTTGTATGCCTATAATGCAGGTATTTCATTCATGGTTGTTGTAAGAATTAGGGTTACTTATATGTTTGTCATTTTATTATTATTATGGTTACATGTATGATAAATTTTGGTGGATCAGTGTAGTCATATGCATTATGGTTATGTGTATGCAATGAAGTTGCAACATTGGACCTCAAGGAAAGAGAAAATCGTCATACAAGTTTGTATGCCTAGAATGTAGGTATGTCATTCATGGTTGTTGTAAGGATTAGGGTTACTTATATATTTGTCATTTTATTATTATTATGGTTACATGTATGATAAATGTTGGTGTATCAGTGTATAATTCATATGCATTATTGTTATGTGTATGCCTCTAATTCTATTGATGTTATGATAGATGTTAGTTGACTAGTGTGATCATACATACATGAGTTGGTTAGTCAAGCATGGTATTAACTTAATTATTATGCTATATGATTTTTATGATCATGTTATATGTTGATTTATTGTTGCTATATGTTAGTTAAATTGATGATTTTAGGGTTATAGCATTAATATTTTGATGTTATATGTATCATGCTAAATTGGATTGGTATAGAAAGATGGTTAGGGCTATGATATTCAGGTATGAGTCAACTTATTTGTGATATTATGTCATACTAATCTAAGTTGACTATGCATATGTGATTGTTATGCATGAGCACCAATTGTTTATGAGCCTACAATGCAAACATGTTAGCTAGTTACTATTATGAATATCATGATATTATTTATGTTTGATCTGGTGTGTTGTGAAGTCATATCATGCTAATATAGATTGATTTTGCAGACAATATATCATCCCCTAAGGTACATTAAGGTATGAGTTTTTTTATGTCATATAATTTGTGGTTGAATGTTTGATTATGCCGTTTATTTGGCATTTGAGTGTTGGTTGAATGTTTGATTACTTGCATGATGCAGGTATATATCTATAAGATTTAATGAAGAAATGATTTTGTTTTGAGATGGTCATACTAATGTAATATGTGTTGAGATAGCTGGTGTGTACTTGAGTGCAAGTAGGTGATAGTTGTAGTATTATGATCTTGACTATTAGTTGATTAGGACATGGTTTTTAGTCTTGGTAAATGTTGATTTCGTATTGATAGATATGGTGTCTTGATCATTTGAACATGTGGCTGACATGTGTGTCCAGTCACATGGTAGCGTGCTTAGCGCAACAAGGTAAGATAATTGGTATATTGTTATATTTATTTATGCACTGACAATTGTGTGGTTATGGTATTATGATGTAGGGATTGCATGGCAAGAGACTGCCATGAATTCTTGAAGAAGGATTGAGTTTAGCTTTCCTTTGGAAGTATTGGGAACCGTGGGGATTGAGTCATGGTGTTTTTTTCCAGTCTCATGCTTTTGGTATTTTATGATCTGTTTGTGCTGGATTTGCAGTTTTGTTTATGTCTGGTGCAAGGCATTGCAACTTTGTCTCGGTGTTGTATTGCTTTTGGTTTTTCATGGTTTTATTCTTGTTGTTTCTTGTTCTTTCCTTTTATTTTTTGAGTCTTCTGAATTGGTTTGGGAAATAGGAAATTTAATGGAGCTCGATGCATGAGTAAGCGCAGTGGAAGGTAAGAATATGACCATTGGTTGGACTGGTTGGGTCCATTGTGATAAATGGACGGTGGAAGAGAAGTTATGAGGAAGGTAAAAGAAAAGGTAAAGTAAGTGGATTTGAGGCATTAGATTCCTTGACTATATTGGGAACTGTTGTTCTCAATGTTGTGCATATTGTGCATGGATAAAGAGAGTTCTATTAACCTAGAATTTATGATATCTAGCAATTTTGTTTTGATCATGATTATGTTGACGTTTACATATGTATACATGTATGTATGTATGTATGTATGTCATGTTTGACAGTGTCATAATGAATCATGATTGTCTAATACTAATGTTTATATGTATATATGTGTGTATGTATGTCATTGTTTGACATGATCATGAATTTTTTATGCTAATTATTATATATGTATGTATGTATATATGTATGTATGTATATATGTATGTATGTATGTATGTATGTATGTCACTGTATGACATGGTTTTCAAGGATCATTCTTATGGAGGGATATTTTTTTATGTAATTGAATGGCATGAAGAGGTTCTTGGTTTTTTAAGAAATCAAGTGGGAAGAGTAACTCTAATAGATCTATGAGGTTAGTATCATGTGGACATGAATTGATATTATATGCATGTACTATGCCTATGTTTATGTTATGGACAAGTAATACTAAGGGGTACATCAGTGAAAGTGAAGGTAGTGTGATATGTGAATGCTAGGATAAGAATGGAGAGTGGAAAGACACTGGAAGCAAGGTTCCTTATGGGGTCAATGTCTGGTCTATGGATGTGCAATAATATTGTTTTTCATATGTTACGTGTGTTTTATATTAAATTATTTTACTTATGGTGATGTGTACATGTAACATGTGTATTATTGTGTACATGTATGATAGTTGTATCTATTATGTTGTGTGTATATTTCATATGCAGTGCTAGGTATAGATGGTTCTATGTACATGTTAGATATGCAGTGTTGTGTGCATATCGTACTATGTGCATGTTGGATATGTGGTGTTGTATGCATATGGTGTTGTGTGGATGTTGGATATGTGGTTTTGTGTACGTATGGTGCTATGTACATGTCTTATATGCAATGTTATGTACATATGGTTTTGTGTGTGTGTTGCACATATGGTGTTGTGTGCATGATTGTACAAGTGGTTATGTGTGCATGTGGTGTTGCGTACATGTTGTACATGTGGTGTTGTATGCAACTAGTGTCGTGTACATGTTGTGCATGTGGAATTGTGTAAATGTGGTGTTGTGTACATGTGGTATTGTGTACACATTGTATAGGTCATGCGATGTACATTTGGTGTTGTGTACATGTTTTGCAGGCGGTGTTGTGTACATGTGATGTTGTGCATACGTTATGCAGGTAGTATTGTGTACATGTGGTACTATATACATGTTGTGCATGTGGTACTAGTATACATGTGGCATTGTGTGCATGGCATACATGTTGTGTTGCGGGCACGTGGTAATATGTATGTGCATTGTGTACTCGTCGTATCGTGACATGCATATTTTTTCGGGTGTACTCTTTGTATGTATATGTATTTTATTATACACCAGATGCAGGTATATGTATTGTGTTGTGTCGTACACTAGATGCAAGCGTATGTGTTGTGTTGAACTCATGAATACATGTGAATGTATGGTATGGTGTTGTATTCTGGTGTAGGCGTATGTTTTGTGTTGTAATGTGCACCGGGTGTAGGTGTATGTGTCGTATGTCGGTGTGGGTTCATGTATTGTATGGTGTTGTGTGTTATATGTGGGTGTACATTTTGTGATGTACATGGTTTGTACCTGTATGTGATTGAAGAGAAGCAAAGGAACTCAGTGTTTTCCGGGTGTGGCAACCGATCCAATGTGTGTACAAAAATAAAAAGGTAGAAGCTAAGGATCAATTAAAGGATAAGTATCAAGTTTTATTTCAATTCTATTATGCATGTGATATAAAATTATAACTTATGATGGTTACATGTCATTTATGATTATAGTTTATGATGATTGCATCTGATTCATGATTTTAATTTATGATAGTTGTGTTTTGAGCTAACCAAATGTGATATGTTTTGCATGATGATTTGATAAAACAAATAGTTTGACTTGTGTAATGGGAAGTGAACAAAATTTCAAGTGTACCTTGTTGACAAGTTACAAATGAGGTATGATTTGAGTCTAATTGGAATTATGTGCTTTTTAGAAAAGTACATGAGCATGCCTGGTTGGGTGGTTGAAATTGACTACAAGAACTAGTAGCGTCAACAAAAGGAATTGGAACATGCAGTAGTATGTTAGTAAAGGACTCTAGGAGTAGGGCCATTCTAGGACACCAGTACCCAATAGTTTCCATTGATTTCCATGAGAATGTTATGACCGATATGATGGTTTTGAGTCAGGTATATGCCTTGTTTTTTTTACCTTCTGATGTAAGGAATCCTTGCCAAGGGATGGACCTCCCAAAATGGCGGTGCCAATAGAACTTGGAAGGTGTGCACTACATAGAAGGGGGTGGCCATATTTCCTGAGGGAATGTGTAGCAGAGAGGGAAGGTCAGGGATGGATTTGTTTTGGTCATTATCATTGACACATGGAAACAAATGCACATCGGGAGTGTGCTTGAAAAAATGAGTAAGTAACTATTCACTATGAGGTAAAGTGGCACGGGATTGTAGCACTGGACATTGGATGAAGCTTTGACCTTGACGGTGGATTCTGGAATTCTTAGGAAGGAGGTGAATCCTGGTATTATTTTTTAGGGTGGAGGTGTGGGCCTTTATTTTCCCTTGTTGATTGATATGGGCATCATATCCTTTTATTTGTTGATTGATAAAATGTGTATATGTGTATATTATTGTAAATATTGTATCAAGCTATTTTATAAAGCTCCACAGACAATATGGTTATTTTTGGATGAAGCAAATGTGCATGAGTATATGTGGTTATTATTGTAAATATCGTAATGAGCTATATTATAAAGCTCCACTAAATGGTATAATTATCATGTTTTCAGCAAGATGTCATTGTAAATACTGCAATGAATGTGTTATAAAGCACCATGGGATGCATATTTTGTTTTCAACAATTTTAAGGTTTATAGGTGTGATTTAACACCGAGGACGATGTTCCACCAAGGGGGAGGGTTCTGTAACAGCCCTGGTAAAAATCCATGTAAAAAATATATAAGACCGTGGTTGATGGGATCCAATATAAATGGTGGGCAAAAAAATTCTAGTGAGTGTTAGTTTCAATTATTATTGCTAAAGGAGATTGGAAAAGGAAATGGCAGAGGCTTTGGAATGGCATGAGGCATTAATTGACATTTTATTTATGAAAAAAATGGAAAATATGAGAAAAGGGAGGTGAAAGGTCACAGGTTGCAAGAGAAGAGGAAAATGAAGGAAAATAATGGAAATGGAAGAAAATGGAAGCCTCATTGATAAAAACGATTTTGTGGATTAGTTAGTAAGCTTTTGTCAGTGCATTTTTGGAGCTCTCTCATTATTCTCTCTCTCTCTCTCTCTCATATTCTTGGATACTTAGAGTTTTCTTGGAGCACTCTTGGAGAGTGTGGATACTTGGTGTTTTGGAGAAAGAAGGAAAAGGAAGAGTAGGAAAGTACAATCGAACATCAAGATTAGTAGCTACAATAGGGTTTGGTTCCAGCTACCTAGTTGCATGCATGTTTCCTCACTAGTTTTGGCATGCATGGTGTATGCATGTGGATTTTCCTAGCCTTTCCATTTCCTAGATAGTCATGGTGTTCTGAGTTTATTTCCATTGATTGTTTCTGGTTGGTTCTCATGATTTATTATTTTTGGGTTGATTTATTAGTTCTTGGAAGCGTTGGTATGACAAATGCTCTAAAATACTGATGAAAAACTATGGGTTGAGTTACTAGTCCTTTAAGCCTTGGTTTGACAAACACTCTTGAAGCCCTATGTGGGTTGAGTTACTAATCCTAGAAGCCTTGTTTGGACAAAGACTCTGGAAGCCCTGTAACAGTTGGGGTTGAGTTACTAGTCCTAGAATCCCTGGTTGGAACCACATTGGAACAAACACTCTAGAGCCCTAGAACAACTTGGATAGAGACTAGTCCATGATGGTTTTGATGTCTTATTGTGAAGTGGAATCACTAGTTCTAGTTCAGGTTTGAGGTGTGTTGGCCTATGGAAGCCCTAGTTGTGCTTTATGAGATCCCACATTCATGTTTGGAATATGGCATAAGGGTGATTGGATAAAGGGAGACTTGGCTCAGCCAATCTATGGTCGAGTGGAACATCGAATTGCCATCTCTAGTTGTTTTCTACATTCAGTATTGGGAAATTCATTCCCTTGGTATTTGGTATGAAAATGTACATATTTATATGTGGATTCTATTGTTGTTGTATCCATGGTATTTGTGTTGGTTATGAGCATGTATTTTTATAGTGATGATGTATGCCTCTCCCCGTGTGTTTACTTGTAAATGAATACACAATGTATCCATGATCAAATATATTTTATTTCAATTAATTATGTAAGGGAGCAATGCTTCTTAGAAATTCTCAAATAAGTATGAGACCCAAATTCTTAAGTCTATTGTTTACACCTATAGAATCAATGTTTATGACATGTTTGAAAAAATTATTTTCATGGCTAAGAGGGTTGCAAATGAGTTATTGTTGATATGATTGCTTTCATATGATTGTCCTGTTTTTATTTATCTTCCCTTAATTTTTCATGAAGTTTTGGGTAGTGACCTAAGATCTGGGCCTAAAAATGTGGCTCAAATCCCGGATCCACACGCAAATAACTGAGGTATTGGGGCCCTAGCCGCAGATATGTAGTCTTACACCTGGGGATATAGCCTCTTGGCTAAATAATGTAGTGTTATGCCTGCGGATATGGCTCAAAGAGGCCAGAATTCCAGTGTAACCCAGGGATAATAGGTCTGAAAGGTTTGGTTAGCTCTTGGGTGTGTCATTGGTGATGTGCAAGGTCTATATTTTTTGCTTTTGTCAGTTCCACTTTATTAAGGTCACCTAGGAGGTTGAATCCCATATAATAGCCTCTCGTCACATGTTTACCCTAGTTGGCTGGTTGCTTGGGTAGATGTGGGAAGAGGGTGTTACACCAAGAAAGGAACACTTGGCCAAGTTAGGCAATATATTGCATGGTTGGTGGAAAAAGGTTTTCAGTATGTACATGGTGTTGACTATGATGAGAGTTTTTTTCGATTTGGAAAAATGGATTCCATTCGACCAACTCTCTCAATTATAGGAGTAAGAGGATGGGAGTTGTATCATGTGGATATGAATAATTCATTTCTTCATGGTGATATTGATATTAAAATAAACATGGATATGTTGCAGGGATACATGTAAAATTCATCTCTGGTATGCAAACTAAAGAAATGTCTCTATGGCCTCATGTAGGAACCTAGAGTGTGGTTTGAAAAGATGGATTCCTATTTTTTATCTCCAAATTTTGTACATTGTAAATCAGATTCCAATGCTTATTTGCTGAATAAAAATGAATCCTTATTGATCATGTTAATCTATGTAGATGATCTTTTGATAACAATTAGTTCAAATTCTGCCATTACTGAGACTAAAACTACATTGCATAAGCGGTTTTCTATGATAGATATGGTCTTGCTAAATTTCTTCCTTGGAGTAGAGATCAATAATAATGGTTCTAGGATTACCATCTCTCAACCAAAGTATGCTAGATATATTTTGGCATGATTTCACATGAGTGAATGAAAGCCAACAACCATACCTTTCTTATTAGGGATAAAGTGTGAGAGTGGAAAATACATACCATTGGTTGATTGCAAATTGTACCGTCAGCTTGTGGGGAGTCTTCTTTATATCATTCACTCACATCCTTATCTCACATATTTCATAAGATAATTTTCCAAATACATGCAGGAGCCACATGAGTTACACTAGAAATCTAGTTCATCCTTTGATACGTCCATGGGAAAATAACCTATGGGATTCATTATGCAGAAAATTGTTCCTCGGATCTAATTGGCTTCAAAATTCATATTGGGTTGGCGACAAACTCGATCACAGGTCCTCCTTCGATTGTGTACTTATTTTATGGCCTATATCCATTTGTTGTTCAAGAAAGAAGTAATCTTACATTGCTTTATCATCAATAGAGGTCGAGTATAGAGGAGAAATCAACGCCACTGTTTAGGTTCGTTGGCTACACCATTTTTGTTTTGAGCTTAGTATCAGTGTCCATCTTCTGACCATCATATGATGTGATAATTAGAGTACACTAAAAATTTTCAAAAATCTAGTGCAATGACAATGGACCAAAAATATCGAGATCCACATCCACGTCATCCACCTCCTTCCTCCAGTTTCCCGGTAGATGAGTCTCCATGGGTTTGTTTTCCTCCATGTGGAAATTCTGAAAGATTGCGTTGGAATTCTTTCCCTGAGATACAAATAGCCCTCGATCTCTTTTCCATATATCCAATCCCAGGAAATAGTGCAAGAGCTCCATGTCCTTCATCTAAAATTCTCTTGCAAGGTCCTCTTTGCAAGAATTCATGAGTTTCTCATCACCTTTCAGTATCATATCGTCAACATAAAGTAAAATAATCAAAATATTACCATTTACAACAATATGATATAGGTTCGCATCTACTTCACTCTTAGTGAAGCCCGACCTAGTGAAATAGTTATCAATCCTAGTGTACCAAGCACAAGGTGCTTGCTTTATCCCATATAGTCCTCTCTTGAGTCTGTACACATGTAAGTCCCTGTCTAAGGTCTCAAAACCTTACGGATGCTCAATTTACACCTCTTCCTCAATAAATCCATTGAGAAAGGTTGTCTTTATATCCATCTGATGTATCTACAATCCTATATGCGCTAAGAGTGCAAGGATGCATCTGATAGATGAGTACCTTGTGACTGGTGCAAAAGTATCATCATAAGCAATCCCCTCCACCTGAGAGAAAAATCTGGCCACAAATCTAGCCTTATGCTTCTCCACACTCCCATCTGCTGCATGCTTCACCTTGTAGACCCACCCGGATCCTACAACTGACTTCCCCATTGGTCTTGGGATAACTTCCCATGCACTTTTTCTAATAATGAAGTCATACTCATCAACCATGGCATCAACCCACACTCGTTGTTGCACTTATTTCTCAAAAGAGGATGTTTCTATCTCAATACCTTTTATCATAAGAGCCATGTATCTAGTGTACCACTTCGAGGACCTTCTATGATTGCGATGCGATCTGGGTGCTCCCACATTCTCTCTCACATCTAGCAATAATCTCTTAGCCTCTATGGTGCACTTCCTTCCATATTTAGTGGGTGGCTCTACATGATTGTTTTATACCACTCTCTGTTCCTCTACTTGTGGCTACTCCACATCCTCAGGTTCTTATTTTGGAGCTAATATCTCCTCAACTACATGAAACTCAATCTCCCTCTCAAGGGAAATTCACATGGCTTTCTCTTCATCAAATTTCACATCTCTTTGGACCATTGTAATTTTTTGTTCTGTAAAGTACACCTGATAGTTGTAAGGTGTATCATTACACCCCATAAATATCCCCAACTCTGTTGTTGGCTCTAGATTCTCCTTGGAATATTTTTTTACGTTGAAATAAACAGATGAACACAAGATTTTAAAATACAACACATCTGGTCTCTTACCTAAAAAATATTCCTCTATTGTACTCATCCCAAGTATCGAATGAGGACTTTTGTTTTGCAAAAATATTTTTGTATTGCATGTTTCCATCTGCAGATGCAACGGTGGGCCCTAGTCATGCAACATAACTCATGATTCTCCCACAATATTTATGTTCTTTCTTTCTACGACCCCATTATGTTGTGAGTTATGAGGTGCTACCAATTCTCTTCAAATTCCTTCTAAGGCACAAAATTTCTTGGATTTGTTACAAATATATTCTTCACCATTGCCACTCCTCAGAGCCTTCACCTTCTTCCCTATATTTTTCTCGACAAGTTACTTGAACTCACAAAACTTGGAGAACGTCTGATATTTCTTCTTCATGAAGAAAATACAACACTTTCTTGAAAAATCATCAAAAGAATCACATAATACATGTTATTTGTTGTGGAAGGTGTCTAGAATGGTCCACACACGTCTTGGTGAACTCTCTCAAGGATCACCTTGGCTTGACTTTCCTTATGGTGAAAGGTGTCTTTGGTATACTTCCCCAATGTACACCCTTTACATGTATCTCTCTATGCAAGGGCACCCTTTGGAAGTCATGTAGAAATATAATACATGATCTTCAAAATGCCATGGTGTAGATGGCCCAATCTCTTCTACCATAACTCACCGATATCTCAGCTCTCCACCTTCTCTTCTTGCGTGCTCAATGCAGCACAATTTTATACATCCAGTTTGTAGAGGTTATTTACTTAAACTCCAATATTTTTCACCTATCCCATGGCTTTGTGACGAAGGAATGCCTTTCCCTCACTGAAGATCACATCATATCCATGATCTTCCAACACAGCCAAAAAAACCAAATTCTTCTTTAAACTAGCAACATACATGACATCTTTTAATTTGAGTGGGTTACTTCAATCTCTCTGAAAGGTAATTGTACCAACACCAGTAGTGATATACCTCTCGTAATCACCCATATAAACGTGCATCTGGAGATCCTTCTACCCCAAGATACTAAGAATTCTTTATTTTCGTACATATGGAATGAAGCTCCACTATCCAAGTAGCACACAGAACCCATCACCAATGGCACCATGCATGCAATCAGAGTGAAATAAACCTCGAACTATGAAGAAAGTGCTTCAGGCCTTCTTGCTAGTCTTATTTTGTGGACAATTTGTGGCATAATGTCCATGCTCGTGACAGTTGAAATTTTTTACCTTTGACAAGTCTCACTTCTTGCCTGCCTTGCCAAACTCTGATTTGAAATGGGGCACATTCCCTTTCCCTTTCTTCACCTTTCCAGCCAAGGGATATTTCTCCTCATCATCATTCTTTGATGAGGATCCATCTCTGTTGCTTTGTAGAATCTCTTCTTGTACCAAGTCAGACCACAGTTGCTCTCACTCTCGTAGCTTCTTCCTCCCATTCATAAAGTCCTGTTAGCAATGCTAGCACTTGGGAGGGCCTAGAAGAGTTAGGCTCATGAAATAATCATCGGAAAATTTCATCCCAAAAGTTCCAAGCTCATCTCCTTATTGACTTAACTTTGTCAAGTATTGTTGGATCGTGTCCCCCTTCTCCATCTTGAGCTTTCAAAGCTTGTCTTTCAATGCCATCTTCTTGTGGTTGTTGCTATTCGGAAAAAAATCTGTAAAGGCCTTCTACATAGCATATGGAGCCACCTCTCCATGGATATTCAAGACAATATGATCTCAAACTCACTATAACAAGATCCTTCTCGCCTTTGCTACATTCTTCTTCCATGCATCAAGAAGTTGAGAATCTGTTGTTGCAATTTAGGGAATATCACTTTCTATGTATTCATTCAGTCCGTTTTCATTCAACACTGCATCCATATTGTCCTTCCATGCTATGAAATTCGAATTTCCATCGAGTAAATTTTCATTTCCCAAGCCCTTGAAATACATCTTGATTTGTTTCTGGTCCGAAGAATAAATCTGCAAATTCAATGTACCTATTCAAAACAAACTTCAATTCTTATCTTCTATAGTGATTCCTGGTGTTCTGATAAAATGTAGAAATTATACAAAGGGATTCAATCTGATATTTTATCGTACTAAAAAAAAATATTGAATCCTTCTATAATTTTTCGTAAACCAAATTTTATTGCACAATCACTGTAACGACCAATCTATGATTCTAGATTAGACTCATTTAATGTCGACCAGGGTCAGTATTCTTAGAGGCACATATAATATTTTTAGACCTAAAAGGTTATGTTCTATATGTTTAAATAAATGTCTAATTGTGACAGGCTTCAGTACTCCTTTACAAGAGGCTAAAATATGTTTCCTTTTCACAATTTAAACACTTATATTATCAAATTTAATCTATTGATCTTAAAAAAAACAGAGTGTTTCTAATCTGAGCTTTTCAATCCTCTTACGAGGATATGTTTCACAAAAACTCCTTTAAGATAACACACTTAAACATTCTAGAAATCAAATTCATAAAAACAAACAGAGCTCATAGAGATATTTTGAAATCCAATGCTCGATTACACCTTTTACAAGGACTGTTTCAATAATTTTGCAATCGAATCTTCAAGCTATTGCTATGAACCATAAAATAATAATAATTTCAAGAACTTCTAATTAAATGAATGAACTCACAAGCAATGAATGAACTCACAAACAATGAAATGAAATACGCTGTTCAGATCTGAAAACTAATTTCTATGAAACATAAACGTAAAAGAAAGTGTACCAATCTTTACGTAGGGCCCTTCCACGCACTGATGGCACACTTTGATAACTTCAAATGATAAACCTTTAACTCGTAAACACTGTGATTGGTGAAATTCTGCTTTTCATTAAGTTCTGGAAATGATTACATTCAAAACAGAGTGCTGAAATATGCTTTACAGTCTTAAGTCTGATTTCTTCAATGTTTTCATTAGCTAAACTTTTTAATCAAAATCCTCCTATTTATTAAAATTTACAACTAGAAGGCTATATTCGTTCCTTCTGCATCTTAACTAATTCCAACATAGTTCGAATTAGCTTTAGAATTCCTAATTTCAAGCAAAAGATCAAGTACATCATTATAGCTTCTGATTTTTCTGCTGAAGAGGCTGAATTTGACCGACTTTGACCGTATATCCTGGAACTCCAAATTCGATGGCAAATAGATTTTCTACCATATTTTGTACATCCTAGATCACATTCATGCCTTCTATTTTGATTTTCCTGTCATGCCACATGTCACAACATAAACTGATTACAGGATGTAGTGACTTCCTGCAATTTTGTTGAAAAATTCCAAATTTTAACATAAAAACTCATAAATTAAATTTAATGCAAAATAAAAACTATAATGCTTCACTTAATCAATTTCAATGGACTTATGGGAAGTTTATGGAGAAAATGATAGATAAATGGTGAATTTTTAATAGAAAAGGGTAGCAATAAAATAGTACCAACATCTCCCCCAAACTCAATGGTTTAGCATGTCCTCATGCTAATCCTGATGTGCTCCCCTTAAACTCTGTTTCTGCCTGTACCTCTGCTGCCTGTAACAATATATCCACATTCCTCTGAACGTTGGCATTCTTCTGAACTTGAGGCTGATGTTTTAACTTCTTATATTTTTCCTTGAGACTCTTTTTCTGAGTATAACATTTTATTGCCCAATTACCTATTTCAGTTTGATCAATCTTCAGTTCCTTGATATTTTTCTTCAGTTTCTCATTCTTCTGTTGTATTTTCTTGCTTTGAGCTCTCAGCATTTCATTTTCCTTCTTGATAACCTTTTCTAACATGTTTTCTTCCATCAATTCTTCTTTCAGCCTTTCAATCTGTTTCTCTAACCTTTTCTGCTTCTTATTTATAGGTATTGGTTCTTCCTTTTCTTTCTCATTTCTTCTGGTTTCCATCTCTGCTTCATGTGCTGACTCACTACTTTCAATTTCCATTGGTATGCTTGCATTCTGCTCTAGTGGCTCATCTTGTGTTTGACTCCTTTTCATCCTCCTTGATCTTCTGTTATAGGTAGTGAAGATTTTATCTTTTTCAATTCTCTTAGCAGCTTCTTGCTTTTGCCTTCTTGTTCTTACACTACCGCTCGGTTGAGGAATATTACTTGATTTAAGCTCAGGGATTTCTTCATCAACATCAATCATCAATTCCATGCTTCCTTTCTTCTGCTGTTCTTCTTCTCTATCTTTGATTTGATTATCAATTAAGAATTCCTTCCATGTTTTTCCTCTTCTCTGCAACTCAGATTCAATTAGTATTTTAATCAAGCCAAAATGGTATAAACTCTTGTCTTCATTACCTTTGTGCTTTTGAATAGTCTTTGACATCTTAGTCAGACTCTGCAAAAGGAAATAAGGTAGATTGATAATGCATTGGCCTTTCAAATGCAACAGAAGTTTTATGTGATAGAGATATACAATACTATAACGACCTTCACATGTAATGAATTTTTGAATGATATACACCATCTCATCCCATGGATGCACTAACCAGCTTCTTGGGACACCCTTCTTCCAGTTAACTGAAGAAACCCTTGACCTGGACATGAACTGGGTCCATGATTTTTCCTTGAACTGTTTGGTTTTGAAGTACTTCTCTCCTTCAGGACTGATTTCCAAGGTTTGTGCTATTATATCTTTTGAAATTCTAAAAGAGACATTTCCTACTAGAGCTTTCTCTCCATTGAAGGAAAATGAAAATTGCTTCGTGACCTCTTCATTATTCCCATTAAATTTCTGTAGGAAAGGCAAACAATGTTTTTCTTCTAGAATTTTGACACAATCCTCGTGATACTTCAGTCTATCAAATGTTTCGGGCTCCACTCTGTTGGTCATTGTTTCCTCTGTTTTAAAAAATTCTCTGTTCTTAACCCCTTTTCTATGCTTCAAAAAAAAATTCTATCAAGGTTTTCAAGTGGTTACCTCTTCTCCTATGTTTCTTTGACCTAGTTAGCGTCCTCAACTTTTTGAGCTACCTTCTTTAATTTCCTAAGCTATTCCTCAAATTTTCTTCACTGTGCTATTTTCAAATTCTGGGCGGCCTTCTTCACTGTGCTATTCTTCAAATTCTGGGCGGCCTTCTTCACTGTGCTATTCTTCAAATTCTGGGCGGTCGTAGAGAAAAACCCCTGGACAATTTGTCTGCTATATTTTCTTCAATGGAACCACACATGCTATCTCGGCCCTCCTTAAAAACTCAGAGTCTAAAAATTAACTCTTTAACCACTCTATGAACTTAAAAATTAAACAACCGACCTCAACTTGCTTGGTATCATACAATACGCAGAGAACAGAGTCTTAAGGTTATGAGTTTGGGTCAGACAGCGCATTCAAATTGCGGACAGCGCATTCAAATTGGTCATGATTTTGTTTGCAGGGACAGACAGTGCATTCAGATTATGAATACAAAGGAGTAGTGATTTATAAAAGCATAATCATAATATAATTCATGTGATGATAACGGATACATTCCACTCCATGAACGAATTTGGGTCAGAGCATCGTTTTTATAACTCCGTCAGTTGAAATGAAATGTAATCATGCATTTTACAAATGTCTTACCATTGAGCTGACTCTTCATTGAGTGTCCATACAGACCACTTCTTTGTTGGTACCTTTATTGACAGAGGGCGTATCTGAAAATGATGAGTTTTTGAAGAGCGGTTTTGAAGAGCAAAATAGGGATAGGAAATAAGGAATAGACTAAAGTATGAATGGGAATAGAATAATAGGCTAAGGTATGAATGGAAATAGGAAATAGAATAATAGGCTAAGGTATAGGAAGCAAAGATTATGGATATAGGGATTTTTGAAATTGATATAATCAAGAAATAATAATTATCATTTTTGAACACTAAACTAATTTAAGAATTTAAATGTTAAAAATGAAAATTTCAACAATACTTTACACTTGTTGACTGACAGAATGCTGATTTTTATTTGGCTTGCACAGGTGACTGATCTGTTTGTACAGGTATCACTGATCTTCATCTTTCAAAACAGGTCCCTTTAAAATGAGTATAACAGGTCCCTTTTTTTAAAATCTGAAGAACCATCTTTATTTTTCAAAACAGGTCCCTTTGAAATGAATGTAACAGGTCCCTTTAAAATCTGAAGAATCATATTTATGCAGCTTCTTTTATCCTTGTTGTTGACGTAGCCTTCGAATTCTGGTAATAAACAACCTTTGAAAATTTTGTTGAAGTAGAACAGGTCCCTCTGAAGTAGCCTTTGTTGATGATGTATCTTTTGTTGAAGTAGAACAGGTCCCTCTGAAGTAGCCTTTATTGATGATGTATCTTTCATGCAGTCCTTAACAGGTCCCTCTGATATTGATAATGTTGACATAGTCTTCTGAACAGGTCCCACTGCAAATCTTATTGCTTAAACAGGTCCTTCTAATTAGAAAAAAAATAGCTCTTTATTGAAATTCTGAACAACTGAATTGAAATACTAAATAACTGACACAGATTCCTTGAAGCTTTAAAAATGAGGAGATGAAAAATCACTGATTCTTCTACCAAAGAGAAAAACCATTAATTTTTCTCCCCCACTAAGTGTTTGACTTGTCCTCAAGTCATTATTGAATTGATGAAAAACAATAAACAAGTAGAACAAAGAATTCTTACCAGCCAAATGATTGGTTTACAAGTAAGAATTCGGGTTTAGAGTGTGCCAGAGTCTGGTTTTCACATCTAAACCATTATTTATTTTTTATTTTTTAATTTTATGTTTTTATTTTATTTTTATTTTTAACAAAAGAAATTGAAATGACTAAGGTAGAGATATCACAGCTAAAGGCTGTGATATCTCAACCTCCTTTTGCTGAGATATTGTTTCAATAAAATCTTCCTTGCTTATGGGCTTATGATAGAGTTTCAGCCTGTGACCATTGACAGTAAAGGTCTTGCCTTCTCCATCAATTGTTGTAAGTTTGACTGATCCATTGTCATATGCTTCAACTATTTCATATGGGCCCATCCAATGTGTTGTAAATTTGGCTTTATGGTCTCTAAATTTAGAGTCAAAGAGTAAAGCCCAGTCTCCCTCTTTAAACTGCTTTTTCTTAATGTGTGCATCATGCCACTGCTTCTTTTGTCTCTGCATTAGGATTTTTCTCTCTTCTGCTTGCTGTCTCATCTCATCTAACTGGTTTAGTTGCATAATTCTCTCCTTTTGTGCTTCACTGAGATCAATTCCTAAATCTGCAGCCATCTTATAAGTATGTATTTGAAATTCGATAGGAAGCAGTACCTCTTTTCCGTACACTAACTGATATGGTGTAAATCCAGTAGTGTCTTTCCACGTAATCCTGTAAGCCCACAGTGCATATTTGAGTTTTTCTTCCTGTTCATTGATACTGTTTTAGTAAGAATCCCCTCCAAAGTTTTATTTGTTGACTCCATTTGGCCATTGGCCTGTGGATGGTAAGGTGTGCTTTTTCTGTGCTTGATCTTATATTTTTCTGTGATATCTTGGACTAACTTTGAAGTGAACTGAGTACCCTGATCTATGACTATCTCCCTAGGTACTCCATACCTTACAAAAATTTCTTCAAAGAGGAAGTTTACCACTGTTTTCTCTGTTGCTCAAACTAATGCTTTTGCTTCAGCCCATTTTGTTACGTAATCAGTACATACTAGGATGTACTTTTTTCCCTTTGATGGTGGATTGATGGGGCCTACAAAATCTAGAGCCCATTTCTCAAATGGCTCTAAATGTACTTGGGGCTGAAGTGGCATTTCATCTGAAGCTGTGGGTCTACCCATTCTTTGACAACTATCACAACTCTTCACATACCTTTTTGAATCCTTAAAAATAGATGGCCAATAGTAGCCAAGGCTAAGAATCTTGAATGTTGTCCTCTTGGCTGCAAAATGCCCACCACACGGTTCTTCATGACAAGATTTTAAAATATCAATTATTTCATCATTTCTTACACATCTTCTAATAATCATATCATAACCGGTGTAAAATAAATCTCGATTGATCCATGAATATCTAGCACTTTGTTTGATCAGCCTCTTCTTCTCCTTTGTAGTAAAATGTGGAGGTGTCTTTCCTGTGGACAAATAATTGGCCAAGTCAGCATACCATGGATCTACTACTGAAATTGCAAATAGATTTTCATCTGGAAAATAATCTTCAACCGGAACAATCTCACCTGAGTTCTGCAGTCTAGAAAGAAAATCTGCCACCTGATTCTCCTTACCTGGCCTATCTAACACTGTAATATTAAATTCCTGTAGTAATAACAGCCATCTGGTAACTCTGCCATTAGTGATTGGTTTATTCATTAAATATTTAATCGCTGAATGGTAAGTATGTACAAAAACCTCATAACCAGTGATATAGTGTCGGAATTTATTTACAACATGTATGATTGCCAACATTTCTTTTTCAGTGACTGTGTAATTTAATTCTGCAGGTGTTATACTTTTGCTGATAAAATAGATAGCATAATTGAAAGACTCTTCCTTTTGGCCTAAAGAAGCACCTACTACAGTGTCAGATGCATCTAAAAATATGTGAAATGGTAGACTCCAATTAGGCCCTTTTAAGATTGGTGTGGTTGATAGTTTTTGTTTGAGTGTTTCAAAAGCTTTCTGACAATCTTCATTCCAGTTGAATGGTGTATCTTTTGCTAGAAGTTTAAACAAAGGTAGAGCCATTTTGCTAGAATGTTCAATAAATCGTCTATAATAGCTTGCATACCCAAGAAAACTTATTACCTCTTTTTGTGTCTTCGGAATTGGAAAATTGACAATGATCTGAATTTTTGTTGGATCAACTTTAATGCCTTGAGAAGAAATATAGTGACCCAATACTATCCCTTCATCTAGCATCATAAAACACTTTTCATTGCTCAAGGACAGATTAGCTTCAATACATCTCTTCAAAACCTTTTCAAAATTTTCTAATGAATGCTCAAATGAATTACCATAGACCGAAAAATCATCCATATAAACTTCAACACATTCATGAACTAAATCAACAAAAATGGCTAAAACAGCTCTTTGAAATGTAGCTGGGGCGTTACAAAGTCCAAATGGTAAAACATTATAGGCATAAGTGCCCCAGGGACAAGTAAAAGTGGTCTTATCCTGGTCCTCTAAAGCTATCCTGATCTGGTTATAGCCACTGAAACCATCAAGAAAAGAGAATGATGATTTCCCAGCTAAAGTGTCTAGCACTTGGTCGATGAATGGTAGTGGAAAATAATCTTTGAGGGTTGCTTTGTTCAACTGTCTATAATCAACACAAATCCTCCACTTGCCATTTTTCTTGGGCACTACTACCAATGGTGATACCCACTGACTGTCAGAGATAGGATATATAAAATTAACTTTCAATAGTTTTTGCAATTCCTCTCTAACAATATCTTGAAGAATGGGATTCATTCTTCTCTGTGGTTGCCTCACTGGTTTTATATTATTATCTATGTAGATATGGTGAGTGCATGTTTCAGGGTGGATTCCGTGCATATCGGTGTAGTCCCAAGCAAATGCTTGCTGATACTTTCTCAATAATTGAATCAATTTCTCTTCCTGAGATAAGTCTAGGTGAGTGCTAATGTTCAATGTTTTGCCCGGACTAATCTCTATAGTCTTACTCTGAGTGTTTGTGATAGATTGAATGGGAAAAATGTTTTCAAATGATGATTGCAAAGAATGGAGTGTGCATATTTCTTGAAATTTTTGTGCCAAAAATTCATTTGCAGCATGGTATTGTTCATTTCTTATTTCTTCAGACATTTCAGGTTCAGAAAGGAACAATTCTATCAAATCATCATTATTATCTTCATGAAAATCATAGATCTGATTGATGCTAAAAACAGATTGAACTTCTTCCTTATCATTGTATTTATCATCAAGCCATAAGTCGTTTGCTACTGCTGGTGTTTGTGCTGATGGGTAAAGAGTGAGTTGTTTCCTTTCAGTTCCTCGTGAAATGATCATATTACCTGATCGACACCCTATGAATGCATCAACAGTTGCTAACCATGGTCTACCAAGAATGATAGGGTGACCTCCTAAATTAGATTTTGGTTGAAGAACTACAAAGTCCACTGGATACTCCCAAGAGTCCAGTGAAACAATTATATCCTCCAAAATTCCTTCAGGAATCACTTTAGACCTATCGGCTAGTTCTAAAACAATTGGTGTGTATTGCAAGTTTCTCAGTTGTAGTGTCTTCATTGTGTCAAGAGTCATCACATTTATTGCTGCCCCTAAGTCAATTAAAGCATTTGGAATAGGTATGTTGTTGATGATTGTAGTGACTCTGGGAATGCCAGGATCAACATACTTTTCCATTGATATAGTGTTTGACATAAGGCCAGCTAAGTGTCCAATAACGTGAATTGTTTGTGGATCAAGTCTTTTTCTTGTAGGCTTCTTGAGGCATAACTCTCTAATTGCTTTAGTATATATAGGAATGTCTTTTATGGCTTGGAGAAGTGGAATTTTTATATAGACATTCTTCAGCTCATCTAAAGCATCAAATTGTGGTAAAGACATGGGAAGCCTTGGTTGGATCAATCTTTCCGGAAAAGGTGGTGATTGCAATGGTTGGATTTGTTTATTTTTGATGTCTTCATTTTGTTTCTTTTGATTTGGTGTTTCATTTTCAATGTTTTTGTTTTCCTCTTGTTTCTCAGCTATGGGAAGTTCTTTTTGAAGTACCTTACCAGACCTCAACTCAATATTTTGTAAAGGTAATGTGGGATATGATGGTCCCTCCTCTACACTGTAAGCTGGTATTTCTGCTCTATTATTTGGATTTGATACAGGTTGAGTAGGAATCTGAGTGGGTCTAGGAGGTTGGTTAGATGGAAGTTGTAATTGGGGTGGATTTATTGGTGGAGGAGCAGGCAATGTTTATTGAATGTTTTGGGGTGGATGAACAACTTGCTGCTATGGATATTGCTGATATGCTTGAGGATACTGTTGATATGGCTGATTATACTGTTGATATGGTTGAGGATATGATGAGTATGGTTGAGGATATGATGGGTATTGCTGAAATGGTTTCCATTGTTGTTGAGGATAATTTTGGTGTTGCCATGGCATGGTTACATTCCAAGAATTCTGAACATACATTTGATCTTGTGCAGGAAATTGAAAATTCTGATTTGGAAACATACCTGGAGGTGGAGGTCTTGGCTGCCATGGTATCTTTGCACCCATGAAATACATATTTTCCAAATCTGCATTTGCTTCCAAGTTACAATTCTGCAAAATCTTTATTTTAGAACAATGAAATATATCATGATTTTCAGTACAAAAGGCACACACTTGAATGTTTTCTAAAGGACAATCTTTCAAAGCATGTTTCTTCCGGCATTTTGGACAAAAGACAACCATTAATTGATCTTCTTCTTCTTGTCTTTTCTTTTCTTTCATAGTGTCAATTTGATTTCCTAAGGTGCTCAATAGGTCTGTTTTGAATTCTTCTAATAGATTTCCTATTTCAGCCCTTGTGACACTAGCTGAAGCAGATTTTGTGGCTTTGGATGATATAGCTCTTTTTCCATTTCTAGCTTTGCTCCTGGAATACTTTTCACATAAGTCGGAAATTTCATCAAAAGGTAAGGTGGAAATATCACCTTTTCCCATCAAGTTAAGATCATCTAAGTATTCCTCTCGAATGCCCTTAAAAAATATTGTTCGAATCAGATCAAGTGACATGGTTCTATGTTTTGATTTTTGTAAATTGTAGACAAATCGTTCCAAATACTCCTCTAAAGTTTCATCCTCCTGTTGATTCATTCTGAAGATATCATCTTTAGAATCTTTCGATCTACAATAAGGTTGATATTTCTTTAGGAATATTTTTCACATGCCATCCCAATCAGTTATTGCATGTTTTCCTAGTCCCATGAACCATCTTAATGCTGATGCCTTTAATGTTGCTGGGAAGAGTCTAAGCCTATGAGCATCATCTGTGTAACCATATGTTCGACATACTATGTCAAATTCAAACAAGAATGAATCTGGATCTTTCGATGCCATGCCATAAAAATTTGGTAACACAGATGGAGGTATGTTTTTCATTTTGATTTCCTCATCATGCTTTTCTCCTGGTTCTTGAATAGGAAATTTAAAGGTTGACTCTTCCTCCTCTCTTTGATCTTGATCTTGTTTTTGTTTCAGTTCAATTTCTCGTTGTCTTCTTCTTTCCTCCTGCTGTCTCTCATATTATCTAATTTTTTCAGGAGTAGGTCCTCTTGCTGATCCTCCTCCTTCCTCAGCCATTTTGATAGGTTCCTCTGTTGTTTTAAGTTCTTGTTCAGTGTCACTTGTTTCAAAGAGAAGTTTTTGTGTTGGTTTTTCTCCTAATTGAATTTGTTCAATAACAGTAGGTTCAAGGAGAGATTGTTGAGTTGTTTTGATGCCTTCTCTTGTTGTAGAGGATTCAGGAAAGTGTTTCTTCTTTGTTTTGTATGCCAATAGAATTTGTCTTTCTATAAGTGTAAGTCTTTGGCCTGATTTCTGTTTATCCTCTAGTTCTTGTACAGTGAATTTCCCAGCTGGTGTTGTGTGTTCAATTCTTTCTAAAGGATCTGCTCCTAATGGTGGGTTAGTTCTTGGATGGGGGGTTTTTATAAATCTGCCTTTATCATCCCTAGGTCTAGACATATGTAAACATGACTTCTAAAATTAAAATTAAATCTATGTTTTTGTTTTCTTTTGTTTGTTTTGAGTTTTTTTTTTTTTTAGAACTCCTGTAGTTGCGCCTCCCCGGAAACGGCGCCAAAATGTAATGACCAATCTAGGATTCTAGATTAGACTCATTTAATGTCGACCATGGTCAGTAGTCTTAGAGGCACATCTAATATTTTTAGACCTAAAAGGTTCTGTTCTATATGTTTAAATAAATGTCTAATTGTGACAGGCTTCAGTACTCCTTTACAAGAGGCTAAAATATGTTTCCTTTTCACAATTTAAACACTTATATTATCAAATTTAATCTACTAATCTTAAAAAAAACAGAGTGTTTCTAATCTGAGCTTTTCAATCCTCTTACGAGGATATTTTTTTCACAAAAACTCCTTTAAGATAACACACTTAAACATTCTAGAAATCAAATTCATAAAAACAAACAGAGCTCATAGAGATATTTTGAAATCCAATGCTCGATTACACCTTTTACAAGGACTGTTTCAATAATTCTGCAATCGAATCTTCAAGCTATTGCTATGAACCATAAAATAACAATAATTTCAAGAACTTCTAATTAAATGAATGAACTCACAAGAAATGAATGAACTCACAAACAATGAAATGAAATACGCTGTTTAGATCTGAAAACTAATTTCTATGAAACATAAACATAAATGAAAGTGTACCAATCTTTACGTAGGGCCCTTCCACGCACTGATGGCACACTTTGATAACTTCAAATGATAAACCTTTAACTCGTAAACACTGTGATTGGTGAAATTCTTCTTTTCATTAAGTTTTGGAAATGATTACATTCAAAAACAGAGTGCTGGGATACGCTTTTACAGTCTTAAGTCTGATTTCTTCAACGTTTTCATTAGCTAAACTTTCTAATCAAAATCCTCCTATTTATTAAAATTTACAACTAGAAGGCTATATTCGTTCCTTCTTCATCTTAACTAATTCCAACATAGTTCGAATTAGTTCAAAATTCCTAACTTTAAGCAAAAGATCAAGTACATCATTATAGCTTCTGATTTCTCTGCTGAATAGGCTGAGTTTGACTATATATCCAGGAACTCCAAATCCGATGGAAAATAGATTTTTTACCATATTTGTACATCCTAGATCACGTTCATGCCTTCTATTTTGATTTTCCTGTCATGCCACATGTCACAACATAAACTGATTACAGGATGTAGTGACTTCCTGTAATTTTGTTGAAAAATTCCAAATTTTAACATAAAAACTCATAAATTTAATTTAATGCAAAATAAAAACTATAATGCTTCACTTAATCAATTTCAATGGACTTATGGGAAGTTTATGGAGAAAATGATAGATAAATGGTGAATTTTTAATAGAAAAGGGTAGCAATAAAATAGTACCAACAATCACATAACAAGTAAGAGAAATAAATTATCAATCGCACAACAGAAGATGTACCTAGGGAAAGAAACTACACAAAACCTCGCTATCTGTATATTTCTTAAAGTCGAGTTCATGAAAAAATGCAATGTTATTTCCCTCACTAAGAAACCTTTGCACTCTACTAGCTATCTCACTCTGATCTAGAAAAAATTGGTCCAATACATAACCAATTCTCAGCCATTTTCTCACCAACCTTGCTTAAACATTATTGGACGAGTTTTGGCCATATTAAAAAGGAAATTCATAAGAATTGATTCTGCAGTTCCTTCAAGGCATCTTGATTACATCATGCATGACATGTACAATTTTCTAATTATAGAACTGAAATTTATCTTCCCTTTAACCCCAATCTCAACTCAACCTTCCTTATAAATAACATGAAAAAAATATTTATAGTGAATTATCAGTTAACTGATTGACCACTAATTGTAAATTAAAGCAGATTTAATTCACTAGACCTATCACTAGCTCATCTCTCAGTTAGAACTATTTAAACTGATTTTAACTCAATTAACTGAGTTAACTAATTACAACTCACAAATAGTTGTAACTAGACCCCTTAAAATCACAGGAGAGCTCTACATGCCTCCTCTTTGACCCTCAACTTAAATTTACTAAGATAATTAAGTATTTCTAACTCAATTAACTAACACAATTTTTCATGTGATAAAATTGCAATTTATCTTCCAATTTAATTAAGGGAAAATTAAATCAGAAGCCCCACGGGCGTCATTTCTTATGGCCATTTCAACATTGGGAGCTCTATTATAGTTGTGTAGGACATAGGGGATTCTTCCATCCCATGTGTGTGGATTCTTCAATTTTTACATGCGCATAGTGTGTATGATCATCCTACTGGCGACCTATATTTGGCGATTAGTGTGGGGGTGGAAATTCGTGGACTTAGTGAGCTTGGTATTGAACATTGATGAGAGACTTGATAGAAAGGTATTTAGAAACCTCTTATCCTGATATGATGTAATGGACTGTGGGATCCCAAAGTGTACCCACACGTGTTCAAAGAAGAGCTTAGAAGTGACTTATGTTATGATACTCTTCTTGGAGGATTCCAAAATGGCCATCATAGAGGATTTGCCGACGACCATGAAAAAATAGTCGTTTCCATACTTAGTATAAGGAAGGTGCGGCATGTAATCCATGGAGATGGATTATGAAGGTTGACTAGGAGTAGGTAGAGGATTATATAGGCCTTTCTTATTAACGGTCAGTTTGGAAATGGTGGAGGCAATGCAGGATATGATGTAGTTCCCAACATCTTTTCAAAAGTTTGGCCAATAAAAATAATTCTGCAGTACTGCCACTATTTTCTCTACCCTGAAATGTCTAGCAACTCGAATATAGTGCGCTTCCAAAATCATATTGGCATACTCGCTTGAAGGAACACAAAGGTGTCGTAGGTGGCATAACATTGTATCCTAGAGGTGACAATTTGGAACTTTCTTTCCTTCCAAGAGCATCTATTATGTGTTACCGAATTTTGGATCACTCTTGTAAAGAGTCAGCCACCGTGAAGTCTCATGTCCACAAGAGTAGAGCACATTGGTCAGTGCCATCGATGATCGGCTGAGGTAGTCTACAACATTTTTGGTGTTTCCCTTCTTGTGCTTAATGTTAAAATTGTGATTTTGCAGGTATGTGGACCATTTCTAATGGTGATCATTATAAAACTTCCCTTCTGTCTGTATGAACTGCAGGGGTTGGTGGTCTGTGTGGATGATTGTTTCCTTCCCTAGAATGTAATGCTTCCATTGTCAACAGGCCTACATAGTGGAATACGTATCTTCGTCATAGGTGGGATACTTCCAGACTATGTCTGAAAGTGTCTCATTGTTAAATGCTAGTGGATGCCCCTCCTGAGTTAGAACTACACTAATCGCATAGTCAGAGGCATTTGTCTCAATCTCAAATGGTTGTTGCAGGTCTAGTAATGTAAGCACTAGTGTACAGGAGAAGCTATGCTTCAACTCGGAAAATTCCTTATGTTGGGATTCATACCAAAAGAACTTTACTTTCGCTCCTCCTGATCAGGAGCTCAGGACCAAGTGTCGTAAAATGGTCAAAAATGAAGGTGCTCAGAACTAGTTTGAACCTAAACTACCGGATAGAGCTTTTCTTCCTGATTCCGACGCCGCGAACGGTTCGAAAAACGGTCGCCGTATGCAGAAGTTATTCAAGTTTGAAGATTTCTCAATTTCCATAAAAAAAATGCCAAATTTGACTTTGTGGAAAATTTTATTTAAAAAATAATATTCCACAGAATATTCTGGGAATATTCCGTGGAATATTCCGCAGAATATTCTGGGGAATATTCCCGTGTCAGCCAATCATAAAGCGCCACGTGGCTAGCCCGGAGGCCGCCACGTGGACCCCAAAGGTGGATTGAAATGGCGCATTGCAAAATTTTGTTTCGGGTCGAATGGGATTCGAACACAGGACCGCATGGTTTATAACCACACGACTTCACCAACAGGCCACACGTTTGATTCTTGTTATGCGTTGGCGGCGGATTTTATTTATTGTGTGTGTTATGATGGGCGGGGCCCGAAAGGGGGCCAGCCCCCTCTTCATAAAACCGGGGCCCGGGAACCGTGGTATTAGCTCATCGGCGTGCAAAGAACGGCGGTTAACTTTGGATAACGTTATATTATGGGTTGTTATATAATAAACGTTGTTTTAATTAAACCGTTCAATATTTATTGCAAACATTTTTAAACTCCGCCCATGTGAACGCGGATCACATAAAATTTATTGCCAACGACTAACTGTGCGGGGGAATTGGCGGACTCCGCCATTTTGGGCGCCTATCCCTTATTTGGTGGGCTTATCCACAGTTCTTCCACAATTAGTGGAGTTTCTCAAGGGGAAACAGGCAGTTTAGTAAAGAGGGCATAACTTCTGCTAGGAGAGGTCTTTGAAGACGAATTTCTTTTTTGATTTTGGGTCTCTTCGACCTTCTGAAGCCATTGGCACAGGTTTCACAGCCATCTGAGGCCGTTTGCAGGTGATTTTGCTTCGTGGAAGTTCCAGGAGCCACCAGGGCCAAATCAGTTTGGGAGCTGCATTGGGAATTGTGCAGCCAGTTTATGTGGAACGAAGGTCATTCCTGAAGTTTTTCAGTATTCTGGATCCATTTCTACAGCTCGTTTTTCCTTTTGAGGAATTCTTCTCACTGTTTAGCTTCAGGGAAGCTTTCAGGGCCACCAGGGTCATTTCAGTGCTGGAGCTGTTTGGGGACTATGTTCATCCATTTTTGGTGATTCAAAAGCATGTTTCTGCTATTTTCGACATTCTGAGTCTAATGGCAGAGGTTTCAGAACCAATTGAGGTCATCTTCACCTCGAAATTCTCCATGCAAGTCTAAAGAGCCACCAGGGCCAATTGGGGAAAAGTATTATATCAGGTACAATTTCACTGTTTAGTGTTTGGGAAAGAGCATGTTTAGCTAATTCCTATCTTCTGATTCTGTATTTACAGTCAGATCTGTATTTCGAGACACTCTTATTCTTGTATTAGCCTTTGTAGCATTTTTAATACAAGAGGACAAGCCTAGTTTGAGAGGCTTGGTCCAGCAGATGTAGCCCAGAGGAGGGGGTGAACTGCTTTATCATTTTGATGTCTTTATTTGCTGAAGATGATATGCTAAACCAAACTGATATAAAGTGTTAAACATAAAATATACATAACTTTCATACACACATAATCACCTACTCAGCTGCAGAAAGTTATTTGTCTTATTCCGCAAGACATCAAACTTCAAGTATGTGTATGTCAAAGACTTCTAAGTGTTACTTCATTATTTCTTTAGGCAGAGCCTATAGAGGGCCAGGTAGCCTCTGGAACTCATCCTCTCTTTAGAGGTGACATGTCCGGTGAATGCCCCTATAGTCTATCTCTGTATAAGAAATAAGAAGTTTTCACATTTTCAGAGGTCAATTGGAGTGTATAGCTCACATTAGAAATTATGGAAAATGGATACCTTGCACCCTTAAACAAGTACATTCCATTTTCAGATCACCTCCCTTGATGACTTGACTCAAAGGCCAAGAAATACAATAGAATCCCATCATGTACCTGTGATAGAAGTTTGCAAGACCTAGAAAGTTTCATAGATATGTTAGAGTGGTTCGGCCTAGCCAATATTGAGCAACTTGTATCTTAGTTGGGTCCACATGCACACCCCGCTAATTAATGATGTATCCCAGATATTGAACATGGGTCATACCAAAAGGGAATTTCTCCAAATTGGTACACAACTTGTGTTGTCTCAGGGTTTGAATGTCTTGACACATATGGTGGAGGTGCTCTTCCCAAATATAACTTAATATTAGGATGTCATCTAAATACACCACCATGAATGAGATGGTTAAGGGTCACAATATATCGTCCATCACCCTCATGAAGCTTGCGGTGGAATTTTTCAACCTGAAAGGCATGAAAAACCATTCGAAAAGGCCCTCCTTGGATTTGAAGGCAGTCTTCCACACATGAGAGGGTTCGATTTGTACCTAGTGATATCCAGACTTCAATTCAACCTTGCTGGAATATTTTTCCCCCTTAATCTAGTCCAAAAGGTCATCGATCTGTGCAATTGGATACCTATTACTGACGGTGATCTTGTTGAGTGCCCAATAGTTAATATAGAGTCTCCAAGTGTCGTCCTTCTTCTATACTAACACGATTAGGCTCCCACAAGGTGGTGAACTTGGCTTTATGTGCCATTTCTGTAACAACTCTTGAATCTACCTCTTGATTTCATCGTTCTCCAAAACAGAGTCTCAATATATTGTTCCATTGGGTAGTGGCATGTGAGGGGTCATATAGATGAAGTGCTTGAGCTGACAAAGTAGAGGTACCCCTGTGGGTGAGGTGAAGATGTTCGTAGTGACCAAAGAGATGGCGGTAGGTGGTGCCACCTCTAGTATTTTTTTACAACGAATTTCCTAAAGTAATACTAATAGTGCGAGGCCTAGACTCATACGCAACATGCCGCTTCCACCGGTATGGTCGGCCTAATAATAAATCACAAACTTCAAGAGGAGAAACAACACACAATACCTCATCTGTGAAGGGCTTGATGTTGTAGGGAAGGCGACACTACTCGATGATGCGAAGATCTCATCCTTGGTGAAGGAAACTGATGGTGTATGGTTGTTGGTGTACTATGGTCAATAGGCCCATCCGCTTCATGACCTCCACTAAAATGAGGTTCTTTGGCTCCTAATGTGGACAATGAACTGCAACGGAGAAAAATTCACCCACATATGGGAATAGAAGAGGCTCTCCCCCTCCTCTAGATCTTCGAGCTCATACTTGTGGACCTTTGTGGTGGCAACGGTGGCACTGGGTTCAATGTCAATAATCTAAATCCCTTTTTCATTCCCCTTCTAGAGTTTTGAATATGAGTTAGAACATGCATTTGATTCAGAAGCCTTAAGCTCAACCACCGGTGATTTCTTGGCCTAACACTCACTTGTGTTGTGAGTGGGGCTCTTATGGATCTCACACCAATTTCCTGTATCCTTCTTTCTCTTCTTGGTATTTTTCTTTGCTTTGGGAATCGATAGGTTGTCTTGGGTTACCTCACCTTGTATTTTTCCTTTGTTTGTGGTTTAGGGGCACATTTACCTTGCTTCATATTCGCAGATCCAAAGTCGCACTTCTTCTATTTAATTTTTTGCTCGATCTTTTGTAATATTACCAATTAGCTTTCAGCTATTTGGAATATTATATATTTCTTCCATTTTCAATCTAGAAGAATAAATGGGATAGGGAGACCCTTAAATCTCTTTAGTAGGAATAAATCACTTCCAGTATGGATGTGGATCAGTTTAGATAGTCAAAAAAAAGTCACCTTGGGTGTGAAAGGGAGCAATGCATGTAGACTAGATCAAGGTTGACCAAATCAACAACAATGCCAAAGAAAAGAGTGGATCTGGTGGGGACAATGCAGTTTTGGAGGAGGAGAATTTGCATGGAAGTAACCTCATAAATGAGTGGGGCCAAGGGTGAGGAATCTCACCAATAATATAAGGGAAGGGATGGTAGCCATGAGAGGCATTCAGAATATTGTTTATGTTTGAGTCTTATGACTTATTGCATGCTTCAGCTGTTTAGCTGGGTTTTTTGTACTGTTTAGTACAAGGGCATTTCCATGCAGGAATTCCTCACTCTATCTTGGAGGAATTGAGAAGGAAATATAAGAGGAGTATTATGGGCTTCATTTCCACCATCTGGCATTGGGCCAAGCAGTCACATATATCCACAGTGCAGTCTCCTTGAGGAACTGCGTTATTTTTCATCGTGTTGCAGTGGAAGGGTGTAAAACCTTGTTTATGAACTAGTTTCCTAGTGAAAGGAGCAACCTTTCACCTGGAAAGTTAGGGAGGAGAAGTTACAGCCATATCTTTGTCATTTCATCCATTTTGAAACATATCTTTAGTGATACAACGTGATTCATCCATAGAGTTGCAGTCTGCAATTTTTCATCTTGTGTATTTTAGGAAACCCTTGAGGGGTTATCTTGGGATTGTATTTGAGAGACTAGTTCTCCTTTTTCAGCTCCTTTTGAGTAATATATCAGCAGATCTATTCATATCTATTTTTCTATAGCAATAACCCTCACTGGGACTACACTTTCATGTATTCAGTCATTTTTGTGATGCAGCATCCCTTGGGATTCTAGTATTTCTGGGCTTTGGAGGCTTGTTTGCCTAGTTTGAGTGATTTTTTCCTCAACACATTATATATTTTGATGCTCTAATACATAATATAATGGATCTATGATTTTCTCATATGTTTTGCATCATTTTTTCTATACATTTCAATTCAGTGTTCAATATTGTTGTCTTTCCTAATTTGGAATATTATAGTGGTATTAGAGCTCTAATCTTGGATAAAATTGTGGGGAAATACATATATATCCATGGAAGAGAAAGAGATCCCAAAACTTATTCACCAGACCATGCAGGACATTGCAAAATGTTGGGTGTGGAGCCTGATTATCTTTTTTATTTTGTATCACAACATTGGACCCTTGTGCCTTAATGGGGCGGCGATGCCTCCCATAATTAAATGCTGCCTGGGGGGTCCAGGGGGGGCGAGTGTGACTTTATGGAGCCCCTTCTGGTGGGGGGTTTCAGGGGAAGCACCCCGAAGCTCAAAACATATGTAAAATTGTCTTGTAAAAGTATAGTACCTTCTAGTCAATCTAGGTCGTTCATTAGGCAGATGATCTGACGGTAGAAGTTATGTTTAGTTTAGGGTTTTTTTCCCTAGAAGGAAACCCCTTGCTTTATATGAAGGCATTGTATTGTGGCTGAGTATTGTATATGTATTCTCAGAGCAAGAAATAGATAGGGATACTATGAGAGAGAACAGAGTATATTACATCAGATCTGTTGTAAGTTGTGTCTCTTCATTTTGCTAGATAATAGAAAGGAAGGACTGGCTGTTAAGGGTGTACGTAGCCCAAACTGGGTGAACCACATATATCTGTGTCTCTCTGGTTTTATGTGTTTTGTGTTCTTATTTTTTCCACATATTTTATGTGTTGCAATGCTCTGTAATATGTATAATTTCCTAACACAAAAGATATCAAGGAGATGAGATTTGAAGGATAGAAGGAATCCCCTAGAGCGTTTCACCATAGAGAAAGCTCTGGAACTTCACATTTGTGGTGGGAGAAAACAATAGCACAACCTTCTTCACAACACTCCACTATTCCCACATTCTTATCATTGGAAGGTGAGGAAGGAGGGCCCTTGAGGGAAGAAACCATTGGTGACTATTTTGTGGAATATGAATCTCAGTCCCAGAGGTTCAAAGAGAATTTGAACTTTTAGGAGTTTTGTTGGATCAAGGATGGTAGGAGATCCTTCAATCACCATAAAAAGGGAGGGTACATGCAGAACCAAGATCTACAATTCAGTTTGGGTAGGTTATTTTTTCCCTCTTATGATGGATCACCCAATTGCACAACTAAGGCTTTGGTAGAGAATTTGGATACTTATTTCCATCTCAACAGAGTTTTAGAATTGGAGGCTATCAAAAAAATAGCACTTCACCTAGAAGGTGAGGCACATGAGTGGTGGTTTCATGTGTTATCTACACTTGGGCATGCTAGTATCACTTAATATTCAGACTTCACCTGGAGGTTGGTGGAGGGATTTGATCCTAGGGATCCAGAAGCACACTTTGTTGGGCTAACCAAGCTCAAGCAATCAGGAGATTTAGAAACTTATATCTCTGAGTTTCTAAAGCTTTCATTCATGGTATCTGACCTCACTATGACCTGGAGAGTATGCATGTTCATTGATGGGATGGTTGAACCATTGCAACGGTTGGTGAAATCTAATAGACCAAATATGCTCCAAGAAGCTATGGAGAGGGCTAGGGACCTACAACATTCTTTACCCAAGGAAAAGGCACCTTTTTAGCAAAATATCTCCTCTTACACAAAGGAGAATCAAGAGAAGAAATCTATTGATAATGGTCGAAGTTATCTAAGGGAGAAAAAACTTTATTTCACTTGTCAGGAGCCATGGGTACCAAACCACCAATGTGTTACAGGGAAGGCACATTGCATTGAGATATTTTCTGATGAGGAGAAGGAGACCAACGATGTAGTAGTAGGAGGAGGTGCACCACCCACGGGAGATGTAGTTGGGGCATTTGCTCCAATGGGAGGAACTCTTGCAACTTTGAGGGGAGTTCCCAAGTATCTAACTTTAAGGGTTAGAGGCACTATTCTAGGGAAAAGAGTATTAGTATTGGTATATAGTGGAGCTACCCATAACTTTATTGACACACATTTGGTGCAAAGGAGGGGCATTCACATAGAATATTTTGAGGGTTTCTCAGTTTTGGTTTTGGGAGCTAGAAGCATGCAATGTCCCAAATATTTTCTGGCATTAACCATCACTATGGGAACGTACACATTGACAAACCACTTCTTTGTGGTTGATATTCTAGACACCAATGTGATATTGGGGGTCCAGTGGTTAATCACCTTAGGGAAGGTTACCACAGACTGGGAAACATTAGAGATGGAATGGATAGTAAAAGGGAGTGGTAAACATCAGAATATCAAAGGCATACACACCTATCCTCCCCATATTGTCTTAGCACACAGGATGGAAGCTGATTTGCACATAGGGGACAAAGAGTCGGCAGTAGAACTGCATTTTTCAGAAGCAGGGAGCAAGGATTCACCAGTACATCTAGATGTACAATCTATTTTGGACCGATAATCCACTGCATTTGGAGATATCCCACCTGGGATACCTCCTAACCGAGTATTTGACCACACTATTGAGTTGGAGCAAGGGATCGAAGCAATGATCACCACACCCTGTAGGAATCCCAAAGCCTATAGAGATGAGATTGAAAAGGCCATTCAGGAGCTTTTGGCCTTGGGACACATTCGGCCTAGCACTAGTCCTTTTGCCTCTTCAATGGTCTTGGTGAAAAAGAAGAATGACACATTGAGAATGTGCATTGATTATAGAGCTTTGAACAAAAATACCATGAAGAACAGATACCCAATTCCCAGGATTGATGAGTTTATGGATGAACTAAGAGGGTCCAAGTATTTCTCCAAGATTAATTTGAGATCGAGGTATCATCAAATCAAAGTGAGGGATAAAGACATCCCCAAGACAACATTCTGATGTCACTATGGACATTTTGAGTTCTTGGTGATGCCTTTTGGGCTAACCAATGCTCTCGCAACATTCTAGTCTTACATGAATCACATTTTCCGTGATCACTTGAGGAAGTTTGTATTGGTATCTTTTGATGACATTCTCATTTACAGCCGCACATGGGAGGAGCACTTACAACATACTGAGGCAGTATTATGCATTCTTAAAGAGCAACAATTTTATGCTAAGCTCTCTAAGTGTGAGTTTGGACTCACATATATGCTCTACTTGGGCCACATCATTGGAGTAGATGGGGTGAGATTTCATGAAGAGAAGATCTGTGCTATCAAAGATTGGTCCGAGCCAAAGAATGTCATAGAACTTTGGGGTTTTGTAGGCATCTATACCTATTACAAAAAGTTTGTAAAATGGTTCTCTCAACTAGCAACACCACTTACAGATCTAACTAAGAAGGGAGATTTTAGTTGGACAGTCACAGCGCAAAGAGATTTTGATAAGCTCAACGAGGTGATAAGTAGCTTCCCAGTATTGGTTTTTCCTGATTTTACCCAGCCCTTTGTGTTGGAATGTGATGCTTCGGAAGAAGGCATTGGAGCAGTATTGATGCAAGGGGGAAACCCCATATCTTTTGAGAGTCAGAAGTTGCTGCCACATGAGAGGCTATACCCCATATATGATAAGGAGATGTTGGCTATTATGCATGTTTTAGCCAAGTTCCGGCAATATTCAGTGGGTAATAGGTTTCGAGTGAAGATTGATCATAATAGTCTTCGATTATTTCTTGAGCAAAAGCAGCTTCAGGAGAGGCAGCAAAAATGGGTGAGTAAGATCCAAGCATATGACTTTCACATAGAATATTTCAAAGGGAAGAGTAATGTAGTGCCAGATGCTCTATCTCGGAGGCCAGCAACGTTGTCCTTAATGAGCATGGATATAGATTGGAAGGCTCAGTTGCTAGTAGAATACTCCAAAGACCACTTTGCATGTGAGATCCTGGATGGATTGGTGACCGATGAGAGGTATAGAGTGATGGATGAGGTCATCTATTACCGGGATCAGTTCTTCTTGGCTAGAGATTCTAAGCTCAAGAAGAATATTTTGCAGGCATCACATGATTCACCACTTGCGAGGCATCAAGGATTCACCAAGACATACCGTGCTATTAAGGAGAGATTCTCATGGAAGGGTCTCAAGGAGGATGTGCTCCAACACATCAAGGAGTGCATATTTTACCAACAAAGCAAAGGAGAGCACAACCACCACATGATTATTGTAGCCACTCCCTATTCTGGATGGAAAATGGGAAAGTATTTCCATGGACTTCATCACCAGTCTACCTACAGTTCAGGGTAAGGATTGTATCTTTGTAGTTGTTGATCGACTAACAAAGTATTCACATTTATTTTCTATTTCTGCATGATATACTGCTTCACAGGTAGTCGAGCTCTTCCTTATGGATGTGTTTAGACTTTGTGGTCTTCTAAAGACCATAGTCAGTGATCAGGATAGCAGCTTCATGGGTGGATTTTGGAAAGATATTTTTCAGTTAGTGGGTACTGAGTTGAGTTGACACCAAGTACCAGCTATCACCCACAAACCGATGGACAGACCAAAATAGTGAACAAGTGGTTGGAAGGATACTTGCGGAACTATGTTTCAGGGCAATAGAGAGCATGGTTGTGTTGGCTCCATTTGGGGGAGTATTGCTATAGCATGACCTTTCATATGTCCATTGGCATGACCCCATTTCAAGCCCTTTATGGGTATGATGCAATATCATTTGCTGATGTGATGTTTGGGGCAAGTAAAGCTCCTGGAGCAAAGGAATGGATTCAAGAGAGTCAGGATAAACTCTGGGCCCTCAAGGATAGCATTGCTACAGAACAAAACCAACATAAGATGTATGAAAACCGTGGTCGGATAGAGAGGCAATTTGAGGTGGATGATTTGGTCTATCTTCATCTTCAGCCATATAGACAATCTACACTTAAGGAGAAAGGAGTCAAGAAGCTTAAAACTTGGTTCTATGGACCATACAAGGTGATCCGTTGTGTTGGAGAAGTAGCATATGAGCTAGAGCTTCCTATTGGAAGCAAGATCCATAACATTTTTCATGTCTCATGCCTGAAGAAGACCATTGGAAAACATGTGGTTTCCACTATGGATCTCCCACCTATTGATGATGTGGGCCATCTATTTTTACAACTAGAGGTTATTTTGGAAACTCGGGAGAGGCATCTAAGGAGCAGGGTTATTAAAGAGTATCTGATTCGGTGGAGGAATATTCCTAATGAGGATGCCACTTGGGAGGGAGAGAATATTTTGCAACATCCTTCTTTACTATTTCTTGAGGGTAAGAAAATTTTGGGAGGGGAGGAATGTAATATTCCCAATTAGCTTTCAGCTAGTTGGAATATTATATGTTGCTTCTATTTTCAGTCTAGAGGAATAAATGGGGTAGGGAGACCCTTAAATCTCTTTAGTAGGAATAAATAACTTCCAGTATGGATGTGGATCAGTTAATATAGTCAAAATAAAGCCACCTTGGGTGTGAAAGGGAGCAATGCATGTAGACTAGATCAAGGTTGACAAAAATCAACAGCGCTGCCAAAGAAGAGAATGGAGCTAGTGGGCACAATGCAATTTTGGAGGAGGAGTCTTTGCATGGAAGTAACCTCATAAATGAGTGGGGCCAAGGGTGAGGAAGCTCACCAAGAATATAAGGGAAGGCATGGTAGTCATGAGAGGCATTCATAATTTTGTTTATGTTTGAGTCTTATGACTTATTACATGCTTCAGCTGTTTCGCTGGGTTTATTGTACTGTTTAGTACAAGGGCATTTCCATGGGGGAATTCCCCACTCTATCTTGGAGGACTTGAGAAGGAAACCTAAGAGGATTATTTTGGGCTTCATTTCCACCATCTGGCATTGGGCCAAGCAGTCACCTATAGCCACAACCCAATCTCCTTGAGGAACTACAGTATTTTTTATGGTATTGCAGTGGAGGGGTGTAAAACCCTGTTTATGAACTAGTTTCCTAGTGAAAGGATCAACCTTTCACCTGAAAAGCTAGGGAGGAAAATCTATAGAGATATCTTTGTCATTTAAACCATTTTGCAGTAGAGCTTCAATGATACAACATTATTAAGCCATAGAGTTATAGTCTTCAATTTTTGCATCTTGTGTATTTCAAGAAACCCTTGCCAGGTTATCTTGGGATTGTATTTGAGAGACTAGTTCTCCATTTTCAACTCCTTTTGAGTAATATATCAGAAGATCCATTCATCCCTATTTTTCTGTAGCAGTAACTCTCACTGGGACTACACTGTCATGTATTCTGGCATTTCTGTGTTGCAGCATCCCTTGGGATTCTAGTATTTTTTGGGTTTGGAGGCTTGTTTGCCTAGTTTGAGTGATTTTTTCCTCAACACATTGTATATTTTGCTGCTCTAATACATAATCTAATAGATCTATGATTTTCTCATATGTTTTGCATCATTTTTTGTTGTACATTTCAGTTTAGTGTTCAGTATTGTTGTCTTTCCTAATTTGGAATATCACATCTTGGCAGCATATTGTTATGTTGTACCAAACGAGGATATGTTGAGGAACTCCATTTACTTATGAATGTATCTATACAAACAACTATGGTACTTCATCACCAAATGTTTCTCTGAATATTTGATACCCGACTTTGTGTTTAAGGTATGGAATAAATTCTTCATCTCATGCAAATCTTGATCCCTTTGTTGTCACATCATAGTCCATTGTATGTACTTGTCCTCATAGCTCCCCATGGGGTAATATTGTTCCTTGATGGTATCTCAGAAAAAATTCCAAGTAGGTGCAGCTGAAAATAGTGAGGGTTCTCCCTCATCCCTCTGTTTGTAGTAGGTTTCCCACCAGTCCTTGACACGGGAGGAAAATTTGAGGAGAGAAAAAGTTATTTTCCTTATTGAAAAAATCATGAACTGAAAAATATCCTTCCAAAAAATTTAACTATCTATCTACGACGTCTGCATCTATCTGGCCTCCAAATGTGGGAATGCCAAAGTTGAATTGTACCTTGAAGGGAGTTGCATCTCCAGAGTGATTCTTGGATGAAGATGTGTCACATGTGGGCATCTGACGAAGGATCTGGGAAAAGTTGTCTATCATCACATACCTCTATCACTCGAGGGATTCTTCAAGAAATATTTTGAAGGGATCTCTTTCTCCCTCTTCTTTATTTTCTTCCTCCATGTGAGGTCATTGGATTTTGCGAGGTTGGTCTTGAAAAGGTTCAACTAGTTCGATCCCCAACTCCTTATACCCTAACCTTGTTGGGGACATGCAAAGAAAAATAGAGAAAGAGGAAATCGCTATGATACCACTGATCCGAACTTAAACATGAATGAAGAAAAAATACAAATATAACCATAAATACAGAGATAGAGAAAAAATAACACTTCATTTCATCAATATCAAAGAAATGAAATAGGCTTACATTCATAATAGAAATAAACCATCTCGGGCAATGGCAACTTATCTCTGAAAAGCGATGTAGTGGCTTCATGCCTATGAAATATGTTACAATGAGGCTTGGTGGCCTTTTAATAATTGAGAGACAATTAGAAACCCTAAACCTCCAAAAACCTAACCCTAGGAGATGAAGAGGCAAAAGCTTGTAGGCCTTGTTGGGATGAACTGGAACGTAAACATCCCGGAGTCGTAACTTTGGCATACAATCTTCGTTTGGCTATCATAATACCTCATTTCAAGGACCTCAAAGAGAAGGCTGAAAAAAAATCGATGATTTTCTAGTTTGAGACTTTTTCATGTCTCTCCATTTTCCCTAAAAACATCTTTTTGTCCCTCAAAATGGTTCTGGAAGTTTAGGACCCGAAAAACTACCAAATATAGTAATTTCTACTAAAATTAAGGAAACTGGAAGGAAAGGACAGCGGGGGTCCAAGTGTAATATGCGTGTGGCCACCAATATCCATTTGTATCAAGCTAGGCACCTATAAATTGACATATTAAGGCGTGATCTTGCAGAAATTATATGTGCCCCAAGATTGTTCTAGACTTGACCTTGTATCTAACACCTTGAACAACTTTTGGCACAGAATGACTATATAGGCTATTTTTTCAAGTGGCACCAAGAACAAGAGCACCTTTACGAGATCCCTGCGATTATTTTCAGGGGAAGGATTGAAGAGATGTTGTCGCCACAATCCTCTTCCTTGACTTTGTGTCCTTCATAACTACATTACAGTAGGATGGAGCTATTCCCACTCCTCTAGATGAGGAAGCCATGGATTCTTCAGAAGTAGGGAGAAAGATTAGGTTCCATTGTGAAGAATGTAAGAAGATTCAAAGCTATGCAGAGAAAAAAAACTTAACACATCAAAGTTACAGAGAAGAATTCCCCCAAATTATATTCATTTTAACTCTAAAGAATTTGTATTTATTTTTTAAATAATTTAATATAATTGTAAATGATTTAATAAAATTAATAAAATTATAATAAAATAAAATTATATTAATAGATAATATAGATAATAAAATAATAAAAAATGTTGAAAGTTATTTTTTTTTTTAATAAATTTAAATTTAATTAAATCAATTCATATGTGTTTTAAATTTTGATTTCTCAAGTGGAATTTTATTTAATTTTATATAGTATATTAATTTTATATATTAAGATAGCTTACACTTTAACTTTATTTAATAATATAGATTTCAATATCATATTTAACAACAATACATATACATAACTCAAATTTTAAAGATACAATAATATATTAAGCACTATTATCAATCTCATTAAACTCAAGTAAAAAATGTTGCCATAAATATCTCTTATACAAATGTATCTAAATCATAAAATTAACTATACATAATTCAAAATTTCAACCTACAATATTTTGTAAATCATTATTATCATATTCATTAAACTATTATTATCACATTGATTAAACTTTAAGATAGGCTTTTATTGAGCTGAGAGGCTTATTACGTTGAGAGGTTCTTTTTACAACCGAGTATAAGAGGATGTGTAAGTCTGTCAAGTTTGTGCATTTCAAATCAAAATAAATTATACTCTAAATAGAAAAATAATGCCCACCATTAAAAAAAAAAAAAATATGCTCTAAAGTTATTAGAAGTAAAAAAAATATAAATAACATGTTTAAATGTGATACTTTTCAAAAATATTTCAACAAGATTATATTGATATCAATTTCATGTATATTTATTAAAATATTATAATACTAATTAATATTAATCTCTTGACTCTGGTTTGATCGAATATTTAAGATAGTTTTATACTGATACACAAGTTTACCCCTCACACAAGTACATAATCGCACATCGTTATAACATACATTAAAAAATAAATTAAACTGCACACCATACCACCTGTGCTACCCCACGAAGCTAAGTTATACCGTGCTTTCTTACAAAATCTAGTTTTCACTAATTACTCTTATAGTAACTAATCACTCTCATAGCTTCCTTCACGCTCACTCATACTCTACTCTGATTAAAAAAGTCAAAAGTGGTTCGATTTAAGGGACATGTATTTTTAGTTCTGGTTATGGTTTGAGTTGTTAGAGCTACCCATTGCGTCTTAACATAGCAAAGGAATATGTGGTTACACCTAAATGACAAAAGTATGGGAAATTCGAGTTCGAAGTTCGAATTTTTAAAGCATTAGGTGACCAAATCCCTGTGTGAACAGAGAACAGCTGTACATACCAAACCAAACCCCCAAACCCCCCAAATAATTACACTGTAGAAAACGAGGAATAATATTTGCTGTAGAAAAAAAGGAATAATATTTGGTGTTGATGTGCAGCCTGGCTTAAAATAATAGTGCAGGTGATGGCACTGTTTCTGCTTGGTTCAGCTGGGCCTCAAATTAATAAAAGTGATAAATCCTCTGCTATGTATATATATATATATACTTCGGGCCGCTAGTTTCCGAACAAGAAGTTCGAAGTTCTTTCCTTCTCACAAGATTCGATTGCAGGATTGTTGGTGAATTAATTCTGCCGAAGTTTGCGCGAAAATAAGAGGAACATGGGCGTAGCGGCAATAGTTGTTCTTTCATTTGCCATGGCTATAGCGCTGGTTATGCCCTGTGGGGCGACGCAGTACATTGTCGGAGGCACTGCGGGATGGGACGCCAGCAGTGATTACAGTACTTGGTTGCAGGGCAAGTCATTCATAGTCGGCGACAAACTCCGTAAGTAATTCAATCATTAAATACGTTAGTACCGTTAATATTTGTGGTTCACTATCCATTAAATATGTTTATATGTTTATTATGAGGTTAGATTTATCTTAATTTTGATCTATTAAGTAAGTATCGAGAGATTAGATGCAAATAGTTTAGATTTATTTTAAGGATCTAACTATTATATGTTAAGAGATCAAATCTCTCTAGTTAAACTATGTTTTAGAGTTAAAAGAGATTTGATCCATGAGGTGAGTTAATAGACTACATTAGAGAAGAATAATATGGGAAAACTGTGAGCTCATATGTTATTTTATTTTATTTTATTTTTATTTTTAATTTAATTTAATTTAAGTTAAAATGCTAAACATTACATTTCTATCTTAAAACTTTGGATTGTGTTTTTGTAGGCCATGGGCAAAGTGATTGATCCCTAATAGGAAAAAAGTTTAATACCCCCTTTAAATAAGTCATATTTCTTATGATGTATTATGCACTGTTTTTTATCATAATATAAAAAAGCGTTTTTTTCTTTCTGAAAAAAAGAAGAAGAAGTCATATTTCATATGAATACTATGGATTTTGCTTCAAAAATCACAAATAACTTGACCAAGTCAAACTTACTTAATTACCCACAAAAAAATATTAAAATAAAATTTTTCTTTTAATATAAAATTATTTTTATTTTTTATTTTATTTTATTTTAACCAAGTTAAATGTTTATCTAAATTTATAAATTAAAATTAGAAGTGAAATCAAATTTAACAAAATTAAAATATGGGTGAAAACATGAAACTATCTCAAGTCTAAACTCTACCTAACTTCACACTAAACCAAACCTAATTACCACTTAAAAAAAATTGTGTAATTCACTTTAGGGTAGTTTAAATAACCCATAAATTAGTCTGGAAAATAATGGAAATTTCTGCAAGATTATCATAAAATTTGACTAATTTTTTTTTAAATTTTAGTTACAGCTATGAAACTTCAATATTTTGGATTTCCCAAAAGTCTTTTATACTGCTGAATCCATTTTCACCATTAAAAAAACTATTCAAACACTAACCTTAAACTTCACTTGTAATTACCAATCCCAAAAAAATTGTGTAATTTCTGCGAGTGTAATTAATTGATGTGTTTAACATTAAATGTATTTTACAGTTTTCACGTACTCGTCGGTGCATAGCGTGATGGAGGTTAGCAAGTCGGACTACGATTCCTGCCAGACCAGCAACGCTCTGCAATCCTTCAGCAACGGAAACACGCAGATCACGCTTTCGAAGCCCGGCAACATGTACTTCATATGCGGAACGCCCGGCCACTGCGCCGGCGGTATGAAGCTTGCCGTTAACGTTAAAGCCGCCGCCGCCGCCAGTGGTGGATCACCAGCCGCATCCCCCGCCGCTGCTCCTCCCGCCGCTGCTCCTAGCGCTTTACTGGCCCCGGCCCCTCACTCAACTACCACGCCCGTCTCTTCTACTCCCTTCACCGGTACCATTGCTCCTACTCCGGATATTCACTCACCTGCTACCCGATCGCCTGTTCCAAAGAGCGCTGCCACCACGATTTCCTTTAACCGAGGCAGAGTTTTTGGTGTGTTAAGCGGGTTATTATTATTTTTATGCATCTGATTTTCTCAAAAGGTGTAGCCAGGAGAGGGGCAGTGCTTCTGATGTGTGTTTGATGGGAAAACCAGCTTTATTAATAAGGTTGTATTGTACAGATTCAACTACTGTGCTTTGTACAGATTTCCCATGGCCCAATTGTTTTTGTTCCTGGAGGTGAAATGTCAAATGGTTTTCATGTGTTATGTTCATGTAAAATTTCATATGTGTTTTGGAAGAGAGTTCCTAACTACTAAGGAATGTAGCTTGATATATTTTATATTTTATTTTTTTTAATCTCATGACCTGCAATTGGAATCATTATAGTTTTATTGTATTTGGTTTCCTAAAATATTTATTAAAATTTTATGGTTTTTCAAGAAAAAAAAAAGGAAAAATGAGCATTGACCTTGTATGGTTTTTCTAAAATATTTTTTGAAAAATCAATGTTCACATAGCATATGCAAGAGGTATCATGAGACTGGTTAACTCTTCAATCAGAGAGCACTCTACGATGTGTAATATTTTGTTTTTTTGAAATACTTTTAGTATTAATTATTTTTAAAATAAAATTAATTTATAAATATTATATTTTGAGTTATTTAGAAGGTTGGTTATCAATTTATAATTTATATTTATAAATTTGTATCATAGTTAATAGTTTTTAGAATTTTTAAATAATTTATTAAAAGGAAAATGTTTAATTTTCTATATTAATTTTTTTGTAATTTAATTATTGTTCATTTTCTGTAAAATAAATAATATATTTAAATTCTAGTCTTATAATAATTTTAGTATTTAGAGATATAGAGTTAAGATTTATGTTAAAAGTGGTTATTTTTTATTTTCAAATTAATTAAAGAAAATTTTATAAGTTTAACAAAAAAAAATGTATAAAATATTTTGATTATAAAATGACTTATAATTTATGAGTTTGTGGTATTGATAAGTGGTGATATTAGCCCATGGCCTTACAACAAAGTTTGTTAACACATAAAGAATCTCCATGATAAAATGTATGATTAATAACAATAATAATACAGTTATAATTTAGTTTTTTTTTCACCAGAATCACAAAACAATTTCAAAAAAGAATGTGTGTTTTTTTTTAATGTTTAAAATTCATTTTTGAATGCATAAATGGATTCAACACTCTAAAAAAAACCCATGGAGCACTTGGTCTAATTAATCAAAGAAAAAATGTCATCATAAAGACTATTTGATCTATAAGTTAAACCAAGCCTTTTTAATTTTGAATGTATCGTGATATGAGTGTTGATCCGGGTAAATTTCTGATACCTTTTTAACCAAGACCTTTTACTTCGGCTAATGTGTTAGAATTGCATCAAAGCATTAATGAACATAAATGAACATGTATGCATATTGTAAAGAAGAGAAACATAACAAGCATTAGCAACATAAGAGATTGATAACGGGTTCATCCAAGAGGGACTGCATCTCCAAGCCTTAGTGTCAAGATGGTGTAGGCCGTTGCATTAAGTGTTGTAAAGAGTAATGATGTACATGGATGGTATTTTCTCTGTCATACAAGGAAAATACCCTCATGCAGGAGTGTTTGGACCTCTCTATGAGATGTTCCACTATAGGAACTCTCATTCAAAAAAAGGACTCTTATCAGTATGACAGTAACTCACACCTAATGACTACGAGTATCCAGCCAACATGGCCACAAAGGAACCTCAAACATAAAACAATAAATGATAGAAATTACATCTCACATCAAGAACAAAACAAGATCCTGCATCAAACATAACCAATGATCTATACAATGTAGAAATTATACAACATGCATGTATATCTTGGATTCGCCCAATATAACAATGTACTAAAGTTAAATATTGAATCTCGTCTACAAATATTTTGCAAAATTAAAAACACAATCGCTAATCACATGAACATGAAGAAAGATCAATCACACACAACACATATAATTTCGCAAGGAAATATTACAGCTAAAAAACCCACTATATTCTATTGTATATTAAGCATGGATCATGAAACAATTACATACAAAAATCTTCTCACAAGAGCCCTCCAGTACTCAGCTAATTGTCTCACACTGTCAGATCTACAAAATTGACTAACACAGAGCCAATTCTCAGCCTCCAGGAAGCCTCCCTTGCTTGCGCAATCCCTGATGGCAAAGATCCCTAAAAGATAGGAATTATTTCCTGCCTTGATTGCGCAAGTATCATGGGCACTCCAATGAGTGTTTGGTTACATGTGTGCAACCCAATAATCCTACAACTAATAGTAAAATTCCCTTTCACCTAGAACTCAACTGGGTCTCCACTAGATTTGACATGCATGCAGCTAATAATAGTAAACCCTAAGTTGCATGTGAGATCACTGATTATGAATTAATTAATATTTAACTCACTACATCTATCACTAGTGTATCTTCAGTTACAACTAGCACAACTGATTTTAACTCACTTAAGTAAGTTAAGTTGTCTACAACTTGCATTAACTAATGCACCACTACACTTCAAACTCTGTTACAACTAGAATTACTCTGCATGCCTCATCAACTAACTCCAACTCAAAATCCACTAGCTAACTGAATTTATCACTTTCAGTTAACTAATTCAAGTCCACATTGAGAATAGATTACAGTTTAATTTCCATCTTAATTAATGGATAACCAAAATAGACATGCACCCAAAAATAGCACTGTGGGCCCCACCCTAGTTTCGGTGCTTAATGCAACTAGACATGGGTGCTGAAATTTTCTTGTTGAATCTCACAATTCCCTCTCAACAAGAAAGGGATTATCCTTCACCTCGATCATGTCTCTATGGTATTCGAATTTTCTCCTGGTGAGTGCCTTTGTCAGAATATCTGCATCCTGATCTTCTGTGGGAATGTACTAAAGAAACATGATCCTTCTCTATACACAATCTCTGAGATGATGGTACCGAATATCTATATGCTTGGACCTATCATGAAACACAGAATTAATTGAGAGTGTAATGCAACTTTGATTATTACAATGAATCACTATCAGATCCATATGAGAACCAAACAAACCAACCAAGATATTTCTCATCCAGATAGCCTCACATGCAACTAGACTTGCTGCCATGTATTCTGCTTCTGCTGAACTGAGTACCATAGATCATTGTTTCCTACTGTACCAGGAAACTGTTGTCGATCCAATGCTAAAGATCCCTCCTAATGTGCTCTTTCTGTCTGATGAACTACCCGCCCAATCTGCATACATGAAGCCATGCAACTTCACTCCCTCTGTCCGTCTGTACCACAAACCATACTCTGATGTGCCCCTCAGGTATCTCAGGACTTGCTTCCCCTCCTTCCAAAAGAGCTTGGCAGGCTTAACCATAGCTTGACTTAGCTGGTTAACTATGTAGCAAATGTTTAGTCTTGTGTTCACCAAATACATTAACGAACCCACTAACTATCTGTAGATAGTAACATCCACTACCTCTCCAGAAGTAACATCCTCTTTCCTCCAGTTTCCTGGAAGAGGAGTATCCATGGGTTTGCAGCTCTCTATGTTAAATTCACCCAGTATCTCCTTTTCATACTTGCCTTGAGACACAAAAATTTCACCATCCCGCTGCCATATTTCCAATCCAAGGAAATAATGAAGGAGTCCCATGTCCTTCATTTTGAACTCCCTTGCAAGATCCTCCTTGCGTGAGTGTATCAGTTTCTCATCACCAGTCAAAATTAGATCATCAACATAAAGAACAATAATCAATAGCTTACCCTCCACCACAATCTGGTACAGGTTTGCATCTTCTTCACTTTTGGTGAAGCCCAGTCCGATGAAATAGCTGTCTATCTGAGTGTACCAAGCATAGGGTACTTGATTCAGCCCATACAATGCTCTTTTGACTCTGCACAAATGCGACTCACCATTGAAGATTTTGAAACCTTTAGGCTACTCTATGTACACCCCTTCCTCAATGATCCCATTGAGAAATACAATTTTAACACCCATCTGATGAATGTGCCAGCCCATCTGTGCTGAGAGTGCAAGGATGGTTCTTATGGAAGAGTACCTTGCAACAGGTGCAAAATTCTAATCATAATCTATTCCCTCGATCTGTGAGAATCCCCGGGCCACAAATTTGGCCTTGTATTTCTCCACACTTCCATCACCAACTTGCTTTACCTTATAGATTTATCTCGACCCAACTACTGACTTGTTGACCGGTCCTGGGACTATCTCCCATGCATTATTCTTGACAATGGATTCATACTCCTCCACCATTGCATCAACCTAAGTTGGCTATTGCGTTGGCTCCTGAAAGGAATATGGTTCAGTCACAATAAATTTTCTCATAAGTGCCATGTATCCAGTAAATCGGTCAGGAGACTGTCTCTGCCTGTGCTGCGAAGTGAGGGTTTGTACATTATCTACATTATCAAGTCTCAATATATCAGCTTCTTTGGTGCACCTTCTGCCGTTTCTGATGGATGGATTTGCATGAGTTTTTTCCTTCACTCCATGAACTCCTCATGTGGTCGATCCACATCTTGAGGCTCATCCTTGGGAACCATCAATTCCTCCTCTGCATGAAATTGCAGGTCCCTCTCAAGGGACAACTGCATGGCTTTCTCCTCATCAAAATTGATATCTCATTTCACAACAATCATTCTGTTGTTTGGAAAATACACACGATAATTATGGGTTTCTTCAGTGTACCCCACAAAAATCCCAACATCAGCTGTTGTTTCCAGCTTCTTCCTGGTGTCCTTGGTCACATGGACATAAACAGATGAGCCAAAAATCTTAAAGTGTGAAACATCAGGTTTCTTACCAATGAAAGCCTCTTCAGGTGTACTCATGCCAAGTACTCTATGAGGAGAACGGTTTTGCACATGTACCATTGTATTGCATGCTTCCGCCCATATGCATCGGTAGGCCTTGATCATGCAACATCGCTCGTGCTGCACCCACAATAGTTTTGTTCTTCCTCTCCGCGACCCCATTATGCTATGGGTTATGAGGCGCTATGAGTTCCTTTCGAATTCCTTCTTTGCTACAAAAGTTATTGAATTCGTTAGAGATGTATTCTCCACCATTATCGCTCCTAAAATCCTTCACTTAATTCCCCGACTCGTTCTCCATAAGTGCCTTAAATTCAGAGAACTTAGAGAATATTTGATCTTTCTTCTACATGAAGAAGATCGAGAACTTACGAGAAAATTCATTAACAAAGATTACATATTACTTATGTTTTGTTGTTGAAGCAACCGAGAAAGGATTGCACACATCTGTGTGAGCTCTTTCAAGGATCCCCGAAGCTCGGTTTTCCTTCTCATGAAATGTGGCCTTTACATATTTTACCATATTACATCCTTTGCATGTGTTTGACTATGCAAGTGTACCCCTGGGAAGACCAGTAGAAATATGTTGCATGACTTTCAAGGCTCCATGGTGAAGATGGCCCAATCGCCTATGCCATAATTCCCCTCACCCCGATGCACCACTTGATCTGCCTTTCCCACCATTTTTGTGTAGACATATACCTCTAGTTTGTAGAGATTATTAACTTGAATCCCTATCCTCTTGGCTTTTCCAATTGTTTTATGTTGCAAGAAAGACTTTCCATCAGTAAAATCAACATCAGAGCCTCTATCCTCCAACATTTTTACTGAGACCAAATTTCTCTTCAGACCTGGTACATGCATCACATATTTTAATTGAAAAGGTTTACTTGAATCCATATGAAAGGTAATGGTACCAATTCTGGTATAATTGTACCATTCTTCATCACCCATTTTAGTATGCATCTGGAGATATTTCTTCTCCAAGTCACTAAAAGGTTCCTTGTCTCCCATCATGTGAAAGGAAGTACCACTATCCAAATACCACAAAAATCCCAATGTAATGGACACCATGCATGCAATCAATGAGAAGTCAAGCTCAAATTACAAGGCAAGGGACTCACCAGCTCTAGATCCTCCAACCTTCTTCTTCTTCTTCTTCTTCTTTTGTGGATAGTTGGTAGCAAAATACCCATGCTCGTGACAGTGAAAACACTTCATCTTAGACATGTCCTGCTTCTTACCATTCTTGGACTCCGATTGAGAATGAAATTTATTCCCCTCCCCCTTCCTCACCTTGGCAGTGAAAACACAATCCTCTTCATCCTCATTCTTTGATGAGGATCCATCTTTGGTGTTCTGTTTGAACTCCTCCTACACCAAATCTGACCACAGTCATTCCCAATCTGGATTTTTCCTTCCCATTGATAGAGTCTTGATAACTGTGCCAACTCTTGGGAAGTCCTAGTAGAGCCAAGCTCACCAAATCATCATCAACAATTGTTATTCCAATGCTCCCCAATTCATCCTGACACTAGACAAACTTTTTTATATATTTTTGAATGGTGTCGCCCTTTTCCATCTTGATCTTCTTGAGTTTATCTTTGAACACTAATCTCCTATGGTCACTGTTGCTTTGGAATAGATCCATCAAAGCCTTCCACATTTCATATGGTGTGGCTTTCCAATGGAGGCTTTAGACAATGTGTTCTGGTACTCACTCCAACAGGATCCTCCTTACCTTTTCCACTTTCTTTTGCCATGCATCAAGGTTTGCAGCTTCTGCCACAACGGGCTTAGGAACATTAGTGTCAATGAATTCCTTTAAGCCATTGTCGTCGAGTACTACCTCCATCCTATCCTTCCAAGAAATATAGTTAGAGCTACCCTCGAGTGCATACTCTAACATCAAGACATTGAAAGCCATTTCGATCTTGAATCAGCTGTAGCACCAAGAAATTCATTCTGAAAATTCGAATTCTATCCAGTCACAAAATCCACTCCTGCTTCACTTCTGCAATTTCCTGTGCTCTGATAGCACGTAGAAATTACAACACATCTTTGATACCATGTAGAAATTATAACATAGCTCTGATACCATGTAGAAATTATACAACATGCATGTATATCTTGGATTCACCCGATCTAACAATGTACTAAAGTTAAATACTGAATCTCTTCTACAAATATTTTTCAGAATTAAAAACACAATCGCTAATCTCATGAAGAAAGATTAGTCACACTAACACAAATAATATCCCGAGGAAACATTATAGCTAAAAACCCCACTATATTTATTCTATTGTATATTAAGCATGTATCATGAAACAATTACATACAAAATTATTATCACAAGAGCCCTCCAGTACTTAGCTAATTTTCTCACACTGTCATATGTAAAACTAACCAACACATAGCCAATTTTCAGCCTCCAGAAATCCTGCCTTGTGCAATCCATGATGGTAAATATCCCTAAAATATAGGAATTCTTGCCTGCCTTGACTGCACAATTATCATGGGCACTCCAATAGGTGTTTGGTTGCATGTGTGAAACCCAATAATCCTACAAATGATAGTCAACATCCCTTTCACCTAGAACTCAATTGGGTCTCCACTGGATCTGACATGCATGCAACTAATAATAGTAAATCCTCAGTTGCATGTGAGATCATTTATTGTGCATTAATTAATATTTAACTCACTAGATCTCTCACTAGTGTATATTCAGTTATAACTATCACAACTGAGTTTATCTCACTTAACTAAGTTAAACTATTTACAACTTGCATTAACTAATGCATCATTGCACTTTGAACTCTGTTACAACTAGAATTACTCTGCATGCCTCACCAACTATCTATAACTTGAAATCCACTACCTAACTGAATTTATCACTTTTGGTTAACTGATTCAAGTCCACATTTAGAATATATTACAGTTTAATGTCTATCTTAACTAAGGGATAACCAAAATAGACATGCACCCAAAAATAGCACAGTGGGCCCCACCCTAGTTTGGGTGCTTAATGCAATGAGGCATGGGTGCTGAAATTTTCTTGTTGAATCTCAACATACAACAAAATTCATCTCATAAAAAAGATACAAATACGTACATGATCATACTGGATATACCTAACACTGAAGATGAATGAAGAATAGGATGCTCCACTACTCGATCTAAAATGACCATCGAAGTCATGGCGTCGAGAGGCATGAAGTCGACTGCTCACTCATTGAATGCTGACACCTGCAACTCCACTTTGAAAAGTGGCCAAAAAACATAAGTCTTAGATGGAAAATATGACTGCACCGATGAACTCGTATCACGAGAGGTGTATGATTGACTGTCAATTTTCTGAATTCTGACAAAGTGAAAATCTGGGCCATAGGGAATCTTTTATATTCCCCCTAGATTCCTCAAAAATGTTGCTCGACAGGGAATCTATAAATTTTCAACTCAAAATAGGAATCGGACCTCACCATTGAGATCCTCGCGAAATTTCGAGAAGAATGAGTATAAAGTTGACCTCATTATGACACTGGTGAATTTCAGCCTCCAAGGAATCTAAAAGATTCCCTCAAGATTCTTGAAGATCATCCTCCACATGGAATCTTCAAAAGCACTTCTATAAAGGAAAATTTGGGTGCACCATCGTGCTCCTTGTGAAATTCTAGTTAAAATGCATATAAAGTTTAATAAATTCTGAAAATTTTACCTTCTTGGGATCAAAAGGTTCCCTTCGCATCAAACATGAATCTATCTTCAAATCTATGTCTACTCCTGCCTCGAATGGCATGTTCATCCTTTACTGCCTGGCCTAGGCACAGTGGTGAAAATTCAGATTTAAATAAAATATGTTGGGTAGATAAACCAAAGGGTCTGTTGAGCACATTGGTTACAAATTGAAGTTATTTTAAGGGAGGTCGGGGGATCAGATCCCGCCTCCCGAAAGTCCGCACACAATACATATTTTTTGGTGGCAGGTTTTCATTTTAGTGTGGGTCTGGCCCAAATTAGGTGGCCCACCCAACAACTGACCATACAACATTTACATATGTGTGGGGATATGGTTTGGGTGGCAGGGTTGACCGTCGACCACCCACCATATATATATGTTATATGTTGGATAGTTGGGGCACGGGGGGGTCACGGCTCATCAGGCCTTCAAAATATGTAATTTTTTTGAAATATGATATGTGTGGGTGGGGTGGTGGAGGTGGTGGCCCACCACCCCTCTTTTTTTAATTAATTTTTATTTTATTTTATATATAACAAACCCATTCATTTTGAAAATTCTTGAATTTGACTGTAGGAATCATATTAATGAGCCAAAAAATTTCCCGGAATCCGGATGGAGCTGGCCGGAATATGGTGGCCAGAAAAATATGAAATTGTTTCCTCTTTAAGCCTGCCACATGGGCTGGTCAACCCTAGAACTTTGACCAGCTCTAACTTTCGCATAAAAACTTGGTTTGATGAACCGTTCACATCGTTGCAATAAGGACAACGAGATATTCAACTTGAAGTTGGTTTGAGAGAAAGCCAAACACTTTTATTTTTTAGCTTTCATAAGCCCTCTTTGTCTTGCATGTGTCTCTGGAGCCACCTGGATCAATCCTCCCCACATAGGAGCTTTTGGTCCTCCAAAAGCATCAACAATAATCTACAATTGTTGTGTACAATGTTTGCACCACAAGTGTCCTAAAAATGGTCACCCTTCCATCTCATTCACCTTTGTTCTTCAGAGCCTTAAGAAATGAACCGACACCTACATCCTTTGCAAACTTGTAGTACAATCTCCTACAAATTACATGCTCCAATTATGACCAACTATTACCCAAACACTTCCATACTTTCCACGAGTTTATAACACGTACTCAGTGGTCAAGCTTACATCAAATGGAAATCAAGCCCCAACTATCATTACAAGACCAAAACATCATTGTTGCATTTCAAAGTGATGGAAAACACATCATCACTTTTACATGAAAGAAATGCAATACATGATTTACATGACAAGGCCAAAATATCATGGTTTCTTAGCAAGCGATGGAAAAAAAATCATCACTTTTACCGTAAAAAATGCAACATATGATTTACAAACAAGGCCATGACACACTACCACATCTAGAAAAATCATCTCACATATGAAATTGAATGGATCATCTCCTTGTGGCCCATTTTCTTTTCGAACAATGGTTTCAACTGATTCATGCACCGACACCTTTTCCTTAAGGTGGGGCTCTGGATGGAGCCTCGAACACGTGGCTCTTTAATGACCACTTTGGTTGCACTGGCTGCAAAATGTCTTCTTCCTCTAGGCTTGCTTAAATAGTTTTTTTTTTTTTTGTGGATAAGGCTTTTCAGGCCTCATTCTCCTTTGTGTTGCCATTCTTTTCCAACACTCAGAAATGACATGGTTATGTAAACCACAAAAATGAAAATTTTTTCTATGCCATGATTTTCATTCATGATTAGAAACATCCTTATAATAAAAATGAACTCTGGAATAGTGAGACTTTTTATACCTTCCCTGGTGGTCTCTGGTGTGATCATGGTGATGAGAGCTTGCCTCAGCTCTTTCACTACAACATGCACTACCATGGGATGATGGTGAATTTTTCCCATCAATCGTCTTCCGTGGTGAGTTGAAAAAATGTTTTTTTTCCTTTGATGTCCTTCGAAAATCGTCCTTCAGTATATCCCAAAACAGCATATCAAGGTCTCTGCACAACCTCCAATGGTTGCGTTATACCTTTGCCTCGAATGCCAAGTCCTCCTCCTTTGTAACCCAACTTGGTGAAGAGTTTCATGCCGGTTCCTGTAATGGGTATCTCCACACTTCCAACAAAATTGATATCATGTGAAGATGAAACTGACGAGAAATCAACATTGTTTACCTTAGCTTTCAATTTTGAAAAAGGTGAAGAGGGCTTCTCTAAGCCTTAGTTGCGCTTCATTTCCTCCAAGGTGTCTGTCGCGGCTTGTAGTTGAAGCCATAATCGTTGTTTCTCCTCCTTATATTCTTGTAGGAGTGGCTTCAATGCATCTAGATCTGCTTGACAAATTTCGTTGTTCCGCTTCAATTCTTCCAATCCCCGTGTCATGGATTGCAACTAAAGCTGCAATCGATGTTTGTCCTCCTTCTCCTCTTGTAGAAGCGCTTTCAACTCAGCATTGTATACTCCTTGTTTCTCATAAGCTTCGTACAACATGTCCGCATTCTCGAACACCCTGATCATGGTCTCATACATGTCTTTGACATCATCCATTGCTCAACTCAGTGAATGTTCAATGGTTCACGCCTGTAATCCAAATCAGCAGGAAGACCACTTTGATAACACTTGATCCAGGTAAATTTCTGATACCCTTTTAACCAAGACCTTTTACTTCGGCTGATGTGTTAGAATTGCATCAAAGAATTAATGAACATAAATGAACATGTCTACATGCTGTAAAGAAGAGAAACATAACAAGCATTAGCAACATAAGAGATTGATAAAGAAGTTCGTCCATGAGGGACTACGTCTCTGGGCCTTGGTTTCAAGATGGTGTAGGTCACTACATTAAGTGATGTAAAGAGTGGTGATGTCCATGGATGGTATTTTCTCTGTCATACAAGGAAAATGCCCTCACGCAGGAGTGGTTGGACATCTCTACGACATGTTCCACTACAAGAACTCTCATTCATAAAAAACGACACCTATCAGTATGAAAATAAGTCACACATAATGACTATGAGTATCTCGCTAGAATGGCCACAAAGGGATCTCAAACATAAAATATTCCATGATAGAAGTTACATCTCACATCAAGAAAAAAACAAGGTCCCACATCAAACATCAAATGAGATCTATATAGCACAATGCATCTCATAGCAAAGAGACAAAGAAGTACATGATCACACTGCATATACCTCACACTAAAGATGACTGAAGAATAGGCTGCTCTACTGCTAGATCTCAAATCACAATCGCAATCAGGATGTCAAGAGGCATGAAGTCAACTGCTCACTCACGGAATGCTGACACCTACAACTCCACTTTGAAAAGTGGCTGAAAAACATAAGACTCAGATGGAAAAAATGGCTACACTGCTGAACTCATATCGCTGAGAAGTGTAGGATCAACTGTCAATTTCTTGAATTCGGACAAAGTGAAAATCTGGGCCTTAGGGAATCTCTTAGATTCCCCCTAGATTCCTCAAAGATGTTGCTCCAGAGGGAATCTGGAAATATGCAACTCAAAACAAGAATCTGATCTCACCATTGAGATCCTTTTGAAATTTCAAGAAGAAAGAGTATAAAGTTGATCTCATTCTGACAACAGAAAAGTTCATCCTCCAAGGAATCTAAAAGATTCCCTCAAGATTCTTGAAGATTCTCCTCCACATGGAATCTGAAAAACCATTGCTCAAAAGGAAAATCTAGGCACACCATCGCGCTCCCTACAAAATTTGGGTTAAAATGCATATAAAGTTTAATACATTTTGAAAATTTTACCTTCTTGGGATCCAAACATTCCCTTGGCATCAAATAGGAATCTGTCTTGAAATTCATGCCTGCTCTTGCCTCGAACTGTTTGTCCATCCTCCACTGCCTGAGCTGGGTGTACTGGTGAAAATTCATGTTTAAATAAAATATGCTATGCAGATAAACCAAAGGGTTCATTGGGCGCATTGGTTAAAAATTGAAGTTGTTTTAAGGGAGGTTGGGGTATCAAATCCCACCTCCCAAAAATATGCACACAATACATATTTTTTGGTGGTGTGTTTTCATTTTACTATGGGTGAGGCCTGCATTGGGGGGCCCACCCAACAACCTGCCATATGACATTTAGATATGTGTGGGGATATGTTTGGGGTGGCGGGGTTGACCGTCGACCACCCCCCATATATATATGTTATATGTTGGATGGTTGGGGCCTGCAAGGGTCACGGCCCATCGGGTCTTAACAATATGTAATTTGTGTTGGATATGATACGTGTGGGTGGTGGCCCGCCACCCCCCTTATTTTATTTTATTTTATATATAACAAACTTGTTCATTTTGAAAAGTCTTGAACCTGACCGTAGGAGTCAAATTAATGAGGGAAATTTTTTTCCCGAAATCTAGCTGGAGCTGGCCGAAATCCGGTGGCCGGAAAAATGTGAAATTGTTTCCTCTTTAAGCCCACCACTTGGGCCGGTCAACCCTAGAACTTTGACTAGCTCTAACTTTCGCACATGAAATCAGTTTGATGAACTATTTGCATCGTTGCAATTAGGACAACGAGATATTCAACATGAAGCTGGTTTGAGAGTAATCCAAACACTTTAATTTTTGAGATTTCATAAGCCCTTTTTGTCCTATGTGTGTCTCTGGAGCCACCTAGATCAAGTCTGTTGATTCGTATCACAAACTAATGCCTATAAATGTTCATCAGTTCATCAATAATTTAGCTGCATATTTGATCTGAATTTATGCAGGAACGCAATAACACATAGAAATAAACATAAACACAAGGATGCAGTGGAAATAATATTTCATTTCATTAATATCAAATAACATAAATATGCTTACAGACATAATGGAAATAAACTAGCTAGGGCGCTGGTAGCATATCTCCGAGAAGAGATGTGGCAACTACAGGCCTCTAAACTATGTTACAATGAAGCTCGAGAGCCTATTTATTATTGAGAAACAATGGAAAACACTAAACATCCAGAAACCTAACCCTAGGAGATGAAGTGCCAAAACTATGGCCCCGTTTCGGTAAATTGGTGTTTCAACTTTCCAAGGACGTAACTTTGGCATACGATCTCTATTTGATGCACAACATACCTCGTTAGAAAGATCTATTTGAGGAGTACAAATTTCGGTGTGATCAAAATTGGTCCATGGACCCATGTTTCTCCTAGTTTTCCCAAAACACGTCGTTTAGGGCCTCAAAACGGCTCTGAAAGTTCAGGACCTAAAAAACTGCTAAAAATAGTACATTGTGCCAAAGCTAAAAATATGAGAGAACCAGTGGTGGGGGTTCAAAAGGAATAGGTGGGTGGTCACCAATATCCACCTATACCATTAGGGAATCCAAATGGCTCTAGAAGTTCATGTCCCGAAAAGCTACTAAAAATAGTAGGTTGTGCTGAAACAGAAAAACTGAAAAAACTGATGGTGCAGGTTCAGATGGAATAGGTTGGTGGCCACCAATATACACCTAGATCATTCCTCCCTCCTTAGGAAGAAATGGTCCCCATTGCGTTATGTTCCTCCATGAGAGGAAAATTCTGCTGAACTTGGTATTGGATTTGTCCAGGATGTCATGGACCTGCTTGCGGACGTGCAGGAAAACATGTTGGATGCGTTCAATAAATTTGGTTTCCTTAGAAATTACATGTGTGGATTCTGTCTGTGTAATCCCATGAGGTATGGAAATATCTAGTGGCGGTGCGCCGAGGGTCAGATCGATGGAGTGCTTGTCCCGACAGTGTAGAGGAACCTCTGTGGGTGAGGAGAAAATTTCCTCGTATACCTTCAAAAAATTTTCTATCTGCTACAGCCATGCAGGGGAGCCTAGTTTCGAGGCTGTGGCCACAATCCCCTTCTTTCCCTGTGAGCGAGTTGTAAGGAAAATAAATTTCTTGGTTTGGGAAACAATCTTACTGCGTTGTTTTTCAATAGTCAAGGAGATGGAAAGAGGTGATACTACCTTCGGTATCCTATACAATCTATTTCCTAAAGTAATAACAATAGAACAAGGCATTGAATCATACACAACATGTCACCTCCACAAGTATGGTTGGCATAATAATACATAAACTACATGAAGAGGAGCAACATCACACAATACCTCATTTGTGAATGGCTTAATGATGGAAGGTGGCACTGCTGGCGGATGCAGAGATCTCTCCCCAGATGAAGCCACCTGATGGCATATGGTTGCAGGTGTGCTATGGTCGATAGGCTGAGGCGCTTCATGACCTATGTTGAAATGAGGTTCTTTTGGCTTCCGCTATCGATAAGAAATTTAAGTGGAGAACCATTCACCCACATCTGTGAATGGAAGGCGCTCCCCCTCCTCTAGATCCTCGGGGTCCTCCCTCTGGAGCTTGGAGGTGGAAACAATGGCACTGGGGTCCCCATCAATGATCTGCTTCCCTTTTCCATATCCTTGTATGTTTTTGGCTCAGAATTAGAACATGCATCTGATTCGGGTGCCTTTAGTTTGACCACCAACGACTGTTTGGCCCAACATCGTTTGTGCTATGAGTGGGGTTGTAATGAAATTCACACCACTTCCATGTGTCCTTATTTGGATGTGTGGTGGTGTTATGAGTCACCCCACTTTGCTTCTGCCCCCTGTTCTATGGTTCGGGGGAGCCTTTCCCTAGCTTCAGAATCACAGATCCAAAGTCTTGCTTCTTTTTCTTAAATTTCTGCTCGATCTTGGTGGCATAGAGATATATCATGCCAAGTGAGGTAATGTCAAGGAACTCCATTTCCTCCTAAATGTGTCCGTGTAGAAAGTTGTGGTACTTGAGCACCAAATGTCTCTCTGAATCTTTAATACCAAACTTTTCGCGCAGGGTATGGAACAAATTCATCAATTCGTGCACATCTTGATCCCTTTGCTGCCGCAACATGGTCCATTGGATGTACTTGTCCTCATATCTCCCCACGGGGTAATATTGCTCCTTGATTTCATCTTGGAACGAATTCAAAGTCAGTGTGGCTGAGAACAGAAAGGGTTCCCCCTCGTCCTTTTTCTTACAGTAGGTTTCCCACCAAACTTTGACATGGGGGGGGTGGCTTTGAGGAGTGTAAAAATAATATTTTCTCAATCAGAGAAATCATGGACCGAGAAATACCCTTCTAGAAAATTTAAAAATTTATCTACAATGTCTACATCTATCTTGCCTTCAAATACAGGAATGTCAAATTTTACATGTACCTTGAAGGGAGTGGTGCCTTTAGAGTGGTTGTTGGATGCAAATGCGACGTAGGTGGGCATTTGTTGAAGGATCTGAGCAAAGTTATCTATCATCGCGTTCCTTTGTTTCTCAAGGGCCTCCTCGAACAATATTTCGATAGGATCTCTTGCTCCCTCATCTTTCTTTTCTTCTGCCATGGGAGGTCGTTGGGGTTTGCGAGGCTGTTCTCACAAGGGTTCAACCAGATCGAGCCCTAACTCCTTATAACCTGACCTCGTTGGGGACATGCAAAGAAAAACAGAGAAAGAGAAGACCGCTTTGATACCACTGATCCAAATTTATGCAGGAACAAAATAACACACATAAATAAACATAAATACGAGATGCATCGGAAATAATATTTCATTTCATTAATATCAAATAAGAGAAATATGCTTACAGACATAATGGAAATAAACTAGCTAGGGCGTTGGTAGTATATATGAGAAGGGATGTGGTGGCTACAAGCCTCTGAACTATGTTAAAATGAAGCTGGAGGGCCTATTTATTATTTAGAAACAATGGAAAAAACTAAACATCCAAAAGCCTAACCCTAGGAGATGAAGTGCCAAAACTATGGCCTCGTTTCGGTAAATTGGTGTTTCAACTTCCCGGGGACATAACTTTGGCATACGATCTTCGTTTGACATGCACCATACCTTGTTAGAAAGATCTATTTAAGGAGTTAAATTTTTTATGTGAGAAACATTGATTCATGGACCCATGTTGTTCCTGGTTTTCCCAAAATGCGTCATTTAGGGCCTTAAAATGACTCCGAAAGTTTAGGACCCGAAAAAATGCTAAAAATAGTAAGTTGTGCCGAAACTGAAAATCTGAAAGAACCGATGGTGGGGGTTCAAATGGAATAGGTGGGTGATCAAAAATATCCACTTGGACCATTAGGGCATCCAAATGGCTCCGAAAGTTCATGACCCAATAACCTGCTAAAAATAGTAAGTTGTGCTGAAACTGAAAAATTGAAAGAACTGATGGTGTGGGTCGAAATGGAATAGGTGGGTGGCCACCAATATCCACCTGGATCAATATTTTGACCATGAAAATTTTAATTTATACTCTTATTCTAATTATTGATTTTATTACTTCATTAATTGTAACTCAATATACTATTTAATATTTTTATTTATAATATTAGAAATTCAAATGTATTTATTCATAATGCCATAAATATTTGATATTTATTTATAGCTCTATCTGAATTTATTTGAAAACGGACCACCGAAAATCCACTAAGGCCACGACCAATTTCAAATGGCATACCCCATGGATATCAACAATTATTTTCTACAATCACCAAGTACCACAAAAAATCTACCAAAGCCATGATCATAATTAGTAGACAATTTTTTTTAGAAGTATCTAACTATTTCTCCATATTTTTGGGAAAATAGCTAAGATTGGTTTGTTTGGTTTAGTTTTTTTTCCTAATCTATGCTTTTGGAAAAAAATTAAAAAATTAACATTTTTGTTTTATGTAAAAAATTTTCTTATGTAACTTCTTTAAAATTTGTGGATCGATTTAGAAAAAATATGAGAAGTTTCTATTTATCCATGTAAGCCTATAGATGCAAAAAAAAACATAAAACAAATGGACAGTGGGTTGAGTGGTTGGATAATGTATGCTTGTGAGTTGGTTGTTGTAAATCTCCCTTGAATAATAAGAATACTGATTATCATTGCCTCGTGGATGTTTCCCTCACAAGGAGGGTTTTACCACGTAAAACATTGTGTCAACTTCGGTGTTTGATTACTCTGCTATCTTGTTTATTTTCCATTATTTTTTGCAATTTCAGGTTATTTGAAGGTTATGCTTTGACTGCTCAACTCAACAAGTGGTATCAGACCTTTTGAGAAAAGTTTTTGTTAATGGAAAAGATGTAAAGTGTGAAGTTTTAAATAAAAAATTTCAATGGAAGTAATAACTGTGAGCTATGGAAGTTTCAGATGCAGGATATGCTTGTGCAACAAGGAGTGGTAAAGGCAATGCTGGGAACGACAAAGAAACCTACGGGCATGGATAATGATGACTTGGAAGACATTGATGCAATAGCCCTAAGTGTTATTCATTTTTTATTTGCAAATCATGTGTTTTTTAACATCGTTGGAGAGAAAGAAACTGCAGGCTTATGGACAAAGTTAGAAAGACTATATATGGAAAATTCCTTGACCAATAGAATCTACCTGAAGTAGGAGGTATACAATTTTTGGATGAAGGAAGGTACATCTATCTCTAATAATTTCAATTCTTTCAATATTCTTTTATGTGAGTTGTCTAGTATAGATGTAAATCTTAAAGGGGAATACAAAGAATTTACACTATTGTGTTCTATGCTTGATTCTTGGGATCATTTTCCAACCTCGATCAGTTTTAGTTATACCGATACCATTGATTTTGATGATGTTGTGGGTGCTTTTTTTTTCTGAGGAAACTCAACATAAATTTGGCCTTGAATCCTCAACATCAGAAGAAATGGTGGCTAAAGGTCGATCAAAAGAAAAAGATCAGAATTTGAGAGACACATCAAGATTGAAGTCAAGAGTGTTGGTACTGTAACAAATGAGGGCATCTTAAGAAGGATTGCTGGAAAAGAAAGGAACAAGCTACTAAAAAGTACGCTACAAAGGAAGTTAATTTAGAAGAAAAAAGTGCAGGTATTGTTGATGAGCTATTTTCCACTTATATTGTTTCTCAACATCATCATAATTGGTTGCTAAATTCTCATGCTTCCCATCATATGTGTCATCACAGGAAATGGTTCTCTTCATACCAATATATTGATGACGATGTGGTTTTCATGGGTAATGATGTTACATGCAAAAATTGTTGGGATTGGTATTAACAAGATTAAAATATATGATGGTATTGTTAGAATGTTAACCTAGGTGATACATGTACATGAGCTTATAAAGAACTTAATATCTTTTGGAGTGTTAGATTTTGTTGGTTATAAATGTACAGTTAAAGGTGGAGTTATGAAGGTGACAAAAGGCAACTTGGTAGTCACGAAGGCGGAAAGATTTGGGAGCCTTTATAAGATTAAAGGAAGGACAGAAACAGATCATGCAACAATAACATCTGAAGGTGCAAGTGACTCTACTCATTTATGGAATCAACACTTGTGTCATATGAGCGAGGAAGGCCTGAAAGTATGGGCTGATTATAAGTTACATCCAAGCTTGAAATATCTGGATTTGAATTTTTGTGACCGTCGTATTTATGAAAAACAATCTAAATAAAAATTTGAAATAGGAAAACATGTTAGTAAAGGTACCATTGATTACATCAACTCATATCTTTGGGGACCACCTCCTAAATTCTCTTTTGGAGGATATCCATATTTTGTAACATTTATAGATTATTACTGTAGAAAGGTGTCGACCTATTTATTGGAAACAAAAGATGATGTATTTGATGCTTTTAAGTAGTATAGAGCTTTGGTTTAAAAGAGTACTAGAAGGTAAATTAAATGTTTAAGAACTCATAATGTAACCGAGTTTACTTCAAAATAATTTCAAAATTATTGCAAGGAATTTGGGATCGAAAGACAAAAAACCATGGTTTATACTCCTAAGCAAAATGGTGTTATTTAAAACATGAATAAGACTATTCTAGAGAGAGCAAGGAGTATGCCGGTAATTCCAAGTTGCAATAGAAATTGTGGGCATAAGTAGTTCTTGCAATGTGCTATTTGGTAAATTAGTCACCATCAACTGTAATTAACTCTAACCTTGTGATTATTCAAATCTTAAAGTTTTTGGTTATGATTCCTATGCTCTTATTTCAAAGAATCAACGTTCTAAGCTATATCCAAAATAAAAAATACTAATATTTGTTAGATACAGTGATGGAGTAAAGGGATATAAATTGTGGGATCCTACTACCAAAAAAATCATCATTAACATAGATGTAATTTTTGATGAATTGTCACTCATTAAATTAGATGTAGATGGTGAAATGAAACAAAAAAAAGTACCATAAATTCAACAAGTTCAATTGGAAACCAAATTATATTCAAGGGAGGAGGATGATGGATATTTTCTCGAAGAAACTCCTACAGAAGAAAATGAGGACACAAAAATTTCTCAGGAAATTGAGAAAATACCGCAACAAATTGTACAAAGGTTGACATGGATCAGTTTTTTTCCTAAAAGGTATGTTGATTTTGCTACATTTTTTCCTTTAATTGCTAATGATGGAGAACATAGTTGTTATCAGGAATTAATGGAAGTATTCGATAGAGATAAATGGAAAGTAGCAATGAAATATGAAATGGATGCCTTAGAAAGAAACAAGACATGGGATCTGGAGGAAATCCCTAAGGACAGGAAGGTTTTTAGTTGCAAATGGGTTTACAAATTGAAGAAAGGAGCTGATGATACTGTTCAGATGCACAAAGCAAGACTGGTTGCAAAAATCTATTCTCAAAAGGAAGGTATTGATTTCCATGAAATTTTTTCACCATTTGTTAATATTATTTCAATTAGAGTTGTGTTAGCATTAGTTTCATTACTTGATCTAGAGTTAGAGCAATTAGATGTTAAAAAAAATCTTACATGAATATTTGGATGAGGATATATATATGGAACAATCGGAAGTGTTTGTTCAAATTCGCAATAAGAGGTTTGTTGGCAAACTCAATAATTCATTGCATAGCCTGAAGTAGTCTCCCCGGCATTGGTACAAGAAGTTTGATTCCTTCATGATGAGAAAAACATTTACCAAAAGTGAGTATGATCAAATTTTGTTTACTTTCAAAAGTTGGAAAATGGCATATTCATTATTTTGGTGTTATACGTTGATGATATGATTGTAGCAAGAAAAAGTATGGTTGATTCAACAAGTTAAAGCCTCAATTTTATAGGACTTTCGAAATTAATGATCTTGGATCAAAAAAACAAATCTTGGGCATGGAGATACACAAATATAGGAAAAATGGTAACTTATCATTATCACAATAGAAGTATGTTGAGAAAATACTTCTACGATTTGGTATGAATAATGTGAAACCTATTTAAATCCCTTTAGCTTCCCATTTCAAGCTTCATTGAGGTTTGTGTCCTAGTAATGATGTATAAAAGGAGTATTGTCTCGTGTACCATATGTTAATGCAAGAAGATGTTCAATGTATGTGATGGTTAGCACAAGGCCAAATATTTCACATGCAATTGGTGTTGATAGTAGATACATAGAAATTTCAGGTAAAGAGCATTGGGAATCAGTGAAATGGGTGCTTCAGTATCTTAGGGGCATAAGTACTTATTGTATCACCTATAATCATAGTAGTGATTCAGTCTATGGGTATGCCGATTCAGATTTTGCAAGTGATTTGAACAAGAGGAGTTCCGCTTATAGATATGTTTTTACTCTTGCAGGTGGAGATGTTAGTTGGATGCCAATGCTTCAGAACATAGTTTCTTTATCCACAACTAAGGTAGAATACATAGTTGTGTCACATGCTTGCAAAGAGGAAATTTGGTTAAATTTTTTTCTTGGTAAGTTTGGAAGAATGCAGAACAAAGTGAAAGTATTTTGTGATAGTCAAAGTGCTATTAATTTGGTGAGGAATACAATTTATCATAGTAAGAAAAAGCATATATTTGTTAAATATATTTTTGTAATACAAGTTATTGATGAAAGTGGAGTGGTGGCTCTCGAAAGAGTCCATAAAAAGAAAAATTGTGCAGACATGTTCACAAAACCAATCTTGTTGTAGAAGCTGAATTGGTGCCTAGCTTCTCTTGGATTTCAAGGAAGGTGATGAATATTTTGGGAATGATATACTAGGTAAATTGTTTTCAAGGTGAAGATTGTTAGAAGTTGCCAACTATTGCTCCATATTCTTGGGATAATAGCTAAGATTTGTTCCTTTTGTTTCATTTGTTTCTCCTAATATATGTTTTTGGAAAAAAAAAACAAAAGGAAATTTTTTGGTTTTATGTAAAAAAGTTTCTTATGTAACTTCTTTAAAAGTTTTGGATAGATTTATAAAAAATCTCACACGTTTCTAATTATCCATGTAAGCCTATAGAGGCAATAAGAAACAAAAAAAAAAAAATGGAGAGTGGGTTGAATGCTTGGATAATGTATGCATGCGAGATGGTTGTTGTAAATATCCATTGAAAAATAAGAATACCTATTATCATTTCACCATGGATGTTTCCCTCACAAGGAGGGTTTTACCACGTAAAACATTATGTTAATTTTTGTGTTTATTATTCTGCTATCTTGTTTACTTTCCATTTTTTTTCTGCAATTTCAATTTAGTTGTAGGTTATGGTTTCACTGCTAAGCTCAACAAATTTGAAATGGCATATGTCATTAGATATCAAGAATAATCTAAAATCATAGAAGGACCACCAATCCAACCTTATCCGCATGAATTAAGTTAGTTGGAGTTATGAAAGGAAGAACTTGTTTCATGACAAAAATTTTAGACATAAACCATCTTGAGAAAATGAAGATAGGTTGTAAAATTCTAAGGGTTAAATCTAATAGTTAACATAAATGTGTGAATAGCAATTTCGTATTGAATTCTTTTTTTCACCATATTGTTTTGGAATGCACAAGATCTAAAGAAAAACAAGTTTGTAGGGTAGCATAGTCCATGTCACTGAATATAAAAATTATGTTTTGGGAAAATTTTCATAAACGATTATAATGTACATTGCTAAATGCCAAATTAATAGTGATATTAATCTGTAGATGAATAGAATCCTATAATCCTTTAGCATGAACTAAGGAAATGACATGTGAAGCAGATAAATTAATTTATTAATTAGGCACAAGGCCTTGCATAAATTTTGCATTGGTCAATGCTATAACTTTTCCATGGAAATATGTAGTTTTAAGGAAACAGTTGGCTCAAGTAATGTATTGGAACTCTAAGATTATGTACAAGAACCAAATAATAAATGCAAACTAGGAACTTGTTACGATTCAAGAATTTGCATCATAGGTCACAAGTTTTATAGCTTCTCATAACTTATTTACTTAAAAAATCCCAGTATGTGCCTTATTAAAATTGAACAAAACCAAATCTCCTTGATGAGCTTTCCTAAGAAGTTAGAAAAACTCCAATCCTCAATCCCATAACAAGTAAATACTCATAATAAAATATAATAATTGTCTTTAATAATATAAATGTCCATAATATTTTGAATCTATATTGAATGAAATCAAAACACTTTCCATACGATAAAAAATTCAATAATTCATTATAATAGTTCTAAGTTCACCTAAATTAAACAAAGTTTCAATAGAAATCAATTTACAGAATTAATGTGTACTCAAATGTTAAGTGATTTTGTTGAAATGAGGTTAATAAATTTATTGCTCATCTTACCAATTTTTGATGTGACTTTGGTATTTTGAAATACATTTAAGAAAAAAATAATAAAAATATTAAAAGGAAGAATATAAAACTAGGTTACGAAAGGTTTTCGTATTTTAAAATTAAAAATTACTAAGGAATATGCAACACCCACACTTGCTCAATAGATATTAAAATAATTAATGCACGCCACGTATTAAAATAAGTAATACATGCCACGTGATAGATAATAAAATAATTAATACATGCCATGTGATAAGGATGTCGATTCCTCTAATAAAAATAGCATAAACATGGTGTTTAACTAAAAAAATGGATTTCAAATATATGGTTTTACAAATGAAATTACTTCACTATGTGGGTTTTCATTTTTTTATCTGTAAAATGCATTGCAAATGAGAAAAACTTTCCAATAGAAGGATTTGCATAACCTATTTGATCTTTTACTCGGTTAGCTAAAACATCTATTCAATAATCTAAGCAACTATCACGATTATTCTGTAAAGCATGATACAATTACAAGATCTAAAGTTTTTGCAATATTTTATATGTCTTGAAGTCACAAACACCATAATACTGCAATTCGCAAAGTACCTATATGCTTATAGAAAGAAAAATTGTGATAAAACATTGTTTGTTTCTCAAAATATGAAACATAGTACAAAACCAAAACAACTTTAAACCATATATAAATGAATAGGAAATATGGAAACTTTTTGTGATACATAGATGACAAATTAAAACAAAAAAAAACACTATAAACCACACTTTGAACACTTGGTATATATATTTCATGATGAATGAAAGAACAAAAGATGTTTATAAGACTTTTTCCAAAGAAAACTCAAATATCCATAATGGCATACTTATATCAATACTTACCATTAAGGAAGAATATGATGTTTTGAGTTATAATGACATTAACTGCAGTTTAACAATAAAAAAAATAAAGATAAAACCAAAAGTGTAATCTTCATCCAAACAGAACCATTTAGATTCTAAAATTGTAGGGTAGGGTGAGGGTTGTTAGACATAACTGTCACAACTAGCCATATAGTATACATGTTAAATTTAGTTGTTTGGGGGAACCTTCTTTCAATGGTACTCAATGACTCTTGGTCAGTGTTGGACTATATAAATCACTTATTAAATGACTAAACAACACACATTTAATTATCAATCTAGGGATGTCTGTTTATTCCAATGACAGTTGCACTGTCTGTGCCGATACACCAACCAAAATTAATTTCAGAGAAAAGAAATTGTTGCTGAAATAAATGCTAGAATTCAATCACTCATGCAGAAATAAAAGAATCTACAAGATTGAAATCACGGTTCAATCGATCTGTCTAGCTTGCCACACAATAAGTACCCAACTGGTGTCTCTATTATCATATGTGTAACAACATATAAAGTGTTGAAATCGAAGCAGATATATTCTCAACTGAACAACAACAACAACACTCTATTGATACATAAACTGAAATACAATTACATACACACAACTACTTTAATCAATGCAATCCCTGCTAAGAAGGAGGGCCCTTCCTCCCTAGTAGAGCACAGGTAGGGAAGGAAATTTAACAGAAACTAAATAGAATCACGCATGTAACAACAATAATAGGATAATATGTATTAATATCAACACAAGTACAGAGCCAAAACAACGTTGTTCTTCGCTAACCTCTTGACCTCTAGGGCCGAGAACTATATAGTGGTTACATCATAAAATCCAGGGATAGATCAGTCATGATAATCTTACAATTCTCGTGCTGATCGAAATAGAACACATATAGTTATAACCACTTCCTAATAAAGTTATAACTAGAAAATAAAAGATTACAATCGAAACTTCCCTTAGGTTATTGTCCCAAAAATACAACGCTAAACAACTCCTAAAACTATCATAATGGAATAACAACTGTAGTGCAACAACTAGAGGATAGATCAACAACAATAGTGACAAGATCAGTCAATGTTACAACTGTATCAGCAATTCGCCAACGAGTCTGTAACAGCAGAGTGTAACAACAGTTTTTCTGCGGGTCTGTGATAGCAAGGTGTAACAACATTTCTTTGTTGTAATAGCACTATCTGAACTTCCCCTATGAACTTCGTGTTTGGGATCTTTGGTGCTACAAATGACATCTGAAAAGACAACAAAAAGACCATCGATCTTCTCCAAGCTTCACCATCAATTACTCATAAAAAGGTATAATAGATCATAATAATTGGTGAATTGACAAAGTAATGAAAGCAAGGTGAAACAACACAAGTTAGGGTAAAAAGGTAGGAAAAAGGGGTAAAGATACTCCCATTGGTTATGGTTATGAGGAAAAATAAGGAAGATAAGTGTAGGAAAAATGTACAAAACTAGCACCCAACATATCCCCCCAACAGAAATACTTGCATGTCCTCATGCAAACTCATCTCTCATGGGAATATCTTCAGTGCGGGTCGGTGAGATCATAAGCACCAGATATGTCTTCGTCTGCAGACCTATATCCCTAATTGGCCATCAACTGCCATACCCAAGATTCTGACACATACTTACTCAATTCGTTATTGATCTAGACATCCTCAATGGGCAACCAGATCAAAGGAAAATTGAACTTGAATCCCAACCACAAAGCACCAAGGGATTATACAATTTTCGCATAGGCTAGTACATGTGTAACAGCCACCACGAAATTCTGGAATGAGAATGGATCCCCCTTCAATAGCTCAACACTGCTGGCTTCTGTGCATTTTAAGCACCCTGTTAACGCTTGGCTCTTCATCATTGAGAACTAATTGAGGCAGGAGTTCAAAATTCTTCTTCTATAAGTGGCAGCTGGTTCTTTAATCCCAGGGGTACTCAACAATCTCCTGAATTCTCATCTCAACTCGGAAGTCCGTCCTAGTTCTCCCCAAGCCCAAATTTTTTTCTTATCCTCATTAGTCTCCATATATTTAATGGCCAGATACCATTCAATCTAATTCTTTGTGAAGGACACAAAAGCCCTTAATTGAAGATCTCCCATATAAGAGAATATTGTCACAACCATCTCCATACTCACATGTTCACACATAATGTTGTGTAAGAATAATTCACACAACAAACTTTGCTCATCAAAATCGGAGGCACAGAAAACATCCAGAAACGTATGAGTGGAAGAACATAAATAAGGTATTTCCTCCATAATGGATTTCAATTGAAACGAGAAGTAACGTTCCCACAGAAAAATAGGATAGGATGGAGAAGGCTGTCTACAACCCAACAAGTTGAGGGTGAGGTCATGAAGTTTTTGCTTATCTACAGTGAGGTCTCGAATCTGCTCCTCTAACAGGTGTTCTTCTTGTTTCTTCAGAGCTTCCTTCTTCTTTTATTCTCCAACCCTTTCTTCAGCTCTACTTCCATCCATATTTCATGTAAAGTTTCAATTTCTCTCTAATCTTCCTTTAGCGAAATCATCCCATCCCGAAGGGAGATTGCTTCTTGTTTCCACTTTTGTAACTCAGACATTAACAACAGTTTCTCGGAACTCGATCCTGAGATGGGACTCGACATTCTCCTACATTCAATACCTTCATAAAAAATGGGTGTACCAGCCTTTCCTTCATGGGGTTGTTCCACCTCTTCTATTGGTTCTTGTGTAACAATAACCTCTTCGGTGGGTTATTGTGTGTTAGCCCCTTTGTTTTTACCTAGAGTCGCCTCTGTGTCCATTGTTTTTTCTTCTACAATAGGAGTGGCCTCCACAGCTTCTTGTGGGTCAGCTTCTAGGTCGATTATTATAGGAGACTCTACTTTAATTTCTCGTTCTTGTGTAACAACAGTATCATCAACAAGGTCTTGTGTAACAACCTCCTGTTGTTATGTTTATGTTTCCATTGGGATGCTATTTTCTCTATGGGCCCTATTAGTCATCAGTAATTTTTCCTTCATAGATGACTAAATAATTTCCCTAGATTTCTAGAAACAAAGCTCAGGAACATTGTGAGTTCTAGAAATCTCACTGCCTTCATCATCCTTAAAGATAGTTTTTCACTATTTCATCTTTCCATCATGTCTAGCATTTCTTACCAATCCCAGAAAACCCATTAGTGGCTTATGTCACTCTTCCTGTCTATATGCTGTCACCTTTGGTCCAAATCCTTTGTTTTGTTTAAATCTAAAAAAAAACCCCACTGCTACCTAAGCCCACCAATCAAACAACTTTGTTGTGTATCCCAAGATTCTCCCAAACATTGATGGTCTCAAAATACCTCTGTAGACTCTTTAGATAAATCAACTACATTAGATTTTAGATGTTCAATACACCATTCTATCATAAAATCTATCTTACACTTGAAAATCCCACATTATAGGTCTCAGTCCAAAAATCAAGTCCAAGGAAACCTCCACTAGGTCACCTAGGGTTTCACAAAGTCATAGGGCAGATTTGGTGCCCTACAAACTCTGTTTTTCTTGTATGAAGAAGATGCATTCAAAGAAGAAAAGGACAGGTGATTTTGTCCAAACTGATCAAAAGGATTATTTAAGGAATATTTTTGGCCTAAAAGCATGAATCTTGCAAAGGGAAAAGTGCCCTTTGCTCACATATCTACAAGAAGATCAAATAGTCATCAGCCTAGCATAAGGTAAGGTAATGTGAAGATCATCATTAGAAGATCATTCATAGCAAGAAGAAAGCAGCAAGCACATTTTTGATGAAAATCAGGGTTTTATGACTGTTTTGACCAAGCAAGAATTAGTACTAGGGTTACAAGGGCAAAGGTCACCTAAAATATTTCAAGTGGACATTGAAGGACTTTAGGAATAATTAATGAGTTTTGAGAAGTTTCAAAGAACTTAGAAGACAACACTCTATATTTTTTCCTAAGCATCCCTAAAACCTAACAGTTTGGGAAAGTTGACAAAACTAGTCAAAGAGTGATAATAGAACCTCCTTAAAAGCAACAGAAGGTTTCAGAGGGTTTCAATATGCCCTCTAAGGTTTGGCTAAGAGGAACTAACTCCACCTCATCAAAAGGTAAAATCAAAGAACTAAAAGGATCCAAGGAGGCAGACCTAAACACCAGTACCCCACTTCACCAAAGGGACAAAAAGAAATAGAAATATCAGTTCAAGGCTCGTCTTCTCAAAGAAAGGACAAAAACATTTTTAAAGAGTCAAGGAGGCAAGCATGAGGGAAGAAATAGCCAAAAGAGGTAACTATGACAAACATAGGTCATTAATGATAAAATGAGCAGTCCAAATTCAAAAGAGACAGTGATAAAACGAAGAAATTGTGTAAGGCACCTACAAGAAGAGAAGTGGCCAGCAAAAGCATAAAAATGGTTTAGAAAGCTCACCTCCCTCACTGAACACACATCATTTGAAAACTAATCAAAAGAACAAATAGGACTGTTACAAAGACTACCTACAGGAAAGTTGGTGAGGATAAACAAACCAAGAGTTTTTCACAATGTTTTCCCACATAAAGACTAAAGGGGCTATTGAAGCTTGATATTAGGGTTTTTTATGCTGAGAGGTTGTTCACTGTTTTAGAGAGAAAACTTGACAAAATGTCATTAAAAGGAAATATGTCAAAAGATCAAAAAAATATGCTATTTTGCAAGTGTTAAATATCCTAAAGAGGTTTCATTGTCCAAAGTGGTTTGAGGGCGCCTGCTTAAACTTGATGAAAGTTTTGTGAACACAAGGGAGACATCAAGAGGCTCCCAACAAAGAAAAGAAACATTTTTATGTCAAACTCCCACCTACAGGAACCAAAGGCCAAAAAGACAGTGAGAAAAATAAAGAGGGAAATAATGCTTATAAAGTGGGTTATTGGCATCAACTCATTTTTCAAAAAGGAGTATAAAGTCTCCTTGACCTCTTCCCCACCTCATTTACCCTTGCAAAAAAGAAGAAAACCATTGGAGAGAATTTTTTAGGGTTTTTGTACAAGTTTGAAAAAAAATTCAGGCACTGCGCACTAAGGCCAGCGCTACACACCTAGCTATTTGTGCTGCGCATAGACGAGGCAGCGTCGGTGTTTTTTAACATTTCACTACGCACCGAGAGGGCAGTGCTATGCCCCTAAGGGGGCGCTATGCGCAGGCTCAGAAACCACCTGACTGCCCACACAGTTGACCTGGCGCTGCGCTCCGACAGGCCCGACAGGCCCTTCTTGCCCGAACTGACTCGACGCTGTGCTTTGACAGGCCATCTCGATCCGACCTGAACGTGCAGTCTGGAAGGCACTATGCACAGACAAAGTTTGTTCCAAATTTCTCTAAAAGAGCCAAAAATTCAAGTTTTTACCTCCAACTCTCCTGCAATCAATCAAATAATGTCGGTGACTCTTTTTCCTCACTTTCCAAGTGTTATTTTTATAGTCTAGGAAGGGATTTTTTGCCTTGTTAGTGTCAGTATTTGCAGCCTTCCTCCAGTGATCAAACATGCTCTTACAAAGTGGTTTTAAGGTGTCAAGGCCAAATTTTGTCATTTCAGTGAGTCTTTAAGAAAAATTTGGTCACTAGGTATTAGGTCTAGGGTTTTCTTTCACTCCTTTCAGATTTGTCCAAATTTCGGTCCATGTCACCATTCAGCCAAGTGTACCATCATTCAGAGGGTTGTCATCATCATGTCACGTTCCAATGGGTCATTTTACACCTTGTTCATGCTTCAGTTGTGCCTAGGTAAGGTTCATTTCCCTCTCGTAGGGTTTTGGAGGTAATTTATCTTGGATGGTCAAATCATCAGTAAAACATGTATCCTGATGTTCATACACCTTCCCCTATCCATAATGTACCTTATTAAACACTTCCCATCACTGATATCCCCCAAATTCCTCATTTTCGCACAAACCCTAGTTTCTTGCTACAACTTGGCAATTTTCTAGGCTAGGCTTGTGTTTTTCCCTTTTCGACCCATTCCCCTCACTCAATCTCTGAAATTACACTTTCCCCTGCTTCCTAACATCCCTCCCTTCTTCCCAAAATTTTCTAAATAATTTAGAAGCCCCTTATCCCCTTCATTTCGCTTCATTTCAACAAATCCCTTATTCCACATATCGGGATAAGTTTTACTCCAATGATGTTTCTGAGAAATAAAAGATGAATTTGGGAAACATGAGAGAGGTTTTTCTCCAAAATAGACCAAGGAAGAAAAAACTCCTTCACGTTTTACACAGGTGTCATGGTTTTAGAGAAATTTCAAAAATACAGTTGCCTCAGGAGAATTGATGCACCTCTGAAGTAACCTTGGTAAAATCAATATTTATCCTAGCTTGGTTGGCTAAATGACTTTCTTGATGAGTCAAATTATAACTATACACAAACATATTTCCAATGAGCTATCATGAGCTCAATTTGGAGTTGAGGAAGACCTTCAAAAGTTGACTGCAACAGCACTTTGCCTTGAGGCAGCCTCATTTTACACATTTTGACCAGTCTTGGGAGATTTTATTTTTGACAAGGAAAATGAGATCCAAATTGCAACATTCCAGTTGGGTTGGAAATTAGACTCAATACGCTTTCGACCGAGCTATCCCACGCCCAATTTGGACACCGGGAAGGCCTCCAAAAGCCTCCTGCAAAAGGGCGCTACGCATTGGGTTTGTGGCGACGCATAGAGCTCCAAGTCCAATTTCATCATAAACTTTTCCAAATTTTCCAAATGTGCTCAAATCTGTGGTGTGAAAGTAAGTTAAGAGTTTTTCCATTGCAAGTGAAGAGTTTTTCTTAGAATTTATGGTGGTTTAGTGTGCGAAATCTCATCATTTAGTCAAGAAGCCAAAATGAAGCAAAACAGAGTTTTTTCAAAAAGTGTCAAAGTTTGGAACATTAGAAAATGGGTTATTTGAAATTAAAAATCAAATTCATTGGGCATATAAGATATTTGTGGTGTTTGAACAATCTATTGGTATGCCAAAGATATCATTAAGCCGAGTCAAATTGTGGAGAAATGAAAATAGGGTTTTGAAAAACCAACTGTGGTGAGAATCAGCTGCGTGATACATTGGGTGAAGGTCACGACGCATATAAAGTGCGCGGAACATAGGAACACTTTGCACAGTGTATTTTTGTTCCTGCGTGGCGCATATAAAGTGCGCAACGCACTGGGTTGTGCGCGCGGCGCACAAAGCCGACACCAAATTTTCTCATTGCCTTCAACGAAATTCCAAATTTCTTGGCCCCTCTTCTCCAAGTAAGTCAAATCATCTTGTAATTTTCCATTGATCAGTGTTTGGTGTGGTTTCAAAGATTGGTTAGAGAGTTTGAAAGTCAAAACCATAAACCCTATCATTCTGTTAAAAATTTCTCTCTTAGGGTTTGAAATTGGTGTTCTAAAGTAGTTTTGTGCCACATGTTCCTTTCCCCACCTTTTTATTTTCTCCCATCACTGTTATCTCATCAATATACCATCCTCTTACATCTCTAAGAGCCTATTTCCCCATCCCAAGTTATTTCATTTCACTTTCATTCTCCCTTTCCCATTTCATTTGTAAAATTCCTAAAACCCCAAGAATTCCCAAATAGTCAGTGGTTGTCCCTATACCTTTGATATCCCTTGATTGAAGTTCATTATTCCCACTGTCCTATTTCCCCACAGTCCCTCCCATATGACCATTTATTTGGCAACAAAAGTCAAAGACATCAAACTCTTCATATTCACCTCAGGCAGCATAGATGAAGAAGGCATAGAGGAGGCGTGAAAAGGCATAATTTTGGCTGAAGCTTCTTTGGCTGAGCATAGCATTTTATCAAGGACCTTCAGCCCAAATTTCAAGGAATTTGGGAAAAAATTTGTCAATTTTGAATTTTTTGGTCACAAAACAGGTTTTTCTACCCGACACGTAGCGCCACTTGGCGCGCGCTTATAATTGGCAGCTCTTCAGGGGGAAAACTTTGCATTTTTGGATTTTTTATTAGAATTTATGCATGCTCATGGATTACCTAAGGATTTCATCAAGTTCTGGGTTTCCTAAAGGGTCAAAAACACCCTAAAAATGGTCTTTCTGCCACCTTTTGCACAAACAGGAAGCAGTGTTGGGAGATTTGATTTTTGGAGGGGACAATGGAAACCAAATCCAGAACTTCCACTCGAGTTCGAAAGTAGACAGGTAGGGCTTTCCAAAGAGCTATCATGAGCTCAATTTGGACTTCGGGAAGGGCCTCAAAATCAGCTCCAAACTTGTGCTACGCATAGAGATTTTGGGCACGACGCATAGAGAATTTTGGCCTATTTTTTCACTCAGCAGCTCAGAATTTCGCCTAGTTTTGGCCAGTTTCGCTTTTTCATGTAATTTTTGATGTACCTTGATGTAATTTCATGTCCATGATGTAATTTTGGCACATTTTTACTCATTCTAGAAGATTCATTCACCAAAAGGTGAAATGTAGGTGAATGGATCAGTTTCCTAGCATATAGAGGCAAGTTGTTTCATGGCCTATTTTCTAGTTCGTAGTTTAGATATGGTTGAAAAAGCTCCTAGAATGATGAGCTCAACCCCTAGAGGCATGGGAATGGGTTAGGCTTGTCTATATGATGTATTTTCTCAGTAATTTTAAGGGTTGGACACTTGGGATTGCTTGGCACTTCATTGTACATTTCATCTCCGCACTTTTGGCAAAGGAATAGACCAGGGTTTGCAGCACTTTTGGGGATCCATGTGGCTCTGTGTTTTGATGGTGTGTTTCTATATGTAACTATAAGTTCACTGATGTTTATGTGTATCATTTCCTCTCTCCTTTATTCTTAGACTAAACAAATCAGTGTTAAAGGTGGAATTCATTGGTTAGCTCTGCTCTGCCTTTAGTTTTGTTTAATTTTTCATGTTTTCATATGTTTGAGGAGGACTCTTGAGACCTTCTTGCCCTCTTTAGCTCCTCACCAGTCTGATCCATTAATTCATTCAATCTAAAGCATCAAAACAATTTCCTTCCTTGCCCCAATCATAACTCTGCAAAAAACTAGGCCTAATCCCCACACCCAAAACTGCCTTTTCCTTTGATCCAACAAAAACCATCAAAATCAAAGTCAAACTCCTTCACTTATATACCTAGCCTAAATTTAGCTTCTATTTCAAGTCATCTCAAGCCCTATAGATTATTTTTGCTGAGATTTACCCGGAGAGAGCCCTCTCCTGTTTTGGTAGGGCTAGCTACTAGACTGAGCGTGGTTTGATGTTACCCTGAATTCTACCTTTTTCAGCCTGAGGTAGATTTAGGCAATAACATAGTGGCGACCATACCGGGAAAGAAAATGGTTTGCGTGTTGGTGTTATTTGTTTTATAAGCTACAGACGGAGCCTGAAGTTATTCCAGTTAGCCTTCGAAACGCTCTTTCTTTGCATTAGTGAAAGTAGATAAACACTGCTTTAGCCAATCTCCGTTCTAGTTTGCAAATGTAACATCTGACTTGCAAATTTCCCCAGTATATGTATCAAGTTAGATCTGATGCTGATGGTGGACAACAATCAGACACGTATGAAGGCTGAAACATTTTCCTGGCCACTCCAACTCAATCCAGAGATTCCAGTGCTCACTGATCCATTCATGCACTAAAATAAAATGGTAGGGTATGTGGTAGACCTTGCTCTTTGTGAAGTTTTAAAAGAAGTTAGAGATCAGCTAGTGGATATTGAAATTGATGAAGTATTTTTCATTGTCGTGCTTCAATTTTTGAGATCTCCGAAGTTTCCTCCTAAAGCTAAAACTCGTTTCTTTGAGTTAGTTGTTGAAAAATTTGAGAAGGAGATTCAATATTTGAATGATCAGATCCAATCATATGAATTCCAAGATCCAAAAAAGTTCTTGGAAACTCTCTCTCCTTCAAAACAAGAAACAATAGAGCTGCCCGTGGATGTTTGCATTGACAGTTTGAAGTTGGAAGCATGTATTGTGGAGTTGGGGCAGCAAACAAAGTCCGGTTTTTGCGATCCTATTGCAACGTACATGGAAATTTTTTTCAGTTTGAATGATAGATCAAAGTGTCTTTTACCTAACTAGACTTTTTATGCGCATGTATGGCTGTCAGCATTTACATTTGGGTCCTGGTTGAAACACTTTCAAGCAGCATCCTGGTCACAGTTACTTGATTGGTTGATCTAGCATTACAACATTATTTGATCTATTGGCTCTGCAGCAAAGTAGGGTAAATTTGTAAATAAATAAGCTGCCAAAGGCAACATTTCAGTTTCCAGTATTTGTTTAAGTTTCATTGCAAGTGTGTGCTGTGATCTTTTCTTCAGTTTGGGGCCCGAAGTGAAGGCTATAACTCTGAAGAATGATTTCAACTTTGGCTTGAGTTTGTCGAGTCAGGTTTTTCAGTCATTTTAGTTTTAAAATTGAGTCATTTTGAGTCAAATTTTTAGTCAATAAATGAGTCAAGAGTCTTGTGTTGATTTTTCGAAGCTATGGACTCCATAACCCAATGGACGAAGGCACTGCCTACTCTCCCAGAAATATATAGTTCTTGGCACCTCCAAGGAGCTACCATCCCCATTGGAGCCAATGTTAGTTTCAGTCTTTGCAGCCTTCCTCCAGTGATCAAACATGCTCTTACAAAGTGATTTTAAGGTGTCAAGGTCAAATTTTTTCATTTCAGTGAGTCTTCAAGCAAAATTTGGTCACTAGGTATTAGGTCTAGGGTTTGCTTTCAATCCTTTCAGAGTTGTCCAAATGTCGGTCCATGTCACCATTCAGCTAAGTGTACCATCATTCAAAGGGTTTTCATCATCATGTCAGGTTCCAATGGGTCATTTTACACCTTGTTCATGCTTCAGTTGTGCCTAGGTAAGGTTCATTTCCCTCTTCTAGGGTTTTGGAGGTAATTTCTCTTGGATGCTCAAATCATCAGCAAAACTTGTATCCTGATGTTCATACACCTTCCCCTATCCATAATGTACCTTATTAAACACTTCCCATCACTGAGATCCCCCAAATTCCTCATTTTCGCACAAACCCTAGTTTCTTGCTACAACTTGGCAATTTTCTCGGCTAGGCCTGTGTTTTTCCCTTTTGGACCCCTTCCCCTCACTCAATATCTGAAATTCCACTTTCCCCTGCTTCCTAACATCCCTCCCTACTTCCCAAAATTTTCTAAAGAATTTAGAAGCCCCTTATCCCCTTCATTTCGCTTCATTTCGACAAATCCCTTGTTCCACATATCGGGATAAATTTTACTCCAATGATGTTTCTGAGCAAGAAAAGAAGAATTTGGGAAAAATGAGAGTGGTTTTTCTCCAAAATAGACCAAGGAAGAAAAAAATCCTTCCCTTTTTACACAGGTGTCATGGTTTTAGAGAAATGTCAAAAATACAGTTGCCTCAGGAGAATTGAGGCACATCTGAAGTGACCTTGGTAAAATAAATATTTATCCTAGCTTGGTTCACTAAATGACTTTATTTATGCCTCAAATGATAACTAGACACAAATATTTTTCCAATGAGATATCATGAGCTCAATTTGGAGTTGAGGAAGACCTTCAAAAGTTGACTGCAACAGCACTCTGCCTTGAGGAAGCCTCATTTTGCACATTTTGACCAGTATTGGGAGATTTTATTTTTGACAAGGAAAATGAACTCAAAAATGAAAAATTACAATTGGGTTGGAAATTAGACTCAATAATATTTCCAATGAGCTATCCCACACCCATTTTTCACACCGGGAAGGCCTCCAAAAGCCTCCTTCAAAAGGGCGCTACGCATTGGGTTTGTGGCGCGACGCATAGAGCTGCAAGCCCAATTTCATCATAAATTTTTTCAAATTTTCCAAGCGTGCTCAAATTTGTGGTGTGCAAGTAAGTTAAGAGTTTTTCCATTTCAAGTGAAGAGTTTTTCTCAAAATTTATGGTGGTTTAGTGTGCGAAATCTCATCATTCAGTCAAGAATCCAAAATGAAGCAAAACATAGTTTTTTTAAAAAGTGTCAAAGTCTGGAACATTAGAAAGTGGGTTATTTGAAATTAAAAATCAAATTCATTGGGCATATAAGATATTTGTGGTGTTTTAACAATCTATTGGTATGCCAAAGATATCATTAAGCCGAGTCAAATTGTGGAGAAATGAAAACAGGGTTTTGAAAAACCAACTGTGGTGAGAATCAGCTGCGCGACGCATTGGGTGAAGGTCGCGGTGCATATAAAGTGCATGGCACATAGGAACACTTTGCACAGTTTATTTTTGTTCCTACACGGTGCATATAAAGTGCGTGATGCACTGGGTTGTGCGCGCGGCACACAAAGCCGGCACCAATTTTTCTCATTGCCTTCAACGAAATTCCAAATTTCTTGGCCCCTCTACTCCAAGCAAGTCAAATCATCTTGTAATTTTCCATTGATCGGTGTTTGGTGTGGTTTCAAATATTGGTTAGAGATTTTGAAAGTCAAAACCATAAACCCTATCAGTTTGTTAAAAATTGCTCTCTTAGGGTTTGAAATTGGTGTTTTAAAGTAGTTTTGTGCCACATGTTCCTTTCCCCACCTTTTTGCTTTTCTCCCATCACTGTTATCTCATCAATATACCATCCTCTTACATCTCTAAGAGCCTATTTCCCCATCCCAATTTATTTCATTTCACTTTCATTCTCCCTTTCCCATTTCATTTGTAAAATTCCCAAAACCCCAAGAATTCCCAAATAGTCAGTGGTTATCCCTACAACTTTGATATCCCTTGATTGAAGTTCATTATTCCCACTGTCATATTTCCCCACAGTCCCTCCCATATCACCACTTATTTGGCAACAAAATTCAAAGACATCAAACTCTTCATATTCACCTCAGGAAACGTAGATGAAGAAGGCATCGAGGAGGCGTGAAAAGGCATAATTTTGGCCGAATCTTCTTTGTCTAAGCATAGCATTTGATCAAGGACCTTCAGCCCAAATTTCAAGGAATTTGGGAAAAATTTTGTCAATTTTGAATTTTTTCGTCACAAAACAAGTTTTTCTGCCCGACGTGTAGCGCCACTTGGCGCGCGCTTATAATTGGCAGCTCTTCAGGGGGAAAACTTTGCATTTCTGGATTTTTTATCAAAATTTATGCATGCTCATGGATTAACTAAGGATTTCATCAAGTTTTGGGTTGCCTAAAGGGTCAAAAACACCCTAAAAATGGCCTTTCTGCCACTTTTTGCACACACAGGAAGCAGTGTTGGGAGATTTGATTTTTTGATGGGAAAATGGAAACCAAATACATAAATTCCACTTGATCTGGAAAGTAGACAAGCAGGGATTTTTTGGTCAATTTAGTGTGTCCTAAATTGCTACATTAATTTATCAATCCAGGATTCGTAAGCTGATGAAGTGCGACGCACTATATGTGCAAGATAACCTATTTCTTAACTTTTTGTCGTTTTTGGTTTTCTAAGGTGAGATGGAAATTCTAAAATAAAAAAAAGTATGGTTATGTTTGTTCGAGGAAATTATATCCTCTATAATGATTTACCAACTTGAAACTTAAAAAGGAATTTGAAACTTACAATGACAAAACTTGAAAGGAAATGAAAATGTGCCGCTGAAATGAAAAGGTGCTGCTAGTCTAATAAATCAAAACAGTGAACTATTGAGCATGAAACCAAACTATTCTTGCTGCTGTCTAAACACAAAAGAAACTATGCTGAAAGAAATCCAAAAGTTGCAATAAAGTAAATCTAAATCAAATTACATCAACTTGTCTTCTGATCCCTCATCATTAGTCCAGCTATGATTTTCGGAAGTAACCATAAACAAATTGAGTAACTGATATCTAACTTGCAGAAAGTAAACTAATATCAAACCATACATTCATAATTCAATCCCTCACCATCAGTCCAGCTGTGGCTTTCAGAGGTAATTGAAGATGTCATGCACAATTTAATATTTCTATCTTGCAGAAAGGAAACTAATATCAAACTACACATTTCATAATACAATCCCTCACCATCAGTCCAGCTGTGGCTTTCGGAGGCAACTGAAGATGTTATGAGTAATTTAATATATCTAATTTGCAGAAAGGAAACTAATATCAAACTACACATCCATAATTCAATCCCTCACCATCAGTCCAGCTGTGGCTTTCAGAGGCAACTGAAGATGTTATGAGAAGTTTAATATATCTAAATTTAACTACTGAAGCAAATGAGAAAAACTGAATTAAACAAAATAGTACTGAAATTAAACAGAAACTAAGAAAAAAAAATTAGCAGCAGAACAATGTTAATTCCATGTCATTAGTCAAAAAGTTACGCAAATGCCCGGGCTGCCTATTTATAACCTGAAACAAGAACGCTGATCAGTGATTAATAACATAAAACATGAAAGACAGAAGTAACATGGAAAGCATGAAAGATTATAAACAGAAATGAAGCATATATACCATGAAAGGTGCAATGTATAAACATGTGAATGGATTATGGCACAATGAGCTTTAAAGAAATAGAACAAAAACTATACAATAATGCACAGAACCTTGGCAAGTGCAGGGGCCCTCTACACCAGCCTTGGCAACAATCTTCAAGTACGAATTACGTTTGGAAACAGTCTTCTTATATTAAAATGAAGTCATAACAGAAAGGTGATATTACGGCACAAGTGCAACGTAATTACATTACAGAGAAGACTAATAAAAACCAACAGAGACTAATCTAATATGCGTATACAAACGCGTTATTTATAACTAAAGAAATATAACTGATTCCTAAAGTTTATGCTGATGGAGAACACGTAGACCATTACGTCCACAGATCTAGGATCATGGCCGTATTGAAGAGTAAATCTATGAGGAGTGGATGTTTGAATTCGGCTATGGAGCCGTGTACAGATGTTGATTTGTCCCTCGCAACTCAGAAACGGCCATATGAATCTTCACGTGACACGAAACAGAGTCTTGTCACCGTGGGACTCTACGGTTGACTTCCATTTGGACACCTTTGACCGCAGCCTCTTTAGATGAATTTTCTCGAGCCAATAGGACACAATCCATGTCCACATCATTTCTGACTTGCCCATGTGGCTCGTTTTTCCTGTAGACACCTGTAACATAGAGTTTCACAAAATGGCTGCGGAAAGTTGCAGCAGCTGCGGAAAGTGGCAAGATTCCACAGCTAGATGAACAAAATCTAAATCAAACAGCAGACACAAAAATATAGTTAAAAACCATGTTAGATGCTCTTTTGCAATTAATATACAATGATATTGACAACTTGGGAGGTTCAGGTGGATGAAAAAGGTATAGAAAAGTGTATGGAAAAGATGCAGATTTGAGACTCAACATACCTCCACTGTGAAGGTGTTGCATGTCCTCATGCAACCAAAATTTTGATAATCCTTCCTCAGTTCATATGCCTTGACACTTCAGCCAGTACATCCAATCCTCTCCTCTTCTTCCTTGGTGCTGCCAACATCCTGGGCTTCTTCATTAAGCACCTAAATTTGATATTAACCAATGCTCTGCTTAACTTCTGGCATTTCCTTTTCAATTTCTTGTTCTTCTTCTGCCATATTCCCAGATGTAGCATGGTATTATCATGAATGATTTTGTCTAATTTTCCTTGTTCCTTCAATGCCTCATTTTCATTTTTAATGTGTTTATTTAAAAGCTCTAGCTCAAAGACTTCTTGTTTTAGTGATTGGACTAGATCATCTTGTACTGTATGAGGCTGGATGGACGAAGTACTGGGACCTGTAGCTGCTTTTTCCAAAGATTCTATATAATCATATACTTCTTGCTGCTTGGGGTCTATATCAGGTGTCATTTTTATTGGGCTGTCCCCAAAATGCCGTGAAGGAGAGTTATCTTCAAAATCTGGCTGAGAAGGGCTCATATCAACATCTTGCTGAGAATGGGATGGACTATGTTCAATGTCTGACTGAGAATGAAATGAACTAGGTTCACTAACTGACTGAGATGGACTATGGTCAGCTGGGGACTGTTCAGATGTTTCCTCTCCCAAATCAATGAAATGAGGACCCTTCATTTGCGTTTTCCTCAATTTCCCCTTAAGTCTGCTGCTTCTTCTCACACGTTGTGGTACACTATCCTTTTGTTTTTGTTTTCCTTTCTCTGTCTTCTTGGCCATAGATGACTGTTTTTGAAGATAAACTAATCTTTCAGATAACACTTGATGATCTTCTTCTTCAGAAGAAGGGGTTTGATGTATAGCCTCAATAGTTTTTTTCTCTTTTGGTGTTATTGGCTTCTTACCCTTGATTTCTTTCTTCTTCCTCTTTGACGGTCTCTCTTCTCTATCAGTTCTTTCAATTGTAGTAGTAGGAGTATTTTGAATTTCATCAATTGTTCTTTTTCTCCTACTTCTTCTTGCTGTGCTACCTTCAGGAATTTCCTGAGTAGGAGTAATTTGAGTTTCATCATTTATTCTTTTTCTTCTACTCCTTGTTGTACTACCTTCAAGAATTTCCTGAGGTTCCTCAAAGAAATTTCTAACCAGAAATTGTTCCCATGTGTCTTTCTTCTCCTTTAACTCTTTTTCAATCAAAATTTTTACAAGACCGTGGTGATATAGATGTGGTTCTACATCTCCCAAATGCTTCTGAACAGTCACAGACATTTTCTTCAAACTATTTAATAGAAAATATGGGAGATTGAGAGTTTGATTATCTAGAAAATTCATCAGCACTCTGGTGTGGTACATATACATGGACCCAAAACGGCCTTCACAGGTAATGAATTTTTGAACAACTAGCAGCAAAGTAGCCCATTCCTCTTTCAATGCATGAACAGGAATTCCTCTTTTAAAAATAGTTATGTCCATACCTTGGTTTCGTAAGATTGTTCTCCAGGCTTCATCACTGATGCTTTTATTCTTAAACCAATGCTCACCCTCTTGAAGAAGTTCCGTGGCAGATGCTATAGATGCTTCATTGACCGCAAACTTAAGGTCTCCAATCTCTACTTCCAAGCCATTGAATGACCTTGCGAATGCTTTTGTCACTTCTTTATGATAGCCTCTAAATTTCTGGATAAACCGCAACCACTTTGCTTTCTTCAATATATCTCTGACCTGCGGATATCCCTCCATAAACTTGGGTCCTTCCGGTTCTTCTCTTAGCAATTTACCCATTTTTCTTTCTGCTCTTCACAAATTTGCCTGCGTGAGGGTTTAATGGAAATAGAACGGCTGAATGCACAGAGATGAGCACAATGACTGTAGGTAGGTATCAGAGAGTGGGTATACAGGCTGTAGCGAAAGAGAGAATGAAATGGAGTGAGGCGGAACAGAGTGGGGTTTCGTGAGCACGATAGAGATACGACTGTGAGATTAACAGAGTATAACACATCCGGTAGTGTTTTGAAATTTGGTGGCTGCACAATAAATGTGAGCACGTTTAAACAACGGCTATAGATTTATGCGGCTGTAAGAGTCCGTGGTCAAATCAACTACGTCTCATTGTCACCGGTGGAATATAGGAATATGAGTGAAGATCGGGGGTTTAATTATGGAACCGTTTGAGAATGGATACGAGAAGATCATATGGAGATCGTGAAAGGGTTACGGGAGTTGTCAATATAATCATTGCA